>OU744808.1:3543451-4193312 GCA_916614155.1 Mesoligia furuncula | reverse complement strand
TATTTATTTGTTCCTTTTTACGGTGTAATCATCATCATCATTTCAGCCGAAAGACGTCCACTGCTGGACCTAGGCCTCCCCCAAAAGGGGGGGGGGGGGGGGTTTGCCGTAATCGCCACGCTTGGCAGGCGGGTTGGCGATCGCAATATGGTATGGTGGTGGTATGCATAGAGAACGCTGCTGCCAATTCTCCGGTACGCCCCTTAGTCGCCTTTTACGACACAATCGGGAAGTATGGGGTGGTGCTATTCTTTAAGTCCGGCACCACACAAACCGGTGTAATAAAATTCATATATTTTTTATTTCATTTGAATTGTACAATATGTAGGTACTGTACTGTTTTTTAATCATTCAGGTAAAAAATAAACTTATTTTAGAAATCCTTAAACAAAATGAAAAAATAAAGTTTATGCCAATGATAAATAGGTGCTAATTCTACAATATTTTCTTAAAGCTTTTATTATGGCTCCATATTTACTAATCATCATTTCATCTACATCCGGGTAGCGGTCGAAGCTTAAAGGAAAAGTTACTAAAATAAATCTAATAAAAAAAACAAATAATAAAGATGTGAAAGTAAATGAATCGGGACAAGTATTGTTGAATACATTTCAGAATTAGTCGTTTAACCTAAATATTATAGGACAACAAACTTCTAAAGAATCGCAGGCTAAAAATATTAGCGGTGGGCTTGTCATTTTAGAGAATGCATTCTTGACACACTAGGCAAACGGTCAAAATTTTTCTTTTTTTTTACTGAAAGACGAACTCGTTTTTAATTATTTTGTAGAAGTAACATGCGCGTGGGCAAAGCTTCTTTCGTCTTTTCCAAATTCTTCATTCGGCCGTCTTCTGTCTTCCTGATTCACATAGTAATTGTAAAATATTTTTTCAAAATTTTACACTGTTAATTGAACTAGAAAGATTGTTATGACTTAAATAATTAGACTGTAATAATGAAAATGTTATGACTTAAATAATTAGACTTAATCCTACTTAATGATAGAAGGTAATTATGAATTTCATTGTGTCGTTATAGTTTAAATGTTTGCTGTTAGCCCTCAAGTTTGCGATGCCTGGAAAAGGCTGCTAAGTTGTAAGTACCTGCATTTGTAAACAACACCAAAATGTACACTTAGTATGCAAATAAATCTTTGACTTTGACTTTGACTTCCTAATTTTACCAATTTAGACATTACGGGGTTTATTTAAAGACGATGATTAAAGTTAAGTGACGTCTAAACGTCAAAAATGTATGGTTAAACAGTCGCTAATCTCTACTTAAGCAAGTTTATGAATATAGGGGTGCATCCATAAATAAAATAGATTATTCTAGAGTACATAATTATGCTGCCACTAGCCCGTTAAACTGGGCATAAACTTAAGACAAGTAATAAATCAATTACTTTTACACGTCAAAAAAGTTTCGTTAAACAGTCGCTAATCTCTACGTAACTTTAAGAAAGTTTATGAATAATGGGGTACATCCATAAATAAAATAGATTATTCTAGAGAACTTAATTGTCTATGCTGCCACTAGCTTGTTAAACTGGGCATAAACTTAAGACAAGTAATAAATCAATAAAAAAAATCCTTAATAGTACATTATGATACATGTGTGCTATGTTGATCATTATGCTCGAGGCGGTATTATTCGCGCGAGCCGCAGGCGAGTGCGATAAGAAAGCCGAGAGTCTAATGATCAATGCACACGCGTTTCATACGACGTTTTTCAACACACTTGCGAGGAAAACAACAGACTTGTATTGTTAAATATTAACTTGTTTGGAAAATGGCGCGCTAGTTTTGTTTTTCCGCGCGCCGTACTAGCCAGCACTAGCGATGCGCGCGCAGGTGTAAATAAAAGCACCACAGACTTCTTACACATACTACGTAAAAAGCACTGAATCTCATTTTAAATAATGTGGCACTGACAAAAACTTCTAAACAGCCTATAGAAAAAATATAATAAACACAAAATAATGTTTAGACTGATCGTAGAGTTGTCGTATGTCAAATTATAGTTTAGTTAGTATGGAATTAGAAAGTACTATTGGCATAGAGAAATATACATTAGTTCAGTGAGAATCCGCAATAATAGAACGCCAGTCAGGGTCTTTTCCGTTTGGTTTCGGAAGGGACCACGGACAATTTAAGGTGGATAATTAAAATTTTCTTACGTTTTTGTGTAATTTGCAGGTCAGTATCAGGTTGTATCTTGATCAAATATGATTCGCGACTATAATATAATAATATGTGTATTTACATAATTATAGTCATTAGAATAGAATCTTTCAGGTTAGATTTTTTTGGATAAGAACTTTTCCATAAGAAAGATGTATTAATAATTCGAATGATTATCATTCTGTAAAGACGTCCTGTTATCATATTTTGATCAAGACACAACCTGACACTGACCTGCAAAAAACCTAAGAAAATTTCAATTTCGTGAACTACCACTGCGCATTCACCTTAAATTGTCTATGGTCCCTGCGCATTCACCTTAAGGTAAATAAATATGGCTGTTTGTGTATGTGACTTTAAATGTTGGCTGTTTGTGTGTGGCTGGCTGTTTGTGTATGTGACTTTAAATGTTTGTAAACGCACCCACAATACAGGAGAAATTCCTAGTGTGGGGCAACGTTTTAAAAAAAAAAAAAAAAAAAAAAAAAAAAAAAAAAAATATATATTATTATAGTTAATTTTGGGACCAAGGACAATACAGACTATTTAAAAAAATAAGTGAATTGATGAGATTAAAAACGCGCGCATCTCCGACTAGTAAATAGTTATCTGTGGAAATAAAGCACTTGTGGATTAAAGTAAAGAAAAAGCACGCGTTTTTAATACACTGCATTATGGACCTAAAAGCGGTTCAATAAGAGCCACTTTACGAGCAAGTGTGTTGAAAAAAATATTATATTACTGGTGACACATCTTAAGTTTTTTAAATATGTTTGTTTAAGTAATGTGTGGTGAGCGAGCTTGCTTCCTCCACTTTGTCACATAAACCTTCAAAAGTTTTTAGACAAGTGTATTTTTGTATAATTTAGTTAGTGTAACTTAATGTATTGAAAATTAAAGTAAAAAAAAAAAAATTACTTTTAAACGCCAAAAAAGTTTGGTTAAACAGTCGCTAATCTCTACTTAATATGAATAATGGGGTACATCCATAAATAAAATAGATTATTCTAGGGAACTTAATTATGCTGCCACTAGCCCGTTAAACTGGGCATAAACTTAAGACAAGTAATAAATCAATTACTGCGATGCGGCAAATTAATCGTACACTTAATTTGCTGTCGCATCCTACACAGGATGCTATTCCTTCTCACTTAGTTGTGGCAAATAAAAATAATGCTGTCTATCCGAATAATGAATGGGCCTCATTCGCCGACCGGCCGGTAAGCTGCAATCACTCGTACATTTTGTTACACCACTCACAAACATGGCTCGTTTTTAGTTTTTTGAGGTCTGTCAATGAGTATTTTGCGTTTGAGTGGAAATTCTTGGAACTGAGTCGTTGATTTCGGAATGTTTGTAAAAAAGGTTGTGTTTTTGAGGTTTCTTTGGGAGTCAGCAGTTTCGATTCGCACTTCGAAACAAATCTTTGTATGGTTTCGCATTTATGGGAATATTTATTTAGTGTGTGAAGAGTATTTTTTTTTATGGTCTGGAAGATTTATGTGGCCTACCCAAATGTCCTTTCTTCGGTATTGTTCGTCGAATCGTTGAGCTCCTTAAGTCTTAAGTTCAGCTGCACGATTTCTGACAAATGCGTACACTGGCTGGACAGGTCCTCTCAATCTGTGTGGTTCTCAAAATACCACCTCAGACATCGATCTACATGGTCTTCATATAACCTGACTAAGATTATGTCTGGACTTTAAAAGAGACCGTGACCTCTGAGTTTGTTTCGGCCTTTCTTCTCAGAGTAGTCAGATAGGAAACGCCGACCTCATCTAGTTTAAAAAAAAATATGATTGACGTGTAAAACTGTTTGTGCAAACCTACAATATCCTTCAAAATTATTGTGGTTGAAAGGGTGTTAATTAATTAAGGTGCTGATACCTCGGATAGTGTCATCTAACGACTAAAAAAGCCTTATTCTAAATATCTGCGGTCACTACCCCCTTTTCTGACACCAATAACCTGTTCACACATGATAGATCTAAAGATAGAGCAAACGCAGAAGGGCCTTGAGGGAGACCTAGGCTAATAACCTCCTTCACCGAATCACAAGAAGAGGGTAATGGCCTGCCAAGCGTCACAATTAGGCCTGCAAACTCGAATGACGTATGTGAAAACATTGCGTAATATAATGCGGGCGTTAATTATGTGAAACCGAGGTGGGTACATAGGTAAAAAAATTCGTCACGTTTTTTAGGCGATCAACGAGACGCGAGTGGAGCTAGCTAGTAAGAACGAGTTGGCGAGCAGCGACAGCGCGACGGCGATGTATGACTATGTACTCGTACCAAGCGTGTGTCTCTAAGGCTGAGGCTACATTAGGCCGCGACACGACCTGCGACACATGAGCGATTAAAACGAGTAAATGAATGCTCACGTAATCACGTATATGGCTACACCGTACATCAAATATTACTAGCGATCTTTGACTTCTTTACGCGATAGGAACAACATTACTGTAATCACGACATCGGCTGCATCAACGCATCAGCGAAATTGAAGCGAATTTATTAGAAAATTTCTCATTTGCACGACTAGTTCAATAGTGCTACTAATTATGCGTGTGGCTACATTATGCGTATAGTAAACCGCGATGGATGATTTGATCGCATTTTAAGAAAACGACCAATTCAAATTGAGTCGTTGTTATGATAGCGGCTACATATATTTCGTTGTGGAGCATGTGTCCTGTAGCCACGTCATCGCCGAATATGGAATTTCGCTTGCAATGTAGCCATACCATGTTTTTCTCGTTTCGCTCTTCCAGTCGCATCGCAAATCGCTGCGTACTGTAGCCTCAGCCTGAGGGGCCCGTGGCTAAATAATAACAGCCGCACAGGTCGCTCGATCAGGTTAAGCTACGCTTGCCGCGGTTAATCTGTGGATGGGCGTCCATCTTTACATACCGAGGCCCCTCCGTGCCTCGGGAAGCACGTTAAGCCGTTTGTCCCGGCTGTCATTCGTGGATCTTTGACAGTCGTTACGTAACCAGTCTTACCAAGGGGCATCGTATTACTCTGTAACTGGGTTGTGGAGGTCAGATAAGCAGTCGCTCCATGTAAAATACTGGTATTCAGCTGCATCCGGTGGAAGCCGACCCCAACATAGTTGGGAAAAGGCTGGGCAGATGATGACCAACCGTGAATCTCTTAGCGAGAGTCGCTGAGCGAGTGACTTGCCTACTCTCTTTTTTAGCTCTTGTCGTCTCGGAATAGTAGAAGTCAAGTATGAACTGTGACCATAGCATTGAAGAAGTAACGAATTCTATTCTAACAGCTTTATACTTTTTTTCCTTTATCAAAAAGAACCAGGTTCTTAATAATTAATTACGATCCAGTCTATAAGACTTAGTGCTTGGCCAGACTGGCAGCGCGAGCGCAGCGCGGCGTACTCAAACATAAGAACTTCATTTGAACGTCCATAATGGGCACGCGGGCACGGTGAGGGGCGCGGACTGCTCGGCGCGGGGAGCGCGCGGGCAACTCACGCCATAGCTCGTTCATACAAGAGGCCGCAGTGGGTATGTGGGCGGCCCGCGAGGGGACCAGGGCTACAGGGTTCTCAAACTAATTCGAGCTTTTTCTACAAAAAATAAGTTATTTTCAGCCATATTATTATATTTTGACAAACACTGGACACGACAACACGCAGAACGCAGCCGCGCTCGACTGCGGACAGGCAGGTCGCGCGCGTTCCCGCACCCGCGCCGCTCCCCGCCCTGCGCTGCCAGCCTGGCCAAGCACTAAAATTTTTTATGTGATTATTATTTTTAATAAAAATAGTGTTGATTGTACAGCAGACGCCAGCACATCAAGCTACAATCTGTCAAATTTCTTTAATAGATTTTCAACTTTATCGCTTAAGCGTTAGGTTCAAGATTGATTGGGAAAATGTGACAGTTTCGAGTAGCTTGATGTGTCCGTTCCACTTTCCTAGTCTGATATGATGATAATTATAGACACTTTGTTCATGTATGTTTTCACTGAAACATCGAATTATTCAGTCCAGAACTTTTTCAAGGAAAAAGTATTTCTCGAAACTAAAAAAAATTGTAAACATCACACAAAAAATAAATTAGGCATCCCAAATACCAACGTAAACGCGTGTCTCCTAACTTTTCAGATTTCTAGACACAGCTAAATATTTCTTTAAAACTAAATCGTTGATAGTTTTCATTCATGAAACAGTAATTAATATGTTACCGCTAATGTGCGTAAATCAGTTAGAGTGCAGATTAACTTGTTAATCTGCAGATTATCTGGTTGAGTCCGAAATGTTTGTTACCGGCCAAACCCGGTTTTAGGATGAACTATTTCCGCCTAGACCAATTCAGATCTCCCTAGACGGGATGCATGGTTGTGGTCGGTCGATAGGTGACGTAGGATGCAAGAGCGAGCGAAGGGCACCCAGCTAGGTTAGGTTTGGTTACTTTAAACCCTTTACACAGAAATAGGAGCCCCGCGAAGTGGGGCTCCGTCGACATAGGATGCAAGGGCGAGCGAATGAGAACTGGTTTGGCCTAGGCGAAACTAGTTCATCCTAAAATCCGGGGAGTGACCCACATATTGTACCCAGTAATTTGCAGATTACCTAGTATTAACGTATTCCGTATTCTAACGGTAACAGATATATTATCTAAGAATATTTTATTTCTAAACGTCTACGATCGATCAGGCTGCCAACATTCTCAAATATCACCATCAAACATTCAGTTTGAGCGTAAAAATAAATGGACAAGTGTGAGCCGTCCGCTGAACGATGAGTTCCGTACTGAATAGCATCACGTTTATGAATATTGCTGTCAGTCCTGGCATTAGCATTAAATCTCATTTAATATGTCCAGCCAGTGTAACTTTCTTTACAAGTAAGGGTAAAGATGAAATTCCATATAGAATCGCTCTTTTGAACCTGCATTTATACCTAACTAGCTGCGCCCCGCGGTTTCACCCGCGTAAATGTCGATCCCGTGGGAACATCGGGATAAAAAGTAGCCTATATGTTAATCCAGGTTGTCAGCTACCTCCATATCAAATTTAATCCAAATTGGTCCAGCCGTTTGAGCGTGTAGAAGTAACAAACATATAAACACACCCCCACACATACACACACCTTCACACTCACAAACTTTCGCCTTTATAATATTATACTTATTGTGATTTAAGGTCATTTTGCTATTCATCTGACCACATTATACAGCGTGACTTACCTAACTAACATACGATCTGTATCCTTGATCTCAACAATGGAAGAGCACATAATATTATATAAATATGGAGGTTATTTTATAACCTCTTGTCAGTTCTCTGCCTTGTCATTAAATAACAGCTGTTTTCATGAAAAGAAACTCTCTCTGAGGAACCCTAAAGCAAGATGAAAGAAACGTCACGTAACATCGACTCAAACGGATGCCAAATAGTTCTTTTTCCATTTCCAGGTCACTGACCCAACGAGTCTAGAAAACGACTTTGCTCGTTTTAAAATTGTGGCGAAAGCTAATACTTTTCTGTCGAAATAGATTCTGGCTTTCAAAGTGTTTAAAGATTTTTTTTGTTTTGTTTTTTTTTTTTTGTTTTTTGTTGTGTTCGGATGCTGCTGTTATGTCTGGTGGTAACGGTAATATTGGTAGGAGATCTTTCTGAGGCTGACTTACATTTCTCTTTTAGGGTTCCGTACCCAAAGGGTAAAAACGTCTGTCCGTCTGTCACCAGGCTGTATCTCATGAACCATGATAGCTAGACAATTGAAATTTTCACAGATGATGTATTTCTGTTGCCGCTATAACAACAAATACTAAAAACAGAAAAAAATAAATATTTAAGGGGGGCTCCCATAGTAAACGTGTTTTTTTCGGCGTTTTTGCCTTGTGGTACGGAACCCTTCGTGTGCGAGTCCCACTCGCAATTTGCCAGTTTTTTATATTTACTTTCACTTTCGAAATTCAAAATATGATTTCGCGGCGGAGGGTACGCTCCTGTCAGAACTGTCGGACAATTCTACATACATGTCAATATGGCTTGACAATTTTCTGTTTAATATAGCAGATTTGACAAGTTTTTCACGACAAATTGTCACCTGTGACACCTGTCGCTCAAACAAATTTATGAAACAGAAAAATAACGGATTGTCGCGACAATCCGACATATTTGTGAATTCTCCACCATGACAATTTTGTCGCCTGTAAGTTTTATTAAGAGCGTTTACGCCGTACGGCATTTCATACAAACTTTCAAACCCTTGTTTTTCGAAATGAATGAACGGATTTAATGAAACTTCCTAAGCATAAGCAGGATACAAAGGTCTAAAAAGTTAGTAGAGAACATTTTCGAAATGTCTTATATAAAAAAAGATAACTGGAAATATCTGTTTCTATGGAAAGTTTAAAATCGGTCTAATTTGGCTGTAACACTATTTTTCGAAAATGTTCTCTACTAACTTTTTAGACCTTTGTATTTTGCTTATATGTACGAAGTTTCATTAAAATTGGTTCATTCACTTCGAAAAAAAAGGGCTTGAAAGTTTGTATGAAATGCCGTTCGGCGTAAACGCTCTTAAACAGAAAAATTGTCGAATTGTCACTTTTTGAGATATGTCGGACTTGTCGAATTGCCAGCTTTATAAAACATGGCCCAGGTGCCTTATTATGACGGTTTAATCTATATCTATAGGTATATATAAAATGGTAAACTGACTGACTGACTGACATATCAACGCACAGCCGAAACTACTGGGTCTAGGAATGTGGAATTTTACACACCGCTTCCTTTTATAATGTAGGGGAGCACTAAGAAGGGGTTTTTGGAAATGAAACCTTTAAGGGGGTGAAAAGGGTCCCCCCTTTTTGGTTGTATGAAAAATCTTATTCCTTCAGTTAATAAACTTGAAACTTGGTACGAATACTTATCGAAGTAAATGATGAAGTTTGGCATTTTTTGTTTTTCTAAACTACCCCCTAAAGGGAGATTGGCGGGTGTCAAAATTTGTATGAAAGAATTTTAACGCGCGGTCCGAATAACTCGAAACTCAGTATTTAAACTTAACACCAATAATAAAGAATAACGTGTATCGGGGTATTTCGAAAATCTACCCCTTACGGGGTGAAAATGGTTAATTATACTGGCGAGGATATTACTGCGTGGCTTGATTAACTCGAAAATTGGTATAAATAAATCTTCGAGTCAATGAACACATCCCAAACGATTTTTCGAAATTCCACCTCTGTGGGGGTGAAAGCGAGGATACAGTTTATACGAAAAATCTTAATTATTCATTTGGTTAAATAGCTGCAAATCGCGCAAATCAAATCGCGGCGGATAGCGGCGATAATACCCCTCTTTGAGGAGTGGCTAGAGAGGCGCCACGGCGCCCGCACCTACCGCCTGACGCAGGTCCTCACCGGACACGGAAGTTTCGGGAGGTTCCTGCACATCATTAGACGGGAGGAAACGCCCGGGTGTCACCATTGCCAGGATCGCCCAGAAGACACGGTGGAGCACACGGTGGAGGTCTGCCCCGCTTGGGCGGAGCACCGCCGTGTCCTCGTAGAGGCGATCGGCAGCGGTGGCGACCTCTCGCGCCCGGCCCTGGTGCAAGAGGGAGTGGGAGGCAGTCGCCTCCTTCTGCGAAGCAGTCATGCTAGCGAAGGAGGTGGCGGGACGGCTCAGGGAGAGAGCCTCCCGTCCCAGCCGCCGCGGGAGACGCTCTGGGTGTCGCGTCGGGAGCCGCGTGACGACTCCCGGCCACCGTAGGCGCGGGCATGCGGGCGGAGAGTAATGGGTAGCTCACCGTCCGATCAGGACCAGGCCCGTGCCGGACGGCGTGTACGTGTTCCACGCGCGCTTCAAAGAGATGTCAGCATCGAGGAGGGGCCCCCTTAGGGCCGAAGCCTGCCGGGCCAGCAGGATTGTCCGAAAGGGTTACCGCTGGCCCGGAACATAAAGGGCTAAGGAAGGAACACGCGCCTAAAGAAGTTTTCATTTCAGCTAGGATTATTCAAAAAGTCTAAATTGAATTTAATAGAATGATATACGCTGACAGATGACAGTCTTAATAATCTAAAAATGTAATTGCGTGAGTTCTTCAGTGTTTATGATTAGTCATAAACTCAGAATTAAACTCTTTACACTACCGTGAACTCGTCTCGTATTTGAGCCAAAACTAACTTTAGAATCGCTAAAAAGTTGTTAATGTCACAGTGTTTGAAATATCTTCTTTCTATTGGTATGTCACTTACATTAGCACTTATTTTAAGCACTCAATCCCGGGATCCCGGCGTGGTATGATGTCGGTCCATTATAATAGAAAATCAGTTGTGTCTCATTAGCGGTGATTAAGAGGTTAATCATCATCTGCTTGCCTTTTCCCAACAATGTTGGGTTGGATTTTCAGTCCAACCAGATGCAGCTGAATACTTATATTTTTATTATTTTTTATTTTTAAAATTTTAAGAAAGCTTACAGACTTAATACACGTAAATGTTAACGAAATAGTAAACAACTGACAATTTGCTAATTACAAGCTTCCACATATATATTACAATATTATAGAAGAAGATTAAAGAAAAATAAAAGAGAAAAAGGCATGGAAAATATAGGTAGGCATGCCGCGACAAACCACAAATATTCACAAATTGAAATATTCCTTACTCAAGATTTTCCTGATTCTTAACGCACTCGTACAAAATAAATCAATTTCTAAATGCAACAAGATAGCCCTTGGGCCCGTGGCTGAACAATAACAGCCGCACAGATCGATCGATCTGGTTAATCTACGCGTGCCACGGTTGGTCTGTGGATGGGTGACCATTTTTACATACCGTGACCCCTCCGTGCCTCGGAAAGCACGTTAAGCCGTTGGTCCCGGCTGTCGCTGTCATTCGTAGATCTTTGACAGTCGTTACGGGTAGTCAGAAGCCCGAAAGTCTGACAACCAGTCATAGTCCAAGGGGTATCATATTACCCAGTAACTGGGCTGTGGAGGTCAGATAGGCAGTTGCTCCATGTAAAATACTGGAACTCAGCTGCATCCGGTTAGACTGGAAGCCGACCCCAACACAGTTGCGAAAAGGCAGGGGGATGATGTAACACAATAACCCTTGGTTGTCAGACTTTAGAGCTTCTAACTACGCCTAACGATTGTATCAGCAATTCAGCATCAACCTATATAGCATCTAAAAATGGAAGCTTTGCAACATGTGTCTGTTAGGATCTGTTGTCAATCTCATCCGAGTCTCCTTCCGTATCTCATTCCGCTCTGCTTTTTGTGGTAATTTCTGGAATAAAGGTGTTAAGTTACAGATACCCGTCAGAATTTTGGACTTGGACCTGATAATTATAAGTATCGTATGGCCCACATTTCTCAGTTTTGGTCATGTCAACTGCATCCCTGAAGATATTGAAATAGTGTAACCGTGATTTTAGAGACATGACGATTTGCAAACCTCTTCTCAATCTCGCCTGGTTCAAACCTACGATTTGAACCAGGCAACCAGCTTCAACTTTCTGACTGACCGAGTGGTTGCGAAATCAAAAGTGTATGTAAATTGTTTTGAAATAAATGCTTTGGGTTTGTTCTTTTGAGTTACCAAATGCCTTATCATCATCATTTCAGCCATAACACGTCCACTGCAGGGGTATCCTCCGGCCTAAGATATGTATAAAGTTTAGTCAAAGTTTCAAATTGATGTTATTTAAAGTTATACAAATATCAACTTTATTGTAATGCCAATTAAGTTGATTTCAGAGTGACTAGCACTATTGAAAATGTTTGAAGTTGTAACGCAAACTGAGCTGTATTGTGTAGGAATTAAAGTTACTTTTCCAGAAACTCTTATATGTTTACATTTCTGGCAAAGAAGTCGCGAATGCAGTTCACCTAAACTGCTGTACCGACGACTCAATTATTTTACTATCACGTTGTGTGTACAAACTATGGGTGTTACAGCAAACTAGTATGTAGTATGTGAAAGCTATAATTATCGTGTATCGTGAAACACTTATTTGCATACATAAAGGCTATTAAGAACGGGGTTGTCGGCAATCGGTTCCCGGGTCGAGACATTTCAATTTTCTTTCAATTATGAAGCAAGGTATGTCGCGTCGTCTCTATATGTGAGCTTGTGTGGAAGAAAATACAGTTTTATTAAATGGCAGTTGGTAGTTAATAGTTTTTACTAAACTTAAGAAGTCACTTTTAAAGAGTAACCGTGGATATCTTTTGTTGGATTTTCTCCATCAAAAACGAAAAATTGGCAAGATATTTTCAAATATTTTTCCGTGTTAATATTATAAATTCGAAGGTAACTCTGTCTGTATGTCTGTGTGTTACCTTTTCACGCCTAAACCACTGAACGGATTTCGATAAAATTTGGCAGAGAGATAGGTTGCATCCCGGGGAAAGACATAGGATGGTTTTTGCGTGAAAAGGTAACATATACCTTTTCACGCATAAACCACTGAACGGATTTTGATAAAATTTGGCAGAGAGATAGTTTGCATTCTGGGGAAGGACATAGGATAGTTTTTATCCCGATATTGCCACGGGATCTATACTTATGCGGGTGACACGGCGTGGCGGAGCTAGTATTTATGTGCACATTATGTAGACTCACACTGTATATCGTGTTGATTCCCTTAACCATACTATTTCCGTTCTATTCCCTCAAGATAAACTTTTATATAAAGTAAACTTCCGAGTCAAGTCGTGATAGGTACAGCGGCACTTCAAGCTATACATTCCCACTTTTAGGTGTCAACTCAGCCTATCGCAGTCCACTGCTGGGCATAGGCATCCCCCAGACTGCGCCACAACACCCTGTCCTCCGCCTTCGCAACCAGTCTACCCCAGCCACCTTCTTTAGGTCGTCCGTCCATCTAGCTGTGGGGCGTCCCACACTACGCTTGCCGATACGCGGTCTCCACTCCAGGACTCGTCCGCTCCACCGGCCATCGGTCCTTCGACAGACATGGCCAGCCCACTGCCACTTCAGTTTGCTTACTCTGCAAGCTATGTCGGTAACTCCGGTTCTTTTCCGGATAACTTCATTCCTGATTTTATCCTCACATTGTTTAGGTTTTTCGTTCAATCAGAAGGTACCTTATCGACGGCGAAGTGCCAATACCTCCTAACTGACAAAGTCAAAAATTTACACAACCTGAAATAAACGTTCAAAAATAGACACTTTGCGTTGGTTTAGTCGGAAGGTACATATTTCAACATTTTAATTGAATGCTGTTGCAACTAAAAATACACTTAGGCGATTTCAATAAAACGCGAATAACGCTTTTAAATTCAAAACAATAAAAAAAGTGAATTTCTCAAGGAATCTCAGTTAGGAGGTATTGGCACTTCGCCGTCGTTATACTGGTTATATATAGCTTAATATGTACCTAGCCATATGCGTACAAAAAAACACAAACACATCAAACCGTAATCAATAAGTTCAAAAGGGCGTATTCAAACATTTGATAAACGATCCAACGCCATTCGAATTGAGTTTTTACTGGTGATATATTGAATAATTAACACACCACCGGTGATTAAGTGTAGCGGTGATTAATTATCTGCCGGTCACTGACACGTGACTTATTTATAATGATTTGTTATTGTTTATTTATTAATTACTAGCTTTGCCCCGCTTAAGTGTCGATCCCGTGAGAATTTCGGGATAAAAACTATCCTATCGATACTGGAAATATGAAATAACGTAAGGGACAAAACTAAGGTTTTCAGGAGAGCAAAAATAAGATATTTTTCTTACAAAACTGGCTATAATTTTTTAACTATATGATTTATGTAAAAAGTGTCTAGGACAAAGTTTCTTAGATTTCTTCATTCTTTGCAGCTAAACTAGTTAAAAATCAATAAAGCCTACAGTTTCAAAGATAGCATGTCCCTTACGTTAAATAATAATGAATATGAGTGATATACGTTTACAAATTTTTAGATGTAAATAAACGGCATTGATGTATGGGACACTTAAGGAAATAAACATTTAGAGTTTTTCAAAGTAAAGGTCTCTTAATAGTACACTCTATATTGTTAATGCTGTTAATAAATATAAAAAATAGAATTTTATACATTCGTGACCTACTATGCCCATGTAATAACAGTTTAAAACTACTTGCTGACTCATAGGGATTCAAAATAAACGAATAAAATAGATCAAAACTTTTATTTGTGCTCACTAATCCTCTTTTATAAACGCAATTTAGGTACTCTCAAAAATTATGTTAAGTATAACATTATTAAATTCTGTTTTAAATCACAATAAAAAAATAGCTATTTTGGCAGCTTACTAAAATTAGACTCATTGTCCCAAAAGAAAAATAAATTTTACTTAAAAATTAAACAAAATCAACAAATCAGTCTTCTTATGTAAATAGTAATCATTAAACATAAAAAAAAACAAATCAACTTCTTCCTTAAAAAAACCTACAGTTAAATTGAAAAAGTCTCAAAAATTAGTCATTATCTTTATCAGTCTCATCATCGTCGGTGTCATTGAGCCTATCTTTAATTATACTCTTATTAGGAAGATTCAAATATTCATTGTGAAACCTATTTGGAATTATACCATTGTCACATATTTTTTTGAGATCTTTAAGCTTTGGAACTGAAATTGGCAGTATAAAGAAATGGTAAGCTGTCTATGCTACTGGGCACAGCCAGATTTCTGGTACTTTCTAATTCAGATTGATCAGTGTTTGCAAGGCCCTTGCCCTTTCCTTTACCCTTCACTGTGCTTCTTCCAGTTTGCATTTCTTTGCAGAGTTCTATTTTGTGAGTAGTGCCATCCTCTAACCTCGTATATTTTACTTCCACTATCTTTAAGTTCGATTTTTGAAATGTACATATTCGAATTTTCTTGAAATGCAGGTCTTTGTTTTTGAGAGTAGCAGGAGTAAAAACTGATTCAGCAAAATCATTGAAATCAAAGAAATCCTGATGTCCTAACACATTCACTCGTTAAGCATGAGGTCTTTTTCTGGCTGATTCTATCAATGATGGCCACTGGGAAGGTCCCCAAATAATCAGTTTTTTAACCTCCCTTTCAATGATAGCATGCATGCTATCTACTGGCATGTATGTATGTCCAGCTACTAAGTAATTTATTTGAATCGTTTGTATATTCGCAATACGTTCCAAAAAATATGTTAACATTGAGAAAATCACTTTGTTTTTATTCTGCCCCGTACAGTATCACAATAGAATAATACAGTTGTAATCCCCCTGGAATCAAGTTCCTTTTAAATTTTCTCAATGTTAACATATTTTTTGGAACGTTAATCACTTTGTTTTTATTCTGCCCCGTACAGTATCACAATAGAATAATACAGTTGTAATCCCCCTGGAATCAAGTTCCTTTTAAATTTTCTCAATGTTAACATATTTTTTGGAACGTTCTGCGAATATACAAACGATTCGATTTCGAAGGACAGTGAAGGGTAAAGGAAAGGGCAAGAGCCTTGCAAAGAATGATCAATCCGAATTAGAAAGTAAGTACCAGAAATCTAGCTGTGCCCAGTAGCATAGATAGCTTACCATTTCTGTATAAGGAAGTATGCCAATTTCAGTTCCAAAGCTAAAAGATCTCAAAAAAATATGTGTCAATGGTATAATCCTAAATAGGTTTCACAATGAATATTTGAATCTTCCTAATAAGAGTATAATTAAAGATAGGCTCAATGACACCGACGATGATGAGACTGATAAAGATAATGACTAATTTTTGAGACTTTTTCAATTTAACTGTAGGCTTTCAATTAAGGAAGAAGTTTTTTTATGTTTAATAATTACTATTTACATAGGAAGACTGATTTGATGATTTTGTTTAATTTTTAAGTAGAATTTATTTTTCTTTTGGGACAATGAGTCTAATTTTAGTAAGCTGCCAAAATAGCTATTTTTTTATTGTGATTTAAAACAGAATTTAATAATGTTATACTTAACATAATTTTTGAGAGTACCTAAATTGCGTTTATAAAAGAGGATTAGTGAGCACAAATAAAAGTTTTGATCTATTTTATTCGTTTATTTTGTATCCCTATGAGTCAGCAAGTAGTTTTAAACTGTATTACATGGGCATAGTAGGTCACGAATGTATAAAATTCTATTTTTTATATTTGTTAACAGCATTAACAATATAGAGTGTACCATTAAGAGACCTTTACTTTGAAAAACTCTAAATGTTTATTTCCTTAAGTGTCCCATACATCAATGCCGTTTATTTACATCTAAAATTTTGTAAACGTATATCACTCGTATTCACTATTATTTAACGTAAGGGACATGCTATCTTTGAAACTGTAGGCTTTATTGATTTTTAACTAGTTTAGCTGCAAAGAATGAAGAAATCTAAGAAACTTTGTCCTAGACACTTTTTACATAAATCATATAGTTAAAAAATTATAGCCAGTTTTGTAAGAAAAATATCTTATTTTTGCTCTCCTGAAAACCTTAGTTTTGTCCCTTACGTTATTTCATATTTCCAGTATCGATGTGTTAAAATAGCTGTTTTAACACATTGATAAAAGACATGTGCGTTCAAACCTTCTCTGGGAACACTAATGTATAAGACAATAATAAAACATCTCAGATTATGGAATAACTTATGTGACCTGTTGTAAAATGTACTCGATTTTGATTTAATGTAAACACCAAATGCTGTGAGTAAAGAGACTTACATTAACTTTTATAAAAATATAAATTTAAATGTCATATACAGCCAGTTTCTAGAAAAAAAATGGTCTAGGCCTACGGAAAATATGTGATGTAAAGGACATTTTTTTTAAGATATCGAGATTTTAAATATACCAATCGATAGAGCAAAAAATTCCGAATCCAACGATATATATAACTCATTTTCGACAAAATGTCCCTTACGTTATTTCATATTTCCAGTATCGCTATGTCCTTCACGTCATCACGTCAACGCCCGCCGTCGCTGAAAACCAGCGCTGGGGCTCTGTCTTGTGTAGGGTCTTAGCATTTTGCTGAGCGATGGCTGTTTTGCGTAGATGTGACGCATACTTTCTCCCAAATTGTTATTTTGTTTTTTTTTTTTGTTGTGTGTTTTTTTTATTTTAATGCGTTACGAGTATGTTTGCCGCAAATAAACTTTCTTTCTTCTTCCCCGGGATGCAGTCGATCTCTCTGCCAAATTTTATCGAAATCCGTTCAGTGGTTTAGGCGTGAAAAGGTAACATACAGACAGACAGATAGAGTTACTTTCGAATTTATATAATTAGTATGGATAACACTTAGGGTTTGTGGTTAGGTAGGTAATTCAAAGTGAGAAACGATACGTTGAATTTAACACCCATTGTTAAATTCAACTAATTGTTATAGTAGGTTTATTTTGTGGTCCATTTACTAATACGTAATTTAAAAAAAAATAGTAATAAACAGGAAAATATTTGGCAGGTTTGTCAAGGAAAAGAATGAACGCATTTGTACTTTATAACCACTAATGTTTTATTACTTACCTTGAGTAATAAAACTTCATATTTTTATGTTCGTATAAAAGTTCAAGGGGGTTTTATAGATATTTCCTGCTAAGCCCGATTGCAAGGCAATCTTTATCTTTCTTGTTTTTATTGTCTTGAAAAACATATAATACAACTCTCACATTTTAGACAAGCCCTGTGGCCTTAATGTGTTAGAATTTTGTATGGGAAATTAGGTTACTCCTAGTGACCACCAGGTGGCGCTATAACTTTTTCCCATATAAAATTCTAACGCGCTCGCAATTGAACGTGAGTCGAAAAAACTCACATTAAGGCCTCAGGGCTTTTGAAAGTTGCAAGCAACAAACAAACTCGCACGGGCTCGCCTGGTAAGGTGAGTATAGACTACAACATTTACTTGTAACAGAACAATGAGCCGCTCTATGATATGTTCTAGTGTATCATCCTTTTACGAACTAAACGTTGAGCACGCTCGCCTCTTTGTTACAAACCAACGAGCATATTGGTGTAACATTTCGTCGAGCGTATTGGTGTAACATTTCGTCGAGCACGCAAGGTACAACGAAGTGTTGGTAAATGCACACTCGCTCGCTGTGAGCATTTACCCGTAACATAACGCCGAGCATTCGCAGGAACGTTACATTACATGGAAATGCTTTGGAAACTGAGCTTTTGCCTGTATTGTACCATTCGTAAGAGCGTTACATTACACAGAAATGCTCGAGAAAATGTTGTAGTCTATACTCACCTGTAGATTACTGCCCACTCCTTCTCAAAGAGAGGAGGCCTGTGTCCCAGCAGTGGGAACATTACCGATTTTGTTGTAAGCAACAAAGTAAACCTACACTTACAAGAAATTTCACGCGGACGAAGTCGCGAACAAAAGCTAGTGCTATCATCACATCACACTAATATTATAAAGGCGAAAGTTTGGGAGTGTGTGAGGGTGTGTGTGTTTATATGTTTGTTACTTCTTCACGCTCAAACGGCTGGACCAATTTTGATAAAATTTGACATGGAGGTAGCTGACACCCTGGATTAACATATAGGCTACTTTTTATCCCGATATTCTCACGTTGGTGAAACCGCTGGGCGCAGCTATTTAAATTCATAAATACACTTCGTAAGCAGCTATTTAACTTGAACACAAATAAATAAATAAATCCAAGATAACACCGGCAGCATCAGCACACAACAATAGGTAAACTTTTGGCAATACTAACACCAAACTAGGTAATAAAGATGGCGTCACGAGGTCCATTTCTAAGAAAATGGCGGCCTGATGCCAATTGGCAACTGGCACGAATACGTTGACCACTTTCTGTAGGTTGCCTACCTAACTCACGCACTGAGTTACAGACAACGGTTAGACGTGACGTGACGGAGTATTTATAGTGGTTGAAGACCCAGTTTAGGTAATTAGTGGCAATGACTGAAAGGACTGGGTGGCTAAATAATAACAGCCGCACAGGTCGATCGATCAGGTTTAGCTAGTCTGTGGTTGGGTGACCATATTTTTTTTTTTTTTTTTGCGGATGGGAAATCATCAAATGACCCCTCCGGCTCTGGGTGGAGCGGAAGGGAGTGTCAGACTTTTACTGACTAAAACCCACCCGTGTTCCTTCCTTAGTCCTTTATGTTCCGGGCCAGCGGTAACCCTTTCGGACAATCCCGCTAACCCGGCAGGCTTCGGCCCAGGCGGGCCCTTTCGCTGATGCCGACATCTCTTTGAGGCGCGCGTGGAACACGTACGCGCCATCCGGCACGGGCCTCGTCCTGATCGGACAATGAGTTACCTATTACTCTCCGTCCGCAGGCCCGCGCCTAAGGTGGCCGGGAGTCGTCACGCAATTCCCGAAGCCCGGAGCGTCTTCCGCGGCGGCTGGGACGGCAGGCTCTCTCAGCCAACCCGCCACCTCTTTTCTCCCCTTCCTTGGGTGACCATCTTTACATACCGTGACCACTCCGTGCCTCGGAAAGCACGTTAAGCCGTTAGTCCCGGCTGTCGTTCGTGGATCTTTGACAGTCGTTACGGGTCGTCAGAAGCCCGAAAGTCTGACAACCAGTCTTACCAAAGGGTATCGTATTATCCCGTAACTGGGTTGTGGACGTCAGATATGCAGTCGCTCCATTTAAAATACTGGTAGTCAGCTGCATCCGGTTAGGCTGGAAGCCGACCCCAACATAGTTGGGAAAAGGCTAGGCAGGTGATGAGAAACATAAGCTAAATCAAGTTTAACCCCTTCCCAGCCACGCTCCAATAATGTAAGAATGATGTAGTCACAAGTCTCAAGTACGTCATTACCTCGTTAGGTAGGTCGGTGGGGCAAAGTGGTAACTATCGCAATTATTATCCACCGAACTATGAACCGATAACGAGCTGGAGTTAACTGGTGGAAAATCGAGCAGAAGGTTTATAACTTTACGAAGTAAAATTACATTTTCAACTCGTTCATTTCACTATTATTGGTAATTTAGAAAAAATGTTTATTCTGCACAAATAAGACGCACACTAAATGTACACTAGCGTCTGCCCGCGACTTCCTTCGCATAAAACCAGGTTCAAATTCAGGCCCAGTTGAAAACCAGCTTCAGGCACTAGTTGCCTGGCAAGAAAATTTCAAACCAGATTGGAAGTTCCAGAGATTAACGCGTTAAAACAAACAAACTCTTAAGCTTTATTATTAGTATAGTAATAATAGAAATAAATACAAACACTCATACAAAATTTTGAAGAACTTACTTAGTTTAGAATTAAATAAAAAGTAATTTAAGCTTACTCTAGTTTTCAATCAATTATAATCAAAAGTTTAAAAAATCAGTTATTGTAGAACAGGCATTTATTTATTTATCCATTTATTTCAGGCATCAAGGCCCATATAAAACACATACAATACAATATTATAACTTAAATACAATAAATACATACAACATTTGGCACGAGCCAACAGAAAACCTTACTGTCACTAACTCTCCTGTCTCAGAACAGGACAGTGCGTGAGGTTTTCGTAAGTCAGTTAACTAGGTTTGTTTACTTAGCTGTCCTGCTACAGGGCGGGACAGTGCGTGAGGTTTTCGTAAGTCAGTAAAACTTGAGCCAAGCCTAAGTAGGTAATGGATATTAACTACTTAAGCCAGGCAAGCCGTTGACCTGGCGCCGAAAAGCGGGCAATTTTAGAGTTATTTTTGACATAATTTTGAAGATGCGCTTGCGCTTCTAGTCTTACCTTTCTTAACAAGGATTATAGGAAAGTCCCTGAATCTCCAGCCTAAGATGGTTTCCTAGTTAAAGTGAACCTTCTTTTTCCATATTTTTTGGTGTCCAGGTAAACTTAGCACCTCGATCAGTCTGAACCAGTCGACCACGAAGTCTCGTTTCATTTTCGACATCAACTCTCGAAGCTGACAATTTTGGTATCTTAGGGTTTCATAAGCATACTTAGTGCTTAATGTACTATAATAGAGCCTGCAGTTTGAAACGTAATGAGATATTGTCTTAGCATTACTTCACTTTAATCTTTTAAAGTTTTAATCGGAATTTCTTAAGACAAGTAGTTAGATTGGAAATACCGAAGAGGGCAGCTAGTTTGAAAGTGACATAAAAAAAAATATAACGCGAAGGTATTTCTAACCGCTCCCGCCACAATCCGCGCGCTTCTGGATGAAACACCTCTCGTTCCCACTTGGCCAATGAGAGAGAGTCGATACTTCTAGAACATTCTAGAAGCTTCCTTTAAAAAACATTCGACACGCATCCCTTTTTGACAAGGATTGTGTTACATCCGTCAACTAGGCTGCGTATTGGCGCAATATTTTGAAAAAAATAATAATATGTGAAACCTATTATTATTATATTACGAGCCTTTATCTTCGCCCCAAACCCTATTGTTTTATGATATCATTGTGTGTGTATGTTAAAAATGATGAATGATTTCCTCATTGTTGTTCAAAGAGTTTTAAAATTAAACAGTTATCTAATCTTCATTCTAAGTTCACTGACAGGCAACGATCAGTGGGGTAATTACGTAACACACAAACAACATTTATTGCGTTATTTACGTTGCTGAGCAAACAAATTTTTCGAACATATGAACTCAAACTCAAAGCACTTATTTCAATTAAACCATTTACAGGCAGAGGCACCTTTGAATTGTCAAAATTGAATAGTCGGTCAGTTAGTCAGAAAGCTGAAGATTCCGAAGCCCATTCCAAAACGTAGTTTCGTATGGAGAGGAATGGGCAAGAAAGGATAGTTCACACGTTTATTTAGGAGTATGCTTAAAACTAGCATGCTAATTTCTAGCAAATTTGAACAGCTGCAGGGCATGCTAATTTGAAGCATACTTACAAGCATGCTTTTTATAAGCATATTGTGTGTCAGTACCTTTTAAAATACGCCGTGTGCTCACGGCCTAAAAGGATTGGCCCACAACCTTCTAATAAGCACCTTAAATATAATCACACACATAATATACTAAGACACGCCATCGTCCATCGCCTCCACCCCACTCACAAAGCGATTAGTCGCAACAGTTCACGACCGATCGTAAAACAAAACCAACGTGATTAATCCGAACATCCGATTTAGGGATGGGCGTATATTATCACTTACCATCCACCAGACAAACTTGACCCCTATCCCCTTTACCAGCCATCCAACTTAAAGAGCACTCTAAACTGGTCTATGAAAACTTTGACCAAGATAATTTTGCAGTTGAAATAAAGGAAAACAGCGCCTATAGTGATGAGGTTAAGGGTTAAGAGAAATAACATTCAGATTTTCGGCCAAATCTCGTGATAAAGCTCACGTTTAGCTTGGGGCGTTCGTCGCCAATCTGTCAAACGGACTAGTTATGTGTTACAGTTAAATATTAGACTAGAACTGGCCGTTAATAAACAGTAACATTGAATTTAATGACGTCATTTGCATTAATCTATTCTATTCTCTTTGGTACGCTGCAAAAAGTTTTTATTCCACACCATGGTGGTCTTGGCTATGAATAGACGTGTTGTGTTTCTGTTTCTAGGAATGGAAAGGAGCGCTATTCATAGCCCTGATTTTTTGACAGTCGTCGACGTACCACTGCCGGTAGGTGTCGTAAGTGACGATCAGGGGATTACCTATGTCAACGAAAGGGCAGTGACCACCTGTGTACTAAAACGATCACGAAACCGCCTGAAAAATGGTTTCAGTTTTACCGTCGCGTCAGAACAATTCTTCCTCTTTCATGATGAACGTATAGGTACAGAGTTAATGGTAAAACATTAACAACCTCTTAAGAGGTCATGGTACTCATCATTATGAACAACTTTTACTATGGGACCAAACCTGAAATCGCGAAAAAAAATTAGCTGTTCCCTACATTTTGACGAATTATACGAACATAAATGTAGGGAACAGCAGATTTTTTTTCGCGATTTCATTTGATGATTTGACTTTAACTTTCAATATCAATGAAAGTACATAGTCAAAATAATCTGGTAAGTATTTAAAGTTAGTTCTTAAATAGCTGTTTTTAGCCCACACGATACCTACGTATAGGAAAATAACATAGATACCTATCTTCGATAACAGTAGCTGGTTCTCATGGAGGAAAACCGACGATTTTCGCTATGATGACGATCGATTACACATTCTATCAATTATAATATTATTGTCATTCTGCTTGTGTCCTTCCTGACGCAATGTTGTGCACATTGCGTCAAGATATATGTGCGGCATCCCAAACCGCTATCACTTTCCTGTTTCATTGTTATTTATAGTTGTTCATGTATTGGTAATTGAAATTACCTTTAAGTATCGAAAGAATGATACAGTCCTTAAAATAGGGATGTTTTTCAAGAGCTTTCAGTGTAGAAATGTGGTCGGAAATGAAAGGTTTAAGTTACGGCATACTATAATTTGGCTATGTTATTAATAAAACTTGTCAGTTTATAAATATTATGGTAAACATTCTCCCTGTGTAGCTGTCTTTTTTCATGAGTAGTTTCACCTTAGACATTTTCTATAAAAAAACCGGCCAGGTAGGGTTGCGTAGCACAAGGCAAGACGAGACCCCCTTAAATTTTTATTAACTTTATTTTATTTGTATTTTTTGACACTCTCTGTGAAAATTTCTACTGTCTTTTTATTATTCATGATTACAGCCCGCTGCAAAAAACACCGAAACAAAAACACATTTCTTATATGGAGGTCTCCAAATTTCACCCTCCCCCCATTCACCCTCTTAGGGGTGGAATTTCGAAAAACCCTTTCTTAGTGGATACCTAATCTTCACAAAGAACACTCCCTCCAATTTTCATGTCTCTAAGATCAGCGGCTTAGGCTGTGCGTTGATATATCAGTCAGTCAGGACTTCGAATTTTATAGCATAGAAGTGTTTTTTTCGGTGTCTAATTTTTTACTTCTTTTTCTTTACTTTTCTTTTTTTTTCCATAAAGTTAAAAATTTACACACACACTGAAAAAAAAATTGACACACTTTATCTTACTTTTATTTACGGAACCCTAAAAACGATGCCGCAAGAATGCAAGTAAAAAGTATAATATTCGTTGAAGAACAAGATACTTAAGAAGAATATAAGAAGATATATAAGAAGATAGTGATAAATATTTAAATACTAGCTTCCGCCCGCGACTCCGTCCGCGCGGATGTCGGTCTTCGCGTGGATGGTTTATTTCTCCATTTTGAGTAACTCTGACAATGACATCTTAGAAATATCTATTGGACCCAAATACGGCTAAGCCTATAATAATTAAGGAGATCCCTCTATTGAGCTACTGCTGTTGAGCTCGCGTTCTGTAGTAAGTTTTTTTTTTCATAGTAATTCCGACCTTGATAAGTAGCATGTAGCAGTAAATTATTGACAGTGACGAAAAGTTTGCAATAATAAAAAAGTGATCGTGACAATGCGACAGAAAGTTAATTGAGAGCTTCAGCATACACAACATTGTTAGTGAGCTCGTCCGGAATATGAACATGAAGATTTCTTGGACTGCTCACACAGGAAAGAGCTACATAAAGTTGCCCGTGTGAAAAACAACTCGCGGTAAGATCTACGCCAGCAAATCCTAGGGTCTGACCTTGAGCCTTATTTATTGTCATGGCGTAACATAAAGCTACAGGAAACTGTATTCTCTTAAATTGAAATGGAAAATTATCCACTACGGGTAATGCAACGTGTGTTCGCGGTTCTACAGAACAACGACTATGAATAAAACCGAAAAATAAGATTTTTTTTTCTACGTATTTTTCCAGGATAAAAAGTATCCTATTTTATGCCCAGGATAATAAGGTATAATTATACCAAGTTTCATCGAAATCGAACCGTTAGTTTTCACGTGATGCCTGCATATACAGACAGACAGACAGACAGACAGACAAAAATTTTTTTAATCACATATTTGGGTTTGGTATCGATCCAGCAACACCCCCCGCTATTTATTTTTTCAATATTTTCAATGTACAGAATTGACCCTTCTACAGATTTATTATATGTATAGATTCACGTACCTACTTCCCACGTAAAACCAGATAATTTACATCAAACCTGAATATATATCGACCAATGATTGACACGTGACATGTAAATTACGAGCCGTTTTTATTATTATTATTATAAAAATCAGCATAATTGAATATTAAATTGCTTAATCGACACTTTTGTGTAAGTGCAAATTACTTGAAAAGTTAAGGAAATGAGTGTGCGTACGGTATTTTTAATGGCGGGCAATTATCCCGGGCAATAGCTATTGCGCCTCGAATTAAAACGAAACACGGAAAGGGCATTTCCTCTGATATTTTGACACTCCTCCGAAAAAGCGTGTTGTGGATTTATTTTTACATTTTGTGGCTTTTTGATTGTAGTGGGAATTAAAGGAGCCGACACGTCATGCGTGTTAATTTTTGTTTTTCTTGTAAAGTTCGTATGGCTCAAAAAATGTTGTATGATTTTAGCCTTTTCCAGTTAACTTATTGAGCTGAAACTTCGCATCATCATCTGCCTAGCCTTTTCCCAACTATGTTGGGGTCGGCTTCCAGTCTAACCGGATGCAGCTGAATACCAGTAATTTACATGGAGCGTCTGCCTATCTGACCTCCACAACAGTAGTGTATTATTGGGGGTTCTGCATCACTTGCTCTCGCTTCGCTCGAGCGCGTTATGCAGAACGCCCCAATAATACAATGGTCTACGGTCTGATTTGCAATACGTGTTGAATATTTGTATTTCATTCAACGGTGCAGTGTGTTTATAAACAACAATATCAAGTTCGACTCGTTTGATCAACTTATGTCCCTATATTTTATTACTTGACGAAAGTGTGATGTCATAGGTGGAACAATGCAGAGTGCATCAATTAGTAGTTCAACAATTTAGTTGCATAATTACTTATTTTATTCTTTGGTCTAGCGATTTCAATTACCGAGCATGAGGAGCGCAGTTCGATTTCCAAAGCCAAGTGTTATTTTAATAGCGAGGAGTTTCGATTTGTCCGATAAATTCCAGAAGGTTCATTAGGCATATGGGAACCGAAAACACATTGCTGGGTAAACCATGGGCATGCAGTTTTATCGTATACGCTGTTACATTTTATGCTATTAATAAATAATAGATATCAACAGACCACGAGGACGAAACCAAGAATAAACGATACCACAATAAGATTTCTCTCGTATCGCGAGGAGCGTTGATAGACATTTTACAGACAGTCAGATCCGGAACTAAATACTTGTAGACCATACAAATATTGGTTGTGTGGGAATTGAACCCGCGACAAGTAGGGCAGAAGTCAATCTAACTACTGCACCAATCGCACCGCCTTTCCATTAAGTAGGTACCTATAGGATGTTTTTCTCCAGGCTCATTTTTCAGAGTATTTTATTATTTATGTTAAATTAAATAATCACAAAATAAAACATGAAAACAAAATCCAGACCGGAATAAATACTTATTTGTTCCGTGCGGGAATCGAACCCGCGACACTTGGCACATTTAGTAGCAGTAGGTTTATAAACTAATATTTACATTGTGATGCAGAGAGACGAGCTCTTAATCAATGCGCCAAACGTGTCGTCGAAAATATGACAAAATACTGGATCGCTTTAGGTGTTTGGAATTTGAATTAATTTTGTATCAAACAAATATTGTATTCATTCAGCATTTTAGTAGTATTATTAATATACGCAAATATTCCATTACCTTATTTATTAAATCAATAAACTGAAATAAATCAATATCAATTAATATTTTTAATTATGAAATCAATTAACTGTAGGTAAATGCAATATTATCATCGTTGTGATTAAGGAGATTAAGAGTTTTTTTTATGTTAAAAAAAATTGTTTGGTACTGTTAAGTACTTACCTACATACATTATTGAGCGATTTCTATTTAGCTAAACAGAAAGAAAAAACGGAAATTTCAAGAAATAACAATTAATGTTCTAGGTTTAACTTATTTTGGTAAGTGTTTACAAAACCGCTTGTTACCATTTTAATGAGACACTTCATAAGACCGATATTGAATAGTCAAAGTACATGCAACTTCCTTTTTAGAATTTCGTCTCAGATTGCTGCGACAGAGTGTCGCCACCGTCCAAAAAAGGAATTGTAGACTGTGTGCATAGTGTCTAATAAAGAACAAATGATTTTAGACCTTATATAAGGAGTGCTGGGAATATAATTTACAATACAAATATTAGTGAAACATTTAAACAATAGTTGCAAATATTAATATAACCGCTACCTTACATATAAGTGGTATAAATATTCCCCTTCAACGACTCGCCCATCAATCATAAATCTGTTATTTGTGAATTGTTGGTGTTCTTGTGTTGGTGACAAGTTCCATCATCGTCAGTGATTAAGTGTCAGTGTGTGTGATTAATATCTTCCACAACAAGTATGTATGTATAACATTTTTTTTTTATAACTTACTACCCTTGTAATTTATCGACGGTAAATGCAGTAATCGAAAGTGAAGTCTAGGGTTCGATTCCCAATTTTAAGTATTGTATAATTACGGGTTTAATTACTTTGGTATTATGTAGTAACTCAGTGATCATGTAGACTACAATTGTTAGTGTAACTGCTGAACGTAAAATTTTCGGTTCGACTCCAAGATGTAAATGTGAATTGTGTTAATTGTTTTGCTTTCTTAAGTTCCCTGTAGCCCAGTCGACATCAGTGTAACTGTCTAATTCAAAGTCTTGGGTTCGATTCCCAGATCTAATTAAAATGTATTATTGAGTTATTTTAACTTTCTTCTTCTCGTGCAGTAGTTTAATAACCGTTGCTACTATTGCACAACATTATGTACTGACACTGAGTTCTAGAACCAAATAACGACTTTTTCAATTTTCTAAGTACCGATAATAATTCAAGGATCGATTTTCAGATAAAGAAAATTGTTATAGAGATTGTTCTATTAATCTGTCTATTCTTTTGGAAATCGTTCATTTTATAACTTATTACTATTTCTTTTCATTTTAGGTCGACATTTGTGAATCCATTCGAATCCGATGTAGAGTCGCATCCCAACGAGTCCTCTACATCGCTTAAACCGAAGAAAAAGATATCTCCAAAGCCGAAAACCAAAGTGGGTAAAGGCAAATCGAAGAAAGTAGCTGTTGCCTCAACTCAACCTCTAACAGAATTATTTGGTAGTGAGTCGGATTCCGAAACAAATGCTTCACCAAAGCGGCCTAACAAATTCAAGCGCATTCGCGTGCCTGATTCCTCGGTGAGTAAAAAAATAAATAAAAAATAATATAATATAATTCTCTCATCACAAGTCTTCAAATGAATATTTAATAATATTGCCTGAACTGAATTCCACCTTAAATCTAAGGAATATAAAATATGTTTATCTAATGTTACATAACATACCATCACGCCTGTGTTCCCCCCAAAGGTTAGGCAGAGGTGTACCAATGTACACATGCCCACAGTCCGCTGGTATGTTTAGGTCCATGTAATAGGAGACGAACCTATTGCCTTTAACCGGGCATAAATCCTAACTCCGACCTATTACTGAGAATTTCATAGAAAAACCCAATAACAATTTGCTCGACCTGGGAATCGAACCCAAGACCTCTAGCGTAGCAGTCGCGCTTAGGACCACTAGGCTAACGGAGCAGTTACTAGGCTAAAGAAGCAGTTTATCTAATGTTATTTTTATAACAATGTTTACAGGAGGAAGAAGGAGATCTTGAACCGGTGCGGGCAACTGCACTGCGATCGTCCCTGTCCAGAAGAACAGCTTCTGGAAACTCCTACCAACAGGACCTAACACGGACCGGGGATTATTATATCGAGCTGCGTATTTATAACCACAGGGACGCTGAAAAATTCGGAAGGGACCGATGGAAGCAATCGCTCCTCACGTATAGGGCCTCTGTGTACTCTGATTCAGCGACTTGGCGGGCTGCTAATAATCTTGTATCTGCAGCGAAAGCTGAATTTAAGGGCGTGCAGCCTGTTCTGTATCCAAATAATATTATTTAACGGTATAAAATAATATTATTGGGATACCTATTTTACTTTTAAACTCTTGTTTTTACTTATATTAAAACATTACTTATTAAACAAATGTACTTAATCCATATGATATACTAATTAGCTATTATTTTTATTATATTAAATTGCGATTTATTTACAGGAAGCTCAAATATACTCGATACTGAAAAAACTCGATACTAAGAATACTCGATACTGAGAAAACTCGATACTAAGAATACTCGATACTAAGAATACTTGATTCTGAGAAAATTTAACATTGAGAATACTCGATACTGTTTTAATTAAAATATTCGATATGTGCATTGTCGGAATGAAATAATATTATTGAGCTACCTATTTTACTCTTAGACACTAGTTTTTACTTATATTAAAATATTACTTATTAAACAAATGTAATCCATATGATAAACTAATTAGCTATTATTTTCGTTATATTAAATTGTGATTTATTTACAGGAAGTTCAAATATATGAAATATTAAAAATCTAAAACTCGATACTAAGAATACTCGATACTGAGAAAACTCGATACTAAGAATACTCGATACTGAGAAAACTCGATACTGAGAATACCCGATACTGAAAAAACTTGATACTCGATACTGAGAATACTCGATTCTGAGAAAATTCAACATTGAGAATACTCGATACTGTTTTAATAATAATATTCGATTTGTAATTTGTTTTACATTTAAACTTGCATTCACTTTAAAATTCGAATTTAATCAATAATTTACAAGAAATTAGTATCAGAAATCTGGAAAATTTAGATACTTTGAGGTAGTTTTTGCAATTACAAATATCTAAACATGTTTTTCTGTGAAGTTTGTAATATTTCAGTTCCGATATATTCTGCACACAAAAAAACGAATGTACACAAATCGAATTGCTTATTACAGACACGTTTTGATAATGTTCATATAATAGCAACAGCTTTTCGAAATCGGATAATCAGTTATAGAGTGAATCCTAGAATGGTTAACATTTCCCTTGAATTATTTTTAACGCAAATTTCTGAAACGGTTTGTTATATTATCAAAGACCAGATGACAAAACATCAATCGGTAAAAGTTAATTTTGAACTATTTGTTTGGTATATATTACCAAAAAATTATGAAAAATCTTTAAAGTCATTTAACACAAAGTATAATGTAGTATTGCAAAACGCGGATATTTTGTCCTTATATAAATCATTTTGTGGTAAACTTATTTGTAAATGTACAGAATTTGAACTGTCCGAGTCAGGCTGGACAATTGAGTCTATCAGTCATTTAGAAATTAATATCGTTAAATATAATCCTTTGCGATGTGGTTCTTATTTACCATTGCCTAAACGTATTGTCAATACTAAATCATGCTTAAACATAAAAAATGAAGACCGGCATTGTTTTCTTTGGTGTATTGTAGCTGATATGTTTCCGGCAAAGACCAATCCAAACAGAACTTCTTCATATCCACATTATTCCGACTTATTTAATATTTCAGACATGAGTTTTCCCCCTAGTTTCAACGACATTAAGCGCTTTGAAATAAACAATTCTAATATCAGTATTAATATATACGGTTTAGATAATAACGTTACAGTTACAGGTCCATTATATAAAACAACATCACGTCGTTTATACCATGTAAATTTGCTTTACATTACCAAAAATAGAAAAAGTCATTTCTGTTTAATTAAAAGCTTTGAAAAACTTGTACACAACCAATTGACCCAACATAAAAGTAAAATATATTTATGTGATGAATGTTTTATTTACTTTCACACTGAAGAGAAATTGCATTGTCACGAATGTGCCGGAATACAAACCATATTACCTGAGAGGGGTACTGAAATAAGTTTCATAAATTATGAAAGAACCCAAAGAGTACCAATAGTGATATATGGTGATTTTGAAAGTTTATTGCGTGAATATTCTGACAAACATAAATCAACATATGTAGAAAATATTCAAGTTCATGAGGCTACGTGTTTTGCTTACTATATTTGTTGTTATTCAAATCCCGAATTAAATGATTTTATATCTTACCGAGGGCCTAATTGTTCTAAGAAATTTGTCAAATCTTTGACTAATGATGTAAAACGATTATATGAAGTATTATTAGAGAGTAAAAATATGATCCCGCTAACTGAAGATGAACATATATGTTTTGTCAACAGTACTGAGTGCCATATTTGTAAAAATAAGTTTTCATGTAATGATATTATTGTTAAGGACCATGATCATTTTACTGGAAAATACAGAGGACCTGCGCATGATATATGCAATTTAAATGCAAAGCAATGTACTTTTATACCAATAGTGTTTCATAACTTGTCCGGTTATGACAGTCATTTATTTATAAATGAACTTTCAAAGATAAACGGTCGAATTCATCTCATACCGAGAACTAAAGAAAAATATATTTCATTCACAAAATTCATAACCATCAATGCAACAAATGTTGTACAATTGAAATTTATTGATTCGTATAATTTTTTAAGCTCAAGTATGGACAAATTGGTTAAGACTATGAACCCTGAAGATTTCAAACATTTAAAATCTTTTTTTACTAATAATACTTTATTTGATATTGCTCGAAGAAAAGGCATATATTGTTACGATTACATAGATTCCTGGGAACGGTATGATGAGAATAAGTTACCAGATCCATCAAAATTTTTTAACAAACTCACATCTGAATCTATATCTGATAAAGACTATGGGCATGCTTTAAATGTTTGGAAAACTTTTGATATAAAAAATTTGGGTGAATATACCGATTTGTATCTTAAATGTGACGTTTTACTTCTGTGCGATGTTTTTGAAAAATTTAGGAAAATGAGTTTAAATAACTATGGTCTGGATCCTTGCTATTACGTTTCATCACCATCCTTAAGCTGGGATGCTATGTTATTGTATACTAAAATCAAGTTAGATCTAATCTCTGACGTAGAAATATATCAAATGATAGAAAAAGGTATAAGAGGAGGACTTGCCCAATGTTCATTCAGATATGCTAAGGCAAATAATAAATATCTTACCGACTATAATAGTGAAGAACCTGATAGTTTTCTAATTTATCTTGATTGTGTTAATTTATATGGATATGCTATGATGCAAAAGCTTCCAGTAGGAGGATTTAGGTTTCTCCTTGAGAATGAAATATTAAATTTTGATGTTATGAGCATATCATCTGATTCTAATGTTGGATTTATATTAGAAGTAGATCTTTATTACCCTAACTACTTGCATGATAACCATTCCGATTTACCATTTGCGCCTGAAAGATTTGTTCCATTCTGTAGTCGAAATGCTAAACTTATTGCTAATCTTTTCGATAAACATAGATATGTTATTCATTATATTCATTTAAAGGAATGCCTAAATAATGGTTTACAACTTATAAAAATATATAGAATATTAGCATTTCATCAAAGTAATTTCTTAGAATCATATATTTCGTTAAATACTGGGCTGAGGCAAAGTGCAACTTCGGATTTTGAAAGAGATTTTTTTAAAAAACAAAATAATTCTATATTTGGAAAAACCATAGAGAATAAAAGAAAACAAGTTGATGTTAAGCTCGTAAATATATGGAGAGACAATTCTAATCGAACTAAAAAGTTTTACGGGGCTGAAAAATATGTTAGTGCACCTAATTTCAATAACTTTTCTGTTATTTCAGAATCTCTAGTATCAATTCAAATGAACCAAACAAAAATAGTTTTAGATCGTCCAATCTATATCGGATTCAGTATTTTAGAAATTGCAAAATGTCACTTATATAAATTCCACTATTCAATCATGAAAAGAATTTACGATAATAAATTGAAGCTTTGCTATACAGACACTGACAGTCTGCTATATTTAATACAGACAAAGGATTTTTACGAAGACTTAAAAGGACATTTAAAATATTTTGACACTAGCAACTTTGAAAAAGATAATATATTTAATATACCAATGGTTAATGCTAAAAAACCTGGCTACTTCAAAGATGAGATGGGTGGTGAAATTATATCAGAATTTGTAGGTTTAGGAGCAAAATTATACTGTATAGATTCTAAAATTTCCACGTTAAAGAAAGCTAAAGGTGTTAAGAAATGTATTACCAAAAAACTGAATATAGAAAAATATAAAAAGGTTTTACTGAACAATGAAATACTCAGAGATGATATGTGTATTATTAGGTCTAAGCATCATAGAATTTTCACTCAAAAGATAAATAAAGTAATTTTGTCAAACAGCGATGATAAACGACAAATAATGGATGATAAGATAACAACATTACCATGGGGTCATTATAAAACAGTATTTTAAATGAAAAAAAAAAATATAGATTTTTCGGATATAATTTATTGCATATATATGAGCATCGTGTAATAATAGTACAGACGCCAGCACGTCAAGCTATCCCAAACTGTCAAATTTTCCCAACTGAATATTAAATATATTCTTTGGTAATAAAGTTGAAAACCTAACAAAGAAATTTGACAGATTGGGGGGTTTAGCTTGATGTGTTGGCGTCTGTACCTAACTTCGATTGTTAGTTTGTACTTTACTAATATTTATGAATTTTTATTTACTATGTGAAATAAATAATTATGTAATCTTACAGCAGTTGTTTGATTTATTCATATTGCTTCATTATACAGATAAAACATGAAAACGATTAATTTAAACATTTCTTTTGCTTTTGCAATAATACATTCAAATAATAATTAAATTAACATTTTACAATAATAACAATAATAAAACATTACAATAACAAAACATTACACATTAGATTTGCTTAACTTTTGCACTATTTTACTAACTAAATGATCAGTTTTGTCCATAATATCATCGTAATCACTTGTCACTACATACTGCACATTCACACTCGCATTATCAGTTTCGGTGTCTGTTTCTTCCATATTACGACCATCCAAATCATAGACCATAATTTTTATTAGGTGACGAACCCGCCCTTGCTCCTTACGCATGATAAAAGATGAGTTTTTAAAAGATGTATTTTTTTTCTTCTTCAATCTGCGCTCCTCTGTTTTTTTCTGTCGACTCTCCTCATGTGCTTTAGCTGCTACTTCTATATCCCAGCTCTCCCTATCTTGAGCATAGTAAAAAGGATTGGTAACGGGGTCTGAGTCTTCTATCACATTCTGAAAGAATACCAACAATATTAAAACTAAACAGTACTATACTGTAACTATGAATTGAATGTTGGATTTAAGATAATCCTAATAGTTACATACCCCTAAGTTTCGTGGTTCGACGATATCTAAAACGGGGCTGTAGGATGGCGAGTATGACATGATTCTGGAAAGAAATAGATGCATTACATAATTATTATTATTAGTGTATGTAAATAAATTAAAAAAAAAATACTTACTTTGAAAATATTAAATCTTACACAAAATGACTTGCTTACGCAAAGAATACCTGCGAAGTGATCGTTTATTTGATGCACGATGTGTATCATGAGTCATTACCTAGCTCATATTTCTACATAGCTATCTTGTAAGATGAGAATAGAACCGTTCCTGTAGTGACAAGTCTCAAGATAGCCCAAAATAAAGTATATATGTTTATGTTAGGTTATAATTAAATTAATTGACAAGATGAAGTTGATCAAACAACCCATATCACTAAACGTTAAAAATATAAATCTTGGCGAGTCTCCTCAAGAGATTAAACATAGCGCTTTGTTGCCAAATACGATTCGTTGTATAATTTGTGGTCCCTCAAATTGTGGTAAAACAAATGTTGTGATCAGTTTGTTAATGCATGAAAATGGGCTCAAATTTAAAAACCTTTACCTTTACTCGAAGACTAATTTTCAGCCAAAATATTGTTTTTTACGAGAAGTATTACGAAGAGTACCTCAGATAAAATTCAAGGAGTTCAATGACGATAAAGATGTCTTATCTCCGAGTGAAGCTTTACCAAATTCTGTATTTATATTTGATGATGTTGTATGTGAAAATCAAATAAACATCCGTAATTATTTCTGTATGGGCAGACATAAGCAAATTGATTGCTTTTACTTATCGCAAACTTACTCAAAAATTCCGAAACAGTTGTTACGCGACAATGCTAACTTTATTATAATATTTAAACAAGATGATGTGAACTTAAAGCACATCTATGAAGAACATGTCAACTCCGATCTACCGTGGAATCTGTTCAAGGATATTTGTAAAACTGTTTGGAGTAACCCTTATAACTTTCTTCTTATTAACAAAGAGTCATCATTAAATAATGGAAGGTACAGACAGAATTTTGATATTTTTTTTAAATTTGAATGAAAGCAGATACACACTACATATAAATGAATAATATACAAAAACATTGCTAGTGTTATTCCACTCTTAGTTGAATCCAGTTGTGGTTACATAGGATGGAGAAAAATATTAAAATGGAATTAATGAAGTCTGTTGACTCCATAAAAAATAAAATAAAACAAATGAAAACTCAGGAACATACAATGAACTTGTCACTTGATAAAATGCTGAAACCGGTGACAGATCCTCTTAAAACTCTAGTTAATTCAAATAGTTCTATAGAAAAAATAAAAAATAAAGAAAATACAACTCTGAATAATTCTGAAGAAATTGAATCGGATGAAAATAATGCTAGTTCATCTACGAAGTTCAATGATTATTACGAACCAAAATTGAACTCTGCACAGTTGTCGGAACAAAATTCTAAAAGACAATTTACAGATAATTTAGAAATCTCATTAGAAGGTGATGACATCCATGGTATTTATGATGGTGTTAATATACCGTTCGGATTAAGAAGTGAACACAAAAAATTACTTTTGGGTAATTCAGTTGTATCATTTTCTAAAATTGATAGTTTAAATAATGATAATATAATTTTGATTAAAATCGGTGATAAAGCTTATAATTTGACCCCTGGCCTGAAAGAACTTTTACTACGAAGAAAACCTGATCTAAAGTTAATATCGAACGAAGATAAACTTGTCTATAAGGACATGCTACATTATACAAATGCGCATAAAAGAGATTTTAACCCTAAAGGTCAAATAAGAGGTGATAAAGGGATAAAATATCGTGAGATAATCAAACCATTATTTTCTGAAACTTTAAATGATAAAAGTGAGATCAAACTTGGAGGTAACTTACCAAAACTAAAAAAATATAAAAACAACACTGATTTAGTATATTGGGATGATCCCAATGAATTGGTTGACAGATTAAAGTTATTAGTGGCTTCGAGAAATGCTGGCAATACAAATCATGATAATGAAATTTTATCTATAATTGAAGAATTAAAAGAAGCTGACATAATTAAATAATAAATAGCGGCAGTGACAAGATTTTGATTCAGTATTACAGACTTATTCATCATGTTCACTTATTCATCGTTTATGTAACACAAGAAAGCCGAAGAGATTTAAATAATAAGAGTTATAAAAAAATATCAACATGAGCAAAGCAGATGTGGTAAATGAAATTCATAAAAACGCAAGAGTGAACTTTCCTCGAAGACGTGTTATTATGAGAGACATAGATGATCTATGGCAAGCAGATTTAATTGATATGCAATCTGTTGCCTCAGAAAATAAGTATTTTAAGTTTATTCTTGTCATTATCGATACATTTTCAAAATACGGTTGGGCCTTTCCTCTTAAAACCAAATCCAAGGATAGCGTGTGTGACACTTTTAAGATGTTGCTGGACAAAGGCCGTGTACCTAAGAATTTACAAACTGATAATGGAACAAAATTTTATAATAATAAATTTAATAAACTCATGGAATGCTTTCGCATTAACCATTATTCAACCTTCTCAACAAAAAAAGCCTCAATAGTTGAACGATTCATTAGAACATTGAAGTCTAAGTTGTACAAAGAATTTAGTTTAAAAGGTAACTACAATTGGATAAATGACACTCTTAATAATGTCATTTATAAATATAACCATACTCATCATCGAACAATTGATGAAATTCCAGCAAATGTGGATAATATTAATAAAAAACGAATATTAGAAAAATATGTAAAGTCAGAAAAAAAAGTTGGCTTAAAAAGTAAGTTCAAGGTGGGTGATTATGTACGTATCAGTAAATACAAAGGAACATTTGAAAAGGGATATACTCCCAATTGGTCGACAGAATTATTTAAAATTCGAAAAATACAGAATACAACTCCTGTAACCTACTTAATTGAAGATGCAATCAGAAGTCAGCCTATTTTAGGAGCATTTTATGTACAAGAGCTTCAAAAGACAAAATATCCTAATGTATATCTAGTTGAAAAAGTTCTTAGACGGAAAGGAAATAAGGTTTTAGTAAAATGGTTAGGATTGTCTTCTGCTGAAAATAGCTGGATTGATAAATCGAATAGATTATAACTAAGAAAAAAAATGTTAACATTCCAAAGTCGTATTATATTTATTAAGTGTCCAATCTATGATTGATTAGTCTTACGATGTGTATTGGAGAGAGTAGTCTTCTCAATTGGCTCATAAATCATTTACCATTTGAATTACATTTACCTGGATATAATTATTGTGGTCCTGGTACCAATCTAATTAAAAGACTTACACGTGGAGACGAAGGTATTAATAAATTAGACGAATATTGCAAAGAACACGACATTGCTTATCTAAAATCATCAAACTTAAAGGATCGTCACAGAGCTGATTTAATTTTGTTGAAAATGGCAAAAAAGCGAGCAGTTGCTTCGGATGCAAGTGTAAGCGAAAAAATCGCAGCACGCTTAGTAAGCAAGACAATGTCTACAAAAATTAAAAGCGGTTCTGGCATAAACAAATTTAGAAAAAAGTGCTCTCAAAAAGTTACACCTGGAAAAGGGTTAAAAAATAAATTTAAAAATGTTATCACTAAAACGAAAAGACACATGAAAAAACTAAAACCAAAATGCAAAAAAGCGGCAATAGAAGTAGCTATGGCCGCCACCAGAGACTTAGCTAATGATTTATCCATTAAACTTCCTCGTGTTATTCCTATACCAAAAACTGGCGGTGTATTACCTTTGATTCCTATATTTGCTGGATTATCAGCGGCAGGAGCAATAGCAGGCGGTGCAGCTGGTATTGCCAAAACCATAAATGAATTCAAGATGGCTAGAAAGCTGTTGGCTGAATCGAAGAGACATAATGAAAAAATGGAAGCTCTCTGCATTGGGAAAGGACTGCGTCTTAAACCACATAAAAATGGGCTTGGAATTTTTGTATCGAATAAAAAAAACTGAGATATCGGCTGCCCAAACGAGCCTTAACTAACTTTGACATTTTGGAGTATGGAAATAGTATTCCCTATTTTAGAGGAGTCTTTATGAGAGATGAGCTTCCCAAAAGCCCTTATAAAAAAGAATGTGGAGTTATTAATTTAGATAGTTCTAAAGATCCTGGCTCTCATTGGGTAGCCTATGCAAAATACAATGATTATATTGAGTACTTTGACAGTTACGGAAATCTTAAGCCTCCTAAAGAATTTATAAAATACGTAGGTACTAAAGTTCACTATAATTATGATAATATACAACGCGATCATCCTTTCAATTGTGGACATCTCTGTTTACATTTTTTAAGGAATTTTTGGTGTAGAGTAGGAATAAAATAAACAGGATCTTCTGAAAGAGTCCAGTATGCAAGCATGTCTACCACGGTTACCATCTCTGGAAATAAATCTGAATTGGTGTCATACTTTCAACCACCACTGCATTTATCCGATCAATACGAGTGCGGTTTGTTATATTTTTCAGTGTTAAATTCAAGACCAAATGTGTCCATCAAAAGCAGCAGTCTATCTGTAATCAGAATCGAATGTGATCTTGTACACAGTTCGTACTGCAACGGATTACCGACTCATTTTATTCATGAATTTGTATTTGATACTGCTCCAGGTCATCAATACAAAGAAATACCGCGAAACGTTATTTACTTTCCAGTGAACAAAAATATAATTTCATCTATATCTGTTAGGATTGTTGATCAATTTGGTTATTGTATTAACTTTGGCGACGAATTTAATATTCAACTACGTCTTCATTTAAGAAAAACAAAATGATACTATATTATAAAAACACTCCTGTGAAAATAAAACATCTTATTCCTTTAACGATCACTAAGGTGCATAGACGTAAGACAAAAGTTAAGAAATTAACTGAAGCAAATAAAGGGAAAAAAGTTAAGAAATTGACTGAAGCAAATAAAGGGAAAAAAGTTAAGAAATTGACTGAAAAAAATAAAGGTTTTCTGAGAGCCCTAGGTTTTAAAGTATGAATATACTACAGATTACTGAATTACCACACTTCGATAGTTCGATCGAAAGTTATGAAATCCATTCATATAATCCCTACAATAATAGCTTTAGAGAAAACGATGAAATCAGAATCCCCATACATCAGCAAGACATATACGTCCTACCATCAGCCAGTTCAATTTACATCGAAGGTCAAGCAAAGCTGTTCGGTAAAGATGGGAATCCAATCAAGAAAACTGTTACGTTCACTAATAACCCTGTTATGTCTTTGTTTCAAGACATCAGGTACGAAATGAATGGTATTGAAATAGATCGTATAAAAAATTCTGGAATAACGTCAACAATAAAATCATACGTGTCAATGAATGAAGGGGAAAATAAAGTTGCTGCCTTATGGGGTTGGATTATGGGTGGGTTTAAAAATGATGGTAATTTTAGTGCTATCATACCTCTAAATAAGATTTTAGGGTTTGCAGAGGATTACAATAAAATTGTTATTAATTGTAAACATGAACTTATACTAAATAGAAGTAACTCTAACTTAAACAGTATCATATTAACTGATGATGTTGCTAATTTTCAAATAGAAGTACAAAGAATACAATGGCGTGTACCACACATAAAAGTGTCAGACCGGGAACGACTGACACTTCTAAAACATTTAGAAAAAGATAAATCTATTCAGATGGCGTTTAGAAATTGGGATTTATACGAGTATCCATTACTTCCTAAAACTACTAAGCATTCTTGGTCAGTTAAGACTGCATCTCAGTTAGAGAAACCACGATATGTAATTTTTTGCTTACAAACGAATAGAAAAAATAATAAAACCAAAGACAGTTCGTTGTTCGATCATTGTGAAGTAACAAATATAACACTATTTTTGAATTCACAGTATTACCCGTACGAGCCTTTAGGCTTACAGTTTACCGAGGGCAAATATAATATATTATACGAGATGTATGTGAAATTTCGTCAGTCTTATTATAACAGTCCTGCAGACCCCTTGCTTGACTTAATCAGTTTCAAGGAGAAGGCTCCTCTCTTTATCATAGACTGTTCAAGGCAAAACGATAGTTTGAAAACAGGTCCCGTAGATGTGCGGTTGGAGATTGAATGTTCAGCACCAATACCAGATAACACAACTGGATATTGTTTAATTATTAACGATCGACTTGTGGAATATAAACCTTTGAGTAATATAGTGCGCAGATTATCATGACTGCCATTGTAGATGTTCAAGGATTTAAAACAGAAGCAAATGAATTCATAGTAAAAGAAATGGCAATATTATGCGATAATAAAATACAGGTGTTTTTGATTAAACCACCTTTTCCATATCACGAATTGACAGAACAAGAAAGGAGGCAAGTAAATTGGATTGAACGTAATAGAAAGATATATTGGAGTGAAGGATATGTGTCTTACTCAAATCATCAAAATTTGATTGTAGATATTTTAAGTGATAAAAGTGTTTACACCAAAGGTTTAGAAAAAGTGTTGTGGTTAAAAAATATTTCAAATAATAATAATATAAATAATTTGGAAGACAAAGGTTGTCCGAGTTTATTAAGTTTGTATAAAAAATATGACCATTCTCATGAACTGTATAGTTGTATTTATCATGACTCAATATGTGCTTTAAAAAATATTTTATGTTTAAATAAATGGTGCTTTGATAATAAAATTTTGGAATAAACATTTTACATTTTATTTATTAAATTTAGCTTCCTTTCCCTCAACTCGTCCACGTTTACATGCATAAAAGTTGTCAGCAACACCAATGTGACATCATTATAATTTCACATCGAACACTCATTACACTCATATTTATTTGCATTCGGATCCCACCATTGCTGGGTGAAGGTTCGATTTTACTGTTATCTCTTTACACCATTATTTTACAATATTATTAACAATGCTCAATTCAGCGAAATCTGATGTGGAAGGCATTCGTGAAATTATTTTCAAGAATGTTAATGGTGAGATAATATTTACTAAAAGTGTGTGGACTGCTCAGAAAATATCGAACTTAGATTCATCAAAACATCAGGACAATGATGCAATCCGTACGGAAGATTCGGTGAAACCTGATATTGAAAATACACATTACCTTGAATTCAAGAGTGATGGTGAGGTTACGCATACATTTGTTCGAGTAAGCGACATACAGAATGATTGTGAAAAATTTAAAATAGTTGAAGGAAGAGATGATTATGATCCTGAGGGACGGGATGAGTGTGGTATTAGCTCATCACAGGCGAGCAGAACAATAGCCTCATTGATGAGTAATGATAAAAAAGACCGCAAGCCTCAGCACCCACACTTCAGCTCAAAAACTAAACGATTGCTCAGTTTCATAGACTGGCCTCTACATATGCGTCAGAAACCGGAGGTTTTAGCTGATGCCGGTTTCTTTTATACTGGTTATGGAGACAGGACCATGTGTTTTTTTTGCGGTGGAGGCTTAAAAGATTGGGAAGATGATGATGAGCCTTGGCAGCAACATGTTCAGTGGTTTAGTCAGTGTGCTTACGTTAAGCTAAAATGTGAACGTGTATAAACACATTGCACCGTTGAATGTAATAAAAATATTCAACACGTATTGCAAGTCAGACCGTAGGCGTAGACGTAGTGTATTATTGGGGCGTTCTGCATAACGCGCTCGAGCGAAGCGAGAGCAAGTGATGCAGAACCCCCAATAATACACTACTCACAACCCAGTTACTGGGTAAATGATACCCTAGACATGGTTGTCAAACTTTCGGGGTACTGACGACCCGTAACGACTGTCCAACAGCTTAACGTGCTTTCTGAGGCATGGAGGGGTCTTGGTATGTGAAGATGGTCGCCCATCCACGTACCAACCGCGGCAAGCGCAGCTTAACCTGATCGATCGGCCCGTGCGGATTATTGATCCTTGGTTTTGATGACGTCAAGCGGAAAGCACGTTAAGCCGTTGGCTGTCACCCGGCTGTCATTCGTGGATCTTTGACAGTCGTTACGGGTAGTCAGAAGCCCGAAAGTCCTACAACTAGTCGACAGTCTTAGCAAGGGGTATCGTATTACCCAGTAACTGGATTGTGGAGGTCAGATAGGCACACTCTTCATGTAAAATACTGGTAGGTACTTATTCAGCTGCATCCGGGATCATTTACCTAGCCTCAGGTCGTCATCAAAACCATCGTTACGATGAAGACCAAGAAATTAATGAACAAAACTTCCTATAAAATAAAAATTACCAAAGAATGATTTAAAAAATATCTTACACTTACGTAATAGGTTATTTTTAATCAGATGAACGAGAAGTCAATGATTTGCTAGTAGGTTCATGGCAGGACGATGATAATTGTAATAATGAGTAACACATAATATAATGTGGGTTGGTACGTAGGTAGATTTAGTATGTGCAACATTATTTAGTTATAGCTGTGCCTGGTGCCTGAGGCTATTCATATTGTGAAAATAACTAAAAACATTTCAGAGGAAAAAGTATTTTTTCTTCAGTAATCCAAGATTTAATTGAGCCAAACTCTGTAGCCATTGTGGTCTTGGGAATATCGGGATAAAAAGTATCATAGGTCCTAATCCATTTAGGACATGTCTACCCATGTACCAAATTTCATTGAAATCCGTTCAGCCGTTTTAGTGTGAAAGTGTAACAAATAAACGTACAAAAAATCAAATCTCTTCTTTGTTTAATCTAATTCTACACCAAAAGTACGCTTGCATTTACATATCCAATAAAATTACACCATCAAATCAAAAAATAAAACATAATCTTTTAATAAAACAAACGTCATCGTAAAAAAGATTCGAATTTGCCAACGAACTGTGCTAATTGAAAAAAAAAAGTAAAGTCAATCGCATTCCAGTCGAGTCTGTAATCGGACAAGGCTGTCCGAACCGACTTTTCGACTCGATTAAGGAGATTTATTTGCTTTATTAATTACTCGTTTAAATATCACAAGAAATACATTAAGGTCGATCGAGTGGTTTTTGTCTGATAAATCGATAATCGGGGCCAGTGATTGGCCGGAAGAAATTACCAAGACTTATTATTATTTTGATTGCGAGTAATTTCTAGGTAAAGAACTACATACAAAAAGTAGTTACTGTGCTTTCGAATTGTGGTTTAATATTACTTAATTGTGGATCAATAAAAACATAAACGCAAACAAATGATCACTGGTTCATCATCTGCCTAGCCTTTTCTCAACTATGTTGGGGTCGGCTTCCAGTCTAACCGGATGCAGCTGAATACCAGTATTTTACATGGAGCGACTCCCTATCTGACTTTCACAACCCAATTACTAGGTAATACGATACCCCTTGGTAAGACTGGTTGTCAGACTTTCGGGCTTCTGAATACCCGTCGACTGTCAAAGATCAACGAATGACAGCCGAGACCAACGGCTTAACGTGCTTTCCGAGGCACGGAGGGGTCTCGGTATGTAAGTAAAGATGGTCACCCATCCACAGACCAACCGCGGCAAGCGTAGCTTAACCTGATCGATCGATTTGTGCGGCTGTTATTTAGGCACGGGCCCCTCTTATTTTAAATGATCACTAGTTATCAACTGAAATCATTCATAATGCACAATATGTCAACGACTTCTGCCGACCTATTCTGTAGAAATATTTGTGAAAACTTATATCCACCTGATGCTAGGGATCGACACTATTGGCAGCTCAAGCTCACTTCAACTAAGTTTTCACAGTGAGATTTACAGAATACACCAGCTGTTGAAAGCATATGATTTTCCTCTGTAAAGACTGTCTGTAAATGGAAATCTAAATATATAAAACTCAAAGGTGACTGACTGACATAGTGATCTATCAACGCACAGCCCAAACCACTAGAGGGATCGGGCTGAAATTTGGCATGCAAGTAGATGTTATGACGTAGGTATCCGCTAAGAAAGGATTTTGATAAATTCTACCCCCAAGGGGATAAAATAGGGGATGAAAATTTGTATTAAACTTTGTCAATTTTAAACCGATCGGGCTGAGACTTTGCATGCATATAGCTACTATGACGTAGGCATGCCCTAAGTAAGGATTTTGATAAATTCTACCCCCAAGGGGATAAAATAGGGGATGAAAGTTTGTATGAAACTTTGTCAATTTTAAACCGATCGGGCTGAGACTTTGCATGCATATAGCTACTATGACGTAGGCATCCCCGAAGAAAGGATTTTGATAAATTCAACCCCCATGGGGATAAAATAAGGTATGATGGCGGATGTAAATGTATTAGTTTTTTAAAATAATACTTAACGCGAGCGAAGCCGCGGGCAAAAGCTAGTGCTAATATACCACTACACACACACAGTACTATACTGCCTTTTCCGTAACAGATCTTCCACCTCTACCTACCCTGATAAAGAGAAACCTTTCTAGTATATACCAAATAATTAGGTAAGTGTCTACTGTACTACTTATTTCTGGAAAAACAACTTATAACAGTACTTAAGGATCCCGCATACCAAGGCGTAAGACTCGCGATAAAAATCAGGCGATTTTCCCTACGCCCGCGCCCGCGCCGCCGCCCGTCCAATTACGACGCGAACTACTCATTATTTTAAGAAAACATTAACTACTTAACATAAAAATTTGAGTCGAAAACGCTATGCAATTACGTGCACCACAAAATTGCAAAGTGTATAATGTAGGTGGCGGTGACACGGAACTGCTGTGCTGGATGTGGCAGACAATGTCTGAATATCTGTAAGTTTTAACAGGCTACGAAATTCTCACTGTCATGTCCAAAAAATCTAACGCTTAAAAAAAAGAAAAATATTTTATTTGGGACACAGACAGGAAATACAAATAGTAAAAACGGGAGCGTTTAAAACAACCAAAACTGACCTGTGCAAGGCCAAAAAAGCTCCTATTTCAGCATAATGCTGCGATATGTTTAAAAAAATACCGCAACGCTGGTATTCTGATAAAACCCGTTGGGGACGTTGTGCCGCTATAAGATATAGGGGCACATTCGATTTTTAGCTATATCTTTTGAGGAAAAGCCAAGTGCAACACAGTGAATATCTGCAATTTAAATTCAATTAACAACCTTTACAGGTTGTTTAGCATAAGACAGTCGTTGACTGCGCTCTAAGGAGTACAAAGTACGCTGATTCCGTGTCCTTCGAAATATTTCAGAAATTAAAAAACACGTTTAAAAACATTGCCCTTTGAAAAAATGTGGCATATCACTTCAACACACCGTACATCTTCGTCGGGATGCCAGCAAGACCCCCGCTGTAAGTGACTGCCGAAACTTGCACGAAGCTCTGCAAAAAGGTACAAGACGCGCTCCAGATCAAATGAGATGGTCCCCGGGGCGTCAGAGTAGGGTAACACAGATGCTGCGCTTTTATTTAGAGAAGTGCAGTGCCATTTTTGTAGTTTAGAAAGATAGACAGGCGCGTTGGGCATTTTTGAGCTGGATAAAACCATTGAATTCACGCTACTGTGACCGTAAGCGACACCGCGCGTATTTTGTTTATAAGACGATTAAAAAAATACCCGCTTCGGATGTGTTCGGCTGTCCTCGGGATGTACTCGGTTTTAATGTATATCCGATATGTCAGGGATTGATGACAAAGTATTCTGTTTGTGTTTTGTTTTCACTTCTGTCGGCACTCCCGGAATGCCACTGTTCAAACTCAAACTCAAACTTAAAGCATTTATTTCAATTAAACCATTTACAGGCACTTTTGAATTGTCAAGAAGTCGGTCAGTCAGAAAATATGAAACTAGTTGCCCATTCCAAAGCGTTGGTACCTACCTATGGAGAAGAACGGGCAAGAAACTCCAAAGACACTCTTTTAAATTATATTTTTACAAAAATATTAGTTACATTATTAATGTTGAATTTATAATTATATGTGAGAACGATGTAAAAAAGACGTGCGCGTTAAAAGCGTCCAGAGCATAGCAAATAATAAGAAAACAACAATCCAAAATAATTTAAAATAAGCCGAGGCAACTAAGTGATGCGATGAAAATAGAATATTTAGATGGCAAAAATAGCTGTTCATAAAATATATGTATATAAAGTAAATTATCTAATAAAAAGCTGACGTGCGACTGCTAAATAAACGCCTCTTCTAACATACCAGGTTTAATGATTCTCTAAATAACCATGCTTTGTGACATTATTTTGGACTTCCTAGCCACATTTTGAAAACAATTTTCACTCTTCGACTATTAAATCTTCTGACCCGCCTCTGTCTCAAACTGATCTGTACTTACATTGCTTTTTAATAACGTGTTTAATGCAAAACGAAATTTACGTTCGAAATCAGTGGCGAGACAGTTCTTCGCACCGAAGTCGCCCATTGATGCAAAATCGAGAACAGGTTCCAAAACCGATACGATATGAACACATACCTACTTATTACCCCTTTTGACAGCGACAGGTGAAATTTTAATACCAAATTTTATTTTATTTCAGGGTTGCCGATTTTCGATTACGAAATTTTTGAAATAATTTCGTATACGAATTCGCGTTTTCTTGGCACGTAAATTCCAATTTGCGCGATATAGAAGTGACTTTTCAATACCTAAGGATCGCATTCAGATAAGATGTTGATCGTTCTCGTACAATAACATTCGTATCTTATTGATATTTCTGAAACTATTATTGTGTTGGCATGATTTTTCCAATTTTTCGATTTCGAAATTTTCGACTTGTCAATTTGTACGATCCTTATAAGTGAATTTAAAGCTATAAATTAAGCATTTAATGTTAGCTGTCGTTACTTGAATTTAAAGGTCTTATAAATTATAATAAATAACATTTCAAAATTTCAGTGTAAATTTTAATAAAATGGACCATTTCAAAAACCATTTCGATGAAAATACGATCGAAATTACTTCAAAAGTGTCTTTTACGACACCCTCCCTTTTTTTTCCTCTCTTTTTAAACCTTTTCTTATTCTGCCAACTTCAATAAACTAAAGCTCATATCACAACAATACAGAACAATGAGGAAACGCTATCATATCACCATACGAGTGCAGGCTGCGCGTACGCAACGGACTAGTTTCTCACGCGTACCACTACCCGCTGCGGTTTGTGGCCGCGCTCCCTGCACGCCATGCAAATCATGCAATCCACTCGATTTACTATTACAAAAATAATTGATAGTAAATAAACTTGCGTATAAACAAACTATCACTGTTCACTTCTCTTTTTGTATCGATACTGTGTGGATACTCATGCCGTCATCAAAACACCTATACCTTGGCTAACAGCAAGTTTGTAGCGGTAAGGCAATTGTTTTTTTTAGCCTTGCTCCTCTGCCTCTCCTACTGCTAATGTCTCCCTTCCTCCTTTCCAATTCTCTTAATCTTGAGATAGTGTGGACCCACCCTGTATGTAGGCGTCAAGCTCGTATCACCATCTTCGCCTGGATCTGTCGCGATGTCGCTGGACGTTTTCCGGGACCAACGTTGTGCTACTTTATAGTTTAGGTAACCAAACGGGTTTGAAGGAATCTGGAATCCGGAAATTCTTCAATCAACTCAGCCTATAGCAGTCCACTGCTGGACATAGGCCTCTTTCAGGCTGCGCCACAACACCCTGTCCTCTGCCTTCCGCATCCAGTCTACCCCAGCAACCTTCGCTAGGCCAACCGTCCAAAAAAAATTTGGAAATTCTTACTTGTAAAATAATTCGGAAAAATACATGTGAAACAGGAACCCGTATGTGTCACTTAGTTGATATTTTTACGAAAAATGTCGGACAGTGTACGGTAAAAGTTTTCCCCCTAGTTAGAAGTATGCCTAATTTCCATAAATATGATTCCATTCTCCGTGTTTCCCTATACCAGCATTGTTTATTATCCGACCAGCATGAAACTTGACAGCCCGCAGACGAGTCACTGTAGATTGTGGGCCTCCCCTATATGCATCTAGAATGAGCAGCTTTTAAGGAAACTGTTCGGAAAAGACCGGGAAGTATGGCACAAAGGAAACGAGGCCTATACCCAGTAGTGAGAGATATCCGGCTGATATGATGAAAAGAGAAGAAAGAAAAGAAAGGGAAGAAAGAAAAGAAAGAAAAGAGACGAAAGAACGAAAAGAAAGAAAATACGTTTATTATTTTAAAGTACCTAAATCACTAATACACCTTGCAGAGTTATCAAAGCTGAAGTAGAAGTTAGAGAGAGTGAGCTGATTTAGTCCAAGGGCTGATGGTCGCTGGAGCAGTCAATTCCTTGAACGGAGACCGTGAATCGGCAAGCGTAGCGTAGGACACCCTCAACTTATAGAACCAGATCAAAAGGCGACAGACTGGATGCGGAAGGTGGAGATCCGGGTTTTGTGACGCAGCTTGGAAAAAGCTAGAAAAAGAAGCCTGAGTTTAAGGAAAACATTGTAGGAATCCTCCTAATATGCACTTGGATTTGGTGATCTCAGTTTTGTCTGTTTTAAAGTGGAGTTGAATAATTATATCCCTTGGTTGTAATGGTAGGTCCTCTACTACTTAATACCCATTAAAAAAGTGAAACACTTTTTCACAGTTTTATATCTGGCTCTGCAAATTTGTCAAGCATGTCAATCCAAGTTTCTTATATTTTGCACTAAAATACAATGTAAAGTTGACATTTACCTGTAGGTACTTGACGTCCTCGTTGCAGTCATTATCCGCTAAGCACCAATTAGCACAGCTAAATCTCGTAAAATTCTCGCAATCAACTTTATCTAGAGATCTTTAATACCTAATTTCCTGGACTATTACTTTTTCCTATAATTATTGATTATTATTCTTCACCTTTGACGTTATAAATCGTAAGACTGATCTCGTAGTACATAATTACCATGCAGTAAGATTACAATGGTATACTTACATTATATATCGTTATATGATATACGAAATACAATGGTATACCTATACATACGTTGACAATCTATGTAAACTAATATTATAAAGAGAATAGAATAGTAGATTGTTTGCCAAGGGAGCAAACAACTATTCTGCGCTCAGGATGCTACTTTAGAACCCCTCGCTGCGCTCGGAATACTACTCTAGAATCCTTCGCTCCTCTCTAGATTCAAAGTACGTCACTCCATCTTAAAATAGTGCTGTTCCCGAGGTGGACACTCTACTTTTTATCACTCTCTATGAAAAAATAAGTAAGTGCAACTTATGAATAGGAATAGTAGGTTTATTTATTTACATACAATTAATTGAGGAAGAAATCCTCATTTTTTATTTAGAAAACTAAGTAAAATCCTAATTCGAGTAAACAATTACGAACAAAGGCAGAATGCTTTTCGCGCGTTTTTTATTTTTTCACAATTTTTTTTTTTAATTCGACTTGCGCGTTTTATTTTATCATAGAGCCTGTTACTTGTTCATACAATGTTCGTGACTGATCTCTTTGGTGATTGGAACTTTTACTAACAATATCCACATTCCAAATTCAAATCACTTTTAGTCCCTAGGGATTAAAGCGCTATTTTAATCCCTGTTTACGAAGAATACACTAGCTCTTTTTGTATAGATGTGATAAATTTTTTTGTATGTTTGTTTGTTACGCTTTCACGCTAAAACGGCTTAACGGATTTAGATGACATTTGGCACATGGGTAGACCGTCAGCTGGAGATGGGCAAAGGCTACTTTTCATCCCGGATCGCAGACGACAGCAACAAGTCGCGGGCAACAGCTAGTGTGATATAAACACCATTCTACATACCCAATTTTATTCACAACCACATCGTTAACGGATTTAAACCAAGCTAAAATTAGAACCATAACATTCTAAAATAACAATACAAAAAAAAAAACAATAAACGCCCTGAACCATTTAAATCCTCACAGAACAAACATTTCGTATGCAGTCAGGTCCATCCCTCCTGCAATAAACTCATCATATAACACGTTATTGTTCTGCTGACGACGTTTTAATGTTGAAGCCATAATTATATCATATAATATATAATCTCCGTTGATGGTAACCGGACAATTTGGTAAACGCTCTGGGTGGTACGGTGGTAGACGACGGTGATCATACTGGTCATACACTGGAATGCAAGGAAAACGACCCGCAAGGGTAAGAAGCGTATATTTTTATTAATCGTTAGGTGATAAGGATCTTGCAAAATGGGCAAATGAAATTTTGTGGGACAGTATTTAAACATCAGACAAAGATACAGGTAGACATCCAAAACGTGTAATAATTGCACACAAAATCGGAAGTCTTTATAAAAGGAATTAATCACTAAAACCTTTAAAAAGTGCACTGGCCACCATTCAGCTTATTAATTTCTGATATTAATCCAAACAGACAGACAGACGCGTTCCGTAGCTTTTATTGTGCGTACGCGGCGATTAAAAACGCCCGCCTCATTTGGGCAATTTAAAAGTAAATTGTAACTGAACTGTATTAAATAATTCCTTTCTCTTTAAGGGCATTCAAATACCACATCACCATAAACCAAAATCAAGAGCGACTCAGATTTCTCGGAACGCAAACAGGTCGAGAGACATATATACTATCAGAGGGTATAACGCAAAAATGTTAAGGAACTTACAAAAATCTGGCTGTGCCGCCTAACCCTCGCCGTCCCACGATCAAGGGCTTTTTTGGGCAAATAATTCTGAACCAGTTCCCGAGCGTTGACCTCAGCCGCCGGAGGCTGTGGTATTTGGGCTGATTTCGGCTCCAAAATCGCACATCGTAACGTTGTTTTTGCCCTCGCCATTATTATTATTAATTGGATCACCGACTTGTCCAATGATGGAAATCGTTAAGGAACTGCCAGGACCGAGCCGTGCGCAAGAGTTCCGTGGGAAAGGTTCAGGATTTAACGTTTATCTTTGTCCTCTTAGGTGAGCGGAGGTGTCATACTCGTCATAAAATCCGTAAGTTTAATACTACGTGTGCCCGAGGCTCAGTGTGTGCTCATATTCTTAAATGTTTTACTACATTCTTTCTATTTTTCCCATGAGAATAAAGCAAAACTATAGAATGCCGCCAACTAATGTTATTTTGCTTCTTTCACAATTCATATTGTTGCATTGTCCTTCAAGATAACAGCATTTTCCTAGTTTGGTCTTACTCATCTGTAAAGCCATACCCATCCCTTATTGAAACAATACTGATGTTACCTAGGCTAAGTTTTTTTAGTAAATAAATGACTTAGGGCTGATTTTTCCAAGGCCAGATAACTTTATCGGAGGAATAATTTTGAATTTTTGACACTTCTTCCATACAAAAACTGTCAGACGTCAATTTTATTCCACGAATAAAAATTATCGGTCGATTGAAAAATCAGCCCTTAATATACTATACATATATTTACTTATCTGTCATGCAGAATCATCGTTCCAATCACGTCTATTCATAAATCACTCGTCGCCTATTTCTGTCATCAAATATGACTACAAAACATCACTCGCTAGTTGAAGAATGGATAGATTACTAAAACAAGCTTTTAATTTTTTTGATTATTAAAATAGCCATATGTTTTCCAATAGGTAGAATTTTGCTACATTCTACTTTCTACAACCAAGAGTTCGATTGTTTTGTCATATTTAAAACTAGTCGCAAAAGAAAAACCTTTACCTCCAGAAAAATATGTAAGTATATCATTTCATATATTTCCGGATTCCTGCCAATATGGGACCCTAAAAACGCATTCACATTTATAGCCCGAATAAATCAAAAACCTCCGGTCGTATATCACCGGCAGTGCTTTCAATGTCCTCCTCGATATATCCGGATAAACTTGTCAATTTGTTCACCGCCGAAACGTGTTGGTCAATAGAGATATGGCCACAACATACGTTATAAGTTGATTTAATTTTGTCGGGTTATAAATCTGGAGTACCACCGTAGTGGGATCGGGACACAGTGTAGGTTTATCAGTAAGACAAGACTGATTTTTAGATGAATTTTGCAGGATCTTCTATAAAAAGGTGCTTTGAACATAAATGCTTGTTTTAATATTGCAATGAGGTATAGGGATTGGCATTCCGAGACTGCTGTCACCTGGTAAAACCCAGAAACCAACCAATGTCGTCAGTATTTGTCTGTCCTTCCCCTTTTTAATCCATCCAAAGGTTGTCTTTAAAAGATCGCTTTTAGCGATAAGACCGCCCATTGTGTCACCCTTTGTACAGTTTCCATATTTATGTCTGTAATATGGTTAAGTATGGTATACATAATAAAGATTAGGTATTCTATTCTATTCTATTGTGTCTTTAACATAATCAAGCATTGGTGATCAAAGGTAGGTACTACTCAGATATGCTAAGATTTGCAGCAGGCCCTTTCAAGTTGGCACATAAGTGTCTATCAATAGCCCAGATTTCCACACCAGCGGGCCCCATCTCCAGATCACTTCATCTTACTGGTCTCGTCCACTCTGTGGCCGCGTTACATTTCCACGAAGCGCGGCGGCATTCGTTCGTCGTTCCGTTTATATTAGCTTAATGAGTTCGCTTCGGCCTGAAGGCAACTTTTTACTCGCTTTTGCCCTGTAATAAAGAGTTACCACAGTGTTCACATGCACCATATTATGATTATTTTTTATTTCACAACAGTTATGCACTTTGCACGACTAACCAATTAAGTTATTTAGGCATATTGGTTTAGTAATTCTGTTTTCATTGATTCCGTTTTGTTTGCGGTCGGCTTGTGATGACTGCGGTTTTGGTCCGTTTTTGGCTGTTAATTCATAATTGTACGTTGGCGCAGTTTTAATATTAATCCCAGATTTTGATGTGTTTTTTGTGGTGTTTTGTTAAATAACTGCTAACCACATCACTGTTATTAATAAAATCTTTATTGATTTAGAACTGAAATGGTTCTTGCTTTATATAGTTTTATGAAGGGATTAAACCTAAAAGAACTTAGTAAATATGTGCTGAAAAGATTTCCGGAGAGTCCTACATGAAAGACCTTTATTAATGCCAAGATGTAGGTACAAAAAATACGTGCCTAAAATCGCGGAATTCGCAATAAAAACAAGAATAATCCAAAATACCGGTCCAGATGAACTGTCATAATATTTTAATCGAAGTAACACATCAGTTACTCGTGTGGACTGCCCCCTATCCGGCCGCAGGTACTCCATTAGTCCTATATTATTTCGTCCGACGAAAAAGCTGTCCGGACTTTTTGTCAGAAAAAAATATCGGAGCGAAAAAACTCTTTGAATGATCCGACATCGGTAATACTAACAGAGATGCAGGTCCTGGCTGTGAACTATAATTTGCTAATAAGCTCTCAGAAGAGGCCTGAAGAGCCTGCAAGGTAATTAACAGTTACAGTTTGTTTTGAAATTGCTGTGAAAGATGAAAAAGTGGATGCTCTGAATTCTGAATTGCTTTTTGGGGAGATAATGATGCGTGGAGATGATTTACTGTGATAATTGCGTTATACAGCGTGCACTTTTGATGCAAGCAAAGAATGAAGCGGTTCAACATTTTCAAAATTTTCTAGTAAATTACGGGAGAGCTTGTCGAAGCTTTGAAATTGAAAAATGAAACGCATTTTTTCGGCAAGTCTATGCGTCCACGCGAGGGATTGCGTGGACGCATAGACTTGCCTAAAAAATGCGTTATGGTTGTTGCCATAAACGGTATTACAGGTCACTAATTTTCCCAGAAAAACACCTAAAAAGAATCTAGTGCTCTTAGCTTGGTCGTTAGTAAAACTTTATTTATTTATTGCATTCATGTTGTTTACAAGATGTTACATAGTTTTTTTTTTTTTTTTTTTTTTTACTTCATACCTGTTTCATAGAAAAGTAGTGCACGTGATCAAAATGTATGGAACAGCAAATTTTTTTTTAATAATTGACGAAAAATTTTAAGGCATGGGGGGTAAATTTAAATTTTAATTTTTTAATTTTCAAAATTTGAATCATGATTGTACTGAATCCACGGTTGCGCATCGATGTATGTACCTGCCATCTTGCTTATATGGGCTTTCTTTTTACCCGACTACGGCGAAGCAAAAAGGAGGGTTATAATTTTGGCCAGTATGTATGCATGTTCATCTGTTCCCTGATAACTTCAAAAGTACTTATAATAATTTGACAAATGAAGTATCGTTAGGAGCGTCTCGACCGTCTGCTGTTTATAGGCTATGTGACGTCACACTAAATTTAATATGGCGCCCTCTAGAGGACATAAAGAAATGAATTTAAAAATGGGATGGTGCCTCGTGGGGTATCAAATGAAGGGGCTTAATTAGCACATTTCAAAAATATAAATACTACAGAAATTAGCCCCAAATAATTAAATAAAAATAAGTTTTATAAAAACTAAAACCCGACTACTGAAAATACGACGGATGAAGCAAGAAAGTACCTTTCTGTGGTCGCATGCTACCTTAGCATATAAGTATGTTAGTACAGCGGCATGGGACCACGGGAAGGTACTTTCTTGTTTCATCCCTTTCAGTAGTTGGGTTTTAGTTTTTAAACTTTTTTTCCAGCTTTATGTAAATTATTTTACAAACTTTTTAAAGTAAAAGTGCGCTGTGCTGCACACCCCTACCCTATTTCAAGTTAAACATATATCACCTTTATTTCAATGATAATTAAGTTGATTTCAGAGTGACTAGCACTATTGTAAAACTATAAATATGTTTGAAGTTATAGCGTAAACTGAACTTTATTGTGTGGGAATTAAAGTTATTTTTCCATTGATTCATATTTATTTACATTTTTGGCAAATAAATCGCCTACGCAGATTACACGACAGCTACAAAGTAAATAATAGGGTCCCGGGAACCCAGATTGAAGACACGGTTATTCTAAATTAAAAATAATGTCGAATCTAAAATTCTGTGAACTTTCATATTATTATGTGGGATTACCCCGAGATGTTTTTTCCGAGAATTTTGTGTTAGAACAAGAGGTCTTATGTATACTTTAGTATGATTAAATTCCGCGCATGTACCGATTTTGAAACATGTCATTTATTTTATTTATTCTACCTTGGCGTGAACATAAAACCTGTTTGAATGGCACAAACTTATTTATAATATACTAGCATCAAGCTTGGAATAATTTTGCGGTATTGCCAGTAATTTTATTCTGGATTTAAACCATACCACCTATATACATAATACCTATCTTGTTGGCCCAAAACTCTGCCACTTCCACGGCGTCGTCAGTGGCGGGGCAGAGGTCACTTTGACTGCATGTTTTGGGACACAGAGGGCAGGATAGGAGGTGTAGCATGGTTTGAGACACAGGAGGGCAGGATAGGAGGTGGAGCATTGTTTGTGACAAAGGACGGCAGGATAGGAGGTGGAGCATTGTTTGTGACACAGGAGGGCAGGATAGGAGGTGGAGCATTGTTTGTGACACAGGAGGGCAGGATAGGAGGTGGAGCATTGTTTGTGACACAGGAGGGCAGGATAGGAGGTGGAGCATTGTTTGTGACACAGGAGGGCAGGATAGGAGGTGGAGCATTGTTTGTGACACAGGAGGGCAGGATAGGAGGTGGAGCATTGTTTGTGACACAGGAGGGCAGGATAGGAGGTGGAGCATGGTTTGTGACACAGGAGGGCAGGATAGGAGGTGGAGCATGGTTTGTGACACAGGAGGGCAGGATAGGAGGTGGAGCATTGTTTGTGACACAGGAGGGCAGGATAGGAGGTGGAGCATGGTTTGTGACACAGGAGGGCAGGATAGGAGGTGGAGCATTGTTTGTGACACAGGAGGGCAGGATAGGAGGTGGAGCATTGTTTGTGACACAGGAGGGCAGGATAGGAGGTGGAGCATTGTTTGTGACACAGGAGGGCAGGATAGGAGGTGGAGCATTGTTTGTGACACAGGAGGGCAGGATAGGAGGTGGAGCATGGTTTGTGACATAGGAGGGCAGGATAGGAGGTGGAGCATGGTTTGCGACATAGCTCCACAACCACACCCTACTGCCGTTCCGTCAAGGTAGCCCCCACTTTACAAGATAGTTCAGTCGTGCCAGCGACACGAAGAAGAAGAAGACGACCAATATGTCTATCATGAATATTCATCTACCTAGCCTTTTCCCAACTATGTTGGGGTCGGCTTCCAGTCTAACCGGATGCAGCTGAATACCAGTATCTATCATGAATATTGAGAAGCTTAATGTGCTCATAGCAACAAACCCATGGCAACTGATTTGCTTATTAAAATAACGTAAGAATTTAAGGTGAAATCAACGATTTTCGCGGGCTATCCTAGACCGCTAAAATCTTTTTTTTTCGTTTTATTTGCAGGTCAGTATCAGGTTGTAGGTATGTAGATCTAAATGTGATTCGCGATCGCAACAAATATCTGTTTATAGGTATGTAGAATTATGAGGGCCCCGTGGCCAAATAATAACAGCAGCACAGGTCGATCGATCAGGTTAAGCTACGCTTGCCGCGGTTGGTCTGTGGATGGGTGACCATCTTTAGATACCGTGAGCCCTCCGTGCCTTGGAAAGCACGGTAAGTCGTTGGTACCGGCTGTTATTCGAGAATCTTTGACAGTCGTTACGGGTAGACAGGATCCCGAAAGTCTGACAAGCAGTCTTACCAAGAGGTATTTATTGTATTACCCAGTAACTGGGTTGTGGAGGTCAGATAGGCAGTCGCTACATGTAAAATACTGGTATCCAGCTGCATCCGGTTAGGCTGGAAGCCGACCCCAACATAGTTGAGAAAAGGCTAGACAGATGATGAGGTATGTAGAATTATAATCATAAAAATCTTCAATACATCTCTCTAAGTTCATATTACCCTACTGAATGACTATTTCATGAAATCATGACATTTGAGGCTATTTCTAACTGAAGGAGTTGTATGCTGATTCTAATGATTATAATTCTATAAAGCCATAAGTATTTGTTACGGTTGCGAATCATATTTTAATCAACTTACAACCTGGCAAATTGCAAAAAACGTAAAATTTGAATTTCGCGGGCGACGTTATCTCATCACCGTAAATATTAAGACCGTGAGGTCCTATAATACCTCCCAAAGACACTTCAAACACCCTTAGGTACAATGACCACACAATTAAAATATTTCTTTCGATCACGAACTTCGTTTCCGGATCCCAACGCTACCAGATTCCGATCAAACGAAACCAGTTCTAGAACTACTAACGGTTTTTCTAGATTCTTCACAATATCTATATCTTTTTGATCAGCACTGCCTTTCACAGATAAAAAAAAACGTCCACATCCTTAAACATACTAATATGCACCTTGTTTATAACAAGGTAAAGTTCACATCAACTGCTTGAATAACTTGGTCGGTTATACCCCTTATACATTTCAATCCTAGACAAGTAATGATTAATAGAGTTGAAAGCGGTGTGTTTAGATCTCTCTCAAACATTATCAATTTATTTTTATTTAAAGTTTTAGGCTGGCTGCAGGACACTTGGAGTAACAGCCTTTGCAAGCAGGTGGTGTCCGGTGGATGGCCCTTGTGAACTACTGCGAGAAGGCAGAGTATTCTATCTAGATTGGATTGGGTTGATGAGATCACCAAGCACAGCTATATTATAATAGGGGAAGCCATAAAAAATCTTGCGTTGTATATTACCCATGAGACTATGATGATAGAATTTCTGATTAGGTCTTCATGACCAGGTTAGTATTTTGTATCATCAGTGTTTTTATACACGGGACAGTTAAAACTGAACCACAATGTGTGATGACCATAGCTCATCATCATCTAACAACCGGCACTGGGGTCTTCCCAACTATGTTGGGGTCGGCTTCCAGTCTTACCGGATGCAGCCGAATACCAGTACTTTACATGGAGTGACTGGCTATCCGACCTCCACAACCCATCCACGGACCGACCGCAGGCGTAGCTTACTGATCTTACAGATGTAACTACGTAGGTATAATCAAAGAGATTGGGATTGGATTTGGACCGGATTGATTGGTATTTTAGCACAGACAAAAAAAATAACTGAAAAATGCTTCACAAATGGGATATGTAATGGATTTGTCTGTGTGGTGCCGGACTTAAAGAATTGCACCACCCCTTACTTCCCGTGGGTGTCGTAAAAGGCGACTAAGGGTTTTACCGGAGAATGGGCAGCAGCGTTCTCTATTTATTCCACCATCATACCATACTGCGATCGCCAACCCGCCTGCCAAGCGTGGCGATTATGGCAAACCCCCCCCAAAATTGGGGGAGGCCTATGTCCAGCAGTGGACGTCTATCGGCTGAAACGACGACGACGACGACGAAATGGGATATGATACGATTAACCGTTAAGTTAATCGTATCATATCCCATTTGTGAAGCTTTTTTCAGTTATTTTTTAACTGTCCATTATGTTATCCTTTTATGATTCTGCTAAAGTGGCCTTTTTAGGCCCCCTGATCGATGGATCCGTGTGGCTCTTATTACTTAGCCACGAGCCCCTCCACCATATGACCATCGCTATAATACGGATTTAAAGAGGCGACTGTTTTTCAAACGTTAAATCATGATTTGACATCTTTTAAGTGGATTAAATCTATATTTTATTTGGGATTCAACTGTCATTATCTGTTGGATAAGAATTTAGAAGGTGTGAAATACCTCAAACATCGTTAAAACTTACGACTCAGTTCCAACTCCATTCGATAAACTATTTATACGATTATATCTTCACGCATTGTTCTCAAGGCACCCATTAAATACATTAATTCACAGTATTCGTCAAAGTAGGACGGACACAAGCGAAATACGTTTTATTTCCTATGATTGCAGGATTTGGTCACAATTTGCATATAAATTGGAATTTAAAAGCCCAAACTTTAGACAAATCTTAGATTCGATGCGGAAAATCTCGAATAATCCGAGTACCTATGCACTGATATTATAGTTATCGGTTGCACCAAGGTGGTGGGTAAAAATGGATTGAGCTAAATGAGCTGTTAAACTGATTGGTGCCGATACATGTGTCATGTTCGTGAAAGGGCGTCACCGTCCGACCAGGACCAGGCCCGTGCCAGACGGCGCGTACGTGTTCCACGCGCGCCTCAAAGAGATGTCAGCATCATTTGAAGGGGCCCGTTAGGGCCTAAGCCTGCCGGGTTAGCGGGATTGTCTGAAAGGGTTACCGCTACCCCGGAACATAAAGGGCTAAGGAAGGAACACGGGTGGGTTTTAGTCAGTAAGAGTCTGACACTCCCTTCCGCTCCACCCAGAGCGGGAGGGGTCATTTGATGATTCCCAAAAAAAAAAGGACGCCGTCAGTTAGGACTGCCATCTCTTAGCTGCCACGGCTTATTTTAATTATTTTATTTTTGCATTGTTTTTCTATTTGCTGTACTCTGGACGTTTTAAACGTGTATCTGTTATGCATAATTTACTATCCACCTCACATATAATTATAAATTCAACATTAATGATGTAACTAATATTTTTGTAACAGTATAATTTAAAAGAGTGTCCACAGATTTTCTTGCCCGTTCTTCTCCATAGGTATAGGTACCTACATACGCTTCGGAATGGGCAACTAGTAACTGAGATTCAAGATCGTAGATGGAGTAGTTATGAAACAGACATTCATATCCCGCATCAAATGGCGTCTGTTTAAGGAAAATTAATTTAGGGCTTAGAGGCTGTCAGTTAGACAGCCTGAACACACATTTGAGGTCATTACCGAACTGAGTCAGCAAGCTGGCTTTCAAGTCAGAAAATGATATAGCCGATGATAGCTAATGTTAAACATGACATGATACAGCACCATATTGGTGTCCATAATTATGCTCCTGTATTAGGAATGTTATGTTTTAGAGACATATGTCTCATCATCATCTGTCTAGCATTTTCCCAATGATATTGGGATCGGCTTCCAGTCTAACCGGATGCAGCTGAATACCAGCCTGCCTGCCTGTTTTAGAGACATGTCTATTGTCTATATTTCTGCATTCGCGTGCGTTGCGGTACATTGCATCTGTCATGTATTCATTATGATACTTGGTCTTTCAGGTAAAATTTCACGCATACAGAGCAATCTTGCGTGTGCAGCGATGAACAATGCCCTCTAAAAACTGCCTTAAAGCCGCGGTTATCCTATCAAGTGTGTCGATTATCGCGTTTACATAACTTTTTATTAATCCTATGGCATTTACGTCAATATATCGTTTCTTAGCGCTCCATTGGGCAATTGACATCTACAAGTAGTTTACTTCAGTCGCGGAGGGTCTGACAACAAAAACGCCCGCTTATCCACGGAAGGTAGTGGCGTGACTGTGAACATACGATTTCCGGTTAGCTAATCCGTATGGTAATCAGCACCTTGGTTGCCATACTTTAGCATTTTAATTTCATAGTCGGTAAGCACCCGGCAACTCTAAAGGTTAGACTGGTTTTTACATAGCGCCGCTTTTTTTAGCCTAATGAATTTTCGTTATTGCATACTTAAATTAGGAGAAAAAATGCTTACAAAATTAGCGTGTTCTGTCAGTGTGAAGAACATGCAGACACTGTAATTGTTTACGGAATGTTGAATTCAATATAATTGCATAACTTTATGGTCAATTATTTAATAAGTAACCCAACAGCATCAGAGGTTAAAGATCACTGAGATATTGACAGTGATGCAAAATCAGAGGTAAAATAACTATGAATGGACCTACTTGTCAAAGTCAAATAATTTATTTCAAATAGGCACATTATAGGCACTTGTCAAAAAATATAACAAAATAGAATTGATCCTAGTCGCACATTCCAAAAGGTAGTTTTCGTATGGAGAAGAATGGGCAAGAACTCCACCGTTACTCCTTTAAAATGTTTTACAAGGTTTTGTATACATAATATAATTATATGTGAAGACGACGCACCTAGAATAAAATTAGTCTACCACAAAAGGTAAAAATAATTATAAATGAAGCAATGACAGGTAAATCAATTATGTGATAGATACATGGTGCTCACATATTTACAAATTATTTACAAATATTGTAAAGCTAGATGTCATAATATCATTTATGTCGATGCCAACGAGGGCAAAGTAGCAATTCTGGGACCAAAAACAATTGAATTCCAAACTTTTTGACACCTCTGACTGAACATGTACTTACAGAGTCGTAAAGGCATACACTCAAGAAAAGTAATTAAACTTTATCTCACACCGGCTTTATGTGCTCCCCTTTAAACAAATAAGCGTTGTTTTGGCATAATGAAGCCTATTCCGATGTCTCTGTCATACCGATCATCTGCGAAACTTATTAGCAATATGCAAATGAAATCACAAATTGTAGAGGTAATGGAAAGTCCTTTTACAACAAACCTAACGTAGGTACAGCCAACAAAAGAGATAAGTATGCAGGATCGTCGGATACAGTTGAAGTTTAGTAAGAAACCGATGGATGTTGATGACTGAAACTTAATTTGATAAATGAGCTGATTGTTTTCTATTTATAAAATTAAACTTTATTCAAGAACATCCATAGGTTTCTTGATAAACTTCAACTATGTCCGTCGATCCTGTATACTTATCTCTTTTGTTGACTGTACAGTTTGGTCATATCCTGGAAGGCGTAAATGCGAAATCACGATTGTTGCTCTCAATTGGTCAGTCACAAGCGAATTCTTGGCCTGATTTCAAAGGTAACGAATTCAGTTTAAATTGAAAATCAATGGTACACGCACGATTTGGTTATTTGAGTATGGCGAGCTTTGAGTCTACCTCTGATAGGTCCAGAATGTTTACGGTTTTAGACATTTATTTCTCAATAAGAATACAATTTACTTAAGAGAGTATCAAGTTAATCTTAATACTTGATACACGAACTTATGAAGAACGGTAGGTACTCGTAAATAAACTAGTAAGTATGTAGTAAGTAGATGCACAATTTTTTTTTCTTACCATGCTGTGGTACTTAACAAGAATTTGACTTTGTATTTTTTTTCCTTACAGTGCTGTGGGTAACAAAAGTTTGACTTCTTCTTTTATTATAATTATTATACAGGGTTATTGGTAAAAAATTAACAACCTCTTAAGAGGTCATTGTACTCATCATTATGAACAACTTTTACTATGGGACCAAACTAGAGATCGCGAAAAAAAATCAGCTGTTCCTTACATTTATGTTCGTATATCTCATCAAAATGTAGGGAACAGCTGATTGTTTTTTCGCGATTTCAGGTTTGTACCCATAGTAAAAGTTGTTCATAATGGTGAGTACAATGACCTCTTAAGAGATTGTTAATGTTTTACCAATAACCCTGTATATTATTATTCTTATTTGTGCAATGCAATAGAAAGTTGGGCTTCACAAAATGTGAAGGGCAGGGAGGAACGCTGACACCCAAGCTAGGACATGTCCTGTACATGTCCTTATAGCTTGGGTGTCAGGAGTTTCACACAACGTGCATATACTTAGCCTATTAATATAAGGTTTATAAGATATTTAAGTACATAATGCATTGTTGACCCTTTTCTCTCTCCTTATTGTATTAGGCTTATGAAATAAATTATTAATTATTATTAATTTTACCGATTTACAGTTTATTGGTACTTCAGACATACCTTTGATTTTAACCAGCATTGGTGGTCCTGGGGCCTTATTGTCTATGACACAATGAACAAAAAGGCGCAAAATGAACGCGAGATTGACGGGTAAGGGTAATGACGTGGTTTCGAGTAAGGAATCGTTAAGTGGTCATAGTGAATTACGGCCCTTGTCTTGAAATTGGATCTTCGGAATCAGTTTTTATATCACTTACATTACCTAATATAAAAACTGAATATATGATATAACTAGCTTCCGCCCGCGGCTTCGCCCGCGATGTATGTCGATAAAAACTGTCCTATGTCCTTCCCCGGGATGCAATCTATCTCTCTGCCAAATTTTATCGAAATCCGTTCAGTGGTTTAAGCGCGAAAAGGTAACATACAGACAGACAGACACAGAGTTACTTTCGAATTTATAATATTATTAGTATGGATATGATAATTAACCAAACTGACCTACGCACAAGCAAGTACTGACCCATTGTCAGAGAGATCTTAATATTAATATCCGAATATTAATTCATCTTACCATTTATTTCCATAGATTCATTTTTTGTCGCACGCGCGGTCTGTAGATCCGCCATTTTTTTACAGAGTAGTTGAATAAGCGTCACATATTATACAGTACCACATAAACCAAAACTCCTGGCCACACCGTGACTAGTAATTAGAGAATAATCAACCTTACCATAAAGACATAGAATTGATTTTTGTTTGTTGCAGTACCATTTTCGGCAAAATCGACAGAGGTGGATGGCACTTCAATCTCATGTACTGGTACTTTAAGTACCACAAAAACCGAGGTCCTTATGCTACAGAAACTACGTCTAATTATAACAAGATGTTATCTCGTCCAGATGTTTGACAGGAATCGATGGTATCGGCAGCACACATGACTGACTAGCCGTCATACCTGTGACATTCGTTCTACGGTACTTTGTGTGGAGAAAAAAAAAAATTAATTAGGTCACATTTGAATTTAGATCTAGTGACGATACCTTAGGACGACGAGCGTCAGCTCTGCCTTGGGCAGTCAAGTGGTATTCACTAATCTTCACTAAGCCTGGGGCCCTAGTCTGCTATTTTTATAAATTCGTCATTCCAACGCGATCCCACCACCATTCCATTGTCATTTTGCTAAAAGTCCGTAATCTGCTAAATTCATAATGGTTGATCATTGGTCGGTCAATGGCACAGAAATTATACGATACTCGTAACGAATTAAAAGCAATGACTGCACAATGACGTTCTAATGGTAGGTCACTAATCAAAGGAACTGTCAAAATTTTTGCAGATTACCGCGTAAGTCAGTAATTCATTTTTCATTATGTACGAGATTACCATTCTATGCCATTTCTTTCAATGGAGTGTCAGTGGTTGAACATTGGAAAGTCATAATGACGCCATTATATTAGTAGATTACCAAACTTGTCAAAATCAACAATTATGAAATCAATGATAGACCATTCTGACACTATTGTAATAGCAGACTTGAGGCCCTGATTGCAAGATCTTTCCGCAAAAGTTTAGTTAAGGGGCTAACATGACCTAAAGCACGGTCAATGTCGGACTGCATAGAAAAGAAAGAGAAGCGCGTTGACACAACGCTGGTAATTTATTGCAAAATATGAAGCAATTATTTAATTACAAAAAATTAAAGCACTAGTATTTTAGTATGTTGCTTGTAGAATAATGAATGAATGAATGAATGAATTGCACCGATCCCAGCGTGGTTAAACCAGACTCGATTAATCGAATGAACCCCAAGATTCGCACTAGCTCCTGTAGCCTCATGTTCATGGTGCTACAGCGACCATTGCATATCAAGGAATAGACCGGGGGGCGCGGTAATTGTAGGGAAGACGTGCCCGTAGGATAGGTAAGGATTTAAGAGCCTACCGGATATGCATCCTAGAGTAAGCATTGGACTAGTGGAGAGATGGGTAATTATTATCTGTGGATGGGCATCTTTTATCGACCTTGCCGCCAGGTTGGTTCTGACAAAAAATCAGAATGATTGTATGTATATTAGTATGTATGGTTTTTATTGTAAAAAGAAAGTTTTTAGAGGTATCTTCATGATTTTTTTCTATCGTATCAAATTAGTTTGTTTTATGTTTTCAACACACTATCTACCTAGCATGTATCCTGAAGAATATCATATACTTTTCTGATTTTGTTTACTGTAGTCGATCATATACTTTTATTGTTTCTAAAACTTGCGTTTTTAGGGTTCCGTAGCCAAATGGCAAAAACGGAACCCTTATAGATTCGTCATGTCTGTCTGTCTGTCCGTCTGTCTGTCTGTCTGTCTGTCCGTCCGTATGTCACAGCCACTTTTCTCCAAAACTATAAGAACTATACTGTTGAAACTTGGTAAGTAGATGTATTCTGTGAACCGCATTAAGATTGTAACACAAAAATAGAAAAAAAAAATGTTTAGGGTTCCCCATACTTAGAACCGAAACTCAATTTTTTTTTTCATCAAACCCATACGTGTGAGGTATCTATGGATAGGTCTTCAAAAATGATATTGAGGTTTCTAACATCATTTTTTTCTAAACTGAATAGTTTGCGCGAGAGACACTTCCAAAGTGGTGAAATGTGTGTCGCCCCTGTAACTTCTAAAATAAGAGAATGATAAAACTAAAAAAAATATATGATGTACATTACTATGTAAACTACCACCGAAAATTGGTTTGAACGAGATCTAGTAAGTAGTTTTTTTTTAATACGTCATAAATCGTAAACCGCAATTTACCATTCATTCAATCAACTCAAAAATAAAAAAAAACATTTAATTTCATAAACATAAACCCGGATGTTACGGAACCCTCGGTGCGCGAGTCCGACTCGCTCTTGCCCGGTTTTTTTATGTTTACCTAAGTCCTGTAAGCCCCTTAACAATGTGCGAAAATTCTGAAAGTTGGCAACCTCGCAAATAGTTGTCAAATATTTCGTTGCCACTGTTTTGATTACTTTGCTAATCATTAAATCTAAATGATTAAATTAAGAAATATGGCTCTGCAGTACATTTAAATATTAATTTCGAATTGAAACACAAACGATTTTGTCTGCGTCAGTAGATAGTGGTGAAAACTTCTAATACACTAACACTGTCATGAGTCTGTAATATATGTAATACTCACATGCACACACCCACACACGCACGCACACACATACATGCACGCGCTAACACCCCCCACACCCCCCCCCACACACACACACACGCACACAGCCACATACTGTTTATATCTAAGGTACTGAAAAATTGTATACTGTTGTGGAAGAGCGGAGTCTCCTAACACAGGCATTAGTAATAAATTTGATTTGATTTGATTTGTAATAACATCTTTATTTTTCCTCTTTTATACATAGTTATAAGTAAACATAGAGACAATAATTATACCATTTTGACAACAATGCACAAAATATGTTCCTTTGTGAGACACTGGCGTCCGTATTAGAATACCCTGTGTGAAGGGTTCTACGAACAATGTTTTCTATTAACAAAGTTTTCGGCGAAACGTGCTGTAGCACCGTGCTGCGTGCGTGTAGGAATAGAGATTTCTATGAGCTTTGCTTTCTGTATGTAGTTGTATCGTACAAGAAATTTCATCATCATCATCATTTCAGCCGAAAGACGTCCACTGCTGGACATAGGCCTCCCCCAAAAGGGGGGGTTTGCCATAATCGCCACGCTTGGCAGGCGGTTGGCGATGGCAGTATGGTATGGTGGTGGAATGCATAGAGAACGCTGCTGCCCATTCTCCGGTACGACCCTTAGTCGCCTTTCACGACACCCACGGGATGTATGGGACAAGAAATTTATTAAGAATTAAATCTAATTAATATTACAGAGGTCAACGTTCAAACTCTAGACAATTTATTTATTGACAAAAGGAAAAAAAACAGACAGACAAGTTTAAATTAATTAACCAAAAAAAATTTTTTTGAGTAAGACTGTCATAATAAATTACCTCTTCAGGTCATTTATTATGACCTCTTTGCTCTAAAGATGACAAGATCACAACCTGAGCGCCAAGATACAGACACTGTCTAGTTTGGGGCTCACTGACAGTATTAATTGCGTGGCAGGCGCTTTGATTGAGAGGAACAAGGATATTTTTTTTAATTAAAACTAGGTAATCAAATACATAAATAGGTTATAAACCTATAATACACATACGTACTATTTACTATATTATAATACATTTCATATATTATAATATAAATAATATTATATATTATATTATATATTATATTAAAGTAATATATACTTATAATATATACTTTTACAGTTAAGTATCAACTTATTGTTGAATGGGCCCGCTCTTGACCTCGATCACGCCTGATGGAAAGCGATGTATGAGGTCTTCTGGTCCCAATCTCTTTTAATGAGGTACTACTCCATGGGTAGGTACACTACTCCTTCCTAAAGTTGTATCTTCCGATCTCCTAACAATAGACATTACACGCTCATCTCTTACATTATTCGTATAAAAAAAAACACTCCACAGTAGGCCATAGATGGATCGGATCACAAAAGCCGAGAGAGCATTACCTACCACGTACTATATATATAAATACTTATGAAGGTGTATTTTGATGGAGACAAAAAATATAATTACGTAAAAATCAACTTCCTGTGGAGGACTAAGACCACGAGCACTGCTCCACTGACCACTGGGCAGGCGAGTTGGACCGACAGCAGAATAGTTTACTTATTAATTTAGTCGTTTATAATAAATAAAATTTTAACCCTTGGGAGTTGGGACTAAAACGAATCACAGACTATTCGGCGTCGAAACCATGAGTGTATATTAAACTTTTAACTCTTTTTAAATGTTTAAGCTTCAAGGTAAAGTATATGCTCGTTCGTGCTAAAAAGGTGGGGCGAAGTAGATAAAATAAACAATCCGGCAATAAAAAATCAAGAAAGTCTTTCTGTAAGATTTTACTGTGATAGTCAAAATAACGTACAGCGTTATTTTTAGTATATGCGAAACCTGTATATAGTTTATTCAGAATAAGTAACTGAATCGATTGCAATAATTTTTACACCATGTTATATTTTGTCCCAAAAATATTTAAAAAAGGTTAAAAGTTGGACACCGAGCGACACTAAGTAGGTTATCCAATCTCCGCGCCGAACGGTTTGGTACCTAGGTACTATTATCGGGCGCGAGCGGCGCGGGTGAGCATGTTTTTGTACGGACAAACAGGAAACTTAACAAGCTTATAAGTTTGTGATTTTTCATGATACACTTTTGAAATTTTTTACTTACATAGATTCTTTACATAAAAATACTAGACACGTGTTTCGGGTTTCGCATAGGTATACTAAAAATAATGTTGTATAGTAATGACATCAAAGACCGTGTTGATATTATCACAGCACAGGAAATGCCAATTGACCGATAAACTAATCTACTTTGATAACAATAAGGAGTATTTAATATCAAATGGAATCAAAAGGGTTCTTGTAAATTGTAATTTGATCAAACCTGTGTTAATTGCCGTTTACACAGTTACATAGTTAACTGTATTATCCTACTAATAATATTATAAACGCGAAAGTTTGTGAGGATGGATGGGTGTTTGTTACTCTTTCACGCAAAAACTACTAAACGGATTTGGATGAAATTTGGCACACATATGGCCCTAAAAATGTACAGTTACCCCCTCACTAATAAAAGTTGTATAGCGTCTGTATAGTTACACAACGCTTTGTCTTCTTCTATCGAAAGTCAAATTACTGACGACTGAAAGAGAGAAATCGGTGTGTAACTGTATTATATAAAATGTTATATATAATTTATATTTAATATTCATCCGATATAATACGTTTATTAGTAAGAGGGTATGTTTATAACCAGGATAAACACATAGGGTAATAAACAATGCGGCAATTAAAAATCAAGAAAGTCTTTCTGTAAGTTTTAACAGTGATCGTCAAAATAACAATTATAGTAATGGCATCAAAGACCGTGTTGAAATTATCACAGCACAGGAAATGCCAATTGACCGATAAACTTATCTACTTTGATAACAATAAGGAGGATTTATTTAATATCAAATGCAATCAAAAGGGTACTTGTAAATGGTAATTTGATCAAACCTGTGTTAATTGCCGTTTACACAGTTACGTAGTAAACTGTATTATCCTACTAATCACACTAATATTATAAAGGCGAAAGTTTGTGAGTGTGTGTGTGGGGTGTGTTTATATGTTTGTTACTTCTTCATGCTCAAACGGCTGACACCCTGGATTAACATATAGGCTACTTTTTATCCTGATATACCCACGGGATCGACATTTACGCGGGTAAAACCGCGGGGCGCAGCTAGTAATAAACGCGAAAGTTTGTGAGGATGGATGCATGTTTGTAACTCTTTCACGCAAAAACTACTGAACGGATTTGGATGAAATTTGGAACTAATAAACGTTGAATAGCGTCTGTCGTCACAAAGCTTTGTCTTCTTCTCTCGAAAGTCAAATTACTGAAAGAGAGAAATCGGTGTGTAACTATTCATCTGATGTAATACGTTTATTAGTAAGGGGTTAAGTTTATAACCAGGATTAATACTTGGTTGATATTCTTACTTATACTACGGGATCGAGACTTGTGTGGGTGCAATCGGGGGACGCTGCTAGTGCTGTTATAATTAATGATCTCTCACATAGATCTAATTTTATAATCACCATCATCAACATTATTGGCAGCTTTGCTCCACCCACTGCTAAGTAGACTCCTCCCATGTGTGCCATATTTCCCTGGTTGGGTGCGAGTCTCATCCAGGGGTTGTATTACGATGTATTATTCCAGTCCGAAAAATGATGTGTATGATTCCAGTCCGAAAAAGGGATGGTGCTATCGGTCATGTGTAGCTCCGTCTCTCTCCTACATTGAAATCATTACTGACATTAAACCGTCATAATACGACACCAGATATTCCACGAGATGTTCTTTATATCTTCTTAATTTTCCATTAAAAATATTTTTGTTTCTTGTTTTTCTCTTTTTTCTTCTGACGCTACGGTCGGCATGTCTCACAGACTCACAGGCAACGTAATGAATATATATTTTTTTTGCGTTTTTTCTCTGTCTGTAGGTACATAGTGGGTGAGCTTTTTATCACCCCCCGCCACGCTTTCTCTCCGGTTCATCAGCTCTTTGCACATTGCTATTGAAAACTATTCAATTTGTGTTACTATGTACACATGCTGTAGATTACCTACGTCAGTGTAGTTGAATACTGTGGTTTAGATTATATTAGTGTCGTGAGAACAAAAAAGGTTTTAGTTTGACGGAATGAGTACTGGCAGGAAATAATTTTTTTTATGTTTTTTTTTTGTTCATCATCAAAAAAGGAAGGAACAGAACACCTCTATTGTACAAAAACTCTATCAAACAGAAGATAAGATCAAAGAATAAGATCAAAAGCCTTGATAGCACAAATTCCCCAAGTATCATGTAACCCTCAATTTTATGAGCATTTCATAAAAAGTATGCCGCTAACTTATTTAATGACCGAAAAATCGATTGGCGTTTGCGTTGAAACAAGCGCCCGTTGCCATGGCAACAGAGTCGGATCAAATAATTGGCCCGCCGCCGCACTGGCCGATAGGATCGCCACAATCCGGGCCACTTTATTTTTATATTCAACTGAATATTGCATTCCAGCGCCTTACGTAGGTAGGTACTCAAGTTTTGAGCAAAAACTTTCGACTGGTAAAAATCTACCTTGCTCCGTCATCCTTTTCGGTGTGTGAAAGAGATAGCAATAGATCTCAGCGTCCGGTTTAAAAAAATAGCCGTTTTGCATCAGTCATGATTGGCGTGAATTCGAAATACCGTTCGGTGCGATCGAAAGCTTTTTTTGCCGATTGCCATGCATTAATTACTATAAATGATGAGTGAAGCGATAAAATAAAATAAACATATAATAGAATATTATTTGTCTCTGTGGTGCCGGACTTAAAGAATAGCTTACTTACTGCCCTTAGTTTCCGAGGGTGTCGTAAAAGGCGACTAAGGGTCGTACCGGAGAATGGGCAGCAGCGTTCTCTATGCATTCCACCATCATACCATACTGCGATCGCCAACCCGCCTGCCAAGCATGGCGATTATGGCAAACCCCCCCAAAATTGGGGGAGGCCTATGTCCAGCAGTGGACGTCTATCGGCTGAAACAACGAGAATATTATATCATGGTCTGTTCCGGCTGCTCAAGTTCGCTACCACGGAAGGAGCTGAGCGATATCATAACTTCGAATGGAGAAAGCACAATAAAATTATGTATTTATAATTTGAGCAAATATTTGAGTTTTATAGTATTGTCAGGTTATTTTTATGTCTGACGGAGTAGTAGAGAAATGTCTGCTGAATGAAATCAGCTGGTTATGAGTCCGTGCCAATTCTGAGGTTAATAACTTGATGGAGATGTATTGGCGAACTGTTACTAAGCAATAAAGGACGCTAGTTTACGTAATTATGTGATATCACTTTGTTCATTCGATTATTAGTAGGTATGAGCATCAGCAAGTCGTATATCTTACGATTGAAGATAATTTATGTCACACAAAAAGAATACCTACAGTTGTTCTCTCCTATAACGAATAACATTATTTATTTGTGAAGCTAGGCGACGGTTTCGCTGGGTTATGAACTAAAATAAAGTTATATATAAAAAAAAATAACTTACAATTCAAACATTTTCAGAACATGGTGCTTTAAAAGTTGGAAGTGATTTCGATACCTTAATTCATTTAGGTATAAAGTTATAGAGTTGAGTCCCACCTCCATCTTCACCAATTAATTTGCCAAGTATGATAAGAAATTAAAAATCTTACAGTCAACAAAAGAGATAAGTATGCAGGATCGTCGGACATAGTTGAAGTTTAGTAAGAAACCGATGGATGTTCTCGAAGACAATTTAATAAAAGAAAACAAACAGCTCATTTATCAAATTAAATTTTAGTCGACAACATCCATCCGGCACGCCCATTAGTCGCCTTTTACGACACCCACGGGAAGTATGGGGTGGTGCTATTCTTTAAGTCCGGCACCACACAGACCGGAGAATGGGCAGCAGCGTTCTCTATGCATTCCACCACTATACCATACTGCGATCGCCAACCCGCCTGCCAAGCGTGGCGATTATGGCAAACCCCCCCTTTTGGGGGAGGCCTGTGTCCACCAGTGGGCGTCTTTCGGCTGAATGATGAACATCCATCGGTTTCCTACTAAACTTCAGCTATATGTGACGATCCTGCATACTATCTCTTTTGTTGACTGTACCTCAATTTCTTCATAGCTTTTTATTACAGTAGGCTCTACATACGATTAGTAGTTAGACCATGTCTATTGTGGTACGAAGTGCTATACAAATTAGACCAAATGACATCACTATAACTGTCAATAAAGGTATACAATTCAAATCAACTCCCAAAAAAAATATTGATGCTAGATCACAAAAGACACAACCTACACTATATGAAGCAATTGACACTAATACCTCATAGAACGACTATCGCCTCATTAACATAAGAGGCTGATGATACACTTACGATCACAGTAGATCAGCAAGATGGATGACTTCCTAGCCAAATTAGCGACTGACTCAAAGATTAAGATGAAAATAGAAAGTTTTTGGCACTATACTACAGTTTAAACGTTACAACTGAATTATTTCCAAAAACTCCGTAACCAGAAATACTTTGAGGACAGGAAGGGAAACGAACAGAAGGTCTACTTGGGCAGGTGACAGAGAAATAGGAAATAATGATGATATGTAATCAAGAGACGATGTGAAGACTGATTCTGTGATATGTACCACATACTCCAACCACGACTCCAACTTCTATGAAAGTTTTATGTCCAGCAGTGGACATGAAAACAACAAAGAAATAAGACAATTGCATTGTCTTGGAAAATTTACTAATTTAATAAAAACACATATTTTTTTTAAATACATATTAGGAGTTTCTTTTACTTGATTCGATTTGATTTCTCGTTGTATGTGGGTTGTCGTCACAGTGTTACCACGGTTCCATTCAAATTCCTCTGCGCTAGCACACCTTATCAGGGAATTTCAGCAACATTCCTATTTATTACATAGTGGTTATTCTGCAGCTTCATCATTTCGTGTCCAAGTCCTGCAGATGAGATCAGAGCCGGGAGCTTGTGTAATAATGGCGAGTTCTTTCACCCGTACGCCAGTGGGTGGCTGCTACTTTAGTTGTGTGGTACCACCACTGGCAGTAGCGACTTGGGATATATTGTTGAACAATGAGTATTAATGGTATGATAGAAGAATAGAAACTGTAGATAATGTAATTTGGTTTGATAAAAACCAATAAAGATTGATCTGTGTTAGTGTCAGTTGTTTGAAAACGATAAGTTTGTAGCGGTATCTACAACGCCACATGCGAATCACGCGTCATACTGACGTCACGCAAAATCCTGCATCTCGCAAGCAGAGTTTACCGCGCAACTAGCATAGATACAACGGCCAGACATGAATCAGACACAACACCCGTCTGGTCGAAGGATCCTCCCTTTTCTATGGTGTATGAGTGAACTTTAGACCCTGTTCCTCATACCTCTATAAGTTGGAAAGTGACACCAGTGCCAGTAGATATTAATAGAAAAAGTTAGAAAGTGTCACTATTTATAAAAGTATAAATAATGTTGAGGTTTTGCGATCAAGTCTACGGATCTTAAAAGGTATAGTTCCTTAAAATATCTTCAGCTAAGTAATCTTTAATGGAATTTAAACAAATACCAAGTAAATACTTAATAGGAAAACTTAACAATTACTGGGAGAACTTTGATTAAGTACTAACAATAAACTTTAACTTTGGGCCCTTGCGCATTCAGTGGCGAGGGTAGAACAATCCAATGTTATTTAGAATATACGAGTAACTATTGTATTGTGTTCTAATTCTATGTGTACTTCAACATTAAAATTAATGAATTGATTAAACAGTATTTCGTATTTATACTGATCTGTCAGACCTCATACCCTTTGTGCCACATATATTTGTTATATTTGCTACATATATTGTTATATTGTTGCGTGTAGCCACATAGTTTGAAAAGTATCGGGTTTTGGTGGCAAATAGCGTCAAATCTGTAACAAATAAAACTTTGCTATTATATACATTTCAAGTTCAGTTTCGTTGCCACAGAGTACTTACTTCAACAAATTGTAAAGACTCATTCATTATCGCTTTACACATTTTTCTGACATTACTATTTAAACTTTGGAATGCAAAATTGTTGGACATCAATTTAGGTGGAGGGGCCATCAAAAATTGATGTCCATCACCAATTTATATCGCAACACTTTTAAGCGCTCCACAGTTTTCGTATTCCTACTCAAAGCATTCCCTAATCCGCGTAGCTAACGACATGACGCGAACAGGAAGACGGGACGATGCTCTTTGTCCTACACCGAAATATATAGTCAATCATCAAGAGCCACCAACTCATGGTGATGCTGATGCTTACTTCAGTCGCGTGACCAATTATTATAGCTCTTTCATAAAACACTGAGAATTTCTAGATTATCTAGAATCATATACAGAATTCATGATAACAGGGGGCCTAAAAAATTCACTTTGGCGGAATCATAAAAGGACAACATTATGAATTATAATGGACACTTAACTGTTAAGTTAATCGTTTCAAATCCCATTAGTGAAGGATTTTTCAGTTATTTTTTTGTCTTTGCTAAAATACCAATCCAAATCCAATCCTAATCTCTTTGATTATACCTACGTAGTGCAGCGAAAAAAAGAAAAACACGGACTGTCTTCGCCGTATTTTGATTCATAATGTTATCCTTTTATGATTCTGCTAAAGTGACCTTTTTAGGCCCCCTGAAGGCTAATTCTCGTAATTTAAAACGTTTAAAATCTATTCGCAGTCTCAACTCGCCGACAAACAAATGTCAAAAACTTTTCAAAATGTAGGGAAATTAATGGATTATTTGACAGATTAAGACTGAGTTTGGACTGTGAACGTTCTTAAAATTACGAGAATTTCCTTTTTTCCTTACACCCTGTATTGGTTCTATCGAAATTAAGACCGAACGACTTTGCCCAAAATTTTCTTAACTAGTTTTTTATCATCAAGACTTTCTTCATTGTATAGATCTTGTACTACTATTCCGGTCAGAATAATATCAGCCGCAAGCAATATGCGGGGTTATCATTGGCTAAAGCTGACCATCACCAACTAGAAGCAAGAAACGGTAAATTTAGCTGATGAAGAATGCAACATCAATGCACCCCCAACATTGGCAGCTGAAATATTATCATGTTTAGTCCATCCGAAGTAACTCTCCGTCTTCCCCAAGACATCGCATTCCTCCAGAAATAAAAACAATTGGCTATTTCTTTCTGTTTTGTAGGAAAACACGCTGAAACTTTTGGTATCTCAATAATTCTTAATTATTAGTGTCGTGTCGTTACCACAACAAAACTACACACATCAAAAGTGTCTAGGGATCAACATATATTTTTGCAATAACTTTTCTCCTGATTGATATTAATTAAAATTTTCTTTAAGGATTCATCAAATAAAGTGTTTTCGTTTGTCACAGTAACGATAAACCAAGTCACCTTTGCATTAATAAAGAAATTTGCCATTTTCCTAATAAAGGGATTTTTGACATTTGAACCACTAACACAAAAGTTCGAAAAAAAGACTGAAATAACAGTTTTCTTTAAAATTTTATTGGGTAACTTAAACAATTAATAATCCGTGTTTCTACCGCGAACACTAACAACACAAGAACATCGGTTTGGCATACTCAAAATGAGTTCATCCAAATCACGCTGTGGAATGGCCGCCCATGTTCGTTGCAACAACAAAAAAAGGTCTTCTTGCGACTGGATACCCTCCATATTCGGCAGAGCTCTTCTCTGTAGCATATCCCATGCATGCTCAATCGGGTTCAAGTCTGGCGACTGAGCAGGCCAGGGCAGGACATTGATGTTAGCTGCGGCGAGAGTCTGTCTTACAACTCTTGCGGTGTGCGGTCGTACATTATCATGCATTAACTGAAATAAGGGACCGATTTGCACTTGTAGAGGAACGATGACGTCTGATACAATCGTCTCAGCATAAATTTGAGCGTTGAGGTTGCCTCTGATCCAAATCAACTCAGTTCTTCCGCCGATCCAAATACCCGCCCATACCATGATGGTTCCACCACTATAAGGATGGACTTCCTGGCAGGATTTTAATCGCTGTTGGCGTCCAGGGGTTCTCCAGTGTCGTATACGTCTTGTATCCGGTCTCATACCAAAACGAGACTCATCAGAAAAGCACACGAAACGCCATTGTTCTTCTGCCCAATTTCTGTGTTCAAGAGCCCATTGATATCGAATCCTACGATTGTGCATTGCTATAGGTGGTACCCGTAGCGGTCTTCGGAAATGAAGGTTCACTTCATGCAAGCGGTTTCTGACTGTTTGGTCGCTAATTAAGATCCCTGAAGAGTGATGAAGCCTCACGGCTAACATCATGGCGGTTATTGTTGGAGCTCTTCGAGTTAAGATTTGAATGTATCGGTCTTGTCTCCGTGTGGTGTAGCGATACCGTCCTCCATGGCGCTTAGCCACGGTACCAGTGCTTCGGTAACGTGTCCAAAGTCGACTGATAACACTCTGACTTGTATTCAGAGCTAAAGCCACAGTACGTTGCCGGGAACCAGCTTCTATCATTCCCACGGCTCTGAGCATTTCTTCCCTGCTCAAATGACGTCGCCGCTCCATAATAACGTTGGTTTTAATCAGTAGTAGGGAAACAGTAGCACTAATAATGTCTTCAATGCGTTGTATGTTTTTATAGGGAAAATATTGACAGCTGATTTTCATCTTTTACTCGAATTTGATTCACAGTTCCTGATTCAAATTATGAAATGCACCAAAAAGGATCCATATAAATTTATAAAATCATAAATTTATTACAAAGCCACATATCAATCTCAAGAAATCCGCATAAAAATGCTTGATCCCTAGACACTTTTGATGTGTGTATTTAGAGTCGTCTAGACGAGCCCTTTCCCCATCTATTTACGAGCTCACGTCTTTCTAACAAAATTAGCTTATTACTGCCAAGATTTCATTGATCCCATTATAATATAAGTACGTATGTATTACAGAAATATAATGTCAATCAGCAGTGTCTGTAAACTGTATTGTGCTAGCTGTTTAAAAAAAAACTCCTGAGTCTACCCAATGTAATTTGGCACTTGACTAAATTGGAAACCAAGAATTTTGAGACATTCTTGACATGCATGTCAAGAATGTTTCAAAATTCAGTACTTATAAACAAGGTTTGTCCAAGGGATGCATCCCTTAGCGTGCAGTGCTATCGTGTATCATATGCGTGTAGATGCGACACTGTATACATATGTTTTATGTCTCCTTACTTATGTGCATTTTGTCATATTGCTAAGTTTTGTTGACATATAAGAATGATCAAATTCAAGGTAAAATGCCAATGTTTTTGACTGTGTGTGTTTATATGCTCATGAGTATATGAATCCTATGACATTTACTTAGCCATTATATTGAACATATTAGCGTTATAGGAGATTCAGTCACAAATTAATTGTTTGCTTTTCTATTCTTCGTTATGGTAACATTTACAACTGTCACATTTTTCCAATTTGCTAAATTTAATATGAAACTGTTGGGAAAGTGATCCACAATATGTGCAAGTAGGGACCTGAAGTCGTCATTCAGATTTAAAAAGAAAGAAAAATAATATCATAAAGAAGAATTAGTTTTACACAGTAAATTATCTTGCTATAGACGCAGAGCTTGCTATAGATGTCGTTTTGTAAGCCGCAAATTTTAGACACCATAATGGTATCCATAAAAATTTATTATAATGGTTATTGTTTGTGTTGGAGTTATTCTTGCAGTTTCGAGAATTAAGAACAATAAACACAAGTTTGACAGCAAAAAGGCTGTAAACCCATTTCCTCTCAACTTAACAAAATGACACTAAAGGGCAGACTAAATTTCATTAAGCATCCTTTGTTTGTACCTCAGGTTTTCCTCATAACATTCATATCTTGTGTGACTGTTATAGATATATGGTTATAAACCGGTATTTCACATATGTATACCTAGTGGTTTTCCGCCACGTGACTCTTAGAAGGAAAAATATAAATATACGGGATCGTGGCTGATAGCTTCGTTATTAATTTTAGCTACACTAATATTATAAAGAGGAAAAATTTGTATTTTTGTTTGTTTGTTTGTTTAATATACATAATTCGGTAGAACGTGGTATACATATGTGTAATTATGATAATTATATAATATTGTATAATATTATTGCATATGCTAGGTGTATGTTATGAAGAGTTTTTGAAACAGATTGATATGTTTCAATGAATGGTAGGTACTGTTTTATTTTACAAAATGACTTATGACATACTCTCTGCCAGCGTCTGTGTTTCCTTTCACATTAAACCTGTCTGCCTTCAAGGCAAGAGTGAACAGGCATCTTCTGGGCACGCTCGTTCCGTCATAGACCTCATCCATCGCGTTCCATCAGGCGTGATCGAGGTCAAGAGCTGGCACCACTCATCAATAAATCTAATAACTATTTAAAATAATGGTTTCATTTTGCGATTGTTTGCGAATGGCAGACACAAGAAACTGTGGGTAGGTATCGAACATGCATGCATACACTTACGAATGTCAAATATTCAATATCACACAATCACACTAAAATTTTAAAGGCGAAAGTTTATGAGTGTGTGTGGTGTCTGTGTGTTTATATGTTTGTTACTTCTTCACGCTCAAATGGCTGGACCAATTTTGATAAAATTTTGTATAGAGGTAGCTGACATATAGGCTTACTTTTTATCCCGATATTCCCACGGGATCGACATTTACGCGGGTGAAACCGCAGGGCGCAGCTAGTGGATTATAAACACACACCACACACACGCCATACCTGAAATCCCCTACTAGTCTCCACACTGGAATTCGTACCCCGAGCTCTAAAATACACACTAACTGTCTAGCTTGGGGTTCACCAGCAAATACTCGTAATATATTGCAACCTAGCTGTAGCTAGTATTTCAAGCTACTTATGTCGTCTCTACTTGCTGTTAAGGTGAATGGATAGTGGTATGGCGCGAAAATCAAATTTTCTTACGTTTTTTGCAATTTGCAGGTCAGTGTCAGATTGTATCTTGATCAAAATATGGTTCGCGACAATAACAGGTATATATTTAGAGAAATGTAATCATTAAAATCATTAATATATTATCTTTCTAAGTTAGATTTCTACCACCAACAACCAATCTCTTATGGAAAAGTGTTAATGGTAGAAATCTAACTTAGAAAGATGTGTTAATGATTCTAATTATTATAATTCTCTAAATACGTACCTGTTATTGTCGCGAATCATATTATTTGGATCAAGATACAACCTGACACTGTCCTGCAAATTGCAAAATAACGTAAGAAAATTTAAATTTCGCGGTCTACCACTGCGCATTCACCTTAAGAGGTGTTACCTGCGGGGTAATTGCGTAACGCACTATCAGTAGCAATGGGTTACATTTTGACAGTTCAACAACATTCATTGCGTTAATTTCGTTGTTGAGCAAAAACATTTTTCGAACATATGAAGCAATGGATTAGCAATATTCTTCAAAATGATTCAGGTTGAGATTGATAGCGTGTAGACAATAAAATCCGCGGGGCACAGCTAGTCATTGATAAAAAAAATATATATAAACATCTGAATTGAGAACCTCCTCCTTTTTAAAAGTCGATTAAAAATAGAAAATATTTAATATTTTCTATTTTTTTTATAGAAAATATTTTCTATTTTTTTATAGAAAATATTTCATATTTTCTATTTTTACACTAAAGGGTAGACTAAATTTCATTAAGCATCAAAAGAAAATATTTAATATTTTCTATTTTTAATCGACTTCTAAAAAGGAGGAGGTTCTCAATTCGGATGTTTATATATATTTTTTTTTATTAATGACTAACTGCGCCCCGCGGTTTCACCCGCGTAAATGTCGATCTCGTAGGAATATCGGGATAAAAAGTAGCCTATATGTTAAACCAGGGTGTCAGCTACCTCCATACAAAATTTTATCAAAATTGGTCCAGCCGTTTGAGCGTGAAGAAGTAACAAACATATAAACACACACACACACCCCCACACTTACAAACTTTCGCCTTTATAATATTAGTGTGATTTAAGCAGGAATATACTCTGCAATGAAATACGACCTTACGACATATATTTGGAATTTTGACTTGCTTGTTATAAATGCATAGGTATTTGAATAACAATACTACGTAGTGTACCTGTATCAACATACCACGACGTACAATTCTGCTAATCTATAAAAAACTGAAGCAGGTTTCTTTGCGCAGCAACCTATCAAGCTTAAAGTTATAAACAAAAACACAATGGAATCAAAAACAACAGCCGGAACTCTTTTATAATGTTTGAGTACAAATATTAAAGAAGGTGCATACAATAACCCTCCTTCTGGCGCAGTCGGGTATAAGCAGTTGTACTATGTAAAAACAGTTGTCTAAAGTGCATTATATTGGCATTTAATTTTAGTATTAGGAACACCTAACATAAATCCATACTAATATTATAAATGCGAAAGTGTATCTGTCTGTCTGTTACCTCTTCACGCTTAAACCGTTGAACCGCTTTAGATGAAATTTGGTATAGAGATAGTTTGAGTCCCGGGAAAGGGCATAGGATAGTTTTTATTCCGATATTCCCACGGAATCGATACCTATGCGGGTGAAACCGCGGGACGCTGCCACCTATTATAAATTCGAAAGTAACTCTGTCTATATGTTACCGTTTCACGCCTAAACCACTGAACGGATTTCGATCAAATTTGGCAAGGAGATAGATGGGATCCTGGGGAAGGACATAAGACTATTGTGCCGGTAGCACGTCCCCGTGGGATAATTTCCCACATCCACGCGGGCGACGCCGCGGGCAGAACCTAGTTACAATATCAAAATCAGTGATTTAAGATGATACATACTTCATGGAGGGGCCCGTGGCTAAATAATAACAGCCGCACAGGTCGATCGATCAGGTTAAGCTACGCTTGCCGCGGTTGGTCTGTGGATGGGTGACCATCTTTACATACCGTGACCCCTCCGTGCTTCGGAAAGCAAGTTAAGCCGTTGGTCCCGGCTGTCATTCGTGGATCTTTGACAGTCGTTACGGGTAGTCAGAAGCCCGAAAGTCTGACAACCAGTCTTACCAAGGGGTATCGTATTACCCAGTAACTGGGTTGTGGAGGTCAGATAGGCAGTCGCTCCATGTAAAATATAGGTACTCAGCTGCATCCGGTTAGACTGGAAGCCGACCCCAACATAGTTGGGAAAAGGCTAGGCAGATGATGATTTAAGATGATACAATTTATGACAATGCTGTCTCCTAAACTATACTATTAACCGCTTGTGTGCCATAATTACAGACACAATAAAAAAACCATTTTGTCTCGCGTAGCTCTACGTTCCGGCAGACTAAGGGTTATGGGTGGAATTCGTTGTTGCTAGTATGTCCTATGTTCGAGCAAGTTCCTTTTTTTCTCTCATGGCAGTAAGAGATATTGAGAATCGAATTATGATAGACTAGCTTCCACCCGCGCCTTCGCCCGCGAGGTATATCGATAAAAAAACTATCTTATTGCTCCGGATGCAATCTATCTCTCTGCCGAATCTTATCGTAATCCGTTCAGTGGTTTAGGCGTGAAAGGTAACATACAGACAGACAGAGTTACTTTACTTTCGAATTTTTAATATTAATATGGATCTCAGTCGAGGAAAAGATTTGCCAGTCAGTTATCCACCATACGGCGCTCAAACTTGATCTTTGACAGTTCAGCAGAGGTTCAAGCTTAAGGTTTACGAGCGAGCAATGGAGCGCAGCATTCTTGGAGGCAAATTAACGAACCGTGTAAAGAACACAGTCCAAAACCAAATTCGCCGACTTCATCATAGCAGCCAACCTTCAGTGGGACTGGGCCGGACACGTTTGCCGCGTGTCGAACGTCTCATGGGCCAAATCTACCACCATGTGAGTCCCAGAAAACGTCCGGCGACATTAAGGCAGACCTAGGCATGGCGGGAAGAGCTTGGCTACAGACAGGATTGTCACTAGCTCAAGACAGAGAGGAGTGGAAAGGAAAATTGGCAGGCGGCGGGGCTTTGGTCCCTGGGGTGGTCACGGCGAGCTATGTGTTCTGGTGCGCCGGTGATGGGGAGTACTCCCCAGAGGAGGGTCCGGTGACGGACAGCCGCGGCGGGTTCACGGATGAGTGCTAACGCGTGCCCATGTTCCCGCCGTAAGCGGCAGAGGAGGACACCGTGGAGTTTTAGTGGGTTAGAGTCCCACATAACTGCACTATCTCCCCGTGGTAGTGCAGAATGCATGAGCATTTCTTCACGATAAAAAAAAAAAAACCGGCTAAGTGCGTGTCGGGCAACGCACAGTATAGGGTTCCGTAGTAGCCCGTTATGTTATATTTTGTTTTTCAATGCATGTCTTTACCCATTATAAACAAGCAACTAACTTCATCTTAGTCACTTTATAGGATTAATGCTAAGGATTTTGTATTTGGTACAAAATTATCTAACACCCAAATTCAACGACTATTACTGCTAAACTAATAAAGTTATCTTAACCGCTATAGTTTTCCTTTAAAGTTCATGAAATGCACTATCATCGAGAATTTTTCCAGATTTTTCAAGCGGGCAGTTTAGCTTTCAGAGGGGGGGACGCCCTACTGGAAAAAAATACACTTTAAAGCTACAAAAAATTGCACTTTAAAGTTTAATGTTTCGTAAATGGAGCATTCAATCGAAAAATAATTTTAGCAACCCCCAAGTCATTTTAGAAGACCTATTCAACGATACCCCACACGATGGGGCAGACGACGAAAAAAATATTCATCCCCACTTCAAATGTATGGGGAGCTACCCTAAAAAAAATATTTTCTAAAATTTTATTTTACCACTTTGTCGGCGTAACTCATACATACTACTACAAAATTGCAGCTTTCTATTACTAACGGTCTCTTAGCAAAACCTCGGACAGACAGACAGACAGACAGACAGACGGACGGACATCACGAAACTATAAGGGTTCCTTGTAGGAACTACGGAACCCTAAAAAACGAGAGAATGGCGGGATGAGCTTTGCGCCAACAGACAGGATTGATCCACACTAGTTCAAGACAGAGAGGAATGGAAAGGAGAAAGGGGAGGCCTTTGCTCTGCACTGGGACAAAATAGGCTAAAAATAAATTGCCTTAAAATTATGCAAATTAAAGGTACGGGTTCGTAGTCGACGACAGCAGCAGCAGACGACGTGTCGCTACGACAATACTGGTTTGTATTTATTACCATGAAATACCTTCCGCAGAGCGAAACGTCGCACGACTACACATCGCACGACCGCAGACGTCGTGTCGCCCGACCGCAGATCAGCAGTGCCACCGACACTGGAGCGACAACACGTTGAATCTCTATACTTATATAATAAAACAAGTCATCGTCTTCTTCTTCCTCTTCTAACAAAAGATACAAAAGTAAATCGAGATCGCTAATCCCAAACAGGTCAGACATTTGTCTCACGGAACATTCAGAATTAACTGGAATACGGCGCTGCCATCTGCAGTTGGGTTCGGAATCATGTCGCTGCCGTCGTCAGCAGACGTCACGTCGTCTGCTGCTGCTGTCTGCAGTCGGCTACGAACTCGTACCTTTAAAGACAGATTTCAAAAGACAGACCACACAGGACTTACTAAAATCTAGATCAATCATTCAACAAAAGCCTACCTGCACGCAAATCAGATAATGGTCAGAATCTACCCCAGCTCACTTCAAATGATGTACAGTTACGACCAGTATAAAAGTCTCAGGCATCCATATAGGTGACCTCAGCCATGATACAGAACCTACTAAAATCTAGATCAATGATTCAGCAAAAGCCTACCTGGATGCAAATCAGATAAGGGGTGACCCGAATCTGTCCCAGCTCACTTCAAATGATGTACAGTCACGACCAGCCTTATAGTCCATATAGATGAACTCAGCGTTATAATCAGTCTCAGGAATCCATATGGGTAGCTATATAGGTGCCCATATAGGTACAGTCGAAAACAATGTGGATACAGTTCACACGCCGACTTGACGTGGGTGCTTTTAAAGTTTCTGAAAAGCGACAGGTACCAGTTTTAAGGCCCACGGTCGAGGTCAATAACCGGTGCGAGTATTTCGACAATGCGACTGTACGTACAAGTACGAGTGTCGTATTGCGCACGCGGCTTGTTCAAGTGCGATTTTTATTTCATTTTCATGTCTTTGATACTTAGTTTCCGTTCGTTTTGCGTTTTAGCGAATTTTTCGTGATCATATTTCTTAGTGTTTGTGGAATTGCTGTAAAATGTAATGTTGTAGTTTTGTAGGTGATGTAAATGGAGACTTGTATTGAATTATAATTAAGTTTTCATTTATTTTAATAACAATGATATACTTAGGTACCTTATGACTTATGTATGGATGAAATCTCTGAAACTAAGTATGAATTGTCTGTAAGGTGTCTATTTCTTGAAGAAACAAAACAATTATTTGCATTTTCACTGATATAATATGTATAATAAACACATAAATAAATAATTATACCTACTAATAATTCGATAATATACCAAACTGCTCCAATTTAAAAGGTAAACGTATCGCATCGTAAATGAGCAGACAAAATGTATAAGATACAAGTTTTTGCCGCCATTTCACTCGCGCACCTTCGTTAATTGGCTAAAGATTTTTTAGTGTTTCACTTCCTTACTTGATACCTCGAATATGTGGGTGTGGTTCGGCAAAAAGTTAAGAAGGTATTTCTTTATTAAAATAATTTAAAATCGATTAATTTGGGCCAATAAATCAATTAAAAAATGCCATTATCCAGCAATAATCTGATTACAAATATTGTTTATCAAAAAACGTCTTAAAACTTGAATATCAGCCTACTGGTTCAATAATTATGAAAAAAAAACATACTTAAGTAAAGAAAAACTAAAACTTCATTTATAAATTGTAATCCAAAAAAAACTTGGTTCGTAGCATAAGACTCGAAAAAACTTAATAATTAAAAATATCATGTGTTAAAAATATAATGTCTGTGTGGTAAAGAATAGCACCACCCCATACATCCCGTGGGTGTCGTAAAAGGCGACTAAGGGTCGTAGCGGAGAATGGGCAGCAGCTTTCTCTATGCATTCCACCACCATACCATACTGCGATCGCCAATCCGCCTGCCAAGCGTGGCGATTATGGCAAACCCCCCACCCATTTGGGGGAGGCCTATGTTCAGCAGTGGACGTCTTTCGGCTGAAATAGTAATTAAAAATACCAGATTACCAAACCAAAATCAGGTTTACCTTTTTGTTTTTGCATGTGTAAAGGTTGGGTTGAGTGTAATGGGTAGCTCACCGTCTGATCAGGACCAGGCCCGTGGCTGACGGCGCGTAAGTGTTCCACGCGCGCCTCAAAGAGATGTCAGCATCATCTGAAGGGGCCCGTTAGGGCCGAAGCCTGCCGGGTCAGCAGGATTGTCGAAAAGGGTTACCGCTGCCCCGGAACATAAAGGGCTAAGGAAGGAACACGGGTGGGTTTTAGTCAGTAAGAGTCTGACACTCCCTTCCGCTCCACCCAGAGCGGGACTCATTTGATGATTTCCCAACCAAAAATATAGGTATAATATAAAAAATCATAAAAAAAAATTGTTTATTTTGCACAAATGCAGAATAAACAAATTTTCTTTCTTTCTTTCTTTATTTTATCCACTGCTTCTCTACTAACAAAATCTTTACAAAAATAACCAACGTACAGACAAACACAACGTCTTTTTCGGTCTATATAATATTCAGACAAGTTTGCGCACTCCGGCGCAGCCTTATTTCATGGAGGCTAATTTTGACAGACCGCCACAGGCACCGCGGCTGCCACTCCCATATTCGATTACATGTCGTGATGACGCTGAAAACTGGACTAGATTGAGAGATAGCCTGTTTGAGTAAATTTGTGGTTGGTAATTTTCTTGAGGGCTGATATGCAACTTGATTTTTATGGCTGTATTATGGGTGAGTAGTGAAAAATAGAGGAGTTAGGCAAAGGTAATTAATTTCATCCTTAATTATTTTGATAAACTTAGACCTGTAAACGCGTCTCTCGTACTACAACGTAAGACGTCTCCGGTCAGGCCCAGGTCATATCTCCTTCATTGTGAAACAGACCATAATCCTTATCTGTCAGTCTCGCTCTTTGCTTCACCGATATTTTCCTCTCCACCTCCATTTGTGAGTGGTTGACCAAAAAGGGACCTCAAGGGAAAATAAATTGATTTCGAGTAAATTGCGCTTGAACAAGTTTCGACTCGTGCTCGGCTCACAAAAAAATTCATAAAAAAAAAACTACGGCACCTAAAAATATTCTGGTTAGACCAAAACAAAGCTAAAAGACCACAGATCCAAAAATTCAAAAAAAAAAAAATAACGGTTTCCAATCCCTCCAGGTCCCTTTTTGGTCAACCACTCACATTTGCAGAAAACAAGACTATAAAATCAATCCACGACAAAGAATCTTAGCCAAAAACTGAATGCCGTTACTTCCCGAAAGAATGTATACCACAACAATACAAATCGATTACAACAACAATCTAGTAACTAGGAATTACTATTTAAAACATAACAATACATAAAATAGCGCGCAATCTTGCCAAAAATAATAAGAAGTACAGATCTAATCTATATAAGTATATAAAAGAAAGTCGTCTTAGTTACACTATTTATAACTCAAGAAAAGTTGAACCGATTTGACTGAAAATTGGTGGGGAGGTAGCTTAGAACCAGGAAACGGATATTGGATACTTTTATCTTTTTTTTTTACTTATAGGAGTAGGGTGAAAGTAGTGTAGGAGTAGGTTAGGAGTTGGGTAGGAGTAGGATTAGAGTAGGGTAGGAGTAGGGTAGAAGTAGGTTAGGAGTAGGGTAGAAGTAGGGTAGTAGTAGGGAAGGAGTATGGTAGGGGTAGAGTAGGGTAAGGGGTAGGACACCACGCGAACGAAGTAGCGCCGGGCAGCTAGAAATAATTTATATGGCAAAACAACGTTTGCCAGGTCAGCTAGCCTTATAATAAAACAAAAAATCAAGATGACTAGACTTATACCATTTGCTAGTGGAACAGAAATTAGCAAGGCAGGCCCATGACGCGCAGGTGGTCGGCCCATTGCCACGCAAGAATCAACCTTAACTTAAATGACATACAGTGTTTATTTTTGTTTATTCAATGTGTCATTTAGAACAGTTCAAGGAACCACACTCCCACACCGATACATTGAGTTATATTTTCTTTTTTAGAGTTCAGTTCGAACAGAAACCGTACAGAAAAACTTTTTGTCGATCCGTCCGTATTCATGGTTATTGAAAGTCATCATTGTGTAGTGTTTATGTCGATAATTACGTAAATGTAGTACTTGTGAATGTACTTGTTTTGAGTAGGTACTTGTAAGTAATTATTGTGAAGTGTAATGTTGAAGAAATCGATTTTTATGCGTTCTTTATCTATGAGTAAGAATCGATTCATTTGACAGCTAAAAGCGAATTTCACCAATGGAACTGAACGCAATCAGCACATCTAAACTGCGTTTAAGAACTGTCAGTGTCATATTTTTTTTAAAATAAATTGTATATTGATACTGTGAGTTCTTGATCGCGTTCATTTTCAATGACGTAATTAGCCCTAACAGTGAACGTTACTTTCACAAAGATATCGGGTTGTTTAAATTACGTGCAAATCTCAATTCTTAACAATGTTTTTCAACGATTTAAAAACCTGACTTTGCTTTTCTCTGTTCAGTCGCATGTTTCTTTCAATTCCAATACAAACGCGCGACCAAATTGTGAAAAAAGTCGCCGTGTGCATGTCTTAAATGTAGAATTTACTGCGCAGGCAAAAACAAGACTTTGGCTCCTTGCCTACAAGCGCCGAGAAACCCATTTCAGTTGACTTTACAATTTGCAGAAAAAGAAGCAACCGTCGCGTCGCTAGTTTTAACTCGTTTTTTTTTTCCGGAAAAAACGTGATACAAATACAGAATTACAAGAGTTTTAAAGAATTTGCCGAATTCGATTTTGAACTTGTACAGTTAAAACACAAAATACAGATAGTACAGAAGTCAATCACATGTATGTACTTCACTTTTCATACCTACGCTCGGCGGACGGGCTAGGGTCGTCAACTTTGACTTATGCACAAAAAAACTATCGTGGTAGTGGCAATCGTATCTAGTTGTTTGATTTATTGTTGTGCTTGTTCTTCAATATTAAAACAAAACAAAAAACATAGTACCTATTACAATACAAAAAGTTTACAGAACAAAAACATATAAAATTTTACATTTGTCAATTTTCACTATCGAAAACTTCAAAACGGATTACCCTATTTACAAAATGTATTTTTCCCTATCCGTTTTAGACCTAAACCTAACAAATGACACTAAAAACAACACAATATCTACACAAACAAAAAATCATGTTTTCAACTTACGTAATACATAGTTGGTGGCGTGAATTTACCTTACAAAATAGTTACTTCGTTTATACTGATTCAAAATAGGAAACTGTTATATAAATCGAGCTTAGATAGCCATTTCTTTGTTGCTCCATTTCTGCACTTCACAGTCGCGTGTCTCAAGCGGATGCCACGCACGCTCGCATTGCTCCCAACCCGTCTGAGATAACGTGTCCGTGAGCGGTGTCTATATGTGCGTTGCTCGAGCGTACTTTGTATGTAGATTAACTTCTGTACTATCTGTATTTTGTGGTTAAAACCTTGTATAGATGTTTTTTAGGTCTGTGTGGTTCGGTCGAGTGCCAACGCTAATTCCTGTAATTAAAATCGTTCAACATCTAGTCGCTATCTCATCTCAGCGACAATCAATGTCAGAAACCTGTCAAAAATGTAGGAAATTTAGAGGTATTTTTGACAGATTGAGACTGAGATCAGACTGTGAACATTCTTAAATTTACAACAATGCCCCAGATCTCTAAGTGGAATTCGTTCTAATTACTGCTGAAAGCAGTTTCTGGAAACTGAAATCTTGAAACTTTATCCTTTCCCCCCATCCTCTCTCTTTCTTCTATTTATATTTTTATCCTCTTTATCTTGCATCCTCTATAATAACTTCTATTCTATAGTAATATAATTCTATAGTAACTGGGTTGTGGAGGTCAGATAGGCAGTCGCTTTATGTAAAACTAGCTGCGCCCCGCGGTTTCACCCGCGTAAATGTCGATCCCGTGGGAATATCGGGATAAATAGTATCCTATATGTTAATCCAGGGTGTCAGCTACCTCTATACCAAATGTTATCCAAATTGGTGCAGCCGTTTGAGCGTGAAGAAGTAACAAACATATAAACACACACACACTCACACACCCACTCATAAACTTTCGCCTTTATAATATTAGTGTGATGTGATACTGGTATTCAGCTGCAACCGGTTAGACTGAAAACCGACCCCAACATAGTTGGGAAAAGGCTAGGCAGATGATGATGATCTTGCATCTTCTATATATTTTCTAGTTTCTGTAAAATTTTGTTCTACATGATGAATGTTCCACCCTTAGGTTAGAACTGAATTTGATATCGAGTAATCCAAGTCCTTAATCGAAATATTGTTGCTATCCTAACCTCAGAACAGTTGACGGAACCAGTTCTTTGCGCACGGACTGTTCCTACTACATTTTTTGCTGTCCATTTCTTGTTAATGATGAATCGTCTATTATTTGAATAGGTAACACAGCCTATCGGGAGCATTGTACCTCACCACTTGTTACAACGATATAATTCTAGATTCGAGAACGAATTCGCACAAAAAATACAAATGTTTACGGAGCAGAAGTGCTTAAAACACTTAGGAGTGTATTTAAAGTGGTTCAAAGAAATTATCATGGTTATAAATTGCAGCTCACTTTATCTATTGGTCGATCGTTCACGATCTGTCTTCATTTGTTTTAAGAAAAAGGAAGTTTTTAAGGGGAATTAATGCGGTCGGACTTTTGAAAAAGCCTAAGTAATAAGTCATAATTCGTGGTTTGGCTCTCGCCTATTTCCTCCTCCAATATTGGACCAATTTAAAACATATTTCATAAACTGAATAAGAAGAATATATACTGTGTCCCTATGTTTTTATTTTTTTATTTATAGCTGTCAATTTTGTACATATTTATTATTCTGTAAAAAATCATTGCTTTATGGTCTTCCAGAAAGAAAACAGACGAGAGCGTCTCTATGGAGAAAAGACCATCTGCATTTCCTCATGAACTTGGGATATAACTGCGAATGTCTCTAATAGAACCTTCCTTTTTGCTTGACATTGAATTCAATCTGAAAATCCAAACCCAAGACATCCTTGTTGCGATCAATGAGCTGTTGAGTCATCTGTATTATCGATACATAATAATTAACGTCGCTTTTCATGTGTTGTCTGTGTGACCGCGTTTTTATTCTAAACTCTGCAACTTTTTTGACAACGATTTTGATGCGGTTTTCACCACCATTTAGTGAATTTATTCCGGAAGATTTATATGTATATTAAAATAAATACATAATATATATTAAAAGTACTTACATATAACGAAGAAATTTGTCAAATCGTAAAAACACGGTTTTCACGGGTCTCTAGTATATATATTAACAAGCAGTGCTTCGCGGCTTCACCCTCATTAAATGTCGATTTCGTGGGAATATCGGGATAAAAACTATCCTATGTCCTTCCCCGGGATGCAATCTATCTCTCAGCCAAATTTTATCGAAATCCGTTCAGTGGTTTAGGCGTGGAAAGGTAACATACAGACAGACAGAGTTACTTTCGAATTTATAATATTAGTATGGATAAGCCAAAACAATATTGTAATACTAGGTCAAAGCTGCACCCTAATTGCGAAACACACTGTTAATCTCAATCTGAATCATTTTAAAGGATATTGCTAATCCATTGCTTCATATGTTCTAAAAATGTATCTGCTCAATAACGCAAATAACGCAATGAATGTTGTTGAAATGTCAAAATGAAACCAATTGCTACTGATAATGTGTTACGCAATTATGGAGATTTATATATGTGATAATGACAAAAATCCACTTAACGAAGAAGCTATATTAAGACACTAGCTGCGCCCCGCGGTTTCACCCGCGTAAATGTCGATCATGAGGGAATATCGGGATAAAAAGTAGCCTATATGTTAATCCAGGGCGTCAGCTACCTCCATACAAAATTTTATCAAAATTGCTCCAGCTGTTTGAGCGTGAAGAAGTAACAAACATATAAACACACACACAATCACAAACTTTCGCCTTTATAATATTAGTGTGATTCTTGTCAATGGATCACCAAACTTTACGGTCAGACTGACATCATCTGTATGACAAATTAGTGTCACTTTGTTTACCTAAATCTGTTTTATAGCTATGAATAATACAGTATGTTCAAGTGCAGTCACAGTATGTTGACCCTGATTTTAACGCCTTGACGCCAAAATGCACGCCTGTAACCTAGCATGACCGTGTAACTAAATTTTATGACATAATCTAACCGTGGAAAATATAAATGTTTTACGCTACATCGCTACGTTCCATCAAGCACCGATTCATCAATAAATGAGCATTGACTGCCTCGCAAATTGAACGTAACTAAGTCAATAAGCAACTATGAGACTGTACCATGGACGCTATAAGAATATACCAGGGGAACCTGCTAACGGCGGCCCTAGAATTTTTTTTAGGTGGTGCAAAATCTTGGCGCCTCTCTATGTACCATGTTCCTATGATATATGCAGTTGCTTGCTTGCTTATGGACCATCGGCTTTACAGTGCTAAAAAACCAAGCCGATCGTCGACGCGTTGAAATCAACCGAAATGCGACCACCAATGGTGGACCACCAATGGTGGTCGCATTTCGGTTGATTTCAGCGCCTTTCCCATAACACCGCCCTAGGGCCGCTACTGACCTGCCATGTTCTACCCTACATCCTAGCCTTTTCTAGAATATGTTGGAATCGGCTACAAGTCTATCTATGCAGCTGAATACCAGTGAGTAAACATATTGGGTGAGCGTAGTACATGATGCCAAATTGTCTTTAGGAGTGGTCATCATTCCATCTTTCTATGTCTAAAACCTTTCAAACCGTAGATAAACTGTATCATTATTCCGGCATGACCCTGGAACTAACATCATTCAACCTAACAATGTCCTTTTGGCCTCCAAAAAACTGTAAAAAGGATCAAAGTGGCTTCACAAAACTCTTATGGAGTGAATACATGAAGGTAGCTGACGTCTCCAGTGTCTGATAAGCTTGCTAATTACGAAGACACAAAGGGAATGGACACGGATGTAAAAAAATCAACAATTGGGACTTTGGATGCCCTGTGACTGCTTAGAGAAGCTTTTTTCATACTAGGTACCTTCATTTTAATTACGTTTTCCCTCCCTAGTTCTTGGAAAAGCTATTTGGATTCTCTTAATTATATTTGAGAGTTCACTGACTAATCTAGACTCCAGGATGCATAAAAATAAAGTTTTGCTTCTGCAGCATTTTGAAAAGACCGACAAAATAAAAAACTGCATATTGCATAATCAGTTTTGTGTAAACCCCTAAGAAACATACATATAATCAAGTCTTAAAACCATAAATACAGTATGATTACTTCATCATACATATGCCAAAATGCGAACGTTGCCCTCGAAATATAAAGTAAATAATGTCAACCAACGTCAATCAAGAAAATGTTAAAATACCCACACACTGATCAAAAGCACATATCTATCGGCACAAAATAAGAATGGGTAGAAGCTTCACTCCTTACGACATATGTCGAGACTTCCTTATCAATTCAATACGTACCTGGAACATACTCATAGTAGTTACAGTCATCATTTCAGCCGAAAGATGTCCACTGTTGGACATAAGCCTGCCCCAAACATCGCCACTTTGACCGATTTTGTGTTTCTCGCATCCAGCGAATTCCTACAGTCTTCACCAGGTGATCGGTCTATATTGTGGGAGGCATTCCAACGCTACGTCTTTCGGTACGCGCCGTCACCGCGCCGTGCAGTCGCCACTCCTTTCGGCCCCATCTCCCAGTCTACCCACTGCCACTTAAGTTTGGCATTTCTTCTTTTAACCTATAGATTATCAAAACCAAAACGTTACAAAAGGAAAAGTTTTAGTTTTTTTTTAACATTTGGTGGCTATATACTTTAGCTACCATCATAAATCTAGCAGCAAAACTTCTGTATCAATCTGTTCATTGATCTCAGCGCTTGTTTCGTTCACATTTCTCAGCGCGGGCGCACCTACGCGTTGTCGGCGCGGCGTACACTCACACATACTGTTACTTTCTCGGTAATTTTCCTATTAGTGAGTCAATATAATAAAAAATGGAGCTCTATCGTGACCATGACTGTTGCTACGTCAACGGTCAACCCGTTTGTTAGTGATCTTAATTCTTTCATACTCGTGATTGTTTTTTTATGTACGATTGGTTTATTGATTTATGGCCAATTAGTGGTAAATATCGTTTATGTATTGCTCTGGTGTTAAGCTGTTAAGTCTGGGTTTTTAACAACGGGTTATTGGCCTGGAAAAGTTAAGTTGTTAAGGCTGAATTTATAACCGTTGTTAATTATATAGTTGCAACTTGCAAAAACTTTCGGCATAAGATCCACTTGTAACAACAACAGCTGATTCTTTAATATTTAAAGTGGTTACTGTAGCAACCGCTTCTGTTTTCTATAATTTCACAGGCCGAAAATGAAATAGAGCATAAATCACTTAGTGAAGTGCGGTAATAAATAACGATGACCGAAACCACAACCAGACTGTCATTCAATTACCTACAACATTTTAGGCTTGTGACGGCCATTTTGTAGAAGGGCAGCGTCCTGCTGTCTGCTAATAACGTCTGTGGTATTCTGTCTTACAAGATTTTTTATTATAGATTGGTGTTTGGTCGCGTCATTTCTACTAACCGGTTTGAATTATGTTGATTAATGATGATAAATATTCTTTAGAACAGTTTTTTGAAGCGTATATTGAGAGGCCTAAATTTTGCAAAGGACCCACCCGTATAGGCTGTGAGATCCATTCAGCTAAGTAAGGAAGTAAGGCAAACCTAGACTTTATGGAATACTTTTAAATGTAACTCCCATAGCCAAGACAAGGTCTGTGATGAAAACTGTCGCGTCATTCCAGCTATCAATGGACCGAACAACAAACACAGAAAATCGAAGATGATGATGATGATGTCGAAGATGACTATGATCAGTTACAAATATTCCAGAGGTTTTTCATCAGAAACAAATAATTATTCCAACAAAGTTTCTTTTACTATCATCTCACAGTAGCTCCAAAACCTTTAGTAACTGAACTAATAATTAAAACGTAGAAAATTGCGTTAAAATTCCCGATTGGTTCCGGTGCGCGGGCCGCTTAGCTTGCTCGTAGTACCAGGGCAGCATGGCTTGCGACCGGTTGCTATGGAAAGTGACTCATTCTGAGCTCTACAATGATCTGTAGGCGATCTACTCTCACCGAATTGTTCTATAATATATATTGTTATGTTTGCTGTTGATATTTAGACTGTCAATGACTTGGGTATATGTGCAGGTTGCCTTAAAAGGGTAGACTTTCTAGTTATGTAATGAAGGTATGGAACGTCTCAAATATAACATGTCTGGTCTGACAATCATAATTGCTTCTTCGTGTATTTGGAATGTTGTCACATTTACTTCGTATATCTATATCATTATGTTGTCAAGAACTTTTCTTTGAACCTTGTGATGAAAAGTTGTTGCTAAGTATCACCTGTCGTGTTTTCCTTTCTATCTATTTTCAATCAGAGTTCTTTTTGTTAATTTCTTCTTTGCTTATTTGGAATTTTGTCAGATTTAGGTACTTCGGCTATATACAGGGTTATTGGAAAAACACCAACGAAAAAAAATCAGCTGTTCCTTACATTTATGTTCGCCTAACTCGTCAAAATGAAGGGAACAGCTGATTTTTTTTCGCGGTTTCAGGTTTGGTCCCATATTAAAAGTTGTTCATAATGATGAGTACTATGACCTCTTAAGAGGCTGTTGGTGTTTTTCCAATAACCCTGTATTATGTTATCAGAAACTTTTCTTATGATGTAGCGAGCCCTGTCATTAAAAGATGTTGCTAAGTATCACCTATCGTGTCCTCTATCTACAATCAGGGTTCTCTTTACCCGACTGCGCGACGCAAAGGAGTGGTAATGTGTATTTAGATTGGTTATTTCCACCAGCTAGTATTGCTGTTATATCTAAATCTAAAAAGTAGCCTAGTTTATTGACATATCAATTAAATTTAAAAGGTCGTACAAAATAAAATGCAAATATACACGTCACAATCTCTTATTTATATTAAAGCTGTCTAAAGGTTATAAATCAATGCTCTAGAAATGTCAAATTTCATGTAAAAGCTGACTGGCTGAGATTAATTCAGGTACGAGTGTTTGGACAAGTAGAACAGAATTGTAGTTAATACGAACAAGGACAGCAACTAGAACAAATTGTGTAATAACAACGAAAAGAATTAGTTTATTGTTAAGTTTTCTAAATCAAAAAGAAGTCTCTGCTCTACTAGGACAAATTAACAGATATAGGTAATGATCACGGGTCGATCGATCAGGTTAAGCTACGCTTGCCGCGGTTGGTCCGTGGATGGGTGACCAATGACCATCGTCACATACCAAGAACCCTCCGTGCCTCGGAAAGCACGTTAGACCGTTGGTCCCGGCTGTCATTAGTGGAGCTTTGACAGTCCTATGGGTCGTCAGAAGCCAGAAAATCTGATAACCAGTCTTACCAAGGGGTATCGTATTACCCAGGAACTGGGTTGGGGAGGTCAGATAGGCAGTCGCTCCATGTCAAATACTGGTATTCAGCTGCATCCGGTTAGACTGGAAGCCGACCCCAACATAGTTGGGAAAAGGCTAGGCAGATGATGACGATGATGAATCACTGATGGTAATCTAGAACTGGGCTGGGCTGTATTGTAACCCTTTAAAAAGTGTTAGTCTTTTGCCAACACGTGAGACGAAAGAGGTATATTAGCAGACATAAGATTTTTTTTACTTAGAACATCTACATACAGTTCCAATTCTAATTATCATTCTAACGCTAATTATGTGACTTATGAACCAACCCTACACGCGCAAAAGATATCATATGTATTTAACAACTTAGTATTTCTCAAATTACAGGAACCTAGGAAATGGAGAATCTTTTGAAGTCTATACAAACACCAACTTGGGCCAAAACTATGTGCTAACACGATACGACTTTCACAGCCCTCCTCGTACCACAAATACGTGAAATCCATTTATATTTTACAAGAAATTTTCAGTAATACATTCACTTCAAATTTAATCCGTCTTACACAAAACGAGTTCTAAGTTTAGACCTAGCCTAAACCTTTGAGCCAGTTACTGTATTTTGAACACCGACAACGTCATAACCTTATAATGTATAGTTCTTAATGCAAAATTGTCAACTTAGAGTCGGGTTTAACGTCAGCTTTTGTAATAAGAACGTTAACGTTCTCGGATTATATTTAGTTCCAAATTTAAAAATGGCTCAATGGTTTAAACCTGGGTCTAAAGATAAACCATGTTTTGTAATAAGGCCGTACGTGTCTGTCATATTCAATATATTGGGTCTATTAATACTTCTGTTCTGCATTGACTTAGTTTACCGCTGGTCATAAACTAGTACAGTCCGCCCAAAATCCTTTCACCACAAGCTATTAGCAAACGCACCTAAAATAAAAAAAAAATGACAGTTAATAAGATAACAAATGAGTAACGCAAGTGAAACTTCCACACTTGAAACCTCTCAAGTAACTTAAAGCTTCAAAAGATCTGACGCATTCTGTCGGCCAACCGGTTCTAGATTCGCAGAAGGAGAACAAGAGAATATCAATAATGAAACACTGGGTCGATTTTGATATACAGGTAAGTAGAATCTGGTCCAGTCATAGTAGGAAAGTTCCTTTGAAATTGGTTCATCGGTTTCTGAGACATAGTCAGAGATGAATATGGTATCGTATTACCCAGTAACTGGATTGTGGAGGTCAGATTGGCACCGCTCCATGTAAAATACTGGTATTCAGCTGCATCTGGTTAGACTGGAAGCCGACCCCAACATAGTTGGGAAAAGGCTAGGCAGATGATGACGGCCAGAGATGAATACTTTCTTACAATACAACATAATCAGCCTAAAATCTTCCCACTGTTGGGACACAGGCCTCCTCTCTGACAGCGAGGAGTTCTTCACCACGCGGGCCCAGTTCGGGTTGGTGGATGTTACATGTCTTCGAATTTTTGGTTGTACGACATGCCGGATTCCTGACGATGTTGTCCTTTACCGAGAGAGTAAGTGATGAAATTATTTACTTACACAAAGTAAAGCGTCTGCCTGGGTTCGAACTCACAACCCACAACTCGAAAGTCGGGGCCGTTCCCACTGGGGCACCAGCACCACTGCTCTTCTCTCCGAACTTTACTACATTTGAATGAGAAAAAGTTTACCAAAGTGTGTAAATTACCTGCGAAATCTCCACATCTCGTACGGCCCATAACATTGGCGGCCACAAGCACAGCATTCTGTACGCTAATCGAGGCTCATTGTTTTCCACACGCATCGATCTGAGGCCCAATTAGAGCATTCGATCGACACGGACGATTAACCGAATATTCTACATTCATTCACCAAGAAACAGAGTGCTAGAAGGAGCACTATACAGGATATTTTTTTAACCTGTGCGCAAACTGTAATCATTAATTCAGTATCTACATGATTCTGAACCCCAGAGCCGTAGAAATATTATGAAGGTTATTAAAAAAAAAAATTGCAAAACATATTTAAAAAAAAAAATCTACGCTAGAGGATTTAGAATTATGTTCTGAATACATGGTTACAGTTTGCGCACAAGTAAAAATGTATCCGCCGCCAAGAGATTGAGTTTCCAACACCTTTTTATAGGAACTAATAAAGATTAAATTCGAAATACACTTCTTTTGTATGTCTGACAGGTGATACCTAGGAACGCATTTTCGCGGCGGCCGGAATATAAACGCTGATACAGATTCACTCAGTATAGTAATAAAATCAACTGAACCTCTAGCAGTGCATGGCTAGACCTCTCAAAAAGTGCCATAACAAGAAAAGTTTTCAACGGGCTGTCGAAAGTTTATTTATTCATCTTCTTCTACAGGACACAATAAATACAAGTCAGAATCCAAACGCTAAAAAGCTGTCCAAATATTCAAGGTCGCGTTTAGTATATGTTTTCGCTTTGTATCGATCACAAAGTGACGAGCCCGAATTGAAACGAATCTGATAAACTTTTCGGAAAGCAAATCAAATTGACCGTAAATTACATTTCGACCAATCTCCCTTGCCTACAATCATAAATATCGGCCACATGAGGCCAAATATTGTTTATATTAAAAACAAAAATCTACTGTATACTTATTACTTCCCAGAAAAGCACTGTTAGTTTAGATACATTTTAAAATATCACTTATTTTTTACTTCCAGCGTGGACACTAGAATTTTTGACCAGCACCCTTTGCGTAACACACTATATATATCAATCTGAATCATTTTAAAGAATATTTCTAATCCATTGCTTCATATGTTCGAAAAAATTGGCTGCTCAACAACGTAAATAACGCAATGAATGTTGTTGAACTGTCAAAATGAAAGCCATTGAGTGATATTTATAGTGTGTTACGCAAATATCGTCTGTGTGGTGCCGGACTTAAAGAATAGCACCACCCCATACTTCCCGTGGGTGTCGTAAAAGGCGACTAAGGGAGACCGGAGAACAGGCAGCAGCGTTCTCTATGCATTCCACCACCATACCATACTGCGATCGCCAACCCGCCTGCCAAGCGTGGCGATTATGGCAAACCCTCCCCCTTTTGGGAGAGGCCTATGTCCAGCAGTGGACGTCTTTCGGCTGAAATGATGATGATGATAATGATGATGATGACGCAATTATCCAGCAGTTATACATATGTATGTGAAACATATAAATATTAAAACACTATAAATTTACGATGTTTGACGTAATAAAAGAAAACACAAATTTCTCGTATTACACCATTTTAAACGGTACATATCGTCCGTCGATGTTCTCTGTCACCTCTGTGAACAAACATTGACCTGTGATAGTTTAAAAACAATGTTTTCTCGTATACTTGTTTAATAAGACAACTCAGTAAATACTGAGCAAAGCACGATAATTAAAACTTTGTACGCTGCTAGGAGAAAACCTCACTTTAGACAATCGATGTTGAGAGCTTCATCAGTGCAGACAATAATGTAAACAATAAATTGTAATGTCTGCTTTTTACTATCGTAATTTCAAACTGTCTTCCCAAAAATGGTAAGTTTTCACCATCTGGCGGTGTCAATCAAGCCATAACTGTGTGCAAAAAGCTGTAAAGTAAGCCATATCTAGTTGTTATGTGTCCGTGTACAAATAGGCAGTATGTATGACTGGTGAGTCAGTTCTTGATCGATGGGAACGAGTGCTGATCGAATGTTGGCCAGTTTCATTCATGAGCTGGTCAGACAATGGGTTTTTTTCCTATTAACGAGTTGGTTTGATTGTGATTGAACGGAATTGTGATTTGAATGCGATAGGAGGGTCCTGTATGCTTTCTCGGAAGCGATGCCTTAAAAAAACCAGTTACAGCCGGGCTGTAACTGGTTTTTTTAAGGCATCGCTTCCGAGAAAGCATTTTATAAGAAATGTTTTTGTACTTACTATAATAATTATGAATAATATTCAGGAAGCCTGGTAAAAGTTTTTCCACATATTCAACGGAGGAGCGTAGCAGAGCGCAAAACCGTGTTTAGCTTAATACAAGTATTCGCATATTAAAAACATTTTCTTTTCATAAAAACTACACAAGTTATCCATTTATTACTTAGTCTTACTTTGGCAGAATCACGCTGAAAAGCTTCAGATCTGAAATATTTTCTAAAAATTCTTAATAGATTAAGTGCGAATTTTTCAATCGACAAATAATATTTTTATTCGAAGAATAAAATTGACGTCTGACAGATTTCGTATGAAAGAACTCTCAAACATTCAAAATTATTTCTCGAATAAATTTATCTGGCATTGGAAAAATCAGCCCTAAGTTATTTACTGTTTTTTTTCTTCAATTCTCATTGTTTACGATTTTACTGCTTCAATCGAGATTTTCTCGATTATTTTCGAACGTAGACAGTCCCCAGTTATAAGAAAAATTATAAAGATATATTTATTGCATAACTGTGTTTGTCAGTTCTTATTTTAAACATAACAATTTTAGGCTCAGCAGTCTACCAATGTCTCGTCACCGAAATAAGCGCGACTGCGCTTGAGTAAAACCACAAACACAATAAACAAACGTGTCTCTCAAAGTACAGTAATACACCAAATACCACATTAACCTGCATCCACATCAACACACTTATCATCCATCCCAATAATTCGCTCGATATATCACACCATCAGAATTTCGGACGGGTTCGGATCAACGACCTCGATGCATCGCGCCGCCGCGAGATTGATCACCATACGCGGTGCAGATAACAAGACCTTTTACTTGCCTTGGAGATCACTCAATTGGAAGCTATTCTTGACTGGAGCCGCTGGATGAAGCTCCAAGAAAGTATGGATTGTTGACTTGGTCAGGCGACGTCAAAGTGATGACGCTGTGTAAGGTCTATTCGCAGTCTGACGTCGCCTCGAGGGTCCCGTGACGTCATTCGCGAGAACGAACTTTCTGAGAAGTACGGAGGTTGAGACACCTTGAAGTTCGGATTTCCTGGTACTTTAGTAATATCGATGAGTCAGCCAGCCTTGTCATCTCTCGTACCCAAATCTGTTTTCTCGGGACTAAGCATAAAAATCTTTTAACGAAACATTTTTGTATTATGGCAAATTAGCTTTAGCTAAATGCTAGAGCGGGGAGAACAGATCGTCGCTCGCTCTGACTAAAAGTCTTATTCTCACTTTTAGCTGATTTGAGTTAGAACAACTACTCGTACATTATTCTTTTCGTGATTCTTTACATCTTGTTGCCTTTGAAAATGGTTATATTTTGAGATTCAAATAACATAGAGGTACGACGGCTAGTGAAAAATGTAAAGACTCACGTATAGAAAAATGTAGTTGCCCTAACTCAAATCAGCTCAAAAATTTGAAAAATGAGATAGGACTTGTAAGTCATGCGAGCGACGAGATAACAAAAACAAAAGAAGTATTGCCCAGACTGATTTGCCAACCGGCATTTAAGAAAACCAGATTTAGGAGCTTAGGTAGACATTTCTTAGAAGTCTGAGTTCTAGACTTCTAATCCAGACTCAAGGCTGTGGCATTTGATGTGAAGGCTGAGAGTTAGACTGGTCTGAGGTCAGTTCAGGCAGTTCTGGGTACTCTATTAACTTATCAGTTTGTTTAAAAGCATTTAATAGTAAGTATCATTAATCACAAAACAGACAAGATGTGGGCGTTTATGTTTCGTAAATATGCAATTACTTGCAGCAATAAATTATATTAATTGCATGTGTGCAAGCGCAATTTAATACAATGATCATATTTACTTTGGAATGCAAATTTTCTTACCATTTGCGTCACCTTTAAATTATTTTTATACTTCTGTTGTTTTAGAAATTCTTGGAACGACAACAAGACCTTTTTTATATCAATGTTGACTTTTGACTATCTTACAGTCGGGTAGTCAGAAGTCCAAAAGTCTGACAACCGGTTACTTAGTAACTGGGTTGTGGAGGTCAGATAGGCAGTCGCTTCATTTAAAATACTGGTATTCAGCTGCATTCGGTTAGACTGGAATCCGACCCTAACATAGTTGGGAAAAGGATAGGCAAATTGATATTGTTGACTTTTGACTAGAACCTTTTTAGGGTTCCGTACCCAAAGGGTACAAAACGGAACCCTATTACTAAGACTTCGCTGTCTGTCCGTCTGTTTTCACCAGGCTGTAACTCAAGAACCGCGATAGCTAGACATTTGAAATTTTCACAGATGATGTATTTCTGTTGCCGCTATAACAACAAATACTAAAAACAAAATAAAATAAATATTTAAGGGGCCTCCCATACAATAAACGCGATTTTTTTGCCCTTTTTTGCTCGATACCAAAAATGGCAACAGGTAGGCACTTGAAATATTCACAAAATACCCAGTTGTATTTTAACTTTAATAATAAATAATAAAATTAAATAAATATTTAAGGGGAGCTCCCATACAACAAACATGTTTTTTTCGGCGTTTTTAAATGCATACTCATTAAAATGACACCCGATTCTTACCAATCTTTAACCGACTTATGAAAGAAGGAGGTTATTATCTTAACTGCCTTATATCCTACTCATACCTACCTTTGTCTCGGTATATCTGACACTAATAACCACTGGTCCGTTAACAGTCTCTCATCCAATCAAAGCTACGCGATATAATTATTATTAGCACGCATTGTCCGCGTGACGGGTGCACTTTCTCTTGCACTGTAGTTTCTACGTCACGGCTGTAAAGCTTTGAAACCAATGTGGGATTAAATATGTGTTATGTACATTTAAGGTGGCTCTAGTCGACATTTTTCCATACTTTCGGGAGGGTATTACTCCACTATTTGACATTGTGCATCCAAAGTTAAACTTGTGTATTAATTTTGTCTGTACGGAAACAGTATCACACTAATATTATAAAGGCGAAAGTTTGTGAGTGTGTGTGTGTGTGTTTATATTTTTCTTACTTCTTCACACTTAAACGGCTGGACCAATTTTGATAAAATTTTGTATGGAGGTAGCTGACACCCTGGATTAACATACAAGCTACTTTTTATCCCGATATTCCCACGGGATCAACAATTAAGCGGGTGAAACCGCGGGGCGCAGCTAGTAGTATAATAAAAAGCCATTAAATGATAACTTTTTATTTTTTTGTATGTTTGTTTGTTACGCTTTCACGCTAAAACGGCTGAACGGATTTGGATGAAATTTGGCCCATGGGTAGACCATGGCCTGGATTAGGATATAGGCTACTTTTTATCCTGATATCCCCATGGAAACGAGAATTATGCGGGTGAAACCGCGAGGCGCAGCTAGTCTATACATAATAATAAAATTGTAGAAAAGTGGTGTCTGTACAAAGGAAATATATTAAAAAAAAGTAGCAGGGGTTGTTATTATATCGATGCCGAACCCGAAAATGTAATTAAATTTTTTTTTTCTGTTTGTCTGTTTGTCTGCTATGTTTGTGCACTCTAATATCAGAAACGGCTTATTCGATTTAGATGCGGTTTTCACTAATATATTGTAGTAAGCTTCACTTAACATTTAGTGTTTATTTCATGTCAATCGGTTCATAAATAAAAAAGTTATGTCAATTTAAAGAATCACGGCGAACATTTGTTAAGGTATTCTATCAGAGTACGTAAACGCCTCGCGCCTGCGCGTCCGTGGCTATATATACAAGGTGTAACGGAAAGGGGGTATCAACCCTGAAGGAGGTGAATGAAGATGAAAAAAAAAATTTGGACCTCCCATAGTAATAGCACATCAATGATTTACTATTACTATGGGAGGTCCAATTTTTTTTTCATATTTCGACCTATGTTCTTTGGGGAAATTTGTTCAGTTTCATGAGCACATTCACCTCCTTCAGGGTTGATACCCCCTTTCCGTTACACCTTGTATAAAGCGCGCTGAGAGCCGCGCCGCTGCTATAATTCCGATCCAGCCTGTCCCTTGCTGCCCTCTCCCAGCGACGCCCTAAGCCGAGGTCCGTACCCCACAGGGGGTGCCCTTAGCGTGTAGTCGCTTAGTTTTTAAGTTTATATTGTGTAGTTAAGTTGTGTATTATGCCCTGGCTGGAGGCCTTAATTTATTGAGGCATCCACAGGAAAGCCAGGTTAAGCAGTCGACAACCCCTCAGGTTGAACTGCGAGATGACCATTTCAAAAGAAAACGCGCCGCTGCCATAAGGATTCAGTTATTCGTAGCGAACGCACGTATCCTGGAGAGTATAGGCGAATAGTTGGATTCGATTGTTGCGATTCACTTGAATACTGATTGTTTGCATATTTCATTTATTTATATTTTAGGTTTTGTAGGTGTTCTTTTTCTTAATTTTCTTTAAAATTTTGTAAGTATTTGGTATAGGTTAGGCGGTTCTTTCCTTGATTATTGGGTATTTACTTATCTTAATTTTTATTTAGGGTTTTGTAAATAAATATTGTAAGCATTTATTATTGGTTAGGCATTTCTTTCCCTGATTTTCGGTATACTTATCTTAATTTGTATTTAGGGTTTGTATATAAATATTATAAGTATTTGGTATAGGTTAGGCATTTCTTTTCTTGATTTTCTTTATTAAGTATAAGTTCATTAGCTTAGGTTAGTAATTATTTTTTCTAGCAATTCTTTTGTTTTATAAAGTTAGTACGTTTGTCTGTGTAGAAGAATAGCACCACCCCTTACTTCCCGTGGGTGTCGTAAAAGGCGACTAAGGGTCTCACCGGAGAATGGGCAGCAGCGTTCTTTATGCATTCCACCACCATACCATACTGCGATCGCCAACCCGCCTGCCAAGCGTGGCGATTATGGCAAACCCCCCCAAAATTGGGGCAGGCCTATGTCCAGCAGTGGACGTCTATCGGCTGAAATGATGATGATAATGACGTTTGGTTTACACGTCTTAACACTTATTACTTAAACTGTGATAATTTTAGACTGTATAATAATCTGTAAGTATTTATAATTTAATTGTTTACGATAGTACGTGTTTACTAAATAACTGTGTGTTAAGTAGTAAGTACTATTTTATTGTAAGAATGCCTCGAAGAAGATCCAACCTCTCCCAATGTAGCAGAAATGCTAAAAGGATGAGATTAATTCGATCACAGGAATCTGAGGAAGGTCGTGAGGCAAAAGGCTCTCTGCACCGGGCTAGGTTTCGTGCTGCAGAAACTTCGACTCAGCGAGAATCTCGACTGAGTTCAAATCGTTCTCGAATGATGACAACTCGAAATAGGGAAAACGGGGAACAACGAAAGGCACGTTTATCTGTCGATCGCGAAGCTCACGCGCTATCGAGTGAGTCTGAGACTTTTGCTGTCAGGGAAACCCGCCTGAGCTCCCAGAGAGTACGGGCAACAAATGCTCGATTCCAGGAGACACAGGACGAACGGGAAATACGTCTCACTGCCGATCGTGCAGCTCATACACTATTGCGTGAGTCTGAGACTTTCACTGATAGGGAAATTCGTCTGAGTTCTCAGAGGGTTCGGACAGCAAATGTTCGGTCTCAGGAAACACAGGAAGAACGAGAAATACGTCTCACTGCCGATCGTGAAGCTTAAGCACTAGAGTCTGAGACTTTCACTGAAATTCGCCTGAGTTCTCAGAGGGTTCGGACAGCAAATGCCCGGTCTGTAGACGGTATATGTAATTCAAAATATGCTGCCCGAAAAGTCACTATTCCACGCGGACGAAGTCGCGGGCACAGCTAGTACCTAATAAATGTAATTCTAATAACTAAGGCAAATTGTTTAACAAATGCCATTTTCTTCAATGTTTCACGTTATGTGCTAACGAATCGTAATTGTAACCTGTAAATCTATAGGTGTCAAGTTCTTCTCGACCTTTGTACTAACTAGAGCTCTTTTGATGCAAATAAGTGGATTTTTATTTCATACATAACATCACGCCTTGTTATTCCGAAGGGTCAGGCAGAGTTCACCCACACCCACATTTCACCAGTTATGTTTAACTCCCATGAAATAGGAGGCGAGCCTATTGCTATCAATCAAATCTATCAAAAGGTATTGCTCGTCGAATCATTGAGCTCCTCAAGTTCTGAGTTGAGCTGCACGATTTTTGACAAATGCGTGCACTGATTGAACAGGTCCGCTCAATCTGTGTGGTTCTTTCCTCAAAAGACCATTTCAGACACCAATCTACATGGTCTTCACACGATCTGACCAAGATTCTGTCTGGACTTTAAAAGACACTGTGACCACTGAGTTTGTTTCGGCCTTTTTTCTCAGATTAGTCAGATTAGTCAGATAGGAAACGCCGACTTCATCTAGTTTAAAAAAAAATGATTGACGTGTAAAAGTGTTTGTATAAACTTACTTACAGAAAATAAATCATTTATCATTTAACCGGACACAAAGCCTGGTTCCTGGCTCCTGAGTAATTAATATGGTCGCAATATAAAAGGTTCTCGACATTATTATTATCTTCTGGGCACGCTCGTTCCATCGTAGACCTCATCCATCGCTTTCCATCAGGCGTGACCGAGGTCAAAAGAAGGCCCATTCGCAATTTAAAAAAATCAACTTAATTATTTAATTTCTAGGTCTTTTTTTGTAACTTGTCATCAAGTAGTCAGAATTTCTTGATAAAATGATTGATCCCACTTAAGATTTTAAACTACTGCTTACAGTCATATACCTTATTACCAGTTTGCGACAGAGGGATGAAATAATCAAGCAACTGGTGTTGACATCACCAAAATATTTATCTTAATTGACAACATGATTGAAGGATAGCCGAGGAATGAAAAGTTGTAAATTATAGTACGAGCAGGTTTCAGTGTGAGGCTGTTTCATATACAATGTTTTATTGCAAAACATCCGACACTTAGTTAAAGGTGATATGTTGAAAAAAATGAGATTTTTCTATTTCGTGTAACTTGTTAAGAATGTAGAATAGGAGTTTAACATTTTGGTATATGTTTCTTGACTCTTTGGTTTAGTATTATGTAAAAAGAAAACACGATTCAATATATTTTACTCGATACAAAAAAATTGCAAAGTTATATCAATTTTTTTCCTTTTTTCGACATCACGGCGTAACGCTTAAGAGTTATTCAATGGAATTTATATTAAAACATAGAGAATTTATTATATCGAAGTTTACTCAAAGTAGTTTTAAATTTAGTCGCGTCTGTGTGGTGCCGGACTTAAAGAATACCACCACCCCTTACTTCCCGTGGGTGTCGTAAAAGGCGACTAAGGATCGTACCGGAGAATGGGCAGCAGCGTTCTCTATGTATTCCACCATCATACCATACTGCGATCGCCAACCCGCCTGCCAAGCGTGGCGATTATGGCAAACCCTCCCAAAATTGGGGGAGGCCTATGTCCAGCAGTGGACGTCTATCGGCTGAAACGACGAGTTTTAAATTTATTCCATTTATTATGTTAAAAAAAGGAGTAAATTCGTTTCGGCACATACGTCGTTTTATTCCGAGCGCACGCACACTATAGCCATCACTCTTCTTTTGCGTTTCAAAAGTAATTGCATCACTTTCGCTCGCTTAGTAGGTTTTCGAGGAAGGCCGTTTATATTTTCTACAGAAACATCCGCCTAGTATTGAGTTTCATCATCACCATTCTCCTGCCCTTATCACAATTTATTTGGGGTCGGCGCAACATGTCTTTTTCTTCCATACTTCTCTATTAGTTGTCATCTCGGTAGTGACCCCCTCTCCGTCTAATCTTGAGTTTATGTTGCCAAATCTGTAGGTATTAAACCAGGATTCTACTGCTTTAAGGGCACAACAGGACCTAAACGCAAAAAAACGCTAGTTTTATAATGCCTAAAAGTATATGATTGACTACAGTAAACAAAATTCAGAAAAATATATGATATTCTTCAGGAAATATTCTAGTTAGATAGTGTCTTGAAAACATAATACAACTAATTTGATACGCGCTCTATGCCATGTATTCCCCTTAAGATAATAGCTTAGCCAGCAGTAGAATTCTGCATAGCCGAACAGTTGCTTTCAGTAGTTTTCTTATAATTAAACTACTGAAAACAGCTAAAAACATCAACAGCAATATAACTACAGCAGCATCTAGACAAATCACTATTAACTGGAACAGCTTGCTTTAACTATCGAACTATTTCATCCTCAATTGCTCTAAACCTGTATGCAGTTGGCCTCATTCCTCTCCTCTCCTCCGTAGTCCATCTGCAGTGCGGTTGCAACAATCTCCATCTTTTACGACAACCAGCACGTTTCCAGCCAGTCATTTCCACATCTCGACTCATAACAAAGCCAGTACCTAATATGAAGATTGTTTTTTTTTTACAATAAAAACAGTAAGTTAATATAGACGTTGACCTGAGCATTACAATGTAATCGTTAAATCGTAAGTACATTTATCTTCGAGAAAAAACACATCACACGACCGCCGAGGCCTGTGTTCGATCGTTTAGGTGGTGCTGTAGAAGAAGATATGCTATAGAAGCGGTTGGACGAAAGCTTTGCTTCCGTTATGACCTGCTACAACAGTGCAAATACCGAAAAAACTGTTGAAAGTCTCGGATTGGATATTTCTAGCATAAAGAATAAGCCTAAGTTGCTGTTATCAAATTCAAAAAATGTCAATTTGTGTTTGGCCTCATCATCATCATCCATGGCCTGATTCCGCCCGCTGAGTATAGTCATAGACCTCTCTTTTCTTGTGCCAATCTCCACGTTCCTGTACCAGCATTATCCAGGTTCATTCAAGTATTACGTAAGCACTACAGGGGGGCGGGGGGATCTTTGCTTTGCTTATTTTTGATGACATGGGGCATGGAGAGGTCTGGATGGTGATTACGTCAGCAGTATTTATTTTTTACTTTTTCGGATTTTCTACATAATTTTGACAATTTTGATTAAAAGACATAGGTATGGGAACCCTACTTGTGCTTGAAAACGAAACGCATATAACTGCTGCTCATGAATCAATAAAGAAACCAGAACACGTTATAAAGTACATGCATGGAAGGGGAGGAACAGCTTTGCTTACTTGTGTTAACAAGGGGGAGGGGGGGGTTTGCGAAAAATCTGCTTACGTAATACATGAACGGCCCCCTAAGGTGATTGGCCTGGTACCTACCATATTGTATCCAATGTCCACGCCTAACTTAAAATTGACCACTGAATTATAGCTCCACCATATCATCGCCTTGCTTCTCACTGGGCCAAAACCTAACATTCCATAAGTGACAGGCAACCCAATTAAGTGAGCAAATTTCGTAAGCATGAAAGTCACTAGCGAGACAACTTTTATACATCGGCATTAAACTTTCGACGGCCGTATGTAACCCGTATGCAACTGTATGAAATGCCACTCCGGCCCAATCGGCCAGTTTGGCGAAATCTTTAAATCTTTCCTAGAGGGGTGTGGTTTTGTAGCTGACATGTCATGTTGTTTATATAATAATAGTGATTCACTGGTTGTTGCTGTAATTAGTGGACTTACTTCCTGCAATTTCACTTTCTGTCGCTTTGGTGTTGCGTTATGTGTCAATGTATACTTGTCCTGCACCATTGCGTAACACACCATCAATATCAATCTGAATCATTTTTAAGGATATTGCTAAACCATTGCTTGAAAAATTTCTCTGCTCAACAACTTAAACACCGCAATGGATGTTGTTGAACTGTTAAAATGATGCCCATTTGCTACTGATAGTGTGTTATGCCGCTGATACTGCTTTATTTTGTGTAGTCATTTCTGTCATATACTTCCCATGTTTTCCTGCCTTCGAAGTCTCTGAAGATTTCTATGCGTTCTGATGTTGTCAAAGATGACAGAAATCTTGTGAACATGCTGATGATAAAATCGTACTGGAAAATGGTTGCGTTTGTTGACGCTACGGAGGTAAAAAAGTAGATGACCAAAACGAAACAGGATATCGCCAAATCACGGAGCAAAGAACTTACTGCACGATTGCTAATCTGGGCACTACGGTTTTAAACCTGACCCCGTCAAAAGAAAAGAAAAACTATTACTCTTACACGTTATTGCTCAAATTACGAATTCAATTAACATATCTCAATGCCTGACAACTTAATTCAAGATCGATAAAAAGACTAACATATGTATTGAGGCCGAGATCCACAAATGTTACTTAGCCAAGCGTTTTTGCTATCACTGTCGCACAACTGCCAAACTACAAGTGCAAGATAGAGACGGTGAACACGTCCAAGTCAAAGCACGAGCTAAGTAACATTTATAAATCCTGGCCAGAGACATCGCAACGAATTGCTCTAAAGATTAGTCATCGTCTTCAAAGATACACTCGTCTCTTAAGACTAGACACCGCGGTCATCGTCCGAAGATTGGCCCGATAAGATCCGAGGCGAGATAACCGCAGACAAATTAATTTTCACTCGTCGTTACATTAGCTGCTTCGTTAAAATTTTTCAGCACTTATCTTTCCCATCTTTTCTTTGAAACTGATTTGCGAATATTTTATATTTCTATATCAGAAAACTAATCATATTTTATGGAATTATCGTGAGGGATCTGGAGCGTGAATATTTTCGGATCCGTCTTTGAAACGCTTTTATTTTTGTTTGGACTTTGCTCGGGTGTATGGTCGGTTGTTTATCGAAGCCTATTAAAGAAATGTGGACTTTGTCTGAAAAATAAATGAATTATTATTATTATAAACTAAATTAAAGATAAATAAAGAAATATTACAGTGTACCTACTTTTAATTGGTTTTGAAATGCTGATACACGAGATCTAAGTTGTTATTGCATTTCTTACTTTACGTTTTCTGAGTAAGCACATACCTACTTGCGTACTTATACGTGATAATATTCGCTGATAATTCAAGTTCTTGTAATTAACTTTTCCACCCCATTTCATAACAAGGTTTATCTTTAGACTAAGGTTTAAAGCATCGAGTCATTTAAAATTTCGAACTACAATCCGACAAAGTTAAAGTTCTTATTACAAAACCGGCCAAGTGCGTGTCGGGCCACACACAACACAGTGTAGGGTTCCGTAGTAGCCCGTTATCACAATGTAGTACGATTCTGTTGTTCTTTATTCTGAATATAAAAAAATAATCGTATTTTGTTTTTCAATGCAAGTCTTTACCCGTTATAAACAAGCAACTACTTCATCTTAGTCACTTTAAAGGATTAATGCTAAGGATTTTGTATTTGGTACAAAATTATCCAACACCCAAGTTCACCGACTATTACTGCTAAACTAATAAAGTTATCTTAACCGCTATAGTTTTCCTTTAAAGTTCATGAAATGCACTATCATCATGAATTTTTCCAGATTTTTCAAGCCAGCAGTTTAGGTTTTAGAGGGACGCCCTACTCGAACAAAAATTTGCACTTTAAAGTTTAATATTTCGTAAATGGAGCATTAAATCGAAAAATAATTTAAGCAACCCTGAAGTCATTTTAGAAGACCTATTCAACGATACCCCACACGATGGCGTAGACGACGAAAAAAATATTCATCCCCACTTCACATGTAGGGGAGCTACATAAAAGCGCACAGAGCACAGCTAAAAAAAATATTTTCCAAAATTTTTTTTACCACTTTGTAGGCGTAATTGATATACCTACGCACTCCTACAAAATTACAGCTTTCTAGTACTAACGGTCTCTTAGCAAAACCTCGGACAGACAGACAGACAGACAGACATGACGAAACTAGTAAGGGTTCCTTGTAGGAACTACGGAACCCTAAAAACTGACGTTAAATCCGAGTCTAAGTTGTCAATTTTGCATTAAGAACTTTGTTTGTCGGTACGGTTGAACTTGATCAGTCTTATTACAAAACAAGGTTTATCTTTAGACCCAGGTTTAAGCGATCGAGCCGTTTTCAAATTTTGAAGTTTATTCTAACAAAGTTAAAGTTCTTTTTACAAAAACTGATGTTAAACCTGACTCTATGTTGTCAATTTTGCATTAAGAACTTTCCATTCGTTGGAATAAAGTTTAAAATACAGTAACTGTCTCGCAGGTTTAGGCTAGGTCTAAAGTTAGAACTCGTTTTGTAATATGACGGTATAAATTCAAAATACAGTAATTGGCTCGAAGGTTTAGGCTAGAACTAAAGCTAGATTTCGTTTTGTGATAAGACGGATTGTGTCTAAATAAATAAACAGCCGGTCGATTCTGTAAAAATCTCACTGTCAAAACTTAGGTGAAGTGAGTTTATTTTTGCTAGGAATTGACAGCTCACTCCACGCTCACTTCACCTAAGTTTTCACGATGAGATTTTTACTGAATAGCACCGCTGTTCATCGTGAGATATAAGTTGACTCTCAAGCTTGGTTATTTCAGTTACACGAGTCACTGCTTCACCGTATTAGCTGCTGCAATTAATCATCTCTAGAATGTGTCTTACGATCCCATAATCTCTGTTTGATGCCTGATGTAAACATTTAAACATGTCTAAAGCAGTTAATATTTCCATCAAATCTCATGACAGTAATAAAACTACAAAATGCACGCGTCAAACATCTCAAAACATAGAATATTTAAACAGCACATAAAGAAATAAAACTGGTCAAAGTACGATGTTACAGATACCTACCTATAAATACGTAGAAATCATTTAACACCTTCATTTGCACTTAGCACTTGGGTATAGAAAAAACAATACAAACACATATTGCAAACAATTTGGTTTAGTGAAGCATAAACACTGAGTAAATCAGCTGTGGCTGTGAGCCACTGACACACCAAATGTGACCTATTTAGTACAGAAATACTTCAGCCACTGATCTACTGAGCAATGCACGAACACTTCCCGTGGCAACGCTCAACCTTTCCATGATCTCATACTCATTATTCAACTATTCTTTAGAAAACACAATAGTAAGGAAACAACTGTACAAATTGACTTAAAGTCTATATTGACTAGTATGTGTAAAGGGGAATTCACCATTAATATTATACCTATAAGGTTTATTATCGTAAAGGAATTGTATACCGAACATAGGTACTTAGCCGGTTCGATGCTGAGGTCGTGTCGACCTGATGACATTGGATTAATTGAAAAATGACTTTTATGTCCGACCTCGAAACGTGCCATTCAACGTACACAAGACAAGCGAAATAACTGTGGGAACAGAGACAGACGCCACATGGAACTTCAATGAAACCAACATTCATGCCGAAACGTTTATTAAAATCCGATTTAAAATCAATACATATAAAAACAATAACTTTCTTAATTTATAATAGACTGATTGATGTAATTAACAGATTGCATAATCAAATTTTTCTAAATAAAAAAACTAGAAAGCAACCCCGGGTATTGCTGCCATGCAAGAACCAAAAACTCGAATTTAAGTGATCAGAATTTAACCTAAAATCAAGTTTTATCGAGCAGGGCGAACGACTACATAAGATTGATCTCATAATGATGATTGAATCCAATAAAATTAACAAATTGTTGAAGTAAACACAATCATAGATACATTTAAACAATCAAATAATTTAAAACATAATTATAACATGTCAGTGTAGCAGGTTGTCTAAATATTTAACAAAACGTTTAAAACTAAAATAATTAAAAATTAAAACAATATTATTTGACGTCATGCATACTCGCGAGTTGATATTGTAAAAAAAAGGAGTCATGCGTTAGAATTGTTTAGTGTTTGTTAGTCAATATAATTCAAAACACGTATAGACAACACAAATACATAGAATTGAGCATTAAAACAATGAAAATGCGCGAACTATGAGGATCGCGGAGGAAAACGGAAAAACGTAATAAAGATCACACAAATTGTTTCAAGTCATAAAACTTATAAACTAGAGGAGCATTTTTCCATTTTTCTCCGGGATTTTACCATAACGGATGGTAAATGTACTACGGTTTCCGTAACAATATTGGACTGCAAAATGTTATGAATCAATGTTCCTAAGAATATACGAAACTGCAATGAAGCACTATCACGTGATACAGTGGATAGTAACAATATAACAAGCCCGGTGATAAGTGTTGACTGCAAATTTCGTAATATTCCAGATGAAACTAGGACTGTAGAATGAAATAATTTTAACAATATGATTGTAACATAAAGAGTCTAATATAATGGTGGACTGAAATAAACTAAACGCTAGATGGAAAATGAGTCTCAGCTTCGGGCAGGTCGCGTTAGATCTGAAACAAGAATTTCAACTCGTTTAGAATTTATAAATGTAAACTGAAGAAAACAAAGAAAGTACACAAAGAGGAAAATGAATAATAAAAGTAATTTATAGGAATGCAAAATGATAGTTGAAAAAAATGTACATCACAAAAAATAAGCACAGGACAGAAATACGGAACATAATGAAATTAAAAAGAGAGTCCTCAAGAGGATTACAATAAAAGTAACGTTTCGACTCATGTTACTCAATATCGAATGCACAATAGTTGACAAAGATCCGAAAGTCGAAAATAATGAGGTCCTCTGGGACCGTGTTTATAAAAGCGAGACATCTGCAACACTAGACGAAAGGAAAAGGTCCCACGTCAAATGTAGTCAATTAAAATGAAGATGCAAAACTGCAAAGTCACTGGAACGACATCTTCAATCCACACCTTCGTGCTTCAAACGAAAATGATGAAGTACCATATGCTATTAGATTTAATAATCCATGTTCCATTGTTATTTGCACTAACAAAAAGTTTTGCGATATGGAGAAATGCATTGCCATTTTACATTGGTTGTATTACGCCGTGACGAATCCAGTAATGAGTCCAGGAAGGGGTGAAGAAAGATTAATATAGACCGCGTGAGTCAGCGGTTAGCCAACTTTTTGGATCAATAATTGTACCCCAAAACGAGTGAATGGCCTAAAGAATATTTTGAATGGCTCATTATATGATCAACGACACCAGTTGACATTGCTCTTATAGTTGATATGGAGTTAAGTGAAGCAAGAACTGGATAATTTTGCGTAAGATTTGCTGATAAACAATTTGTAGGTCAATTATATATAAATCTCATTACGCCAGAATTTGATTTGGGAGTTAAATCGCAGAAAGAGCCCAGCCGAGAACATCGTAGACAATTTATAAAAAAAACGTCTTTTATGCAGTCAATTTGCTAGAACATTAACGTGAGAGTTAACTGCTTCAGATATAATTTATAGGCAAGTTTTCAGTGTCAGTTGACGCCGGTTTTCACGTTTCCGCCAAAGATGCGGGTGACATTATTTAGAACTCTGATGATCTTTTTTCTGTGCCGAGAAATAGATGGCGGGAAGCCGTTGACACGTATAGATAACTTCGTTCCAAACGATTTGGAACCGCTTCATTCATGAAATATATTCGGGTTATGAAAAAGAAATTAAGAATTTTTATTATAGTGATGAAGACTACGGCCTTGTTCTGACCACGCGAAATAATCCCCAACACGTAAATTCTGATTCGTAGCTCCTATTCCATATATTTCGGGGCTTAATTTTTTTGTATCAGTTGTGAGTGAATTAGTGATGTTTATTGTTAGCTGATGCAATCTTTGTGATGGCGAGCCGTCATCGTATTTTCCAGTAAAATCCAACACTTTTAACATAACCTACACAAGTCCACCCACAGGCGGTGTGGGCACGGTTACACACACAGTCTCGTGCGTCCTATTTTAATTTTAACTTATGAATACAATGAACAAAAAAAAACCTGTAGACGTTTTCTCGCATAGCAACAAGGAACGTTTATCAGAATACGTATAGTGGAACGTTATCAATCAGAGTTTCGTCATGGCCTCGATTCCGCCCACGCCCCGTCGTCGTAATCTTGACTATTTACCCCGTTTCTTAATCCTACATTGCCTCCAAACTAACCTGACCCCTGCACAGTATGGGTTTATACAAAGCTAGGGATCACGCTAATTTGCTTCTGCGACCAGCTAGACAAGACCTTCTCTTCCTTGTAATAAGCTACACGTAAAGTGTCATAGACTTTGGTTGTGATACAGAAAGCTTGCCCAGAATATCCCTTTTCCTGATTACGGCTCCCATTGAGTTAGACTCTGATTATCGCATGTGCCCTCAATCGTCAATAATATTTATAAATAGTATAGCTGTTACCACAATAAATACTTCAGATTATATCTGTATGGTAATTCTATGAAGCGTCTCTTCAATACTGTCTTGGTAAAGGAATGAGAATGTCGTTATCATGCACATAATCGCGGTGAGGTAACTTTAACGGATGGTCAATAATAATTAGTGTAAATTAGCATTGTGGGGGGGAACCGTTAATGTGGCTCTATTGACTATAAAAATTCATTGACTTTATAGACAGTGGGAACCGTGGACCGTCCTTCCTCCTTTATTAATGAAGAAACAAATGAACGCGTTTGATTGTAGGTACCTTTTCTGTATCTTCCATTATATTATTAAATTACAGTTTTTTTTTGGAAACATATTCAGTATTAGCTCCTCCTTCCTTTTGTATTAACCGTTTACTTTTCAATAATGTTACCAATACAGAAATTTTTGTCATGACTATTTTTGTAATTTGGTCAGGATTTAATTTGACCCTGTATGTAATGTTTTTAATCTGTCAAATGGAATTATTCCGTTCAATAAGTTTACATAAAACCAATTCAAATTAACTCTGATTATTTTTATCAATTCTATCTACTGTATTGTAGGTCGCGGTCGTGTCCCATTTCAATACTACGAGTATTATTCTCTAGCGGCACAGTGTAGGTACATAAAATGAGCCATTTCATTGTTGATAAATATATAAATAGGTCAGTTATTTGTCAATGCGTTTCCTACTTCTATGTTGTATTATATTTGATTATGTTATACCTACTGACACAAAATACAGAGAGCTATTTCTAACTTGAGATCGTATGCCAAAATCGCCAGACAATTTTATCGCAATTTTATATCCTACTAGCTTCCGCCCGCGGCTTCGCCCGCGGGGTATGTCGATAAAAACTATCCTATGTCTTTCCCCGGGATGCAATCTATCTCTTTGCCAAATTTTATCGAAATCCGTTCATTGGTTGAGGCGTGAAAAGGTAACAGACATACAGACAGAGTTACTTTCGAATTTATAACCACACGTCAGAATTTAAATTCCCTAATAGCATAATTTTAATATTTTTTAATCTATGTAGTTTTTCGTTTATTATAGTAATTTTGTCTGCGAAACCTACATCAATTGACATTTATGAACCCTACTTAGTCCGCTCACATGTTGATTACAAAATAAAATCGCTCTAATTATTTTTCTAAAACGTACGTACACAAGTTATTAAAACATTAAATAATTAAAATTAATGAACTGACTAATGATTGTTATAATTATAAAAACGATTCCTCTGCATATCGGGGCGATTGCAGCGAAACAGCTACATTCACAGGAATTTAGTCAACATGGCGCATTTTAGTACTTGAATGAATGGACAGCGAAAAATGGACTTATATTCATTAGCCGAACACTGCGAATTTTAATCGATTATATACAGGGTTATTGGTAAAACATTAACAACCTCTTAAGAGGTCATTGTACTTATCATTATGAACAACTTTTACTATGAGACAAAACCTGAAATCGCGAAAAAAAAATCAGTTGATCCCTACATTTATGTTCGTATAACTCGTCAAAATGTAGGGAACAGCTGATTTTTTTTTGCGATTTTAGGTTTGGTCCCATAGTAAAAGTACAATAACCTCCTAAGAGGTTGTTAATGTTTTAAAAATAACCCTGTATATATATAATATCTATAATAAAGAGGGTCTTGTGGCTAAGTAATAACAGCCGCACGGGTGAATCGATCAGGTTAAGCTAAGCTTGCCGCGGTTGGTCCATGGATGGGTGACCCCAACATAGTTGGGAAAAGGCTAGACAGATGACTAATATAATCAAACAGAAGAGTTTGTTTTTTTCTTCGAATCCCTAGAACTACCAGGATCGGATTTGAAAAATTCTTTTTACATTTGATAGCCCAGTTCCTGAGGATCTTCCTCACACACAGGTTATTTAGCATCACGCTACGACCCTTAGGCGCCGAGAAAAAGGGAGAAAAATCTGATGGAACGCTAAGCAAAAACGATATAGGATAATTATATTCTACTAGCAGTGCCCCGCGGTTTCACCCGCATAAGTGTCGATCCCGTGGGAATATCGCGGTAAAAACTATCCTATCCCCGGGATGCAATCTATCTCTCTGCCAAATTTTATTGAAATCCGTTCAGTGGTTTAGGCGTGAAAAGGTAACATACAGACAGACAGGCAGACTGACAGACAGAGTTACTTTCGAATTTATAATATTAGTATGGAATGTTAAAACCAAAAATTTCACGCGGTCGAAGTCGCGTGCAGAAGCTATAGTCGATAATGTCCACATGACCGGACTAAAGAGTTTGTTTAAATTTGACGTCATTAATTTCACAATCGTAGTCTTAATTATAATCCATAGAAACTGACCCGATGACACACATTCATACATTGAGTGGATTTCATTGTAGGAACAATAGGTGAATTTACCGTGGCGCAGCTGAACAAATCGCTTACAATGTTTGTTTTAAAACCTTTCAGTACATGTTCAGGCGAGTGTGACGCAAATCATTCTTATTGCAACACTGGACTCCAAGGTGAATGTGAAGTGTTAAAGTTGATTTTCTTTTGTAACTCTTCCCTAGTCGCTGGATAGATGGCGCTGAACTTGGTATGTTACTGTAAGGAACGGAACGTCACATCATTTTTGATAATTTCACTTGAATGAATTTTGAGATCGTAAAACTTTCGTTTCGTTTTTTTTTCGCAAACGAAAGTGTCAGTCAACGAGCATATGTGACGTGACGCAATGTTTTTTTTTTCCAAGCATTTTGGCTTTGGCACCTAGTAACGTAGTCAGTTCAACGCCATCTACAGAGTTCTTGGAAACTATGTTTTTTTAATACTCAAAAAGAAAACCTCTCATTCACTTTTATGTAGGTACTTTTTGAAGTGAAAACTTCTTCAGGCGCGTTGGGCATTTTTGAGATGGAAAAAAACCATTGAACTCGCGCCACTGTTACAGGAAGCGACACCGCGCGTGTTTTGTTTATAAGACGATAAAAAAATACCCGCTTCGGATGTGTGCGGCTGTCCTCGGGACGTACTCGGTTTTAATGTCACTGACATATTGGATACGATAATATGTCAGTGAGTGATGGCAAAGTATTCTGTTTGTGTTTTGTTTTCACTACTGTCGGCACTCCCGTAGTGCAACTGTTTTTTTATTTACACTTTAGGGTATGTAGTCTAGAACAATGGTTCAATATACACTTTGATTTAAGTATAAAATAATTATTCTATTTTTAGATCTATGAATACGTGATTTAAGCGTCTCTCGCAGTGGCAAAAATGTCGCTCAAAATTCTGTGCAAAAATACCGAGTTTAATTTTTGTGCAAAATATTGAATGATCGTGGAATTTTCTAAACTAACTCATCATCAACTGCCTAGCCTTTTCCGAACTATGTTGGGGTCGGCTTCCAGTCTAACCGGATGCAGCTGAATACCAGTATTTTACATGGAGCGACTGCCTATCTGACCTCCACAACCCAGTTACTGGGTATTGGGTAATACGATACCCCTTGGTAAGACTGGTTGTCAAACTTTCGGGCTTCTAACTACCCGTAACGACTGCCAATTTTCTAAACTAATTAACTAAACAAAATGAAGAGAAATATATTCCCAAAAACAACATCTTCATAATTTTGTGACCAGCAGTGGCGTGCTGGGCACATTTTGGTTTGTCATCTATACATGACAATGGCGGTCAAAAGATTAAATATAACATTTTCAATTTTTCAAAATTACTGTCTGTCTTGTCCTTGCACTGTGTTATCTCCGAGGTCACGTAACATCCCATTACAGATACCGTATTTTACTAAAAATGTATTTAAAATATTAATTCTTATCAGTTTTATCATTAGTAAAGATCTACCGATTCACGTGCTTCAGGTCTTATGTAACATACCCGTGATTTATACGTTTACATACGTTTTTTTTTATCTGTAGTGATTACGTGTAAAGTACATAACTTCGTCTTATTAAATGGAAATTTTAAGATGGTACGTTGCTCTCTGGCCAATTAATTCATAATTTGCAGATACCCTTTTCGTAGATACCTTGAATATAAGCAGGCCACAGACCGAAGTCAAAACAGTTTTGTCTATGATTGACAGTGTTTAGCCTGTGATTGACAGTGTTTAGGTGTGTTTTCATAGAAATTGTTCTAGGTAGTTACTAGAGCTGTCGCGCTGTCGCGTCGCCCTGTCGCGTTGTGCCAGTCTGCGGGAACTTTTTGTCTGTGGTTGACAGTGTTTTGTTTCGTCAAAACTAAAACAATAAAACTAATATATCTTTATTTGTTTTGGTAGAATTAGATCATTTTTAACCCCCGACGCAAAAACGACGGGGTGTTATAAGTTTGACGTGTCTGTGTGTGTGTGTGTGTGTGTGTGTGTGTGTGTGTGTGTGTGTGTCTGTCTGTGGCATCGTAGCTCCCGAACGGATGAACTGATTTTGATTTTGTTTTTTTTGTTTTAAAGGTGAAATAGTCGGGAGTGTTCTTAGCTATGTTTGATGAAAATCGGTCCAAGATGGCCGCCGCCACAAAATGGCGGAATACATATTTTTTCACAAATCCCTTAATATGGGTATCAAATGAAAGGGCTTGAATAGTAGAATACTATACACTATAATAAATTTCAAATCCAAGATGGCCGCCACCACAAAGTGGCGATTTACATTTTTTTTTTCACAACCCCCTCAATATGGGTATCAAATGAAAGGGCTTGACTAGTACAACGCTATACGCTATTACAAATTTCAAATCCAAGATGGCCGCCACCACAAAATGGCGAATTATATTCTTTTTTCACAACTCCTTCAATACAGGCATCAAATGCAAGGCTTGCAAGTAGAATAATGTAAACTATATCAAAGGGAATGAGGAATATTAACTAACGAAATGAAAACTAAAAACTTCAAAATATTTTTTTGTCTGATCAATGCTCTAGAATGATGAGGAAAGTGGAGTGATGACTGGTACCTACGACCACTGAGTTTGACTATTTTTATTACGAATGGAACAATCCCACTTAAAAAGCGTAGGTATTTCTACATCAAATAGTGTCGCAGTCCCATTTTATAAACTAGATCTGAAATACCTAAGATATCTAACGCTATGAAGTACTTGTACGAAAGTTGAATAACTAAAGGAAGAACTAGGAAAAAGATATAAGTAATAAAATAAAAAAATCTGTTTAGTCTTAAAAACTATTCTTCAACTATAAATAAATAATTATTTTTTGACGGATAAAAAACCTGATTAAACACCAAATCACCTGAATCTTAAAACGCAAGAAAATAAAAGAAATGAAATACAAATATTAAGGACTCCCTACAAAAAGCATGAAATAAAAAATTAAATTTAAAATTTAAAAAACCCCCGACACAAAAAAATAATAAAATTAAATGTAAGTAATTGGAAAATGATCAAATAATTTAAAAACCCCCAACTTAAAGAATCTAGGTAACGAGACTAAAACAGATAAATTCATATGGAAGTCGGGGGACCGTTCTGTGGAACACCTTCTATGCTAAGAGGTCCCCCGACTGCCATTATGAATTTATCTGATTTAGTCTCGTTACCTAGATTCTTTAAGTTGGGGGTTTTTAAATTATTTGATCATTTTCCAATTACTTACATTTAATTTTATTATTTTTTTGTGTCGGGGGTTTTTTAAATTTTAAATTTAATTTTTTTTACTATGACACTGTTTTGTTGCGAATGGGCGCGCCACCATTATTTTCATAGAGCGATAGTCTGAGCATAGACAGATTTCACTTAAGTCTGTGGACAGCCATATGATATAAAAAAAAAAACAAATGACATCAGCTATAGAAAACTCCATTTTAACATAACATTGTGCAATTGTAAAGTAGGTATTTAAAGATCGGCGCGGCGGTACCTCTATTTACTTAAAAAATATGCTGCATCATGGCAAGATGAATCGATTTTCCTTATTGTCTACAAGAAATTGTCTTTATAACTGGGGTTTTCTTGCCCATTTATTGGCCCTTTCATCGCGAAAACCATGAAATTGAGATCTAATGAAACTTTGAAACTACACAATAGAAAAAATGTTACTCAAATAGAAACGATTATCGAGTGGTGAAGCCGATAGTATCGATTCTGTAATCGAGTGATTCATTCGTAGTCCGCTAGACCGTAAATTCTATTTAACCATAGTAAATATTAACTATTAAATTGAGTATAGTTGTAGTACATGAACTGAGGCTACTGCGGCCCCTTTTATCGATGCGTTATCTATCGATAACCACATCGACAAAATTTGAGGCCGGTAAAAATTATCGATAATCGCATAACTACACTGGACAGCTCATTGGTCGATAAGATTAGAAAGATTTATTTTAGGATACGTGCCAATTGAGGGGTTTTTGTTGAGATTACTATTTAATACTGTGTGAAGTATTGCTAGGTAAGCTTTTAATTACTCGTTTCAATTAGCCTGTAGTAAAAAAAACTATCCTATGTCCTTCTCTGGGATGCAATGTATCTCTCTGCCAAATTTTATCGAAATCCGTTCAGTGGTTTAGGCGTGAAAAGGTAACATACAGACAGATAGACAGACAGAGAGAGTTACTTTCGAATTTATAATATTAGTATGGATTATAATATATAATCAACCTTTTACGGTAAATGTTGGTCCAGTGAGAAGTTAGAACAACTGTTGATCCGCCTATTTTACGTGTTTACTCAGCTCCGCGTCGCGCAAACTGATATACTTTGATCCGTCCTTGATGCGCGTGTGACGTCGGTGGATCTGCACCTACAGGTTTTCGACATACTCGTTTGCGATTTGACCAACATTTGTTGATCCATCAACGGTCGAAAAAATCATACTGAATATGATTTCTTAGATCCAGAGTATATTTAACTTTTATGCGACATTTACTTGGACTAAGTTGATCCGGAGCCAAAATTGACGAATAGGTACTCGAACACAAAGCGGCAACGTCGCGTTCTGCGAGTGACAGAGAACCCAGTAGACTATTTCGTCGTATTTTTACCGACTTCACAAGAAGGAGGAAGTACTATGTTCGGATGTGTTTTTTTTTTTTTGTATGTTTATTCATCGAATACTCCGCCAATTCTCGACGGATTTTCAAAATAATTTTTTGTTCGAAAGTAGATAGTTCTGAGGTAGTCCCACTGTCACCAAGTTAGGATCTGATGATGGGATCTTAGAGAAATCGAGGGCAACCCAATTTTATAAGCTCACTTATTGTTTTTCGCATATTTTATGAAGGATCTTGTGTATTTGCGTATGGTTGTCACCATCTCAGGTAGCTGGGCTGATGATGGAAGGTACAACTCCTTAACAGTAAGAAGTTACTCGAACAGGCAAGGACTGTTTTAGTAAATTGTTTTGATGTTTGATAGGGCGTTTGCCACATTTGGTCTTATGATCATTAAGTTATGACCTGATGCTGCAGTCAGGATAGTCTGCTGAGTACCTAACTCCTCGACAACTAACAGCAGATATATCGTGTTTAGGCTTATTGAAAAGGGCTCGATGTGTGGATAAACGTTCTGTTAATGAGGAACACCGAAGTACAAAGAGACCTGATGCTGAAGCCAGGAGCATCAGAAAAAGAACAAACCTTGAAATTACAGCACCGTAGTCGTGTTTGGGCTCATTTTAAACAGGACTAAATTTTAAGTTCAATGCAATGTTGACATAAGTCTGGCCTGATGCTGCAGCCAGGATTATCAGTCTAAAACTAATAAATACTTCTTAAAGTGGATGAGAGAAGCGGAGGACCGTGAACGTTGGCGCAAACTTGGGGAGGTCTACGTCCAGCAGTGAACTGCAATTGGCTGATGATTTATAAAAGCCTCAATCGTTGCATTTCACGCAAAGCCTTTTCGTCATGTGGTCTATTTAGCAATTTGGTAGGTTCCAAGTCGCATAATACAATGCCATCCAGCGTCTTTCCACGACTAAGTGTAACATAAACTTGGCCCTTAGCAAAATTTTTCTTGCCTAAGTCTATTATTAAAGTAACTTGAGCATTAATTGCTCTCGGAAATTATGATTTTGTAAAGTGGAGCTGATGATGAAGACCACAAAAGGCCATCGGAACTACTCAATGACAAATATTTCACGGGTTGCGATTCGATTACTTTAATATAGCTGCTAAGCAATTTATGTTCATTACAATGCGTATGGTGAAGTGGAGCTGATGGTGACTTCTCAATCAGCTCCAGTTCTCCTGGTTCTTACTAGGAGAACTCCTCAACTATTAACGTGCCTGCATCGGGAAAATCAATATTTTGTAAAAGGTGATATTAGGCTATTATAACTTAGATAATTACAAACTGACCCGCTAAAAAGTGAAAAATAAAAACTTTTTTACAAAAAAAAACAACCGCCTTCCAAAACACTATTAAGTGAAAAATAACTTTAAATTCGGAAGTCCGTGGCAAAAAACTAAAATACAAATCCAAGGACACCGACTTCCGAAATTAAAGTTATATTTCACTTTATAGTGTTTTTGGAAGTCGTTTGTTTTTTTTTCTAAAAAAGTTTTTATTCGTTTAAGTAGTATTTCCTTAGTCAAAATATGTGGCTTGGCCATTTCGCTACATTCACATGAGCGTAAGGTGAAAAACTCTCATACTGTTATGGACTTTTACTCCTGAAATTTAAACAACTCTACACCTTAGTCAAAATATATGGCTTGGCCGTTTCGTTACTACAAGAACCATTGTATTGGGTGGAGTGGAAGGGAGTGTCAGACTCTTACTGACTAAAACCCACCCGTGTTCCTTCCTTAGCCCTTTATGGTAACCCTTTCGGACAATCCCGCTGACACGGCAGGCTTCGGCCCTAAGGGGGCCCCTCCTCGATGCTGACCGCCCGCAGGCCCGCGCCTACGGTGGCCGGGAGTCGTCACGCGGCTCCCGACGCCCGGAGCACCTTCCGCGGCAGCTGGGACGGGAGGCTCTCTCCCTGAGCCGTCCCGCCACCTCTTTCGCTAGCATAACTGCTTCGCAGAAGGAGGTGACTGCCTCCCACTCCCTCTCGCCCCGGGCTTGCACCAGGGCCGGACGCGAGTGGTCGCCGCCGCTGCCGATCGCCTCTACGAGGACACGACGGTGCTCCGCCCAAGCGGGGCAGACCTCCACCCTGTGCTCCACCGTGTCCTCTGGGCGATCCTGGCAATGGTGACACCCGGGCGTTTCTTCCCGCCTGATGATGTGCAGGAACATCCCGAAACTTCCGTGTCCGGTGAGGACCTGCGTCAGGCGGTAGGTGAGGGCGCCGTGGCGCCTCTCTAGCCACTTCTCAAAGAGGGGTCTTATAGCCGCTGTCGCGGTGTGCCCTGCGCTGGGTTGCGACAGTCGCTCTTTCCATGCCGCCATGAGATCGCGCCGGAGATCCGTCCGCTCCGCAGCGATTTGCCGGGGAAGCGGAGTTTCCCCCCGGCGCCCGGCGTAGTGTCTCCGCGCGCCACTCATGCAGGCGCGCGAGGACTATTGCCTCCAGATCCCATGGCGGCAGTCCGGCAAGGAGGCTTACCGCCTCGTCCGAGATCGTGCGAGAGCGCGTTCAGGTAGTGGGCGGCTCGCCGCCGCAGTAAACGCGCCCACACCGATGCCCCGTATAGGGCCATGGAGCGCACAAAGCCTCCGGCTGGAGGCGTTTGGCCCCCTCAGGTTAGGCACCGCCACGACGACCCCACCCCGGAAAACCGCGTCCCCCGTCGTAAGGGCTCTCACGCGCATGATGGCGTCTACCGTCGAGCGCCCCTTGCGGAAGCCAAACTGGCTGTCCGCAAGATCCTGCCCCGTCCTCACCAGGTGCCCGACGAGGCGGCCCGCAATCACTCTCTCAAAGAGCTTGCCGACCTCGGCGAGCAGCACGATGGGCTAGTATGCGGACGGAGAGTCCGCAGGGCGCCCTGGCTTCCGAATGAGGACCAGCTTCCCCGTCTTCCAACGGAGTGGAAACTGGCCTCTCTCCAAACATGCGCTTAAGAACGCCTCCAGTCGAGGCCCGAGAGCCCTCGAGGCCAGGACCCAGGCTTTACCTGGCAAGCCATCGGGTCCTGGGGCGGTATTTTTGGCCTTCAGCCTTCCTACCGCCGCCGCGCCGCTCTCAGTTCTACCCCGGTCACTGCAGGGATGTCGTCGTCATCCGCGTGGTCCTCTTCGGGCACCGCAATTGGCGGAGCCATGGGCGGGGGAGTGTGCTCCCCCCGTGAAGGGAACAGAGCGCTCACCACCTACTCCACCAGCTGGGGGCGGAGACTGCGTCAGCGGGGGTGCCCAGGTGCGGCGTTTATTCCGCACCATTTTATAAGGGCGCCCCCACGGATCTCTGTTCAGAGTCTCCACCATCTCCTCGCGGGCCACATCCTTGGCCCGCTGGATGGCCTCTTGGAGGGCGGTCTTCGCTGCTCTGTACCCCTCGTACAGCTCCGCCTCCATGGCTTCTGCATCCGGAGGGCGAATGCGGAGCCGCACACGGGCTTCAAGGGCACTTTCAAGGGGGCGGCAAACATAGAAATCTCCTTATTGAACACATTGTTCTATATGGAACATTAACGCAAACGTTTGCAGGTTCAAACCACTTAGGGCCAGCTTTTCAATCGCCAGTTAACTTTTATCCGACGAATAAGTTTTTCATTGTGACAGTTTTTGTTTGGACAATCTGTCAAAACGTCACATTTATTCTTCAGGTAAAGTTATCTAATTATTGAAAAATTGGCCCTTAGATAGGTAATCTCTAAGAGGGTATTACCCTGTTATGAATATAACCCTTCATTGTGCGTGGTCCGACACGCACATGGCCGTTTCTTTTTATGCACTTTCATAACAACTTAACCAACATCAAATTCCTCTCTAAAAGCCTAGTACCCTAGTAGGGTAAAGACCCCCGTCTTTACCCTACTAGGGTACTAGGCTTTTCAGTTTTGCACGCGGGCGGTGAAGCACCCAGGGGTGGGCCTGTACGGCCAAAGATACGAAACGGCAACGTCGCGGCTGCTTTCAGCCAATCCGATCGTTTGCTGTGCTCTGATTGGCTCATTTAAATCGGATCAACATTAATAAGGTGGATTTGTATATTGGATCAACTTTGGCGAACGCTAGTAAGCAGTCCCGTGAGTGTTGATGTTGATCCGGTCGGAGCCACATTAGTTACCAGAAATGCATATTGGATCTACAAAAGGCGCCGGATCAACATGCATTTTTGGATCAACAAAGTACTCGCGTAAAGTCGCGTCAGATCAACATTTACCGTAAAGGGATATCTATATATATATATATATATATATATATATATATAGTATATAATATAGTATGGATTTTTTGTAGACGCCAGATTGTGAAGTAGTAGAATATCATCCAGTTTCCTTTGTAACAATAATTAATTTAAGGAGAAGTTTATTTGTGTTAGATTATGAATACTTTATTTGGTTGAGAAACAATTTATTATTACACCTAAACATAGAAAAAAAAAAACGATTCCGACCTTCTAATAATTGGCCAGGTTATTGAAACAATACGTTAATGGGTCACCTGCCTTACAGCTAGAAGCTGATATTATTAAATCTAGAACTTTCTAACTGGATTGACCTAGAATTACCGCTACGATACGATTTAATACACAAAATCAATAATTTTATTTTATTATTAAATTTCGTTACGGCCAAAGAAAATGAAATAAAATCGTAAGTAAGTCAAATTTAATCAAATTTCTTGAATGTTATGTATAATTTAGTAACGCTACTAAAGCCATTGATAACGCGAGTTTATTATAAAAATAATAGTTTTATTATTATTGTAACAGATAATATGTATTCATATAATATTCATCACACGTCACATCACTATCTATGCGTATCACCTAATATTATCACGGTTTTATGTCGTGATACTATTATGTCACTAAATAATTATCGAGTTTATAATTATGTTTGGTGTGCATAATTAATTATTATTTATTATATTTACCGTTGCTGCAAGTGGTGTGTCTGGCGGCGTTTGGTTAGTATACCTGTAAATAGCAAAAATATGTCAATTATAAATATTGTATTTATCTATAATTTAATATTTAAAGGGAGCAATTAAAAACACACATCACGAAATCTTAGGCATCGAGTCGTAAGATGGTGATTTTCCACAGTACTTAAACACCAGACAATTCTCAATGACGTTCAGAAAGTCAGAGAATGTAGCGGAAAGTGCAGCCAAAACCCTAAAACATTAACGATCTCCGTCTGTTTGTAAACTAGGACTCATTAGACAACTACGCGAAACTCCGTCTACTCCAAATACTATGCAACATGAACCCACACATTCAGCCGAGTACACACATACGCTATTCATTCTATAACCACCATTTTCCCTCCACTAATGCAGCCCACTAAAACGTTATAAAAAAAGTATACGTCAAACTGACAAGCAAGTACTACTCCATTACTATTTTCCCATTCCCTTGCATCCGACGCGCAGCGTAATGAAAAAAAAAATCAATAAAGCCGCTGCCCGACCTCAGACTGGGAAACATAAATACAATTTATACAATCTCCATTCACAGAGTATAAGCACAGTGCACGCACACTTGCAGCCGCTGCAGCGCATTGCAGCGCTCACACGCGTCGTACACTCGCCGCCACGCACACACTCACACAATACTACGATAGTACTATAATGAGTACTATAAACGGCGCTTCATTTTCCGACCTAACTTGCAGCCTACGTATCCGAGCGCCGGTGTTCCCCCGCGACGTAAAGCCAACCTTGTGACGTTTGATATCGATTCAAAATCGCGTAGCAACATCCTCTCCTATGAAAATTGTGTTTTATATTTTACAATCAAGTGCAACCGGTCTAGAGTCAACTTTGTGTAGCGTAGATAAGGCTGAATATGGTTTGTAACAAAGTTTGTAGATAGGACGTTGGTAACCGCCGGGCGTGTAGTGAGACGTCTGCCGAGTCAGACGTGTCTATTTATAGATAGCGATTAAGTTTAGCGCTCGGTGCAGTTAATGGCTGCAGGGAGGCTCGACAGTTGTGAAGTTGTGCCATCGACTGTTGGTTTCAGTTTAATCGATTGTTTATGTAGTGGTTAGACGGCTCCCCGATGAAGTTGTATGAGTTGCTAACACATTTCTGTTGGGTCGATTTTTTTGTACTGCGTGTGGCCGTTTTTTGTCGAGTGGTTGAGGAAAATGCCATTATTGTCTCGATTTTTAACCTTCGAAAGATTATACAACGACAGAGAGTCTTTTATGTTATTCGCAGAAATGGCATTATGAAAATGTTAGCAAGGAAATGCATTTGGGAAATTTTACTGTAGGTAAATAATTTTCCGACAATGTGACCAATACAATTCCTAATACGGCTACTACTTGGTAAACACGTCTTTACCACCCGTAACCTTTGCAGTTATCAAGCGGTATCTTTTCATTTACAGTATATCAGTACCGTTCCAGACGTGTTAACCATAAGATCTGCTGATAAAATATCATATTGTGTCTCCTTACAATGTCTCTTTGCAATGATCGTCTGGTCAAAGAAATACTTGTTACTAACTTGAAGAGAGAGAGAGAGAGACTCGTTTTTTCTTCTTATGTAAATGAGGATTTACCAGAGGGGTCTGTTATACTCTTACTAACTAAAACCACACGGTGTTGGCGATGCTGGAGCACACAATCTTGCTGGAGCAAACCTCATCATCGTCCTGCCCCTATGCTAATATATTTGGGATCGGCACAGCACGTCTTTTCCCTCCATACATCTCTATTAGCTGTCATCTCAGTGTTCACTTTATTTATTTATTACTAGCTGCGCCACGCGGTTCTACCCGCGTAAATGTCGATCCCGTGGGAATATCGGGATAAAAAGTAGCCTATATGTTAATCCAGGGTGTCAGCTACCTCCATACAAAATTTTATCAAAATTGGCCCAGCCGTTTGAGCGTGAAGAAGTAACAAACATATAAACACACACACACACTCACACACATACTCACACACACACTCACAAACTTTCGCCTTTATAATATTAGTGTGATTAAACATCAGAAAATACATATAAAACAAACTACACTTTCCTCCTATCAAAATGATCTTTCACACAATCCATACATTTTTTTGCATACCTCGTCTCATATAGACATTCATTCTTAAAACTTTTGCATATTCACGGAAAATTACATCAGATTTGTATAAATAACTTGAATAACAAGTAAAGCATAGTAATCAATGAAAACAGCGTAAGGTTACGAACACATCGGCCTACATTCGATAACCCGTAATCACCGAGGTTGTGCAAGCGCAGGGCACGATGACAAAGATACGCGATCATTATCATAGAACTAATATGTGCTAGTAAAGAAAATATTTTGTTAGCATAGAAAACCAAGGATTTTATGTACTCTAAGACTGAGGTTCCACGTATCATATAAATCAAAAGAGGAGCGCGCGCAAGAGTCTTAAAAAATACGATGTTACATATGGATCTCCCACAGTCTACTGAAGCTGGGTTCTTTGCTAGTTATCACTAGCTAAATAAATGTCGAATCGCGATAAATAGCGTGCGATAGGAGAGGCCTATTTCCAGCAGTGGACTGCTGTAAGCTGGTAGCGAGATATAAACGTAGATAAGCAGATGCGGATGACTATACGAATAGAGGAAGACCAAAGAAAGAATGAATGGATGATGTGAAAGTTGATATGGCTAGAAACGTAGTGAATGCCAACTGAAAGAGATGTACCAAAGAAGAAGATACTTATGTCACGCTGACGCATAATACATTGAGATGAAGTCTGACATGATGACGATAATAATGATGAAGGAAAGAGAAAGGTACTCAAAAAAGGACATCCTAGAAAGAAAGAAAGAACAGCACGACTTCTATAACTACGTAACAAGAAACTACGATACGATCAATCTAGAAAGAAGTGTAAAAAGATCTCAGATCCCATCAGACCCCGTAGTTTCCCCCAACACCCATGGGAGAATCGCGCAACATTACATATTCATGTCAAGTCCGAAGCTCTTAAAATCGCAATAGTGCATGAATAATGATGGGTTGTTGGGCCGCCGTTTACCGACAACAAGTTTTTGCATTTCCCTCCATTATAGCCACAAATTGTGCGGAAAGATAAGCACTTAGTTCGCACTGTTTTTATTCAATCCTTGGTTACAAGCGCCTATTGAATAATTTCTCACGAAAATTTATCATGGAAATGTGGGGAAGGAATTTCCTTTATCCTAGGTACCACGATAACAGCTGGAATGGGTCCGTATATTAGTTTTTATCACTTGTCTTGAGTTGCAAAACTGGTATCTGACGATAACATTGGACATGTTTCTGATATTACGGAGAACGGCTACCATTTGATTATAATATTACATGGAATCACGTGGATTGAGAGAAGAGATCCGATCGTTGTGGAAATCTATTGAAGAGCCTTTGTCTAGTGGAGGACGTGTTCCGTCTGCTATCAGCATAATACAATGACGATGATATTCATGGAAACCTGCTCTTCATAGCGCTTAGTTGTACTGTAAAGACAGATTTTCATCTACTATAAATTCACGTGAAATAACCCTTGTTCGCTTTAAGATACCCACGTTTACAGACGGCCTATTAATTCTGCTGTCCACAGGGCAAGTTCCAAAACAAATATTGAAACATTTAATTCTGCCAACACATAAGAATTTTCCGTTTTACCGTGGCCTCGACAGACCGGTGGAGTGGATATTAACGTATTACGCGAGGGCCGTAATACGTTAATATCCACTCCACCGGTCTGTCGAGTAACAGAGTAAAATACCTGTGCCATTAAAAACAAAATGAAAACCAAAATCGATTTAAATCATACACGTTGATTATATAAACGTTTAATTTGTCTCGCTCCAAGCAGTCGAATGGGTTAAAAGATTATTATTATGGAGATTCAATTCTTATTCATGGTCACGATGGTATAAAATAAGTAGAAATTGGGATATACATATGCATAACATATAACGTATGAAATGTCAGACGTTGAACATGGGAGATATGCATGTCACACAGAATTAAAGTTTAATATCGAAAGGGTAATCGCTCATTCTCGATAAATTACACAAGCTGATGCATATATACTGTTATTCACCAGCTTAAATTCTTTAATCATATAAAATCTAGAAAGTGGCAAGGGAAACGCACACGTCATCTAGATTTAAATACTATCAGCGAGTAAAGATGCAGTTTTTACTTGACTGATAATATAGCTCGTGATGATACGATAGAAGAAGAAGAATATCACAAAGCACTAGTGGATCGTCCGATGTTCTCAAATCACGACTTTAAATCTTAAAACAGCAAACTATTTCAGTAAAAGGACCTAATACTCAATCTATTTAACACATTAAATTTGTAGCTTTATAATACAAGTACAAGCATTATCGTTTGACCGTAACCTAGACCCAGATACAGCGATACAATAAACCTTTGTCCCAGTCCACAGTAGTCATAAAAACAATATTGAAAATTGTAATTTCTATGTTCCTATCACAAATACGGTTCGCCCTACTTGTTGCACTAATAATATCCGTTAGCATTGTGAACAAATATTTATGACAATTGAAGAGGTACAACATGCCATTAAGTCGTTGCCTCTAAATGATATATGCGAGGCCAACATTTAAATGAGCTTGGAGACTTGTAGAAACTAAATAATTATTAAACTGTGATTATTTCTTTGTTTTGTTAGAAGTCTCTTGTAATAAATTGCTTGCTGAATTAAGGCAAGCAAATTCTTTGACATCTGTAGAATTGATCTAAAGGGGCCCGTGGCTAAATAATAACAGCCGCACAGGTCGATCGATCAGGTTAAGCTACGTTTGCCGCGGTTGGTCTGTGGATGGGTTACCATCTTTACATACCGTGACCCCTCCGTGCCTCGGAAAGTACGTTAAGTCGTTGGTCCCGGCTGTCATTCGTGGATCTTCGACAGTCGTTACGGGTAGTCAGAAGCCCGAAAGTCTGACAACCAGTCTTACCAAGGGGTATCGTATTACCCAGTAACTGGGTCGTGGAGGTCAAATAGGCAGTCGCTCCATGTAAAATATTTTACATGGTAAGGAGCTTTACTACAACTACATTCAGCTGCATCCGGTTAGACTGGAAGCCGACCCCAACATAGTTGGGAAAAGACTGGGCAGATGACTAACTGTAGAATTAATCTCCAAAGTTGGTGCAGTGCAATACGGTACTGTTAAAGTGCATACTTCGCCAATACTTAGGCTTACTGCAAACGACCATTAGTCTATTTTGAGAGACAACCCGTAGACGCTAGTCTTCAGTCCCCGTTAGGAATGTTAATAAACAATAGTACCTAGCCCGAAGAACAATAGAAACCTGTTCCACTGGGAAGCGTCAAGCCGACTACGAGCGGGCAAACGTGATGAATCTCGACAAGCAATCTGTAGAGCCATAACAATGTGTGAAACATGTGCGTACTATACGATGTCTGGTGAAACTGCCGACGTCAGCTCACGCCCTTCATAACATCTCGGGACTTCAGCGCGATCTGTCACGTCACCGCCATCTTTAATAGGTAGTTTTAAGCAACTTTGACGTGTATACAAGGCAATCTAGATAACGCAGATTAAAATTGTGGAAGTAGCTGGAGTAGTGAACTACGTCAGTGATTGGCTGGCTTGAGCAGTTCGCTTGACTGCTTTTACGATATTTTGTTTGCCAAGTACTTGCTAATTTGCTAGTGCACTGCCCTGAGGTCGCTGTACCGGTTGTATAGACTGTTCTCATGTGTAATGCGTGTTTTCAGACTTTGTAACATTATGGATATTTTATGCTCATCGATTAACATATCGATTTGCGAAGCGTACCCATTCTCGAATTTACTACTTTTTAATCGTTTTCTCCGTAGTTTTCATGGTACAAGACTACAGGTTGCGGCAGTAAACAGCTGTTTAACAACCAGGAATCTTGCACACAAGACAACAAATTAACAGAGACAGACAATTGAGCCCGAATGTGGCTTTCACCGCACGGCCCCAAAAAATGTCAAATATTTACTCAACCACTGTGTGGTCGAGTTCCCTAGAACCATATCTATTATCAAACTTCCTGAAACAAAACAAAATTACAAAGCGGTTCCTATGATTAACGGATGCTGGTTGATAACGAGCAGGAATAACATTTTGACCTTACAATATTACTCAATTAGTTAGTCTGGCGGTCGACGTGGTGTAACGTCATCGGGTTTGCGGTCACCAACCCGCTGGCAGTGGTGATAACCACCCTTTTTGGGGAGAAGCCCGGCTATAAATGTGGTTTTGGCAAAAATATGGATAGTACAGTAATCAATTAATTAATTCTTGCTGATCTGAAATTTAAGTACCTACTCAAATATGTCTGCAGAAAAACTGCATACATTCTTAATTGTGTAACCACTAAATAGGTATTGCTTGACAAAACTTTAATGTAGCAAAATAAAGCATTACTTAATATGCAAATTATTGTCAATTGATGTTTATTCTAGCGCCGTAATAATTTATTGCAGTATATTGTTGATTGGCGGAACTGACATTCCGATCCACATCTCAGTCATAGTTTAGATTAACCTTGATTATTGTTTTATGACCATAAAAGTAAATCGTTCTAACAAGCAAGCGGTCAATTATTTCAAATAATCCATACTAATATTATAAATTCGAAAATAACTCTGTCTGAATGTATGTAACCTTTTCACGCCTAAGCCACTAATCGGATTTTGATAAAATTTGGCAGAGAGATAGATTGCATCCCGGGGAAGGACATAGGATAGTTTTTATTGACATACCTCGCGGGCGAAGCCGCGGGCGGAAGCTAGTAGTAAATAATTGAGTATGTACAACCAACTGGCAACCGAACAGAATTTTATTTTAAGACACACAAGGATGTCAAAGTAGGGGTATCGTATTACCCAGTAACTGGGTCTGACCTCCACAGGTCAGATAGGCAGTCGCTCCATGTAAAATACTGGTATTCAGTTGCATCCGTTTAGACTGGAAGCCGACCCCAACATAGTTGGTAAAAGGCTAGGCAGATGATGAAGGATGTCAAAGATGATACGGCTACAAAAGGCCGATATATATTGAGATGACAGTCAGATGTACGGAAGAAGACCACCACGGTCATGTAAAGATGACAAACCAAAATATGCCCAGCACGCCACGGTTCGATTACATGCCATGACAGACTTTGACGCAGAGGGCACGTTTGTGATTTTTAGCCGTGTGGCGGTCAAAAGGTTAATTGGAATAATATAAATAATGGCAGGAGTATAAACCCTGGTGTACGAATCATGTTGGAAAATTATCCCTTAATTTTTCAACCCCATCCACACTCGATCGTGTTGAAACACATTTAAATGTCCACACAGAATTTGTTCACCATTGGTAGGTTAAAGTAAAAATCCGAAATAATATTTTTTTTTTTTTTTTATCCTTTATTAAAAAGAACCAGGTTCTTAATAATTAATTACAATCTAGCCTATAAGACTAATAAGCAATTTTAATCTAACTTAATTTTTTACGTGATAATTATTTTAAAACTTAGAATAGTGTTTATTGTACTTTACACAAGTCCGTTCCACTTTCTTAGAGTCTGATATGATGATATAAACACTTTGTTCATGTGTTATTATGTGTGTCATTAGCACTATTATTTCTACACTTTTTACACTACACTAACTCAAAAGGTTTTGTCCGTTTTAGTCTTCGCACTATATTTGTTTGGTCTAACAGCTGAATTGCCGAATAATAAAAAATGTATCGCGTAGTCCGGTGGGAGCCTTAAATATTATAGTCGGGGAGTCAGCGAGCCGGCCATGAATGCGCAGTGCGGCGCTATCGTCGCATTGTGACACTGATAACGGCTGCTGTGTGTACGTCAGCTCCCCGACTAGATTCTGTGGAAGACTCTGTAGATTGTGTGGAACTTGAAGTGTCGATTTGTAGTTCGTTGCTATTTAATGTTTTTAGTGTTCGTACCCATAGGTGCTAAAGGAACCCTGTTACTGAGTCTCCGCTGTCCGTCCGTCTGTTACAGGGCTCTATCTTTTGAACAGTAATAGACACTTGATAATTTCAAATAACAACAAATAATAAAAAGCTATAACAACAAATAATAAAATTTAAAATTAAACGAGTCGCCGTACAAGAAACGAGTTGTTTTCGGCGTTTTTTGCTCGATCTTAAATAAGGACGATTACGTATTTAAAAAAAAAATGTGTTAAATGTTGTTCGGTGGAAGGAACCCTTCGTGTGCGAGTACGACTAGGACTTAAATTGGTCTCTTTTTAATCTCACGGTGTTTTTGAGTGGAAACCGCGTATGGATAAACGAAATGTAGGACGCCCTAAGTGAAGCAAATCTGCAGGGTCGCTGGCAGCACAGGGAGAGTAACCAAAGAACGAGTACATTTGGAGAGCCTTATGTCCAATAGTAGACTGGCACAGACCAGGAGAGCATAGCACAAAAGGATGGAGGCCTATACTCAGCAATGAGTGGAACCAGGCTGCCGATGATGATGATGATGATATGCTGATGACGATAATATGCTGATGATGATTACATGCTGCTACTGATGATATGCTAATGATGATGATTAGCTGATGCTGATGACGATGATATGCTGATGCTGATGATATGCTGATGCTGACGACATATGCTAATGATGATGATATGCTGATGGTGATGGTATGCTGATGATGATGATATGCTGACGCTGATGATATGCTGATGCTGATGGTATGCTGATGATGATGATATGCACATACATCATCATGATCAGCATATCATCATCATCAGCATACCATCAGCATCAGCTGATGGTATGTGCTGATGCTGATGGTATGCTGATGATGATGATATGGTGATGCTGATGATATTTGCGACCACGAGACCAACGAGCAGTCAACTTCTTAATAATCAATCAACAATGATAGAGTTATTAGTTATTAAAACAAACAAAATCTTAAGCAATTCCAATACTGCAGTCATAGAAAAAACAAATTTGTATTTGTATTTACTCTGCTGCAGTGTTGACGATAATTAGTTGCTTATAATTAATATAAATAAGCTAAGATGTTATTATCTTCAAGCAATCTTCCGCGTACTAAACCTTCGACTAATCGTTTTCCTTATAAAACTGGTTTACTTAACAAATTGCAATGTAATCTTGACATATCTGCAATGGAATGATCGATTTGTCTTCATTTTGAGACGGATTTGGGTAAACATGACCCTAAGGATAATAAATCTAATAATACTTTTTGGTAAATGTCGGTGCTTCTGGAGTTTCTTTCCCGTTCTTCTCCATAGAATCCCCCGAATCTCTTCAAAGTAAGAGTGAACAGGCTTCTTCTGGGTAAGCTCACTCCGTCGTCGACTTTGTCTCTGTCACCTCTGACCTAGACTAGAGTCAAGAGCAAACCCATTACAAATATTTAAAAAAATAGTTATCTACGGTTTGGGATGGGCAACTAGCTTCAACTTTCTGACTTGCTGGCCGACTTTTTGACATTGCAAAAGTGCCTGTAAATAGTATGACTCTCAAGCTCCGCTAATGAGACACAATAGATTTTCTATTGTATCGTACTACATAGGGTAGGAACGCGCGGAGCTTGACTGGTTAATTGAAATAAATGCTTTGACTTAGAGTGGAAACAAAGGGAGTGCAGGTAAAGAATTTAGTTATCTAAATTGCAAACAATAAGTCCAAAACATTTTGTTTCGGTTGTGAAGTTCAATAGCTATTCTCCGAAAGTAAGTAAGTGAAACTAAGCTTTAAGGCTCCTACAAACAGGCGCGACACGCGATATAATCGCGCGCGACAAAAAGGCATCGTTCGTTGCTCGTTGCTTTGTGTCGCGTGTCGTGTCGCGCCTGTTTGAAGGAGCCTTTAACCGGGTGTAGGAACTGATTGAAAGTTGATACGGTTGTCAGGAAAGCTGACAACAGCACCCTAATTGCGTAAAACACTTTTAAACACAATCTAAAATGAATGAAAAGGATATTGCTAATCCATTGCTTCATTTGTTCGAAAAAGGAGATGGCATTTTTTGACATTACTAATTTTGGAAAGCTACAGAATTCAAAGCTATTTTAAAAAAAACGCGCTTATTTTTATGTACTGATAGCCAGATTAACTTTATTATTAACAATGGGGATAAAATCTCGATAAATATGAGTTGGTAACTTGATTTGATCGAACACAGAGCGGCCGGATACAAGATTTTTTTTTAAAAATTTACTGACTTCAAAAAAGGAGGTTTTACACCGCATTATATTGTAGTCTTTGTTTCAACCTCCTTACCCTAAACATGAACACCCACTAAAACCCATAAACATGACTCTTTAGAAGATGACATTTCACGTCATGTTATTTATTTTATTTCGACAACTTCATAAGTCACATTCATAGATAAAAATACTAAATGTACAAGTCACATTCGCTCGCTCGCTACTGTTTTGTGCTGGTGTAATTAATGTTTTGTGCTCCCAAAGTTTTACGTGAATCTTTTCAACGACCTGGCTTGCTTTTGGATTTCGAAGACCTTTCTGAACAACCGTTGCGAGACTTGGACCTCTATGTGTTTATGTGTATAACATTACGAGTCAACGTGATGTCAACCACGGACCGCTGCCTTAACTATAACTATACTATCTACCTTCTTGTACCGTTGGGCACCGACAGGTGTGTGTCAATTGTGGATCTTCTACAGCACGTTCCAGAAAACACCAATTACGGACTGATTCGGACAGAGAACCAGGAATATACCTATAAAGTGATACGAGAATGGAATGGTACTTGGCATGGGCACGGCATCAAGCTAGCCTGTCTCCACCTGCACCTTTCTTAGATAATATCCTATTGCTAATATATGATGAACTAGCTGCGCCACGCGGTTTTACCCGCGTTAATGTCGATCCCGTAGGAATATCGGGATAAAAGTAGCCTATATGTTAATCCAGGGTGTCAGCTACCTCCATACCAAATTTTATCCAAATTGGTCCAGCCGTTTGAGCGTGAAGAAGTAACAAACATATAAACACACACACACACTCACACACACAGTCACACACACACTCACAAACTTTCGCCTTTATAATATTAGTGTGATAGATAATATCCTATTGCTAATATATGATGAATAGGTAATATCCTATTGCTAATATATTATGATTAAATAACTACTGGTTTTTTATTGTACCTACAATAATCCTGTCATCCTTAGGTAATTACCATTAACAATATTATATGCTTAGATTCCGATAAGTGAGTATTTAAAGTCTCCTGAGTTTTCTGTGACTACCTACTATGTTTAATTAAAACTGACAGAGTACACTTAGGCTGCGTTTCCACCAGAGATGAGCGATAATGCGTAGGTTAAAACTAACCAATAACAACGCTAACTTAGTTCAAGCTATGAAAATGAAGCGATGTTAATGGTTTGTTTCACACACATACCTCGCTACGCATCCTCGCACATTTCTGGTGGAAACGCAGCCTTAGATTGCCATTAGGTCTATAGGTAAATGATCAGTGAGTAAATCTTTGAATTAAACAAACTTCAATAACTAGTTATCATTTTTCAAGTCATTACACAGCATACCTAATTAGCAATATGTTATGCATACAGTAAACATTTATGCGTTAAAATAGTAATAGAGGTAAAATAACCTAAAATGAATGCACTTAACCTCACTTTTACAAAAATTAAGATTTCTCTTGAACCCCATTGTTATTATTTTTTATTTATTTTTTTAACAAAAGCTCTTAATATTCCCTTTCAAACCATGCCACTTTTATTTTTGTAGTAACTAAACAAGTTTAATGCCAGCGTTCTATGAACTTCTGCCATTCTCCTTTGTCTGCTCGACAATATAAATAACGCAACGAATGTTGTTGAACTATAATAACTTTGCTACTGACAGTGTGTTATTCAATTACCCTGCTGAAAACCATTACTGTCCAATAATTAGGTTGTAGTCAGATGGCAGTAGCTTCTAGTAAAATATTGATATATAGCTCCATATAGTATTATTAGAAGTCGACATAAACATGGGGAAAATGATCAGCGGATGATTGAAAGAATTCACTATCCCACTATCCCCAGCAATGCAGTGAAACATCATTATTCGATTTATTCCGGGCTGATCCCCTGAAACCCCCCTTCTTGATCCCCTGCAAATTCGTCTTCTGTTTTAATCTCTGTCTTATCCTCATTCTCTTACGAGCCCTTGTGCCAATTTATTTGGAGTCGGTACAACATGTCTTTTTCTTCCTAAGTGCGCGTTCTCATTATTTCGTGACGATTATTTTATCGTTGGACGACTGTCGTCTCTAGCTGTTCCCATTAAATCGACTGTTTATCGTTACTGTGTCGTCGAAATATTTTATCGTTGAACGACTGTCGTATCTAGCAGTTCCCATTAGTCGTGACCACATTTTTACTGTTCACGATAGAATAGAATAGAATAGAATACTCTTTATTATGCACACCATATAAATTACAGACATATAAATCTAGAAACTGTATAAAGGGTGACACAATGGGCGGTCTTATCGCTAAAAGCGATCTTTTAAAGACAACCTTTGGATGGATTAAACAGGGAAAGGACAGACAAATACTGTAGGTAGTCTGTGGTTTACCAATTACATACATAAAGTCGATAAAGGCGATAGTCGCCTTGTCGTTTGTGTGATACGTGCTACGATAGATTGTCACAATAACGACACATGATTTGTCGTCACCATAAGTTGTGACGTTTTTTTATCGTTTTACGATTGTCGTGCTAGCCGTTCCTATTGACTTGACAATTTGTCGTCACTGCAAAAAAAGTCGTGGACGACAGTTAATCGTGTAGTCCTTTAAGAGAAGGTGAACACCTCCATTTAAATACACTAGCCACGACGCTTTAAACGACACGATAACCTGTCGCCATGACATAGTGGGAACGAGGCCTTACTTCTCTATTAAGGCTCCAACAAACAGGCGCGACACGCGATAAAATCGCGCGCGACACAAAGGCACCGCAAGTCGCGCAACGAGCGGTGCCTTTGTGTCGCGCGCGATTTTATCGCGTGTCGCTCCTGTTTGTAGGAGCCTTTAGTCGTCATCTCGGTAGTCAACGTCTATCTAACCATATCATCATTCACATAGTACATCCATCGTTTTTTTGGTCTTCCCCTACTCGCTATAACGACATTGCAATCGTCATTCATACTCAAAATTTTCCTCACGACATTTTCCACCTTCCTCCGCATCACATCCCCATACCGACAACCGATTTCCACCAAACTTTTCAGTTACCAGAGCAACTTTCAGACCGCAATGCACTGCAACAGTCTCAAGAAAATGGCGCTACACAACTCCATTACACGGCAATCGCTTCCATCACCACGTCACGGCAACGACTCAATTAAGTACAGTATCCCCTTATCCATCACTAACAAGGACCACAAACACATAATATCTACTTAACCAACACCAACAGGCAACAGTGCGCGTCACGCCGCCATGATCCGAATAATATACACCGTGTATTGTGGACATTAAAATATTTTTTATACTCTTATTAAGGGGCTTACAGGGCCTAAACACGAAAAACACAAGTGTTAGAAACAATAAAAGAATATATGATCGACTACAGTAAACCAAAAAAAATTATGATATTCTTCAGGATATATGCTAGGTAGATAGTGTGTTGAAAACATAATTATAACTAATTTGATACGATAGAAAAAAAACATGTAGATACCTCTAAAAACTTTATTTTTACAATAAAAACCATGCTAATATACATACAATCATTCAGATTTTTTGTCAGATTATTCTACAAGCAATGCTTTATATTTTGCAATAAATTACCAGCTTTAACGGTGTGTAACCGCGCTTCTCTTTCTTTTGCAGTCCGACAGTGACCGCGCTTTAGGTCATGTAAGCCCCTTAATTCAATTTTGTCCATCATGTTTATTTAAGGGCGTTAAGGGCTTGTCCTTAATTTAAATTAGATTATTTTGTTGTTAGTTTTCATTGGTTGTTCACACAATGTAGTTATTTTTTCATTTGGCTTATAAAAGTAATAATGGGTTTGAGTTATATTGTGTTTGTGAATGGAGGGAGTTGACGGTCAATGACACAGGTTGTAATTTATTGGTCATGATCGTTATAATTTTATACGGTACTAGTGACCTGCCCCTATATTAAAACAGCCGCACAGGTCGATCGATCAGGTTAAGCTACGCTTGCCGCGGTTGGTCTGTGAATGGGTGACCATCTTGACATACCGTGCCTCGAAGAGCACGTTAAGCCGTTGGTTCCGGCTGTCATTCGTGGATCTTTGAGAGTCGTTACGAGTACTCAGAAGCCCGAAAGACTGATAAGATAACCAGTCTTACCAAGGGATATCGTATTATCCAGTAACTGGGTTGTGGAGGTCAGGGGGCCTAAAAAGGCCACTTTGGCAGAATCATAAAAGGATAACATAATGGACAGTTAACCGTTAAGTTAATTGTATCAAATCCCATTGGTGAAGCATTTTTCAATTATTTTTTTTTGTCTGTGCAAAAATACCAATCAATCCGATCCAAATCCAATCCCAATCTCTTTGATTATACCTACGTAGTGCAGCAAAAAAAAAAAAAAACACCGACTGTCTTCGCCATATTACGATTCATAATGTTATCCTTTTATGATTCTTCAAAGTGGCCTTTTTAGGCCACCAGGTTTCTCCAAAGTGGCCTTTTTAGACCCCCAGGTAGGCAGTCGCTGCATGTAAAATACTGGTATTCAGCTGCATCCGGTTAAACTGGAAGCCGACCCCATCATAGTTGGGAAAAGGCTAGGCAAATAATGATAATGTTGATGACTAGTGACCTGCCCCTGCTTCGTAGGGTTTTTACGACTTGACAAAACATCGAGATTTCGTTATCATATTATCGATATCATCACCTTCACCCACCACACCACCACCCACTATCACCTTCCGGATAAATTCTCTGAATGTTGGTGACGACCGGCGACCGTATCAAAATCCGTTGCGTTGGGATCGATTCCAAATCATGGTATTATTAAAAGAGGAATTATTAACCGGATGAATGTAAATAATATATGGATGACCGTAAAATCTCCACACAATGGGTGCCTGAAGATGGACAGCGCCGCCGAGGCCGGCCCACAATGAGATGGCGAGATGACCTGGACGCGTACCACGAGGGCTGGTTTGAGGTGGCGCGGGAAAAGAGTTCCTGGAAGGATTTGGGGGAGCCCTTTGCCCAGCAGTGGGACAGCATAGGCTAGCAAAAAAAAAATGGATGAGCGTTAATGAGATACTTTAATATTAAACCGAACGGCGTTAAATAATGTTTGCGAAAAATTTACTTTTTTTTAAACCTATACTGTACCACTGCTGGGCAAAGACCTGCCCCAAGTCCTTCCAGGAACTCCTGTCCCGCATAGGATGCAAGAGCGTACATACATGGCATAGGGTGCAAGAGTTTGTAGTGTTTCCGATTTGTTCGCTTAAGAATTATTAAGTATACCTTACTGATCGTTCTGAATAACTCGTATTTCAAATTCGTATTTTTAAGTCGCCATTTTCTATTTTTGTGTTCGCCCTCAGTCTTTTCCCCACTTAGTATCTCAGTACGCCATAATCAGTATTTTTGACACCCTTAGTTTGAATTTATATCCGATCGTTTCAATAATTAATAAAACAACCCTGTATTATGAAGTCACTGATATTTGTAGGAATTGTGTCAAAATTACTTCGGAAACGTAATTGGGCAACATATCACGTTTCCAAAGTAATTTTGACAATTTATTAAATCAATTTTGATTTTTAATCGTGAAATCTGCTTTCCTACAAATTTACTTCCAAATTTTATAAAATAAAAATTAAACTTTATTTGCCAATATCCACATCTCATCTTTTTCGATTAAATTGACTGGAAAGTGAATAAATTAGACCCAACATAACGGTACATTTACAGATCGAAACAGATTGAAAATATGCAATAACATTAAAATATATATATATTACCACGTGCGAACAACCTCACCTCGAGATGGACAAATGAACATTCAAAAATTATGACAAATAAACTTTCGACAGCAAGAGAACAAGCCAATATTAACTTATTTACAACCGAAATCAAGTATCCCATTAAACAGTCATCGTAAACATTTTTGACACATTTAACTTAAATCGTAACAAAACCGTAAAATCTTTAGTGACTCGCAAATATTATGACCACGTTCATTCAACACTTAAAGAGAAAAAGGCGTAAATACGTTCATAAAATCTTAAATTTTATAAATTCCATATTTTAAGATCAATTACTTGGTTTAACAATGACAGTGATGACTTCAGTGGTCTGTATTCTTGGTGACGTTTTCTCTTATTTAATAAACACTCCTGATTATTTTACTGACACCTTTCAATTTTAAGTTAACCACTCATTCCAATTACATTACTTAAATAAATGGATATTGTGAAAACGGATTCAATATATCGTGATAAATATTTTCAGACAAAAAAGATTAAATCAGACAAAAATGTTATTCAGATCTGACACAAATTGACTGCAACAGAATCAATACCAGATGACCTGGTTTAAAACTCAAAGCATCTTTTTCAATTAAACCACTTTTGAATAGTCAAGGAGTCGGTTAGTCAAAAAGATGAAGCTGGTTAGTTGCCTATTCTAAAGCTTAATAGGTTCCTGTGGAGAAAAACGGGCAAGAAACTCCATGGACACTCTATTAAATCCAAATACTGGTAACAACAGTCATGTTGAAAAAAAAAATGTGTGAACGATGTAGAAAGACTTTAAATGCATCCTTAATAAACGTTTCTCTAGCAGAGTCTTCAGTAATATATATTTTTTTATTAAAAAAAAAAACATAATTCTCCTTCTGGCGCAGTCGGGTAAAAAAAGGAACATTCCCACGACACACTACCCCAATTTAGCGTCCAAAAGAAACGTTTCATTCACAACACATGCTCGTCTGCGCGATCCTGAATCATCAAACTGTCATCTGCGAGGTGGTCCGAAAAAACCAAATAAATCTCTTCGAAGCTAAAAAATTCACTTAGCACTTTATACATTCATAAAAGTATACAAGGAACAGAGTTCAGCCATCGATACGGAGGTATTGTGAGGTTTGGCATCCATTGCTGCGTCTGAACGTGTTAATTTGAAGAAGTTTCGTTATACAGGACAGATGTAGTGTGAACTATTTATGTTTGTCACTGATCCGTGATGGAGGAGGGTAGGGTGCAGGTCAGTAACGGGTCTTAGTAAAAAAACTTAGCTTATAGCGCGTAGTATATTACGCGATAGTCGTTCGCCACAAGCCCGCACTCTTCAGCCCCCCCAACCGAGTCGACGCTCTGCCCGCATTGGCGCGAGAGTTCGTGCCACGGAATCCGCGCGGCCCTCTCAATAGTATTACGCGAGCTAGCAATCGATGAGCACGTACGCGCGCTCTGGCCGCGCGCCGACCCGGTCTTCACATAATTTTACCTGTGTTGTGTTCACCTACATATTGTTCTTTTAACAATATATAAATAGACTGGTATTACCGCCGTTTAATTGCTCCTTACCCTATAACTGGCAGCCTAACGTGGAGCTGAACCGTGAGTGAATCAGTGAACAAGGTACATTGTGGCAGTGCAGAACTTTCGCGTGTTAGAACTAATACCTAACATTATTTGTGTCGTGTAATGTGTTAACATTTTAATTAACAAGTCTACCTACCGTTAAATGTTGGGTTAGGTACCTACGTTCTAAAGAAAAGCGCGCGAACAGTTAAGTTCTAGGTTCGTGAAGTACCTATATTTGGCGCGGACCTCGTGTGCGGCGGGAGGCTAGACTCCGCCCACTTCGTGAAGTATATTTGTCACAGCGCTCGTGTAACGCTCGGCACTGTGATTGCAAGTTTCGCGCCTATGGCGTAGGCGCAGGGTCGTAATTTGTGTGCTAGGTTTCGTCGCGGGTAATTTGGTATAATACCTGAACCTAGATTACGGACCAAAAGACTGTGCCGGTATGAACTAGAAACTTGTGACTTGTGTAAAGATTAATAAATTTGTACGTGGACGTAAACAATAGTAACTTGTGGTGTAAATAAACTTTCGTAACTTAATTGGAATCTGGTAGTGAATGAAACTATTAATTATTTTTTTTGACTGTTTGATCGCGTAACTGTGAGAAGTTTAGACCAGTAATAGCTCCTAAAACGTATCTAGGTGTGTTTATATTACAACCGTTGGTATCGCGACGCGATCTATAATTCTAAAGTAACTGTTATGTGTTAATGGACTGCAAACAGTCTTAGTGCTTAGGTGGAACCTAGACTACCTATAGTACCTAAGTTGGTGTTTCGTTCGTTTTGTGGACTATTTCACAATGGTGCTAACGAGATCACGCGCTGCTAGTCCGACTTTGGCTGGCGCCTTGTCCGAGGGCATGGCGCAGCCTGAGCCTGTTGCGCCCGCGCCGGAGTTGGCTCCGCGCGGCGCTGCCGCCGACACCGCCGCCACGCAGATGGCCGCGGTAGATCTGCAGCTGGCTGCTGCCGCTGCAGCGGCTCCGGTCACAATGTCGACCGAGCAACTTCTGTTGCTGATAAACAGGCTAAGTCGCAGCGAACCTGTAAGTACACCTGTTTATTCTGGCCATAATGGCCACTTCGCCAAGTGTACGGCGCGTTTCGACGGCGATAAGTCAAGCAATGTTTTGGCGTTCATCGATGCTGTAGAGACGTATAAGGAGTGTGTTGGCGTCGACGACCACAACGCTCTTCGTGGTTTACCCATGTTGTTGACGGGGCTGGCCGCCACATGGTGGCAAGGAGTAAAGGAGACCACAGTCTCCTGGCAAGTTGCCGTAGAGTCATTAAAGCAAACATTTGGACCTCGATTGCCGCCGCATAAATTATATAGAAAAATATTTGAAAGGGAACAACGAGTAGACGAAGCTACGGATTTGTTTGTGTGCCATATTCGGGCCTTAATCGCTCAGCTACCACCGTTCCTGCTTCCAGAGGTGGTTCAGTTGGACATGGCATATGGGTTGCTCAACCACCACATTCGAGAAAAGCTTCCGCGCACCGCTTTTAATACTTTTGCGGAAATGTTGACGCAGGCGCGTCGCGTTGAAGATATTCTTGATGAATCCCGCCCGCGTGCCTCTGCGGATAGAAAACCTCCGACGTCCTCTTCGTCGTCGACGACGCGGCCAACGGCTGTGCCTTCTACAAATAAGATAAGGCCGCATTGCAATTACTGTAAACAGTACGGGCATCTTAAAGAGTCTTGTCAGCGGCTGGCAAAGCAGAAGAAAGCCAAGGACGGTACCGTAGAGGGAGAGTCGCCTCCGCCTGCGACTTCGGTTACATGTTTTGGGTGTGGAGCACCCGGCGTCATTCGTTCAAACTGCTCGAACTGTAAAGAGAAGAAACCAAATACGTCTTCCATTCCGTTTCAATCAGTGTCCGCGTGTGGTTTTGAATCATTAGATCCGCGTAGTAGGCCAAAGTTAAACATACAAATTTACGGTGAAAGTGGTAGTGCGCTTTTAGATACCGGTGCTAAACTATCAATAGCTAGTGTTAGTTTAAAAAATGTTTTAATTAAAAATGGTCAACAATTTGTAAAAAAGTATTCAGAAATTAAGCTTGCTGATGGTTCTATCAATTGTTTAAATGTAGAGACTGCTTTGGTTGATGTTCATTTTTGTAATAGAGTTGTACCCACCCATTTTATTGTATTACCTGGGGCTGTGGAGTCGTTGCTCGGCATTGACTTCATTAGGGATGCTGGCATGGTACTTGACTTCCATAAGAATTCTTGGTCTTTAGAAGGCTCACAGGTAATTTATCCCATTTTGTATGAGGAAGGGCGTTCTGAAACCGTGTGTGCTACTTTTAGCCTCCGCGAGGACGAGGGTACTCTCCTAAAACCATCTGAACGCAGTAAATTGGCCAACTTGCTGGAGTCCAATAAGGATATTTTTGAACCAGGGGGAGGACCAACTACTTTTGCTTTGCATCGGATAGACACTGGGAACAGTGCTCCAATTTCAGTGCCGCCTTACAGGGTGACACCGGCAAAGAAAGAGATTATAAGAAAAGAGATTGATAGAATGCTAGAAGAAGAAGTCATTGAGGAAGCAGAATCGCCATGGGCATCCCCCGTAGTGCTGGTGCCAAAGAAAAATGGAGAAGTACGATTCTGCGTAGACTATAGGGCCTTGAATAAGGTAACAAAAACGGATAAGTACCCCTTACCTGTTATTGATGAGATTCTGCAGTCCACCAAGACTAACAGTGTGATGTCAACCATAGATCTAAAGGCTGGGTATTGGCAAATTGAAGTAGCTCCTGAAGACAGGGACAAAACGACTTTTATTTCACCCTTTGGAATGTTTCGTTTCCGACGTATGCCGTTTGGCTTGAAGAATTCTCCGTCGACATTCCAACGCCTTATTGACAGATTTCGAGCTGGTTTGAAGAACATCACTGTGGTAGCGTACCTGGATGACATCCTTGTAATCTCCGAGGATCTAGAATCTCATGTGACGGATCTGCGGCAGGTCTTCGAACGCCTCCGCCTGTTCAACCTGAAAGCAAACAGAAGTAAGTGTGTTTTCGCTAGGGATAGAGTAACTTACCTGGGACACGTCATTTCTGCACGTGGAATCGAGCCTTATCCCACGAAGGTTGAAGTAGTGGTGAACATGAAGCCACCGACGAACCTTAAAGAGCTAAAGACTTTCCTGCAAACGTGTTCTTGGTTTCGTAAATTTATCCCGCAGTTTTCAGAGGTAGCGCGTCCTTTGACGGACCTTACAAAGAAAGATCGACGTTGGCAATGGGGGGAGAATGAGCAAAGAGCTTTTGAAGAGCTGAAGCTACGGCTCTCAACTAGTCCCATTCTTCGCCAACCAAGCTTTGAGAAACCCTTCGTACTGCGCACGGACGCAAGTGCTTATGCGCTTGGAGCAGTTTTAATGCAAGGTGAGAATCCTACTGAAGAAAGACCTATTGAGTACGCGAGTCGGTTGCTGACATCCGCCGAGCGTAACTACCACACGACAGAGCGAGAAGCTCTAGCGGTTGTCTGGGCTCTGGACAAATTCAGAGGATACATCGAAGGAGCGCAGACTCGTGTGGCTACCGATCACCAGCCATTGAAATGGCTCTTGTCTCTGAAGACACCCAGTGGTCGTTTGGCCCGTTGGGCAATGAAAATTCAGTGTTACAACTTGGATATCGAGTATACACCTGGAAGAGTCAACTTAGTCGCTGATACTCTCAGTCGACCAGTATACGCCGATGTTGCAGAGCCGAGCGCTACAAGCTCTTGCAGCATTTGTCCGGTGATCGTTGACTTACCTCAGAGGAAACCACAGGATATTCGAGATGCTCAAGTAAAAGATCCCGAGGTAAACAAAATCATAGGGGATTTTGAGCGTTCCAGTAACCCAGATGCAGCCATGCGCTGGACTGACAGAGGTTATTATATTTCGCAAGGCGTGTTGTACCGCTGCGACCCGGATGGTGATTCCGAAGAACCTCAATTAGTTATTCCAGAGTCATTACAGGCCGAGCTCATGAAGGAACTTCACGATGCGCCTACTGCTGGACACTTGGGTTTGGAGCGGACCTTGAGGAAGGTCAAAGAAAAGTACTTTTTTAGAAACATGAGAACTTACGTGGCACAGTACTTAAAGTCCTGCGATCTGTGCCAGAAGTATAAAGCCACAAATCTCAAACCTGCCGGTCTACTCCAGACTCCAGTGCCACAGCAGCGTTTTGAAGTTCTGGCAATGGACCTATTTGGTCCACTTCCCGAAGGTAACAAGGGAGAGAAGTGGATTCTTTTGGTGGAGGACACCGCTAGCCGGTGGGTGGAATTGTTTGCGTTGTGCGATGCGACTGCTGAGTCGTGTGCAAAAGTACTTATCGAGGAAGTTTTCATGCGATATGGTTTCCCCCGTCGAGTAATATCGGACAACGGGACGCAGTTCGTGTCAGCAGTGATGCAGAAGGCCATGCACGTCCTTGGGGTTCAGCAATCTTTGACTCCCGTCTATCACCCCGAAGCCAACCCCGCTGAACGAAAGAATCGTGAGATGAAGAAAATGTTAGCAATCCTGTTGGATCCGGAACATCGGCGTTGGCCAGAAGTATTGCCAGCCGTCCGGTTCGCCTTAAATACAGCTTATAATCAGGGCACTGGCCACTCCGCCGCCTTCTTGACTTTTGCACGCGAGTTTCGGTCCCCGGTGGACGTAGCCCACGATCTGCGGGCTATCGTAGAACAGGAAAATTACGTGCCGCAAATATCGCCGTATTTGCGCGACTTCGTACACCGCTTGCAGGAGGTAAAGTGGCGAGTTGAACGCCAACAAGATATCCGTAAGGAAGCAGCCGATAAACATCGTCGTCCGGGACCCCGCTATCAGGAGGGTGACCTCGTCCTTGTAGATAGTCATCGCCTTAGTCAGGCAGCAAAAGGGTACACCAGTAAGTTTTCTCCGCGTCGCGAAGGTCCGTATCGTGTCGGTAAAGTAATTTCACCGACTACGTATGAAGTGGTTGATAAGGATAAAATATCTCGAGGCAGGTATCATGCCAGTCTCCTAACGCCTTATGTAGGTGATTCCGACGTAGTCGTTCACGACAGGAAGAAGGGCCGGCCACGTAAGGTAGTGGGTTCCAAGCCAACTCCAGAGACTTCTGCTGTCTTGGAGGGGGAGGTTATAGCGCGTAGTATATTACGCGATAGTCGTTCGCCACAAGCCCGCACTCTTCAGCCCCCCCAACCGAGTCGACGCTCTGCCCGCATTGGCGCGAGAGTTCGTGCCACGGAATCCGCGCGGCCCTCTCAATAGTATTACGCGAGCTAGCAATCGATGAGCACGTACGCGCGCTCTGGCCGCGCGCCGACCCGGTCTTCACATAATTTTACCTGTGTTGTGTTCACCTACATATTGTTCTTTTAACAATATATAAATAGACTGGTATTACCGCCGTTTAATTGCTCCTTACCCTATAAGCTCACGACTCCCGAGTGATTGGTGGCTAAGAAAAAATGCAGCAAGACAGAAACCAAGAATCCGACGGGTTCCGTAATTACAGTATGAATATTCAACGACATTTACAAAGTTGTTCCAAAGAATTTTAGGTATGCTCAGAATTGAAATGGGACTTTGTTTCGAATTAAAATACAAGAGACGTTAATTAGGTAAAAAGAAAATGCTAATAAAGATCAGGAGAATGTTAGGCACGGTTGTAAGAACTCTTATGTGACCTATTAATCCAACGACTTTATTAGGAGAGATGTGGTTATCAATAGTAATGAATGCAGCTGCTCTTGACAACTTTAAATTAATGAATTTAATTAACACAATCACCAGAGAAAATCTCAAAGTGTACAAATAAGCTAATGAACAGGGCTTACACACAACACCCGATTACGTCACTTTCCTTCAAGGTACAGACACCAGCACATCAAGCTACTACAATCTGTCAAATTTCTTTATTAGACTTTCAACTTTATTGCTAAAGCATAAGGTTCAAAGTCGATTGGGAAAATTTGACAGTTTCGGGTAGCTTGATGTGCTGGCGTCTGTACAAGGGGCTTACACACGACACCTGATTACGTCACTTTCCTTCAAGGTACAGGATTTTCCTAGCTTGAAGGACAGGGGTCTTATTCATACCCATCCCTTATTGAAACTAGATTTTATTACCTAGGCTAAGTTTTTTGCTCAATAAAAGATTGCTTACTTACAACAGATTCAGTACAAGTCATACGAAACCCCAAAAACTATTGAACTTTAGCGAAAAAAAAGCCTGGCTTCCACGAAGCGTTTCGCTCGTGATTGAATCTTTCATCTAAGGCAGACATAGATAGATGTATAGTTACTTAATAGTTTTTATAGTCTTATGAAGGCTTATTAGTTTTTTTTTTTTGACGGTTCAATGATGTTCATCGATGGAGACTGAAGACTAAAGCATGGTTCTATTTGAATCATGTTTGTCGAGTAACGGAGTTTGACAATTGGTTTGGTGCTGATGAGTGTAAGGTAGTTTTCTATTGTTGTTGAAACATTATTTTTATTTTGTTAATTTTGTATTTTGTTTGTTCGATACCCCTTAGTAAGACTGGTGGTCAGACTTTCGGGCTTCTGACTACCCGTAACGACTGTCAACGATCTACGAATGACAGCCGGGACCAGCTGCTTAACGTGCCTTGCGAGGCACGGAGGGGTCTCAGTATGTTACGGATGGTCCGACTTCGGCAAGCGTTGCTTAACCCTGAAGATCGACCCGTACGGCTACTATTGTTTAGTCACGAGCGAGTGTACATAATATAATAGCCAAGAGCCTCAGCCATAATATAATAACCAACACCTGAGGAGGCTCTCTTTGGGCAGCTGGATCCAAGGGCTTGATTCAGAACGGACACGGCTCGCATTGTTAGGAGGTTCCTCTCTCTGAAGCCCTGACCGCCGCTAGCTTGGACCCAGTTCCTGATGCCGGTGGGCTACTATTTTTTATATTTTCAAATGTTTTTATATTCTGATATTTAAAAATATAATTGATATGTATTTAATTAAATAAAGGAAATAATAATAACCCCACCGCCGTATTTCTACGTTGACGTCGTGGTGGGGCTTGCGCGCTCCGAACTCTAGGCCCGTGCCGGAAGAGTTTACCTTGACGGAACAGGTCTAGGGTGAGGAGCCAGATAAAGAAACCAGCAGGGCAGCATGTGGCGACCTGTTGGGCAGAAGCGACCCCACGGACCCTATCTCCCGGGAGAAGTCTTGTTCCCACCTCTGGCTTGCCTTTATTGGCCGGATGGAGTGAACGATGACGAGGAATAGAACTCCCACCTCATTCTTGCCTTTATTGGCCGGCTTGAGTAGAGATTCGCAAGAGCAAACGTGCTCGGAGGAAGGAAGTATCCCAGTAAGATCGGGTCCAGGGGATCTTGCGCGTACTTCCGGATTGTCCTGATAGCCATGGACTCCTCACCGCTCCACTCCTCATAAGCACCTCAGGAAATGTTGCCTCCTTGTCGCTACGTCACCACGTGCTAGCGACCGTTTTCGGAGGTCCATTATTGAGTGTGTAAGTCACCCCCTGCCATTCTATCTGATTGGTCAGGCAGGGGACATAGTCCTTCCATAGTTCAAGGTTACCGATCCACTATAACCATCTAAAACCTACAATAGCCCAATATATTTTGTTCCCATGTTCTGCAATAGTCGTGCACCAACCGGGGGTTGTCCTTGGGTGCTGACGATTATCCCTGTATGCACTATGCAAGTATCATAGTGCATACAGGGATAATCGTCAGTTGGTGCCTCCTTATCATTTAAAATTGTCTAAGAGGCCTCTGCGAGTTGGCTACGGTCCCTGGTGGTACGCCTTTTAAAGGTCCGGGTCCATCCGGGATTAACATCTCTTCTCATCTTGGTTGTCGGTACCGGGGTCGGTGTCGTTGGAGAGCTGCGTCGTAGAATCGCGCTCTGATTAATTAAAGGGGCTGCCTTCCATATAACAGAATATTTAAAAATAACCCAGTCAGTCCATTATTTAAACTTGTCACTTCTTTATATAACACGCTAATACACTAAAACACACATGATGAGCACGTCTGTACACTTTGAATGCCTACGAATCATTTTTAATAAAATAAATAAAGTAATAAGTAAAGTAACTATGTATAACATTTAAAAACTTAAGTTCGTGCGTGCTTAATTCGATTATCTAAGTGAGCAACAAAGGAACTTAAGAGTTGAGACATTCCAACTTTTTTCCCCTATAAGCACAATGCCAGGAAAACAGCGTTTATTTATAAAAATTTAATGTAGAAAAAATGTAAAGAGTCCATCTTACTTCCGATATCTGTTTCTAAAGATGCTCTAAAAAGAGAACACAAGATTATTTCAACCCTTTATAATTCAACAACATGAAAATTTAAAATGGGGTGGCACTGAATAAAAAACCTAGATTATACAAATTATACAGTATCTTTTAATCCCATTGAATTAAAAGGATAAAAGGTAAAGTATACATTAATACTTAACACTAGAGGATATCCGGTTTTTTAAATCGATCCTTCGGTCCCACGCCCACAACGAACGAAAGTATAATGTTTTTTATCGATAACATTACAAATTTAAACCCCATGTTACATTTATCTCTTGAAGAGCATAGACAGTCGGAAACAGATCTTATCGAACTGAGCTTCGTTAACAATTGATTTTTTGTGGTAAAAAATACTTCTACATTTCTACCTGGGTTTGCGGAAAGCTTTCGAGAAGAGTTCTTTCACATGTGCGCGTTAGTGGAAACCTCATTGCACTCGCACCGGACCCAAGAGTAAATCAATGGTGAGAAGAGCATTTAACTAACACGGATTGTCAAAACACGCACACAAATCAGATCCGTCAGTGACCACAACACAGCCGCGACAATGGCACTTCCGCTCCTAAAAACCGACAAAAGAATTCATCGCTCTGGTCGGAGTCGGACCAAATCAACCGTATGTTGTGGTAGGCCCTCCATTGTCATCGCGACACATTGTTTTTTTTTTATTAACGGCCCATATTAGGTGTGAAATGACACCTAATCCCTTATTAAGTAAACGAACATGAACATACAAAAAGTTCTTGTCAATTTAAAAGCAATAAAATTCTCGGTGCACGAGTTATCTCGAGTGTCGAGCGGTAAAGAAAGCCGATGTATCTAAAATGCGTAAAACCGGTTCTGATAACACAACTCGGTCCGGTAACGAGTGGCCCTTTCGAACTTTCACACGGAGTGCACATGTACATATGTACATCTCATACAGCGGATGTCGTCGCAATTACGAACGGCTGCGATTATTATTGCGCGGTATTGTGCGGCCAAATTACAGCATCTCGGCTTCCCATCCGGTCTAATGCTGCCACCGTGACACGCGAGACTCGATCTTACTACGGAAATGACAGATACCAAATTGTAATGTCGGCACGGCAACGTTTGAGAAGATGCGGCGACGTCTACAGGACGCGAGGACGACGGCCGCGATAGACGGGCTAATAAGGGCCGGACAAATCGCAGGTGAATGAAATGGAACAATCGCGTACGCGCACAATGCAGTCTCGACGAGATGATACCGCGTGGACACCTGCGGAGGCTCCATCAAAAGGTAAACTTCTGATTTATGGGCTGCAACATAAACGCTACGCTTTAGCGATATGCACCGGAGAAAATCGCGCCTTTCTAATTCACAAAAGCGTGTTCGAACTTGTTCAGCGATCAATGCGTCCATCCGACTGTGAGGACGCGATTTTGTTTTCATATCTCTCGAATAATGCAGCTGCATTCAAAAGCGACACCCAGAGATGAGAAATGCTTGAATTATTGTTTGAATGGGACGGATTTCTAGAATTTATCTTTGACTTGGGACGTTGGTTCTTGGTTCCTGTAATTTGCACAATGAATGTTGATTTAGCGCACCTGCATTGTGCATGTATTTTTTGCATAGTTGTGGTACAAAAGTGTCGGATGCATAGCGACGACTGGGAGAGCAATCACCCCTGCAGTACAAGGTAGACAGGGGACGCGCCGTGAGTCAGAGCCCTCGGTGACCCGGTTCGCACGCAGCGTCGCGCGCGCTAAGCTGAGTCTTATATGACGCGGAATTTATTGGCTTCATACACGAAGCGAGCACGTATCGCCTTTCAGATAGAAAAAAAAAGGAAGAAAATACGTTTATTTTGCACAGACTAGAAGGCACACAACATATTCTGCAAATAATAAATGTTGCGTTGTATGGAATTAGTAGGAATTCATCCCTAACGGTTGAGATAGGTACACTCGCAGCTTCAGCATTGTACTCTAATCATTTCACTGTCTGGAATCCTGTGATGAGTTGGCGCAAAATCCAGGCATCATTCGTGTATTATCTATTGGTATGACGGCTCATTAGTCTCTGGCTGACTGCTTCGGTTGAGATATTTGCACAAACATGGCGCTGATAAGTTTGATTGATGGCCAGTGCCGCAATAAGGCGCTATTTCCTTGGCAACCAGCTATTATTATAGATAGATAATGTGGCGTACATATTGTAACAAATACGACATAAGTGAAATGAACTATCGTGAAGTATGTGTCGAGTGCCAAGTATTTGACATGAATATGCACTCCACTGTATTGTAGACAAGTCATTGACACTTCCTACTTTTTAATTCCGGTTATTTCTATCTATTGTCAAAAATTTGGTTTACATTAGCTACTATTCTCTTTCAATGGAGAGTGCAGTACCAGTTCTCCTTCATCATAATAATAATGACCAACAAATACGAAGGGTACCGAGAGAATTCATAATTCTAAATAAACAGTATCTGCAGTTTGAGGGTGACAGATGCAACTGGCCTGACCCGATGACACCGTTCCATCAGGGGCAAATAAAACCTTCAGGCTTCAGAGCATTATTTGCATACGTATAATTATTTTAACCAACGTCATGTAAACGTCTCCGGAGTGGAGCACAGCCGGCGTCCGGTCGGGCCGGTACAGCAGATGCCGCGCCGACCTTGCGCGCGCGCAGACGAATATAACCATATATCACACGCCTCAGACGCGATAGGAGGCTGCGTAGGAATGTAATGGAGGCTCCATTTTAAGGTGCCTTTATCATTTCCTTCTATTTTTGCAGGACAAGCAGGATAAAGGAACCTTGTCGTTGACTTTAAGTGTGATCAAGAGCAGGTTTCAGGTGTTAAGTTGTTATCAATTGTACTTTTATCCTACAGCAATAAATAATATGGACCTGTGCTAAACCGCGATAGCATCAAAAAGTAAAGTAAAAGTCATCAGGCTACGCTATTTCTTTGTGCCAACAACATCTGCTCCAAGACAAGAAAGCGATCAACAATAAATAAAAGAACACCACTCATGTTCCATTTTTGATGACTCTAGAACCCAATAAACAATACCCCTTCATTGAATATCCCTTTAATCAATATTTCGACGACAAAAAACAAGAATAAAACGTATCATTTATTCGGTTCTCGTTGTTAAGGGTGACGCCAGACGAGCGTAATTTTTTGAGTTGTGAGCCGCGTAATTTCGGTCGCGTAATTTCTGCTCGGCAGAAATTCTGTTGGGCTGCCAGACGAGCGTAATTTATTCAGTTCCTTTTCAACGCTTGTACTGGGTGTATCTGTAGTGCAATGGATATAGCTTAATGCTGATCATATTAGTATGGATGACCATACCAATGACAGCAATTACATCAATATACCCCTCTTGTACCCTATAGACATTGTTAAAGGCATAAATAAACTAAAACCTAACAGCTCCATTGGCCCCGATAACATTCCCCCCCTTATCATTAAATGTTCAAAACATATTTTCAGCAATCCCCTTTGTCACATTTTTAATTTAGCCTTGCAGACTGGTGCATATCCCTCTCAGTGGAAAGTTTCTAGAGTAACACCTATTCCTAAAACCAAAAACAAAAGCTCCGTTGAAGATTACCGCCCTATCGCAATTTTATCTTCCCCGGCGAAGGTCTTTGAGAACATCCTCCATAATGCCATAAACGAGCAAGTAAATAAATATTTTTGTAATGAGCAGCACGGTTTCAGAAGTAAGAGATCAGTTGACACGAATCTCCTGACATTGGTTGAGTATGTCTCCTCCAGCTTGGACCGCGGGCGTCAGGTAGACGTACTTTATTTCGACTTTCGGAAGGCGTTTGATAGGGTTAACAACGACACGCTGCTGATGAAACTTAGCAAAATCGGTTTTGCACCATCTCTCCTCCGTTTTTTCGCAGACTACCTACGCGATCGTCAGCAGTTCGTTAGGCTCGGTATGTACGAATCAAGCACCTACCACACGCGTTCTGGAGTAAGTCAGGGTCCAATTTTGGGGCCTTTATTATTTTTAATCATGGTTAATGATCTTCCCCAAGTTCTCCGTCAAGCAAAATGCCTATTGTATGCTGATGACTTGAAATTGTACCTCGAAATAAACTCCGAGCGTGACTGTTTAGCACTGCAGCAAGACATAGACGCGATATACAAGTGGAGCTTAGACAATAAGATGGAATTTAATCCCTCCAAATGCTTTGCAATGACATTCGGTCGAATGCGGCACCCAGTTAATTATGAATATAATTTAAATAACAATACTATCATGAAAACATCAGCCATGAAAGACCTGGGAGTCACATTCGACCGAAAGCTCACTTTCCACGACCACATCGCCACGGTAGCTAAGCAATCCTACCAAAGATTGGGTTTCGTTTTGCGAAATTGCCGCGATTTTCGCTCCGCACATGCCATAAAAATTATATTTAATGCACTCGTACGGAGCAAATTAGAATCTAGCTCCTGCGTATGGAATCCACACGAAAGTACCTACGTACTTATACTGGAAAAGGTACAAAAAGCGTTCCTTAGGTTTTTTTATAAGCGTAAACACGGCTATTACCCTTACCTCTATCCGACTAAATTTCTATTGGGATGCCTCGGATATAACTCGTTAGAGGTAAGGCGAGCAAAAGACCAGCTCACCATAGCCTGTAAGACGCTCCGTGGCACTATTGACGCGCCTGATCTACATGCCGTGCTGACTCGCTTCTTTGTGCCAGACAACTACTGCCGCGGCAGAAAGCATAGGCTGTTTGCTGTGCCTCCATGTCGCACAGTTGCGCGTGCTAAGTCCCCAGTACCACGTACTCTGGCCGCACTTAATGATCTCTTGGACTCTAATCCAACAAACGATCTGTTTGCGGACGAATGGACGAAGATTTTTTCGGCATGTCAGAAGTACTGTGAGAGGGATTTATGAAAGTGTTGTTAACTTTTAATTGATTTTATATTTAATGTTTTATGTGTCTTTAATTTTTGTAATTGGTTTTAAACCGTTTTAATTAAAGAATAAATAAATAAATAAAATAAAATAAATAGGTAATAAAAACGTTGTGTATTTACGAAGCATATAGCGAAGACTACTCACAGTTGTTACTTTTCTCCTCATTAGTGAAATTGTTCCAATCTTCGAAACAATTTTCTGCAACCTCTTGCCCTTTGTTTTAAAAACTTGTCACTATACGACTTTTCTGATAAATTCCACAGTCAAGGCCGTTGTTCGACTTCATTTATCAATTTTTCCGTGTCTACAAACTTGTGACAGCGAAATTAACGTATTGACTCCCACGCGTTCCGTGATTGACTTTCGATTCCTTCGCCTCCCTCTCGCCGCTAACTCAATTCAGCCGGGATTGTGCGCGTGAGTCGGCAGACAACTCATTTTGCGTCGCCGTGTGAACGAAACAGGATTTTTGTATGAAACCGAATGTAGCAGAAATTACGCGACTGAAATTATGCCACTCACAACTCAAAAAGTTACGCTCGTCTGGCTTCACCCTAAATGTCATAATAAACTCAATAGCGAGATAATAACACGGCATCACACGGGCTAAGGTCACAACATCCAGTAAAATATTAAGTATAATTGGAAAAAATGAATTCTAAAAGACTGGAAGTGAATGTCAGGCCGCAAGTGCGAGCAATCTTCGACAGTGGAAATGGCTATGCGGTTTTATGGTGGTAAAAATAAATAATTATCATGAACAAGACTAGTGTACTGCAGGGCTGTTGTGGAAGACTGATCGTTGCAATTATTGAAACTTGAATGTCGGGATCATTTTATGATGGGATCAGATAATACTTTATGGGTGCAGTGCCTGTGTTCTTTGGTCTCCTATTTTTTTGTTTTAGGCGAAAGCGTCAGGGTAGCCATTTTCTTACGTTTCTGAAATTTGAATCTGATCCTAATGACAGAACGATCTGTAGAGTCCTATTTATTACGGTCGCGAATCGTACTTTAATCAATGTTCAACGTGACACTGACCTAATTGCATAAAACGTAAAAATAATTGAATTTCGCGGACTACTTTAGCGCATCCCTAAACCAAAGAATTATGGGCGCTTTTTGTATACATATAATGAAAAACTCTCGTTTACCGAAGTTAACTTTTAGACTTAAGTTTAAAATTGTAAGTGAGCAAAAAGACTATGACAAAAAAAAACTTAACAAGAGAACTTGCCAGCAAGCTTAGAAAATTAATAAAATACCACAATATGACAATAAACGATGATAACACTGGCATAAGACTATTTAGGAACTATAAAAAAAAATCCTAACGGCAAATTAAAAAAGTGATTTTTTCAAACAAACTAAATAGTGATGGGACGACTACGGATTTTGCCGATCACCCGCCGATGCCCGCGACGTATGTCGATAAAAACTATCTCCGGGATGCAATCTATCTCTCTGCCAAATTTGAACGAAATCCGTTTAGTGGTTTAGGCGTGAAAAGGTAACATACAGACAGACAGAGTTACATACTTTCGAATTTATAATATTAAGTTTGGATACATAAATTTGATTGGATTTACGTATGCGGACTGGGAATATCATTAATTAGACACGCAGTTTAATTTATTCTCGTTTTATGGTCTCCACGTCGTATAGTATTATTTCTCATTGAATCATCTGATCGGGACAAACGACAAAGCCTGGGTTTTCTTCGGGTGACTAACATAAGCACTAATATTTTAGGAAACAAGCGTGGGTGACCCAGCTAATAGTCAATTTCCACAAACTGTGACGTCAGAGTCAGTGTACAACTTGGAATTTCGGCTGTTCCACAGTATGAGTCATTCACAATTAACTAAATATTGATAAAGATATATTGGGTTCCAAAGTCTGGCTTATCGTGGCGTTCGATCGCGAATCAAGGTAGATAGAGTGGTGATAATGGTTTTAGACGTAACAAGATCATTTAGACATCAATGGAGAGACCATATTATTCAGTGGTTACGTATTTATGTAAAAAACAGTCCGGGAGTTCCGACAGAACTGAAATCTTAAACAATTACGTGTTTTTTTTTTTTTATCGTCTTATAAACAAAACACAAACAGAATACTTTGCCAACACTCACTGACATATCGGATATACATTAAAACCGAGTACATCCCGAGGACAGCCGAACACATCCGAATGTAGCGCGGTGTCGGTTACGGTAACAGTGTCGCGAGTTCAATGGTTTTCCCCATCTCAAAAAATGCCCAACGCGCCTAAAGAACTTTTCCACTTCAAAAATATTAAAAAAAAAACATCGAAGAAACTTCCGTATGAATCTTTCTTCTAATTGCGTAAAACATTATACAGTGAAACTTGGTTAAGTGGGACCTGGATAAGTGAGAAACCTCCATAACTGGAACTCATGCTGAGGTCCCAACACTTTGGCACTGAATTACCTCTGTTAGTGGGACGAGGTAAGCCTCTATATCTGGGATTTGTTCTTTCGATTTATCATCATAGTTACCTCTATAACTGAGACAGCGAGTAAATTTTATATGCATAAACCTCTGTAACTGAGATAACATTGTTTGTTTACTCATTCTTATTCTACCCACAAATTATTTTATTTAATGATCGCACCTGTATAACTGAAATAACCTGTATTCTCGCCTCTATTAATGGAACCCTCTGTAAATGAGACAGATATTTATTTATACCTGTATATCTGAGACACTGGGTAAGTGGAATACCTCTATAAGTGAAACGACATTGCAGGTCCCTTGATGTCTCACTTAACCAGGTTTCACTGTAATTGATAATAATTTTCATTGAAACCTGCCATGTAGGATAGGTAGATTGTGTTCAAAAAATGTAACTCTTCGACCAGAAATCCACGAAACGAACAGTAAATATCATGAATTGCTAAAATTAAATTACGCAATTCTCAATTACCTTCATCGCTACCTCAATCCAATTATCAATCAGCCGCGGACCGTACGTACCTCTCGGGCTTATCAATATGATTCACAATTCCGCGAATTCCAAAAAAAGTAAATGGATGATAGTGATAGGTATGTTATTAGGTGAGTATACACTAGAGCAGGGGTGGCCAACTGGTCGATCGCGATTATTAGTCCAGTCGATCGTGGCAAAGCAATAAATATTTCCAACTCCAAACCTGATTTTGCTAATCTAGCGAAAGATGCTGAAACGCAATGCTCATATTAATATAAATAAATAGTTACTAAGAATAATTATCAGTTTTATATTTTCCCTCTTAATAAAATAAAAAATACTACATAATAAAATTGTGTACTGAACTATGCTGTTTCATATAGGATTTCAAGAAGTATGTTAGTAATTGGTAGATCGCACAGGGTGTCGTCAATCCATAGTAGATCTTAGGTCTAACCAAATTGGCCACCCCTGCACAAGAGCATTTTCTCGAGCATTGCCATGTTATGTTACGTTCTTACGAATGGTAAAAATACAGGCAAAAGCAAGCTCAGTTTCCAAAAGCATTCCCATGTAATGTAACATTTCTGCGAATGCTCGATGCTGCATTCGACGTAATGCTCACGGCGAGTGAGCATTTACCTGTAACATTTCTTTCTACCTGAAATTTCGGACGTACAGGCCTTTGCTCGATAAGATGTTACACCAATACGCTCGTTGGTTTTTTAAATCAGGTAACAACAACACACACATCATCGTCATCATCGTCATTTGTAACAAAACATCGAGGGTCGTGTTCGAAGTGAGGTTCGATAAAATTTAAAAACGGCGAATGCTAGATGTTGTTACAAGTAAATTCTCTAGTCTATATTCACCTTTACAGGTCTGTTTTTTCCTACTACAGCGCAACGGCTACTCTAGTCTCTTCATTTCTCTCTATCTAGGACCCATAAGGACCAGTTTTTATAAAGAAGTCGAGCTCATACACACAGAATGGATGGTACTCGAAATCATCCCCTTAATCAACTCCCAACTGACGCTTAAAACAATATTAAGCAGCCGTTAATGTATTTATCATTGCCCAAACGACCGCCCATCTGAAGCTAATCATCTCTAATTACAATCACGCAACACAATCTGTTGGGACAAAACGACTAGTTACATGTTGTAGGGAAAATAATCTATCACCCGGTAATCATTACGAGGCTTATGAACAAAAACTGGAGTAGTACTACAGTCGACCGCACATTAATGTTAAGAAAACCAGTCGGTACAAGGTCCATGCTGACTTCATATTCTATTGAAATTCCGTATTGCTAGGCCGCGGCCGGCACAATTAGCCTATGATGTTCCCACTGCTGGGACACAGGCCTCCTCTCTTCTAGAAGGAGTGGGCTGTAATCTACCACGCGGACCTAATGCGGGTTGGCAGATGTCACATGTCTTCGAATTTTTGGTTCTAGGATGGTTTCCTCACAATGTTTTCCTTCATCGTTTTGAAAGCAATGGTGATGAAAATATTTACGCAAAGTAAAGCGCAAAGAGAGAAAGAGAGTAGGGGAGCCTTTGTCCTGCAATGGGACATCACAGGGTAATAGAGAGAAAGAGAGTTTGGGAGCCTATGTCTTGCAGTGGGACATCGCAGGCTAATAGAGAAAAGAGTAGGGGGCCTTTGTCTTGCAATGGGACATCACTCGCTAATAGAGAGAAAGAGAGTATGGGAGCCTTTGTCTTGCAGTGGGACATCACAGGCTAATAGAGAGAAAGAGAGTAGGGAGCCTTTGTCTTACAGTGGGACATCACAGGCTAATAGAAAGAAAGAGAGTAGGGAGCCTGTCTTGCAGTGGGACATCACAGGCTAATAGAGAGAAAGAGTGTAGGGAGCCTTTGTCTTGCAGTGGGACATCACTCGCTAATAGAGAGAAAGAGAGTAGGGACCCTTTGTCTTGCAGTGGGACATCACAGGCTAATAGAGAGAAAGAGAGTAGGCAGCCTTTGTCTTGCAGTGGGACATCACAGGCTAATAATCCTCGGTTACGAACCCACGACCTTACACCTCGTAAGTGGTAACACTTGGCCACCACTGCTCCGCTCCGCTGGCTAGCACAAGGCCAAACCGTTACCAGAGAAATGTGTCCGACTGTACTATGATGACTTTTTAATTTATTTGGAACGAAGCGGCATGGTGTAATGACGAGCAGGTTGAAAAAACGCGGATGACGCGGCTGTTATAGAAACCGAGGAAGGGCCATGTTATGATTGATAAAAAAAAAAGGTGAGAATACGAGTTACGGCCACTACATAAGGTTGATGAGGGACTTGAAGTGATTCGGATTGAAAGTTACACCAAACTTAACATCATTCAACCCTATTAATAAAGCAGCTTCAATCTAAGCAGCCTGCTGTGTTTCGTCGAAGCGTGGAGTTCCAGTGCCTTAGGCATCTTCTGGGCACGCTCGTTCCATCGTAGACCTCATCCATCGCTTTCCATCAGGCGTGATCGAGGTCAAGAGAAAGAAAGAATAAGAAAAAAATTGTTGAAGTTAGATTTGTACCATAAGAACCAAAAGTGCTTGTGGTACAAATCTAACTTAGAAAGATGTATTAATGATTACAATCTGACACTGACCTGCAAATTGCAAAAAACGTAAAAAAAAAAATAATTTCGCGGTCTACCACTACCCACCCATTCACCTTAAACTTACGTATTACAAGAACTTTATTGCGACCTTTACTCTTCATACAATGTTGCTACTTTCATATCAAATGCTACTCACATAACTCGCATTTGAACCGCAGGAGATCCCGTTGCTACAGAGGATAATTATTCTAAGATACACATAAGTAACGTATGGTTAACCTTTGAGTTGTACAGGTTCAGCAGAGGAGTATTGTAGTAAAAACCGTAGCATCATGTCGGTTAAGAACCATCCTGGGATTAGCTAGAAGACTTGCAATCAACACCGCGGAAACAGGTTCTTGATTCGATCTTTTTTATAGACTTCAAAAAAAAAAGGTTATCAATTCGACACGTATGCATGTAATATTATTGGAATTGCATTATATTCACATATGACAATCTATTAGGGCTTCCAAACAAATATACAAAATTTTATAAACGTATGTATGTATAGTCGGTGTAGTCGGTGGCAAAAAACTAAAATTAAAATACAGATCCCAAGATACCGACTTCCGAAATTAAAGTTATTTCATAATTTCGAGTGAATTTCTTTTTGAAGTCTGTTTAATTTTTTTAAATGATATTTTTATCTATGACCTAGGAATGGTTGCAGCCATTGCTTTGTCTGTGAACCAATGCTGAATAGCCACCGACACCCTGTGGGACATAACACCACACCCGAATTCCCCAATGGCAGAGGTGCATCTATAAATACACCCACATTTCACCAGTTATTATAAAGGCGAAAGTTTGTGACTGTGTTTGTATGTTTGTTACTTCTTCACGCAAAAACTACTGAACGGATGTAGATGAAATTTGGCACAGAGATAGATTATAACCAGGATTAACACATACAATACTTTTTATCCCGATATTCCGACGGGATCGACACTTATGCGGGTAAAACCGCGGGGCGCAGCTAGCAATATTATAAAGGCGAAAGTTTGTGACTGTGTTTGTATGTTTGTTACTTCTTCACGCAAAAACTACTGAACGGATGTGGATGAAATTTGGCACAGAGATAGATTATAACCAGGATTAACAATATAGGATACTTTTTATCCCGATAAGCCCACGGGATCGACACTTATGCGGGTGAAACCGCGGGGCTGCTAGTAAGTTAATTAAGTGCCATGTAATAGAGGGTGAACCCTGAAGCACCTACAAGTGAAAAACAAAACCGTGTTGGTCACAGTGTAACTTGCTATTATAAGTGATACACTTGCCATAACGGAACGAATACGGTACTACAGATCACCGACCGCTCACCTTTTTACGCACAAATCACATAAACCTATCAAGAGAAATCGTCAAAAAAAAAACTGGCCAAAAACGCCGAAAAAAAACTCGTTTGTTGTATGGGCACCCCCCCTTAAATATTTACTTTACTTCTGTTTTTAGTATTTCTTGTTATAGCGGCAACAGAAATACTTCACCTGTGAAAATTTCAACTGTCTATAGCTATCGCGGTTCTTGAGATACAGCCTAGTGACAGACAGTCGGACGGACAGACAGCGTAGTCTTAGTAATAGGGTCCCGTTTTTACCCTTTGGGTACGGAACCCAAAAAAAAAACGAAACTTAGATACAAAACGGTACAAAAGGTACATGATAGATACATATTTATGAAGCAAAACATCCTCTGGTCTGTCGGGATGTTGGGATACGTTCACCAAATGTCGTTATCTATTTACATTATTATCGTCAGTTATCGAGGGTCGCCCTTCTAGGAAACCAGGGTTATCGGTACGAGTGCCGACTTTGTGATAAACCAATCATGAGAAGGGATTTCCGAAGGATTCCGTGGCGAGTTTAGATGTAAATTATAAAGGGAGATCGGTGTGACAATTGTATAACTTAACATTGATTGTTCATATTAGTGGTGGTTCAATGGTAACAGTGACGACTTACGAGTTTTAGGTCGTAGGTACAGACGCCAGCACATCAAGCTACTACAATCTGTCAAATTTCTTTAATAGATTTTCAACTTTATCGCTAAAGCATAAGGTTCAAGGTTGATTGGGAAAGTTTGACAGTTTCGGGTAGCTTGATGTGCTGGTGTCTATACGAACCCAGGAAAGCTCTATACTTTGTGTAAATTATTTTGTCACCACTACTGTCAAAACGGTGAAAGAAAAAATCGTGAGGAAGGCAGCATGCCATAAAAACAAAAAACTGGCCAAGTGCGAGTCGGACTCGCACACGAAGGGTTCCGTACCACAAGGCAAAAACACCGGAAAAAAAACATGTTTGTTGTATGGGAGCCCTTAAATATTTATTTTATTTTAATTTTATTATTTATTATTAAAGTTAAAATACAACTGAGTATTTTTTGAATATTTCAAGTGCCTACCTGTTGCCATTTTTGATATAGAGCAAAAAAGGGCAAAAAAAATCGCTTTTGTTGTATGGGAGCCCCCCTTAAATATTTATTTTATTTTGTTTTTAGTATTTGTTGTTATAGCGGCAACAGAAATACATAATTTGTGAAAATTTCAACTGTCTAGCTATCGCGGTTCTTGAGATACAGCCTGGTGACAGACAGACAGACAGACGGACAGACGGACAGACAGCGAAGTCTTAGTAATAGGGTTCCGTTTTTATACGGAACCCTAAAAAGTAATTTAAAAAAATTAAACCTATTTCAAAAAGAACCATTTTGCCACCGACTTCCGAAATTAAAGTTATTTCATAATTTTTTAGTTAATTCCTTTTTGAAGTCAGTTTAATTTTTTTAAACCTTTTTATTCCGTATTTTTTTAGTTTTAAGTAAAAGCTGGAATATTTGTTTGTAATAAGTAGGTAATAGTTTTGTTGTAAATATTGCACTAGAATCTGACCAAGGTTTTAAGATGTTTTCCCTTTGACACTACACCCGTAAGCTCGTATCAATAAGTCAGGCCGTCACACTTATACGTATTATTCCATATCTTGAAAATTACTGCATCGATTTTGATGAAACTTGCACTATTCCCTAAGTTGAAGTAAATGTATTGTAAGCCAATTAAACAAAATGGTCACCATCCGAATAATAGTTGCGGAGAAATGCGTGGACAAACATAGGTACACATCAATAACATTTTGTATATTTGTTTGGAAGCCCTAATACATTGTCATATGTGAATATAATGCAGTTCCAATAATATTACATACATACGTGTCGAATTGATAACCTCCTTTTTTTTTTGAAGTCGGTAAAAAATTCAAAGACATGTGACATCTACTAACACTCACAGGGTGGGTGGTGGATTACAGCTTTACAGCCCACTCACTGTCGAAGAGAGGAGGCGTGTATCCCAGCAGTGGGAACATTATAGGCTGAATAATCATGTAATGTATTATAGGTATAATAGGGTCCTTATAATGCCCTTATTGTTTTAGAACAGAACATTTATTGTTCATTCCACGATTGGACACCTAATACCGTACAGCGAAAACCGGCCATTATTGTCTGTGGAACCGCATCTATGTCAATAACATAGACATTATGTTTATTGTTCTATGTTCCCCGTTAGCCAGAGAAGCGCAGCCGTGACGATGTGTCAATAAAATAGCAATAACGCACCAGCAATATCAAATATCTAATTTATCTACTGCAAGTGTAATCAAGATTCATACTTTATAACCCATCGAATAAGTCGTTAAGATGGAACAGGGCGTGTGATTCTCCGTACAAATGTATTGCCCTTTTTTCTTCCTGAATAATGCCTCTAGAACAATTTTTTTTTTATAAAATAAAGGTCTGCTGCAAACACGTCCCTGTCATTTTCTTTTTTCCAGGAACTAATTAGTAAAGAAAATATTATGACCCTCTAAAAATTATAAAATAATGCCCTATTTTTACCGCCGTGGTAAGAGGACTACCAGACAAAGAAAAGTTTTAATCATAAAAAAAAATGATAGGAATCTAAACATACTCTTTCTTAAAATGTTAATGTAAAAAATAACTGTATCAGCTCAGTTTTCGACGAGAAAAAAGGGGAATACAAAACGTCGATCTTGTCAAAATTTTTGAGATAATTTCGGTCTGAGCTGCAGCTGTCCCTATCACACACTACGGGGGCAGACTCACCTATTTTTCAAATTCCTCGCTGGCCCGTCCCCTCTGAAGTCAGCAGCAGAATGATTCAAATATACTGTTCCTCCCAGACTCTCAGGATCAGTTACAAAGACCGATTAGACGTATACATAATTGGGACGGCGATAAACCTCCCGTTTCGCCCTCTAAACATTGGCCAGTTGTTCTAAATCTACCCACACACGTCTTTAAGTTTATTTGCAGTTCAATTGAGATAAAGACGAGCAATAAAATGGGTGATGTAAACCCTTTAGACTCCCACCTGGTAAATAACAATGGACTGAGGTAATCGTGCGGATTTTGAGAACCTGTCATATGAATGGCGCATAACCAAACGTGATAATAAATAAAAGTATTTCAATGGAACTGGATCATAAGGACGTTGGAACTTGTTTTCTAAGTCATTTATGTCCTTTAAAGGAACTTCGCATCTTAAATGGACCTAATACATTTTTGTGGAGGTGACGTGTATCTAAGTGCTTGGCCAGACTGGTAGCGCAGGGCGGGGAGCGGCGCGGGTGCGGGAACGCGCGCGATCTGCCTGTCCGCAGTCGAGCGCGGCTTCATTCTGAGTGTTATGATAACTAGTTTTCGGCGACCAGGGTGGTCGACGCGCGGGCCGCCCGCGCATTCACTGCGGCCACTTGTATGAACGAGCTATAGCGTGAGTTGCCCGTGCGCTCCCCGCGCCAATCAGCCCGCGCCGCTCACCGCACCCGCGTGTCCACTGTGGACGCTCAAATGAAGTTCTTATGTTTGAGTACGCCACGCCGCGTTGGCCTCGCTCTCGCTTTTACAGTCTGGCCAAGCTCTAACAGGAAAAGCCGTAAAATTCGCCTTAAAAAAAACCAGTCAAGTACGAGTCGGACTCGCGCACCGAGGGTTTCGTAGGTATGTAACTGCTTTATTCTTATTCAAGTTTTTCGGATTTTTCCTTTTCGGAAATTTTCAAGAAGCAGCCTTGTGCTACATGACATTGCTTCTTGAAAATTTCATGATTCTAGGTCAACAGGTAGTACCCGATAGTTTTTGATTCCCTTGCGAGTGTCAAAATATGCGGCTTAAACTGAACATAAACGCCCGTATCTTTTGATTGCGTTGACTTAGAAGTTTGATTTTTTTCACTGCTTCAAGGAGTTGCAGCCCTGGCCCTGACTATTTGATATTAATTTCAACTTGATTCCATAACGCCCGCGTTCCTGAGAAAAACGGTCTTGATAGACGGTCAACGAAGTGATCTTATAAGGGTTCCGTTTTTCCTTTTGAGGCACGGAACCCTAAAAACAGTAGCAGAGACAACGGTATGAATTATTACAGAAGAGAAATGTAATATACATGATACTAGTAGATAACAAAAGGAGGAGGGGCCCGTGGCTAAATAAGAACAGCCGCACAGGTCGATCGATCAGGTTAAGCTACGCTTGCCGCGATTGGTCTGCGGATGGGTGACCATCTTTACATACCGAGACCCTTCCGTGCCTCGGAAAGCACGTTAAGCTGTTGGTCCTGGCTGTCATTCGTGGATCTTTGACAGTCGTTACGGGTAGTCAGAAGCCCGAAAGTCTGACAACCAGTCTTACCAAGGAGTATCCGTAATACCCAATAACTGGGTTGTGGAGGTCAGATAGGCAGTCGCTCTGGTACTGGTATTCAGCTGCATCCGGTTAGACTGGAAGCCGACCTCAACATAGTTAGGAAAAGGCTAGGCAGATGATGACTAGTAGATAACAAACAAAAAATACAAAACATCGAACTTACTGCAACAATGAAAAAAAGGCCGTTTTTTTTTTCAGCGAAACATTTTGCCTGACATACTGGCGATACTGCGAAATACTCAACCACAAGTATAATGAGAATTAATTGACATTATCATTAAAATGGAACCCCTTCGGCTTCACCATTTAGATCGGTCAAGGCTTTCATTTCGACGACTGTAACCGAACAAAGAATTGACCACGACAATGAAAGTAAGAAACTACTGATTCGATATCAAGGTTAGGATGTTTAATATCATTCATTGCACACAAAAAAAAACAGATATTTAAAGCACTTTCTAAACAAGATAGAACTGATGCAACTGTTAAGTATCTAGCACTAAATAAAATGCTTCGATCAACGTTATTCGTGCATACAACACTATACATAAATAGTTCAACAAATTTCCCAAAACCGTATTAAAACACAAAAAACCCGTGAATGAATCAACAACCGCTATTTAATTGTCAATATAAATTTGTCGCCGGCCATTTCGCGGCTCTTTTAGCGAAAATAAACTTCAATTTGGAGTTAAAACCAAGCGCAAAAAGCTCACTTGAATTCTCGGAAAAGAAATATATTTGCGGACAGGAAAAGGAGGTTTTTAACACTACTTATAAAACTCTAATTGGCTTTGGGAACACGAATGATGTAATTAACGGTATTGTAACACTGCCGATAATGTGGCAGTTTCTTAGCGTCATAGTACTATGACTTCAACTCAATTGTAGGTACTTAGTAGCAAGTAAAAAACTGGCCAAGTGCGAGTCGGACTCGCACGCGAAGGGTTCCGTACCACAAGGCAAAAACGCCAAAAAAAAAAAACATGTTTGTTGTATGGGAGCCCCCCTTAAATATTTATTTAATTTTAATTTTATTATTTATTATCAAATTTAAAATACAACTGAGTATTTTGTGAATATTTCAAGTGCCTACCTGTTGCCATTTTTGATATCGAGCAAAAAAGAGCAAAAAAATCGCGTTTGTTGTATGGGAGCCCCCCTTAAATATTTAATTTATTTTGTTTTTAGTATTTGTTGTTATAGCGGCAACAGAAATACATAATTTGTGAAAATTTCAACTGTCTAGCTATCGCGGTTCTTGAGATACAGCCTGGTGACAGACAGACGGACAGACGGACAGACGGACAGACGGCCAGACGGACAGACGGACAGACAGCGAAGTCTTAGTAATAGGGTTCCGTTTTTACCCTTTGGGTACGGAACCCTAAAAACTATTATGATATGGTCGATCAATATACTAATAAATTAACGGAGCCTGTAGCAATTTTATTGGTGGTCATGAGCTTAATATAATTTACCATACAAGTCTCATTATATCGTCAACATATTTAACCCCACATCTGTAAGGCAAGCTTATTAAATTCGGTAACAATAGAAAAAGTAATTGTGTCTCATTTGTGACAGTCGAATTTATAAATGAGATGGACGAAGATGACATGATTACATGAACAGAAAGGAAAAAAAATAATAAAAAAACATTACTCACGATGGGTGTTATCAAGGGGCCCGGGCCCGCGCCGTCAACCTCATCTGGAACCAAAAACAAACATGATTTCAAATTAAGGGATAATGAAGTGTCGGCATTTTAGAGTTCTGTTCGACGAGAGAAAAACACTCCCATAGTATCGCTTTTATACAGTAGGTAGGTACGCGAAAGCATTATTTCTAGAAAAGTTATGTATGAGAAGCTTTTGATACCTAATAGTATACTCAAGAGTCCTGTATTGACAACATTTTTAGAAAGCTCAGATTATTGCATCTTTAGAGAATTTTACATGATTACCAAGAAAGCTCGTAGCTATCCTACTCGCAAATTAAAATCACTATCGCATTATTCATTTAGAAAAATAAGATATTGGTATTTGTATATCTCCATTAAAAATCTTTAACAATCTCCAAGTCTTTTTCTTTTTCTTATTCTCTCTTGTAGTACCTACATATCAAAAGGAACCCTGAGCTTATCATACATTTCGTAGACGTCTATATTTTTTCCATTTTACCGTGTCCACAGTTCACCGCCTTGCCACCGTAGCGTAACGATATAACTAGCTATGTTTGTTACAACTTGATGCCGGTCATCATCACCGATGGACAAACTAGTTTACACTGGACTTATAATAAAACCATATATATTATCTGTAGACGACGACGAACTGAGTCAATGTTAAAACCACAAGGAATGACTACAACGAAATTATTTGAGAAGAGATTTTGAAATTGAACGCATTGCATGATTGCATTTCTTTTAAGCAGTAGAACAATACGAAAGCAAACAGCAACAGGACCAAAATAAATATTCCATCATAATAAAAATATGTAGTCCAGGAGAAACCCCGCAAGCATCACAAGCCGCAGGTAACAATTATAGACAACCACACTACCGATAACTGTAATCATAGGAACGTTCGAATTAATGAAACTCCAGGCTAAATCGTTGCAACGCTCATAAAACATAGTCGTAAAATAATATACAGAAATGCCATCAGCACATCACGGACGGTTCTCACGCTGTATAGATATAAAACCCATAGTATGTACGAGCAATTAAGAGGTACATAATATAAAAATGATTGCCAGACATCACACGATCCTTTTATAGATGGCGATGTCGATATACTGGGCTAGTGCCAAAAAAATATTAAAAAAATAAGCGATCATTGATCTGCAGCATCACTAATCGGTAATGTATACACACGTCCAATTTATTATCATGTCCAAACTGGATATATCAAATAGGTATATGTGATGCGATAATACAAAAAAGTCTCAAAAACATTTTGATGTTAATATTAATACGTCACGTCAATAAATTCTAATTTATAATACAAATTGTCAGGCATCTGCTTTGGATGTTCAGATCAAACGGACTCCGATGTTGATACTATATCTTTGAAATTAAAAACCTTGTCATGAGTATAACTTACTTTTGAAGCAAAAAATCTCAATATAACATTATTAATAAATTATCGCCACATTATAACTAGTTAGCACTAATTAGGCCTCGTTAGTAATTTTGTATTTCTTTTTTAGAGCTGATAGAGAAACTGGTTTAAAGACATACCACGAGAGACTTTTCTCTGGCCCCCGCAGACTTGAGAGAAGCCAGATTTTGCAACCAACAACAGATAAGGACGGTGCTTATTTCAACCGATGACCACGCGGAAATGATAAAAATATCCCATAACATGACAAACATAAACGATTATCATTATCCACGCAACAAAGTAGCTGATTAGTCACCCATGACCACATATGCTATTATTTATAACACCATGCATATGTAAATGATACAAGAAACAATAAAACTCCATTTAATAACCATTTAAGACTATCCCGGGATCAGAACCATGACAAGTCTTGATTCAAGAATTAAGACTAAACGAAATGTGTCATACAATCTTATCACGATTAAAAATAACTCAATTATTGATATCAATTAGTATCAGTGAACAAGTGTTATTTATTGAGTCATGTACTATGCGCCTGCGGCAGCGTATGAATGGCTAGCCAATGACTCAGTGTTTGGTGCCAAACGGCTGCATATTAATATTGTTTCATGGAAAACTAATCATACAGGATAACACATGATTTTAAATGTTAATCTTAGGTGGTCTTCTCGACTTTGGTACTTGTGGAGGAAAATGTTTAAAAAATTACGATGAACTTCAGCATTATGTGGGCAGGTAGCCTTTTATGCCTTTGAGCCAAGGTGGCAAATACATTCATCAAGTTCCTTGTGCAAATAACTAAGCTTGTTGATTCAGGGAGTCGCACATGTGCAATATACAAGTTTTCCATAAGTATGTAATCTACCGCTAACACATTAAAATTTACTTGTTTTGTTTCAAGATGATTTATTAGATAATAATGCAACTCATAAGATGAGGCTAATAACGTGCTTCATCAACAAATACATTGATTAACTCCAGAATTATAAACTAAATGCATGAAACAATATAGGCTCCCGCAGACAGGCATGACGCGACGGTGCGACGCGATTCTGGTAGAACAATTTCAATGAAGTTTTCATAGAAATTGTTCTATTAGAGTCGCGTCGCGCCTGTCTGAGGAAGCCTTAACAGGAAAACTTAAACCATCTTGAGTGTCGGCCTTCCACTTACTAACGCACGAACTAGGTAGACGTGCTCAGCAGCGGCATACCAAAACTGCTTCTAATCGGGTTCAGATAACTAGGCAGATAGAGCAATTACTGAACTTCAAGATCCTAATAGATCAGAGAGAAAACACTAATTTCCTAACAGTGCCAATTACTGATACATTAGTCTTTGAAGTTATTGCAGTAAAAGAAAACGGCGGAGATTGTAAAGCGGAACGGGAACCAGAGGTCATGGCCGTTCGAGAGTAAGCTGGTCGTTTAATTAATTTATCAGGAAAGAGTCGGAAAGACGCAACGAAATGTAAAAGGTATTTCTTCCTGCTCGGTTGAACGGCACTTAATAACAGCTGATTTTGTATTTTTTATTGTGAAGGCGGAATTCGAATTGTACATTGGTGTTTTACAATTATTGTTTCTTTATCGGGAATTGGGATGCCATTTGAGTGAATTCGCAAAAATATTGATGTTCTTTTTATGTTACAGTGTCTTTTTTAGGGTTCCGTACCCAAAGGGTACAAAACGGAACCCTATTACTAAGACTTCGCTGTCTGTCCGTCTGTCTGTCACCAGGCTGTATCCCAAGAACCGCGATAGCTAGGCATTTGAAATTTTCACAGATGATGTATTTCTGTTGCCGCTATAACAACAAATACTAAAAACAAAATAAAATAAATATTTAAGGGGGCTCCCATACAACAAACGCGATTTTTTTGTCCTTTTTTGCTCGATATCAATAATGGCAACAGGTAGGCACTTGAAATCAAAATCAAAATCAAAATGTTTTATTTCACATAAACCAACATGGGCACTTATGAAACGTCAGAAGCTAGGTGCACGGTTCCAATTGGTCGTTTCCTATGGAGAAGAACCGGCAAGAAACTCCACGGTTACTCTTTTTAAAAATAATTGGCTTTTACAATGTTTCCAGATTACAGTAGGTATGGGAGGACAGCGCAGGCCTGTCAACAAGTACCAAGTACTTGATAGAATAAAAAATGGTCTACAGATCTAAAGTGTATAAGGCCTACAAAGTCCTCACATTTACAAAATAAGAATCTATCAAAAGGATAAATAAAAAAAATATTAATAAAAACCTACTAAAACCAAGTGTTATGATTCCCATTAAAACCACTAATAAAGAGGTGAAAATTTGAATTGTCTGTATATAATGTCAAATAGTAAAGAAATTATGTCAAAAAGTATATAATGTCAAATAATAAAGAATAATAAAGAAATTATGTCAAAGAGTATGTAAAAGAAAAATAAAAAAATAAAAATTTAACATCGTAATTTGAGAGCAGTTAATAGACATTTACATAGTTATGCCGTTAATGAGAAGCCAGGGAAGCCACATGTGCAGAAGGAATTATTGCCAGACTACCTTGTCTTCAACGTAGTCTTTAATCTTATAATATGCTTTTTTGATTAGGACACGTTTGATGAGGGTTTTGAACTTTCCATCGCTAAGTTCTGTAACCGGCTTTGGCAACTTATTATAAAAACGGATGCTGTTTACAAGAAATGACTTGCTAGTTTTAGTTAATCTAAATTTAGGTAACACAATTTCATTTTTACTACGTGTATTTATATTATGGAAATCGCTTCTTATTTTGAAGAGTCCTAAGTTTTTGCGAACATACAAAATACTTTCTAATAAAATATTCACAAAATACTCAGTTGTATTTTAACTTTAATAATAAATAATAAAATTAAAATAAAATAAATATTTAAGGGAGCCCCCTATAAATATATGCCTTGTGGTACGGAACCCTTCGTGTGCGAGTCCGACTCGCACTTGGCCAGTTTTTTATTACTAAATGGGCCCGCTCTTGACCCCCGATGGAAAGCGATAGGTGAGATCTCTGACGGAACGAGCGTGCCCAGAACATGTTCACTCTTGCTTTGAAGGCAGAGGGGTTAAATGTGGGAGACACAGACGCAGAGAGTTCCACACTTTGTCTGTGCGCATAATAAAAGTGATGGAGAAGCGCTGAGTACGACTCGTAGGGATATCAACAAAGAGCGGATGGTACCTACGCTGCAGTACGTCTGGTTGTCAGGTGGTAAAAGGGTGATGGTGGGATCAGGTCGTGGAGCTCCTGCGCACACTCTCCGAAGTACAGTCTGTAGAAGACCGACAGGCAAGCAACATTATGCCGATGATATGTGTAGATTAGACTAGACTATTGTGGTTGTTTTATTTTATTTTAAATATCGTTTTTTTTTATATTTAGCCAGTCAAATGATCTCTCGCCTACTAGAAGCCGTTTGCAATTAAGCACTCAATGGTTTTCAAATTGGATGGATGGATTTAGTTGTTATGGAACTTATTAAAGTAGTTATTATTTTTAGATATTATTATAAGTACTACTAGTTTTTTTAAGTTTTTCATAGTTTTAAATGATAAGTATGTAAGTTAATTTTAAGACCACGCTATCGCATTAGGTATACACCGGTAATGATAGTTGTAAAGATTTTAATAAATAGATAATAAATTTTATTGTGATCTGGTAGCCTGTCTGGACTTTGCTGTATCAACCACACACAAAATACATAGCATCACGGCTGTACTGTAAAGCCGAAAAAGCATTGTCACGTACCACAAGTAAAGGAAAAATCTGAAAACCTTCTTGTATTCAAACCTACAAATTTGTACGGAACCCTCGGTGCGCGAGTCCGACTCGCACCTGACCAGTTTTTTTTTTTTTTACATTCCATATCTGCCTCAGTAGCCCTCTTAAAGACCACGGCTCATCTCGCATAGTTCAACGTACCAAGATGAATAATTCCACACATGTAATTAAAAACCAATTGGTAAACCGCTCATACATCAAGCAATCAAGATTACCTATAATTCGTGACAGAACGCCTTCTAATTTAATTTCGACAGTGAAGTCTACGGCCGTCGGCATAGTTTTCGTAAACAGATTTGAACTCGTGACCCTTGCTTCCGCAGGCAAGGCAAGCGTGGTAGGTACACTACTTGGCTATACCGACCTCTGAACCTTGAGTCAAGTCGATACAAAGCGGTACGGATGCTCAAGTCTCCGAGTTCGCAGAAAGGATGTAGGCATAAAGCAGCCGAGTTTATGATTCATTTGCAAACGAACAGTTGGTCTGCATTCATGAATGATGATGTGATCTTAGATTTCTGCATACACTCGCTTTTTGTCAACTGTTACTGTATTGGTCCAGATCCCTTATCGCAGGAAATTGTTAGGAATGCGTGGTTCGCGAATTAATGTTACTAGTAAGTATACAAATATAGATCCCACTAGTCGATATTTTGTCCATACATATTTGAGGAGAATATTACTCCACTGTTTGACGTTGTGCATCCAAAGTTAAACATGATACCGTTTTGAATTATTATTAATTTTGTCTGTACGGAAACAGAATAGTAAAATAAAAAGCCATTGAAAAGTTATGAGCCAACAAAGATTGGTTTTTTTCTAGCTATTTTTAACGTAACTTTGGATGTAAATAAGTAATAAAAGAATTGTAAAATCTTCAAAACCAAGTCCGTACCGACAAAGCTCAGTTATCGAAGAGTTCAATAAACATTATGTGTAATTGATTTATGTAGAGGTTTTTCATAAAACTCGATTTTCCAAAGCACTTTTCGAATTTTTTTACGCGCCTTTCAGTTCGGAAAGGTGTTTCTGTACGTGAGAACTAGACGTTGTGCGTGTAGACTAGCGTCTTACTGCTCATCACTGATACTAGCTCTGTCGGAAACGAAGCCAGGTGAGACAGCGCGGTTTTTGGCCATGACCACCAGTGACTACTGGCCATCAATCTCACTTAAAAAAACTTACTTGTTATTATGGTGGCGCCAAGTGTATATTTTCAACCCACACAAGACTTGTCCAATAAGGTTCTTTCTAAATTATTTCAAATATCGCTCTTCCCTATAACGCTGCCATTAGAGCTTTCGAAACCTATGCTAAGATTATCCTGGATCACCAAAATCTGCTCTAGTCCAGTTTCGCAGACCAAAGGCCGAATTTTCGCAACCAATTTTAAAACAAATAATATAAAATAAGGACGATCCACTGGACTAACATAGAAAACCCCTAAAAAGGCCTCGCTCATGACCATTAACTATATTTAGAGATACGAAGCACCATAAAATTTTGATTGCCGCGTAGGTCTTGCGACGACCTTGACATGTACTCCTAGTAGTTGAATGATTCACACTCCTACAGTCCTGGTAGCTTGGAGCACTTAGTCACCAAATATGCAGAAGTGTTTCATACTTAGCGTGTCAGAATTTGGTGTTTCACCAAAATGCTATGTCATTGAATGTAAATTTGCTGTGAATTTACGAGATTCTTTTCCTTGATTTTTTGAGTGTATATTTTGGTTAGAGTCCATAACATGTTAGATGTAGGTACTGGGCTGATTTATATTCTAAGCAAATTTAACAAACTACAACCTTGAAGTGTAGAATATAATCAACATAAATTCATGACACTAATCAGAATATCCTACGCTACTAGAAATACAAGGTGCTAAATAACGAAACGTTTTTCAAACACTAATCGAGAGCTAAAACAATTTCAAAGTTTCTCTAGTACATGAGAATCCTTTTACAAAAAGGTGTGAAAGACATAATAACAGAGCCGCTACTGTGTTTTTAAATTAGAGCACGTCTATACATTTCTCTTTTTGGGATGTCGATGTTTCGGGAGCAGGGGAACTGGTTACAAAACGTCGATTTGATTCGGGAGGCGATGCTCATATTTGTGTAGTAAATTGCTGTAGCCAGCAGGGGCGCCGGGAGCGAAGGTGCGTACAAACAGGCGGACAAACAAATTGCATATTTATTCTACATAACAAACGTAGCCGCCGAGACACTTAGACGAAATAATGTGACGAACGGTTTTGTAGACTTACGAAAACCTTAACTATAGGTAGTTAGAACCTTGTCATATTTTGGAGTCGTCATAATTACATCAATTGACAAGTAACAAGTTTAATGTGATAAAGTCCAAAAGCGATCAACGTTTTCACGGTGACCGTACATGCTCATAAAAAGTTTAAAGTGTGAAAATATGACGTCAGACAACCGTTCCGTGTAGATAATTATAACTATGTATGTGAATGGGAAAATAACACGTTTATAAGAATTTTATTGGCCGTTTAAGAAAGTCAATGTCTTTATAGAGTCGGCGATATATTGAATAAAACATCGGCTACCTAGTTACGTTACGTCGCTGTATGTCTAGTTGCTAGTGTTGCTACACATGTATAAATAATCGAATCGTTACTAAGACATCAGTCTGCTAATAAAGCAATTTACTGGTGCAGTTATATGAGAACTTTATGTGCTAAAAACTAGGTTTATGCGTTAATTTATTATGGAAGAATGGGGTAATATAAGGCGTATAAAATAAGCAGGAGCAGAAAGGCTCGTATCTGCGAATGTGACAAAATCACGTGAGATTCCTCTATAAACACAAAACATAATAAATAAACAATATGCAACCATGAGCACCGGTCTGAGCGAGCCGGATGCCAAGATTCGTTCCGAACATGTCACCGGCGCGATGTCGTGTTTACATGCTTTAGTCATCAATCTATGTGTCTGGGGAGGTATAGTTACGCAAACGCGCAAAAAGCGAAGTGTAACGACCGGCGAACCGCCCTTGAACCTGAGAACACGTGCACCGACGGACAGACATGACGACAATATTTAACATTCAACACGTAAACTACTCCTAAGCGAGAGGAAACTCCGCCACCGCCCGGTACACTGTTCGCTACGGAATGCATTATTATTAGATGGATGACATGCTCATGTTTCCATCCTGCGATTAAAGTCATTCGCGATGAGCTCACGATGAGATTTTTGAAATGTATGCTTTACATTGCGTCTCCATTAAGCAATCCTAGAGCAAACACTTTTCAAAAAATGCAATGTACGTCGGCAAAGTAAAATTGCTTTTCTAGACTCATTTGGTATCTTTGCAAGATCACCAAAAGGACTCGAGCGGAATACATAAAATACTAGAGCAAATTCCGAATGCACAAAGCAATCGTAACAAGCTTTTAAGAGCACATTCGTTGCCCTAGGTACGACTGCAATGTTTAGATATTTTTGGCATCCATTTTTATGATACGCAGTAATCCGGCAAGCCGTAACGGCTGAACGGACTTGGATACAATTTGGTACAGGGATTGAATTTATCCTAGATCAGCACAAAGCGTACCTCGGAAAACTGAATATTTTTTCCATAGGGACAACCAATAGTTTCACTAGGATGATATAGGAATACATATACTCGTGTAGGATATGTTCAAATCCCTAAACTCCATCGAAATACATCCACAATCACATTCAAACCTTCGCCTTTATACTATTGGAGAGATTCATAATTACATACATCAGCTGAATGTTTTGACATGACCGACCTTGAACCGCCATGATGGACAGTTGGCAAGGCATCGGACGCGATTAACCGGCGCTTTCGGAAGAAACGACCGTTTTTCATGGATTTTCTCGTAAAAACACGATGAATTAGCGACCGGAACGGAGTAATGGTTTTTAACATTACGTAATATTGTCCGGAGTACAATGGGAGGTCGGTCGACTGAGGTAACTTTTGACTAATAACTTTGTTGAGTGATAACCAGCTAATAGTGGAATTAGGAAAAGATAACGCAAGCAGTGAGCGGGCTAGACTTAAGAAATTCCTAGACGACTGGGTGAATAAGCAACTTATAGAAATAAAAACACTCGACTAATACAAGACTAAGACTAATCCAGTGGGACTGCCTAAAATGTCTTAGGTAATGATCTGTAGGTAGACGACGTTTTCGTCAGTAATTATATCAGAAGGACTCCTGATGCAATAGTTTACTATGCATTACATATTACAACACACAAAAAGCTTTGCCAAAATCTACTTTATGATCTTGTACAACTTGTTAAGCCCTGTTTTGTTTCACCTTGAGACTGCCAAGGAATTTCAACTCACGTAGGAATTTCGCTAAGAATTCGCTTTGAAATTCCCTTCGTGACGGAAGCCATCCTTAGTCACATTTCGTTTTAGTGTCGCTGAACCAAGATGGCCTCAGTACCACCAACGTGTAAAGTATTAGTTTTGCCAATGAACTCCCCAAGGTCAAGTGTACTTAAACAATTATTAGATACGTAGACATGTAAAAATTCTTTGTGGCATTAATATAGGACTTTCCAGAATTGTTGTTAAGTAGTTTAGTAGTATTTTCTGTGATGATGAATCTAACAGCTATATCTTAGGATGATGTAGGAATCAAATCTCAGATATTTTAAGCATTAAAAGTTTGTGTTACACAGGCTTAATTCGATTTGAGTGTAAAAACGACATTATTCCTGACTTTTTCTTAGCTTTTGATTCTTTAAATCGATATCCAGTCCATTTATTTCATACTTCTCCGACAGTATTTTACGAATATTAGTTCCGTGAGAACATATTATAAGACTCAAATGTCGGGAATTTCTCGAGAGAATAGAATTTATAAACAATAAACACAAAGCAATTCTATGTTATTCCAACCAACGCCTGCGAGAAACATCAAATCAAATCTTGAATAAAACATTTTATAAATGTCCATTAAAACGCTTCAAAGTATATACAAATAGCAAACTTGACGAGTTAGCACACTGTGTCATAGCCAAACGACAAAAGGGTGATGAGAAATTCATCAGCAGAATTGAAAAATTTAAACATTTTCCGGGCGACGGAATCCCGCGAGTATTTGTGAACAATGAAAGCGAATATTGTTCGGAAAGAATAAGTACAAAGAAGACTGAGGACGCGAGTACGGCCTACCTTGAACCTCAGGGGATCGATACAATGCCATAATAATCGTATTTATAATAGCTATCGAGCCCTCTGAAGCTACTAACATTTTTCATGACCAAGGCCGCGTTGAAAATAGATTGATGGATTCCTGTTCACGGAATTAAAGTGGTGTGTTTTGTGATGGCTTGTTGCGATCATCAATTTATTACGGGAGAATGCCCCGGAAGGGTTATAAAGAAAAGATTTTTAAATAAATTACCATTCAGGTTTAAGATATTATGGGAGCCTAACACTTCGACGGTAAAAAGGGTTCGTATTATTGGATCGTGAGCTAATCTGAAAATAATGGAACACTGTAAATCTGTATAATTACCAGCTGCCTCGTTTCCCGCGGAAAGTTGAATTAACTGATTAGGTAATTAACGGTTGCGTAAACTATTGTCGGTCTTCGTATGATTAGGGTTTCAGTTAAGCTCTCTAGGCTCGAAGTGTGAATTGCGAATTGGCTCTTGTGACATATAATCCACCAGTCTGTTAAAGAAGCGGGGTTTTCGCCGACCTCGTTTCGCGAAGTATAACAAGACCCATATCAAAAAGTCCATCTTCATCAACGTCTAAAGGTGACGCCTCCAATGGACCTTAGTAGATCCGGCAGAAGCTGGTGAAAACCAGCTCATGACGACACAATTATGAGAAATAGCCCGACCTAGAAGCATTATTTCGGCTTCCATGCTTATAGGACCCATTAAACCAACCTTTTTGCATATTTTCCGCAGATGGCATTCATACGCCATCTACTTGTCCAAGATAATATCTCAGTGAGTTTTCTATGGCGGTGGCGTGTTGTGCAATAAAGACATAATGGTATCATCATATTTCACTGATGCTTATCTATGGCGTCCACATTGTAACGCTAGCGACAAAATTGCTTGCAAATTATAACGCGATATTAAAATATAGGTTTGTTCTCGTAATTATATGGCGCACTGATAACTTTACACATGAATTATGTACTGGAACTTCGCTGCGTTGTGTGGATGGTTCATTTATAAACGTAGACTGGATTGTTGGGACTGTCGTATCTTGCTTTTGTTAATAACTGGCGTTAATTAGAACGTTTTATGCTGGTAGACTTGATCAACACCTTAATATCAATCTCGTAGATAATTCTGATGCAATCCCGCTGGAGTCAGATTTGACTTTTGACAAATCTTCAGGTGCATCCCAAGAACCTGTACTATTGTGACTAACCATACGACTATTCCAGGAGCCACAACACATTACCACCAAGATGAACCATAAATCTCAATTGCACCATATTTCACAAGCATCTAAGGATAACCATCTAAAAGGAAACAGCCCATTTTACGCAGAACTTCGGAGGACAAACAGGGTCTCGGTCAGAGGCGTGACCTTCGCAGGACGACGGACGCCGTGACCTTGACCGCTTGGTGTCGTGTCAGTCTACCCACGTACATCGCACACGCCATAAACCACATTTATTATGGTAAGCCAAATGTACTGGCACACAAAATTGTATTTGCCGCCGTCGAATATGCTAATGTCACTTGAACACTACGAGGATCGGTTAGATTTCGATTGCGAGCTGTATAATTAAGTTTGTGGACGCGAACATTGCGCTTTTGTATTCAGTTTTGACCTCTATGTGAAGGGCGTTAAAATTTGTGTTGTATAGCTAGTACTGCGTATATATGTCCGAGGACGGAAACTAACTTCCCTAACGTAATAGTGAAGTGTTTGATATGTCGGAAGTTATGACTAACTCGCTAGAACTATACAGTAGGAGTTGGCTAGTCCGGCTGGATGTAACGACCTCCTTTGTGTCGGCGGCATGTACGGGAAACGTGCATTATTTTGATAATTTCATGTTCAGGCGAATAGGCGTCCTACTGGGAACCGAACGGATGCCAAGGCAATGTACTCTTTGTCAATTATATCAAAGAAATGCTTGTGTTATTGGAGTTAGCATTTATACCAAATTACTAATGACTTAAATGAATTAGCTCTTTGTAATTTAAAGGTAGATTACGGCATGATTAAAGCACTGTAATGTCTATAATCAAGACACTTGAGAAATCGTTATATGGCGCTAAAGTAAGTATAAATTATTGTCATTAGGCTATCCTAATGACAATAATTTATACTTACATTAATTTATTAACAGCCTTGACACTTAAAAAGAGTTGGTAAATTTAATTTTCAAATGAATTAGACACTTCATTAATTTCTAATAGTGTTAACACTTTATAACATTGTAGGTAAATACCCAGGTAATGATTTTAAACACAATTTTTCGTTTTATCTGCGAAAGTGTTCAAAATCTGAGATTTTCCATCACCCTTAAAAGCAAAAACACAAAGCTAATTACGCTCACCTGCCCCCAAATCAATCGATTTAACGCATCAAAACACAAGACATCATACAAGACAAGATTATGGAAATGCACTAAACACAAACCTGATCCTACAGCGGCGTCCTCAAACAATATTGACTCTCACATCTAAAGAGGTCTGTCATTATTATCTTACAATACATTCTGCCCTTAATGGAGGTCCGGAGAGTCGGGAGTACTCGGGGGCTTGGACAGGCGGATGCAGAAGCCAAACACGGCGACATCCTATCATCCGACCGCCCGTCGTGTTTTTGCATTTGCCCCGTTACTAGGGCTGGCGCCATGATTTATTACATAAGTTTTCGATTGTTGTGGCTATGGCAGCTAGTGATGCAGAAACAAAGGATAGATATTAATTGATATGAAGATTTTGAGGTGACTCCCTAAGGCCGTGTCCTAACCGAAAGCGATTGTCGCGCGAATAAGTACGTGTTCGCCGCGCACGTTAATATGAATATGACGTAGGTACTAGCGCGATTGAACGAGTCGCGTTTGTCACACTATCCATACTAATATTGTAAATGCGAAAGTGTGTCTGTCTGTCTGTTATCCCCCACACGCACCGCACCCACCGCTCACCGGCACGGATCTTGAGCGCTCGGCGGTAGAGTGGGGATCGCTTTGCGCATCGTATACTTATGGCAAAATAAAACATAATATTATATAATATTATTATTATCATAGTCACTGTACGACAATATATATACCCCGCTCCCGCACCTCACTTCATACCACCAAAGGGATCCAATAATTCACTTTTGCGCAGGTGAAGGTCAGCGCTCAAGATCCGTGCCGATAATTGTACCTCTGCACCGATTTAGATAAAATTTGTATAGAGATAGTCCCGGGAAAGGGCATAGGATATTTTTTATCCCGATATTCCCACGGGATTGAAACTTATACGGGTGAAACCGCGGGCGCTGCCAGTACGTTATAAATTCATAATTCGTATAAACGTCCGTGTAATCGCGTATTCCCGCGACAGTCGCTTTCGGTTAGGACACAGTGTGTGTCTTGTAGTCAAAGCCATGTGTGTGACATGTGTCATACTCTTAGTCTTAGATCAATGCTATTTATTGGTGGGATTACTGGGAAATTTTATAATTTCCCACAAATCCCACCACAGTTATACTGTGATATACAACATTATTTTTAGTATATGCGAAACCCGAAACACGTGTCTAGTATTTTTATGTAAAGAATCTATGTACAAAATTTCAAAACCGTATCATGAAAAATCACAAAGTTATAAGCTTGTTAAGTTACCTGTTTGTCCGTACAAAAACATGCTCACCCGCGCCGCTCGCGCCGCGCCGTCTTGCGCTAATTGATAATAGTACCTAGGTACCTAAGCGTTCGGCGCGGAGATTGGATAACCTACTTAGTGTCGCTCGGGGTCCAACTTTTAACCTTTTTTAAATATTTTTAGGACAACATACAGGAAAAGTTTTTATCCAGTGCGCAAATTTTGACATAATAAACTTGAATATATTTTAATAAACACGTATTTTTTGTTTTGATATGTTTCAATAGTAAAAAATTAAGTTAACGCTTACGAGACTTGTTTACTCAGAAATTTATTTTATGGACGTCGCTTGCCAGTCCGTCGACCGGTCGCCCGATTCACGCCGCGCGTCGACCGGTCGCCTGACGCGCCAGCTGCTATCAGAAGTACTCACGCGCGGTCGCTCTATGCGGATTATTGACCCCAGGTTAGCGCTACAATTTTTTAAGTTTAGACTGTGTAAAGTTATTTGTAAACGTAATTTTTCGTAAATTCCAATTTATCCTTCATACTTTCATGGGCTTAGGACCATCAAAATGCAGAAAATAAATCATAATAAGTAAGAAAGTAGGTAATACGTTTTAGTCCATTCAAAATAAAACATTTAGGTATGATAGGTACTTAGACATGATACAATTTGCGTCAATGTCTAATCAAAGAGAACCTAAGACACTAAGATTGTTTATAATTTCTTCTTACCTCTACATTTTATTAATCACAATAATTTTAGGTATTGCTGAGCCTCTTCTACATACACAATAAGAATCATTCGGCATTTCACTTGTTTCATACACCTTGGTTTGCTGCTAAAATTGTCCTCTCATTAGGGACCGTGGGATTGAGCATCCCTTGGGCTCGCATACGAGGTACGCTCTCCCTTTCGTATCTTCTTCGTGCTGCTCGTAAATTTTCATTGCTTAACAAATACACTCGCACCATTTCATAAAACTCGCGGTGAGTAAAATGAGACATTGTCACTACGCTAGTCTAGTACGCGGCACGCGCGCAGGGACATCCGACCTCCGCTTCCGCAAGTGACGTACTGCATGTGCATGCATTTTATCAAACGCCGGCGCCGCGCCGCATGCCCCCGCACCCCCGTCTCGTGCGCTGGGCGGACTTCGCGTTTTCATTCATGCTCATTCATAGTATTACTATTAAATTATATCCATGTCTTGCTTATTTCAAATTGGGACAAAGTGGAAAAATGAAAAAAAAAAAGTCATAAACTAAAAATGGAAATGTGTTCTATTGCTTACACTGAGCCACCAAAAAAAATTTGCGCACTGGTTAAAAACTTTTCCTGTATAACATGGGGTAAAAATGATGGGAATCGATTCAGTTACTTATTCTGAACAAACTATAATCAGGTTTCGCATATACTAGAAATAACGTATACACACTCACAATTAAAATTACAATAGACAGTAACTTTATAAGGTCTTATTTGAACAAAAACAATTTCATTTTATTACACGTTCCACCTCGATCATTTTATTTCTAACTCCAGTCTAAAAGCGGCTATAAATTGTTAAGTACATAACTTACAAGGATATCATAAACCTATCTTTATTAACGACTCACAAACCAAGTTAGACAATACTTTGATACTTAGGAGCCGTATATTCAGGGATACTAAACATATAAGTAAACGGGGATCAAAACAGCCAACTTCTAAACGCCGTTCAAACTTTTTATGACAACCTTAAGTACTTATTTAATCTTTCGTCAGTGTTTGCCAGCCCTGGCCGAAGTTAAGCTCTTATTTCTGCCTTATTGTCCGTTCGATATCTATCGAATCAATCGGAAAGGTCAATGCCACCGCCTTGATAGCCAAAACTTTGCACGCGGCAAACTTTTTGCAACACAAAACCCATATTAATCAAGAGCTTTTTATATGAATAATGGAGTTTACATTCACAGAGTCTTGCTTCCGAAAACTTCAGAACATTCCGTTTTTTTTGTTAAAGTGAGGCTTCCGCAGACAGGCGCGACGCGACGGTGCTAGGTGATTTCTGGTAGAAAAATTTCCATGAAGTTTTCATAGAAAATGTTCTACTAGAGTCGTGTCGCGCCTGTCTGCGGGAGCCTTAATGCTGGAAGAGTCTCTTGTAAACATTTTCGATTGGAAGTCATCTACGGTCTACCGAATGAATTCAAATTTTATGTTTCGCAGAAATCGGACACGAAGTTTTTCTCGTTTAGAATTTAGAATTAAATTGTGATAATGTACGCGGTGTATTGGGAGTTAAATAATCACTATGAATAACCACAAGTCATCGTTCAAATAAAGTCTCTCACAGACAGGCGCGACGCGACTTTAATAGAACAATTTCTATGAAAACATAATGGAAAATTTTCTACCAGAATCGCGTCGCGCCGGCGCATCGCTCCTGTCTGCAGTAGCCTTAAAGCTTCAGAAAAACCTCAATTAATTTACAGCTGCCATTCAGAGAGCACGACCATACAGTTCGCATCACAAACTTTGCTCCTCGATCTTATATCTGATAACTTTATACCTATTTGAGGTTTTCCCAAAAAATGCTAACTCTAACAAAAACCGCACCTATGTTTCAACAAGACAATAATAAAATAGAACATAAAGATAAACCGGCCGACTCGAAAACCGGAAACAATAAAAAACGTAATATCATAACCGCATAAAAACCGACATTTAAACATATCACTGGAGGGAATCGTAAAACACCATCTTAATAATCGGTACGTGTAGTTTGTAACCAGCGAAAAAACTAAACTATATGTTAGCGAGAATTTAAAGACATAACTATAAAATATAAAGTGCACATATAAACGCCACCAGAGAACCGATCGTAATTAAACTAATCATACAGTTTTAATTACATAGTAGTTTCATACTTGCAAATTTATACTTTATTTTTATGATTTATTTGGTCATCATCGTTATCATCTGCCTGTCCTTTTCCCAACTATGTTGGAGCTATGTTGGGGTTGGCTTCAAGTCTAACCGGATGCAGCTGAATACCAGTATTTTACATGGAGCGAATACATAATTACGATTTATTGATGTTAATTTTTTATTCTAATGTGTGAGAGGATCTTTAGCATATTCGAAAGGAGTCGATGACTTCCAATAAAAAAGTAACTTATAAACACAAAAGCTTGTAAAAAATGGGACAAAAAAACTTACATCCAATATGTCATAATAAGCTTACATAATTATTGAAGCATAAAAACATTTGACATTTCTAAATTATTTTAGATATCAGTCGAGTCCATCACACAATTTCCTATGTGTGAAGCTACGTTCATTTCCCGCGCAGCCAGCACGCGCGACGCGAAAAACCAGCGCTCGCGCACCGATCTCAACAAAAACGCGTCTGCTCGCTAATGAAGAGTTGGAAGGGCATGTATTAATTAGTTGGCGCTCAGCGGCGCGTGCGCCAGCCAACATGGCCGACCGGCATTCCTTGTCAACTATTCTAGTCTTGATACGGTTCGAGTCGCTACAGATATCTATTGTGGGCACAAAGGAATTAACTTAATGGAAACTTTAGTAGCGCATTTATAACAATGTTGTTGCACTTTATGTTGATGTAGATTCCACTCTATCTGTCAAAGCGTTAATGCAGCTGATATAACGTCTTTAAATCCAGTTTGTTTCCGCTGTTCCTTCGATTGTATACATAAATTACCCTTCAAGCCATTGTCTTTTTAATTACTCTTTAAGAATTCAAGTGTTGAACACGAGACTATACGTGGCCCATTCACAAAAGTTTCACAAAACAACATTCGAAACGTATAATGGTTGTCCACTCGTCGACATCCTACTTTATAATTATTTAATTTGTATTCACGCGGTCGGATCCAGCGGGAAGCGAAACTCCCGACGGACGTTATCGTCACAATTACACGCCGAATCTAATCTCGAAATCTGTGTTACAAAAAGAGCTATCACACGTCAGATAAATACACCCACATCCTCTAATATTAACATCCACTTTTGTCTATCAAGATGACTAATGCCACTTTCCAACAAGAGCAACGTGTCGTAACGTAACGTACACATAACACACTTACACAGTGCATGCTGTGTCGCGTCACCGGGACGTGCACTGTGTCAGTCTGTGTCTGATATTCGCTAAACGCTATCAATTGTATCGGCATTACGCAATAGGAAGTCCACAGTAGTATATAGTATAGGTGGCGTGGATAGTTCGGAATTAGACCGGCAACGACTTGTCCCGATTTAGAATTGTCCCCGGGACAAAAAGTACATAGGAACCGGCGCGCCTAAACGACTAGCGTGGTCTTCTGTCACACCGAACTGACATTTAACTGACAGCTGTAGTAACTGCATTTACTGGAAAACAAAAATATGTATATTTGAAAAAAGACATAGCTTTTTAAAATAAAACCATCGTCCTCAAATTATTTGTTTCCACGCTTTAAAAATTTTATACGACTGGATGCTGAAAGTTTCAGCAAAATAAAACAAGCAACAATTGTTTACAGGAACAAAAGCAAAAAGTTTCAAGGTAGATTTGATCGAATCTTTGTTTCAGCGAACAACGCAGAAAGAAGCCGCGAAGAGTAAACAAACGATTTTCAAAGTCATTATTGTAAATGGAAACGGTTTCGCTTTTCACAATTCTAATCGTTTGTTAACCATTTTCCTATTTATAAATGAAAGTAAAAGTTTTACGACGACGGTGATTTGTATGCTAAGTGTTTTACTTAACTTTTTTTTACCACCAGCTAATATATTTCTATATATTTTTTGCATTGCATGTCATTCATCGCTTCCTAGTAGTTTCCTTCCAAGGATGCTGCTAAAAGGACTCCATAGAAATTCTCTCGCCTGTTTTCTTTCTGGTCAATGTTTGCCATTTTGATGATAAATTATTTTATAAGCACTAGAACCCTCAAAAAATGACGATTTAAACCACTGTCAGCAGAGGCCTGAGAGTGTACAAATTTGACAACTATTAATGAAAAAAGATAAACATAGGGACACAGTATGTATCCTTCTTATTAATAATAATAATATATAATAATCATTTTATTTCGGACAACTATAAGATCCATAACTTGTTAGTAACAGTTTTGTACTTAAAATACTATTGTTAGTAACTTAAACTAAAGACGAAAAAGTACGAAGACCATCCAACACTCGACACCCAGAAACTATGGAACAAGTCTTCGCACAAATTGCCTTATTATGGCGGAGGAAGTATCTGTCGCCACAGCCTTCAGGATGCTATTGCGACTGCCTCTTATTCAGCTCAGGAGTGAGGCCGTTTTTTTGCGGATGATGGCATGAAATCCGTCGGTATGGGCTACCGCGAACATTTCTGAGGCACTGCAAAAACGGGGCAGTCGCAACAGCATTCTAAAAACATTATTATATTGGACGCGCAGGACATCCAGCGACCTTTTCGAATAGCTGACCCAAAGACTACCGGTGTAAAAACTCTGACAATAGGCTTTAAAAAGCGTAATCTTTACTTGGTCTGTACACCGAGCAAATCTTCGTGCCAACATATTACCCCTGACCGCTAGAGCCCTGCGCTCCCTCTCAATGTCACTATGATCACTGAGGTCGTCGGTAAGAAAATGCCCAAGATATTTAAACTTTATTATATTTATTAAGCTTATGTTTTTTTTTTAATTGGTCCAATATTGGAGGAGGAAATAGGCGAGAGTCAAACCTCGAATTACGACTTTCTACTTAGAATTTTTCAAAAGTCTCTCCGACCTTTTTTCCTCTTAAGGTTATATTATACGGATCTAAAATTCACTAATCCGATTGGTAAGTCGTCCCCATGACAATGAAACAATCTCCTCAATTCAAATTCAAGGGCTTATCCAACAATTTGAATATGCATCACTGACTACGGGTGATTGAACTCACGGAATTACGCGTCGGTGTAAACGCGCCCACCGCTAAATAGCCAGATATTTCTGGACACACGACACCCTCCGCTCACATCGTAATAGACACCGCTACAATGTCTCTACACATGACATATATGGTGTAGAAAGTTATGTCATCCAATCGTAACCCGAGCTTGTGGAAGCAACGTAAATCATTGTCGGCGAGGGAATACGTTTGAATCAATTTTAAAGTTGGAGCTATACGAAGATTTTCTTGTGTTGATTTACGATGTAGGTCATTCATCTTGGAGTTTCAGTCATTTAGTTATATATGTATATGGTTTAGTTTGTGTTGGTGTGACGTGGTTAGTTTAAATGAAAGCAGTAAGTAATAAAGATGCACCTTTGAATATATTATTTTAGAGAAGTTCACTTTTGGCAGCCAATTGAAGTCAGCTGCTGGACATATAACTCATCCAAAAAAGAAGTCGAGCTACTGAAATTGGTAGGAGGATTGATTTCTTGAGACTGTTGAAACATGAAAGTGAACAAGTATAGGCAAGCAAGCTTCATAATCACATAATGTCAGGTGAGACAGTACAATATACCGCAAAAGAAGAGTGAACAAGGAAGAAAGCCCTCAATCCTCACAAGGAAACGAAAATCTCAATCCGCCATGAGTCATGACCAGAGTAACAAGTAACATTCACAGAGTATTTCACAATTAGAACCATGTCATCCATGTCAGTGGCTTTCTCTCCGTTGTTGTCAGCCGTATCATGGATGACCCTAATACCTTTCGCATTATCATAACTTGTTCATTATATAATTACTTTGTACTTCGAATTAGAGAATGCAATCAAAGATAACTTCGCAGCAATATTAGATATTGAGATTAACTAACTGTACATGCATAACTTTGTTTGAAATGTGTTCCGGGTCTGCATTGACAACTTTCGTTTGTCTGAATGAGTGTCACATGAAATTTTTGTTAAGTTACATATCCAGAAGATGGTAACATTTTCACATGATTAAATACTATAACACTTTCGCCATATTCGTTTACTAGATCACCTTGTACTGCGTTGTTAATGGATATATTCCCATTTGCAACATTGTTTTTACCCTTGAAAAGCTATCCCACCTTCCTCAGGTCGTTCGAATCAACAAGTATCATTAACCCTTCACAAATGTCTAAGCAATCAACCCCAATCATCGTGAAGCCTTCTAATTGATCCCGAACCAATTCCGCGCATTGCTTGTTAAATTGTCATATTAACCTTCAGACCGGACCACTCCTAATCTGTGCAAGAGGCCTCTCAGATGTATTAGTTAATTGATGCAACCCAACTTCACCTTGACACGATCTAAACGAGAACGTAGACTGTGAACGACCGACCTTTGCATTGGCAATGAAATGTGTTGCTGTCAATTTGGAACGTTATTACCGCATAGCATGAGTGTGTGTGTCAACGGCCTGATTCTACACCGAAATACGACACGTGACTTTATAAAAAAAAAAAAAACGAATATTTCTCAATGGTTCTTTAATATTATCTTCATGACCGTATTACAGCATAATTTACTCACGGTAGACAAAAAGTTGTTAGAAACTTATGCTATGAAATTGCAAAATTGTAAGTTAACTTTAAATTACCACTAACAGGCCCAATAAAAAAAAAACTTAAGCGAAAAATCGCGAGCGCTGAAACGTAAGATTTCTGAGCGTATAACGACCTCGGCTATCAAAACATCGTAACAAAGTTCTGGGAAGTAATTCTATCGTTTAAAAAGGGAGCGAGCCTCGCCTAAGGGTTGCTAATCATCTTATTGTTCCAACGTTGAATAAAAAAGGCACGCGATATTTATACCAGCGGAATAATCGGTTTTAGAAAGTTGTTTTTCTTTCACCGAAATGTTTTTAGGGGATGACCGCGTAACAATCGGAGAGCGAAATTATAAACATAAATATGCAATGATTACAATACATAAATATGGGAGCGAGTGTTCGAAATTAGGCAATATTAAAAATAAATTGCAGGAAAAATGAACGCAATCCAATAACAGTTCGAGTTAATATCATAAATACCCTTTCACGCGAATATTGGCAAAAATATATTGAATATTTTTCTGCGTTTAAAACGTCAAAACAGCAATATTCGTAATGAACACATCAAGAGAAAGCTTCAATAACTTTTTCACTTTCCCGAAATCAGTTAATAATGATATTGCAGTAATTATCGAAGCCTTTTTAAGGTGCCGCCGATTGACTTGTACAAATGATGTCCAGGTGCATAGGTTGCAAAAATTCGTACTTCATTTCTGCACCGTGCAATTATTTCGCCATCAATTTTCGATCAAAGAATCTTGTCGAAAAATGTTCAACACTCGCGAGTTATTAATCACAGTAATGAATGAATATAAATGAAAACGACGTGGTCAAAAGTTGTACCAACGATGTGAACAAAGTCAATTTAATATTCCAGGGTATGGACCAAGTTTGCAGGAAGATTAGATTAGAATTTTCAGCAGAGGTTCTATTGCCAGCGGGGCTTGATTTTTAATATTTGTTTTGACCTTGCTTGTTCAAAATGCTAAAATACATGGAATCTGGAACTGCATCATTTATTCAGGAGGTATTGTAGGAAGGCATTAGCAGAATCGGATTTGGAATAAGCTGTTAATTCTGTAGACCCTGAAACTACTTAATGGGGATGCGCTGTATGATTGAATATCAATGACTATTTCATGAAATATCAATCATTAGGATTATTTTGACCTGCAATTTGCAAAAAACGTAAGAAAATTTGAATTTCGCGGGTTAGCTCTTCCTCCCTAAGGTTGGATTACAGAGGAAAATCAAACCAAACAAGCAAAACGCCAACAGTATAAACCCAAGCCTACCGACAAAGCAATACGAACAATAGTTATAATACACCCTCCAGTTTATATGAAACCACAGAAGGATTCCCAAGACACCGTGAGACGTAGCGGTAGACCACAAAGGAAATGGCGAAATGATCTTAGACTTCCCAAAGGAGAGCCGGATGATGTGATGAAGATGAGAACGGACTCCGACTGTCCGTAAGTGTAATAGATTGTGAACTTGAATCATGACGTAAATTGTTTTGAAACTTGTTTAGATATTGATGTGCTGTTACCGGAACTTTAGGTGACTGTTTTGTGTATATTGTGAGACTTGGAGATTTACTACAGCATACAAAATTAAGATATGCCGCAATAAGTCTTCAAATTTTTGCCGTACGACAATGAGAAGCCCTAATCCTAACACTAGTTCCTTTATGGATATGTCCCTTTTATTTCTTCGCGAATTCTTTATTCCCGACAAGCAATCAAACAACAAAGCGACATGACATCCCCGTACCTAATTAAAGAGTTTTTAATCGCCAAACTGATCCACTCAAACGCACAGATAAGGCACACACAAAAACGGGCCAATTCTTCGTTTATCGTTAAATTGTTAAGCATCGGAGGGTTTTGGTCTTTGGTCCTTAGGTGCATCGGCACGTGAAGCCGTTTGTCGGTGAGGCGCAACTTTAGTTTATGGCTTTTTTCATTCATTCTCGTTCTGAGAACTGGCGGCTTTTTGGCGCCTACCTAAAGCCCTCGGTTATTTTGGAGGGAAAAAAATTTGGCGCGAATGCGGTATCAGATTGAGGGAACTCGTTCCTATTAGCTGTTGGTGCATTACTGTTTATTTTTAAATTCGAAGCGTCTTTCTTCAAGTTTCTCTTGTGTACTCAATATTATTCGCTTAAGAACTTAAAATATTCAACCGAATGTTTTCTACAGCATTTATTGCTAGCCATTATTAGTTCTTTATTAGTTATCGTAAAAAAGACTGTTCAGAGAACCGTTAGTACTTGAAAAACAATTGAAAGGCACCGGAGCCGTCCGGTCCATCAGCTGAGTTTTGTTAGCGCTGACATTGTTCTCGCAAGGTAAATAAAAATGTATTTATCAGTAACAACAAAAACTAATCCTCTTACCGGGAAGACGCGACCATTACACCAGCCACCCTCGACAACAAAAGATGAAGGGAATCCATTGTGATGGAGCCTTTTATGGTACTTGCGCTCATGAATCGGAATCTATGGGAGGTATATGTTGGCAGAGCTCATCTTTGTGTAATAACATTTTGTAGGAAAGTCCCAACTATTGTCTTGTCATTGGCCATTGTAGAACAAACATTATCCGAGGCGTCATTTATGACACTTCCCTTTTTAATGATGGCAGCTGGCCCGTTGGAAATGTAAAGGTGTTGGTAAGGTAGTCCGGTCCGTGGAGCTTTGTTTCACATCCCACATCTGTGTCTATCGGTAATTGCCATCACCTGCTCCACATTTCCCTGTTACGTGTAATTTTATCGCTTTGTGTTTGGAGTTCATTTCTTGTGGTGGATTCAATTTCAAATTAATGTTTATAATTGAACGATTGATTCGCATCCGTTGTTGGGTAATTTTGGATGGTTTCAAAGATTGATATTTATTAGTATCTAATGCGGAATTTAATTTAATACCCCTTCATTACTGGTGGGTTGTACGATTTATTGATAAATTGTATTAGTATTATAGAATATCATTTTAAATTGAATACATAATAACGTATTATTTGCTAATGTTATTTTTTTTAATGTTATTTGAAGTGGGGTTTCTCCAATCTCCAATAGTTAATACTTCTGGAAGTAAGTATAGACACGGAGGGGTTTATTGTTGGAACAATTGGATTCGCGAAGGTAACTTCCCCTCAGTCGTAAACCTGGCTGGCATGGGCGATAATGAAACAAACACAATGCAGCTCGGTATAACTCTAACTTATTTCAGTTGATAATTAGATGAAACTTCGCAGACGTCTAGAACATTTGGTTTCAACAGTTTCAGCCCCGTCTTCGTTTAATTATGTATTTTGGCGCGGTAAAGTCTTTTATACTTTTAATCCTAGAGGGCTTTACAAATCTTCGAGGTGTCGAGTTTGGAGATAGTGAATATTAATACAGCGTCGTTTATACAAGGTTATTGGTAAAACATTAACAACCTGTTAAGAGGTCATTGTACTCATTATTATGAACAACTTTTACTCTGGGACCAAACATGAAATCGCAAAAAAAAATGTTCCCTACATTTTGTCGAGTTGTACGAACATACGCTGATGAAGGAGACCGACCCGGACGACGTGCCTGAATTCGTGGCGAAGGATCTGCTCAAGCTGCCTCCCGTCACGTTCGACCACGTAGACGTCACCAGGCTGCTGAAGGATATTACATTCTTGAAGCAAAGCCAGGCCGAGATGCAGCATAAGCTGGAGGTGTCCAACAACACCATCAGTGATCTACAGGCAGAAGTATAGTGCTCTTGCGCAACGCAATTTCTGCAAGTAGGTCACCTACCGACGACGCTGCAAATGTAAACACGCGCCGCGGGGCACAAAACGCCTCCATCTGCTGTTTCGAGTCGGCAGGCTCGAATGCGTCACCAACTGCCGAGAATGCATGCGTTGCATCGCTTGCCGTGGCCGTCCCTGCCTCGACACAGGTGGAGACAACGACGTGTGTAGGTTCGTCGACCCCCAATTGAGCCTACGCAGCAATAGTAGCCGCTAATAAGCCTGCTCAGTCGCAAAAATCGCAGGTAAAACTAGCGGAAAAACAAAAAGGGGGTAAACGGAGCCAGTCGAAACCCAACAAGGTTTTGAAAAGGCAGGATCCAGATAAGAACACGTGCGACAAGGATGGTTTCATCAAGGTGGAGAAGAAGAAGATGCCTCCTTGTCGGAACCAGTGCGGCACCGCGCTGGCGGGACCCAACATGCTGCTGCGTCCAGCAATCCCGACGACGCAGCTGTACATGTCCAGACTGCACCACTCCACGAAGGTTGAGGAGATCGTGGAGTACGTGCGTGTGAAGACCAGCTGGACTTTGAGGGTCGAGAAGTTGGAGTCGCGTCACAACACGAACTTCAAGTCGTTCGTGGTACGTGTTCCGACACATCATCTCGAGAAGTTCCTCAAAGAAGAGTTCTGGCCGAAGGGTGTTGTGTACCGCCAGTTTCGTGGCCGGCTACATGACACCAGTCAGCGAAACACGACGCAGACACTTCGTGTGTTTTAGTTTGTTAGTGTAATTATAATGTGTGTATGTATTTATAGTATTTTTAAGTTATTAATATTGTATTGTATGTGTTTTATATGGGCCTTGATGCCTGCAATAAATAAATAAATGGATGGATGGATAAATGTAGGGAACAGCTGACTTTTTTTTCGCGATAACAGGTTTGGTCCCATAATAAAAGTTGTTCATGACCTCTTAAGAGGTTGTTAATGTTTTACCAATAACCCTGTATACATATTTTGGTCTACAGAATGTATTTTCGTATTGAATGAAAGGACTATATGAGAATGTATCACATGTGGGGATTTGGCCAAGCGTGTCTGGTTTTTGGGTCGTTTGAATGTTTGTTAACTAGGCCACAATAGATAGGCACACATTCCGTACTGCACAGGTTGTACTTTAGCTAATATGTATTTACATCTGCATTAATTGATAAATGTTTGTTAGACGTTTGATGTAAGTAGTGTATCTCCTTGAAGATCTGGCCCTTAATCCTATTTAGGGGAACTCGTCAATATATCCCACGAGATTCAATTTTTTTCTACGAATTTTGCAAATTCCAATTTTGAATTTCACAATCACCAGGCTGAACAGACAGGCGCAACGCGACACTAGGAGAACAAGTTCTATTAAACTTCGTGGAATTTGTTCTACCACTGTCACTTGCGCTGTCGCGTCGCGCCTGTCTGCGAGAGTCCTTAAGTACGTTTTATGTGCGTTTTACAGTGCATCGTACCTTTGTGTCCTTTCGTTGATCGACAATACAAAAATAAAACTGTCGGCCGATAAAATGGCAATGTGCAATCTAAAAATACGCAGGGCATGCGAACACGTTTACAATATACTGTCTTTATACACCTTTCCTATAACTCGTGTAGAAAGTCATCCAGTCAACCAGTCAGTCTGATATATATCAACTCTTACAGCATTGTCCTTTGAATTTGACAGTGGGTTTTTTTCAACCCACAACCTGACAGGTGCCTCCTAGTGGTTGATGTTTATCTCTACCAACCTTCCTACTCACCCCACTTCCCGCGTCCGTAATGAGCCCTTAAACTCCTAAACATTTGTTAATATCCCTACCGATGGCTTTTTAATGTAGGTCCTGCGATTGTTAGTTTTTTTTTTGTTGCCGATTTCGTGTTTTTGTCTGTGTTGTAAGTCAGCGACAGGTGCGTCGGTCGCTGTAGCTACGTTGTTGATCAATAACAATTTTTTTGTTGTGAACTTTTACTGATTAGTTTGACATGTGACTGTGGTAAGAGTATTGAATTTATAGTCAAATTGGACAATAATTTCGTCAATCAAGTCTAGATCCTAATATTAACCCTTCGAACGTGGACGTGGATCCACCCGAGACACAATGGCTTTTTAATTGTTTCTGTATTTACCCGTTCAACCAGTCAATGTGTCTGAAGAATTAAAACTAGTTCGGGTAGATTTGTGATTGATAAACTTAATACGAAGGTAGGTGCAATATTAGGTGCGAAATTATGAAATCTTAACATCAATTTCATTTTTTTTTGTAAGTTAATGACCAAATTCGTTTAATTTCAAGTTCATACAATTCAGGAAGCCCTTCTTTTCTGTCATTATCAAAACAAAAGCAAGCTACACGTTCACAAGCCCTACAATTGAACAAATTAAGATCATTACACCATTCCTCCTATATCACGTTTCCTTTCATTACAAAAAAATAGGGACGGAGTAAGGTGTAAGCAATTATTGTATGTTTTCCGAATGTTTACAAAAAAGCGACCACCCAACCACAGTATAAAGATCATACAGTATTGTAACTCGGCCGTAACCTTGAAATAAATGCCTACAGCCGCGCGGTACGTAAACATGCGATAGGGCTGCCCGCCTCCAGCATTTTAATTACGTTTGCCTTCCATTTAGTTTAGTTATTGTATTTTGCTGTGTGTACATAAATAATAAAATAAATAAATAAATATACTTCTTTTATATAAACAAATAAAATACTTTGTGAATTTAATAAGAAGTGTTTAATAAAAATGCGTGTTGTTTTTTGATTGGTAGATTTAATTAAAAAACCATGTACCTACCCAAAAAACCATGGTACTTATGTTTTAACAAATCTTATAAATTTGCGACCGAAAAATATTACCGCCTATAACTACCTATTTCACTCGTGTATAACAACACTTTCCTTTACTCTGTTCACTTTATTTATTAATCCAGACATCTTTTTTTTCGGGAGATAAAAGGAAATACTTATCCATTATAAAGACACACATTATGTACCTACCTACTAGTAAGTAATAGTACATTATGATACATGTGTGCTATGTTGATCATTATACTCGAGGCGGTATTATTCGCGCGAGCCGCAGGCGAGTGCGATAAGGAAGCCGAGCGTATAATGATCAATGCACACGCGTTTCATACGACATTTTTCAACACACTTGCGAGCAAAAAAACAGACTTGTATTGTTAAATATTAACTTGTATGGAAAATGGCGCGCTGGTTTTGTCTTTCCGCATAGTCAGCACTAGCAATGCGCGCGCAAGTGTAAATAAAAGCATTGACCACAGAGCATGTAGGCGCTGACAACAGACCGCTATATAAAAAAAAATAAACAAAACAATTGTAGTTTAGTAAGTATGGAATTAGAAAGTACTATTGGCATAGAGAAATAAACATTAGTTCAGTGAGAATCCGCAATAATAGAACGCCAGTCAGCGTCTTTTCCGTTTGGTTTCGGAAGGGACCACGGACAATTTAAGGTGGATAATTAAAATTTTCTTACGTTTTTTTGTAATTTGCAGGTCAGTATCAGGTTGTATCTTGATTAAATATGACTCGCGACTACAATATATATTATGTACTAGCTGTGCCCGCGACTTCGTCCGCGTGGAATAGTGACTTTTCGGGCAGCATATTTTGAATTACATATACCGTCTACAGACCGGGCATTTGCTGTCCGAACCCTCTGAGAACTCAGGCGAATTTCAGTGAAAGTCTCAGACTCTAGTGCTTGAGCTTCACGATCGGCAGTGAGACGTATTTCTCGTTCTTCCTATGTTTCCTGAGACCGAACATTTGCTGTCCGAACCCTCTGAGAACTCAGACGAATTTCCCTATCAGTGAAAGTCTCAGACTCACGCGATAGTGTATGAGCTTCACGATCGGCAGTGAGACGTATTTCCCGTTCGTCCTGTGTCTCCTGGGATCGAGCATTTGTTGTCCGTACTCTCTGGGAGCTCAGGCGGATTTCCCTGACATCAAAAGTCTCAGACTCACGCGATAGCGCGTGAGCTTCGCGATCGACAGATAAACGTGCCTTTCGTTGTTCCCCGTTTTCCCTATTTCGAGTTGTCATCATTCGAGAACGATTTGAACTCAGTCGAGATTCTCGCTGAGTCGAAGTGTCTGCAGCACGAAACCTAGCCTGGTGCAGAGAGCCTTTTGCCTCACTACCTTCCTCAGATTCCTGTGATCGAACTAATCTCATCCTTTTAGCATTTCTGCTACATTGGGAGAGGTTGGATCTTCTTCGAGGCATTCTTACAATAAAATAGTACTTACTACTTAACACACAGTTATTTAGTAAACACGTACTATCGTAAACAATTAAATTATAAATACTTACAGATTATTATACAGTCTAAAATTATCACAGTTTAAGTAATAAGTGTTAAGACGTGTAAACCAAACGTCATTATCATCATCATTTCAGCCGATAGACGTCCACTGCTGGACATAGGCCTCCCCCAATTTTGGGGGGGTTTGCCATAATCGCCACGCTTGGCAGGCGGGTTGGCGATCGCAGTATGGTATGGTGGTGGAATGCATAGAGAACGCTGCTGCCCATTCTCCGGTGAGACCCTTAGTCGCCTTTTACGACACCCACGGGAAGTAAGGGGTGGTGCTATTCTTCTACACAGACAAACGTACTAACTTTATAAAACAAAAGAATTGCTAGAAAAAATAATTACTAACCTAAGCTAATGAACTTATACTTAATAAAGAAAATCAAGAAAAGAAATGCCTAACCTATACCAAATACTTATAATATTTATATACAAACCCTAAATACAAATTAAGATAAGTATACCGAAAATCAGGGAAAGGAATGCCTAAGCAATAATAAATGCTTACAATATTTATTTACAAAACCCTAAATAAAAATTAAGATAAGTAAATACCCAATAATCAAGGAAAGAACCGCCTAACCTATACCAAATACTTACAAAAGTTTAAAGAAAATTAAGAAAAAGAACCTAACCTACAAACCCTAAAATATGAATCGCAATAATCGAATCCAACTATTCGCCTATACTCTCCAGGATACGTGCGTTCGCTACGAATAACTGAATCCTTATGGCAGCGGCGCGTTTTCTTTTGAAATGGTCATCTCGCAGTTCAACCTGAGGGGTTGTCGACTGCTTAACCTGGCTTTCCTATGGATGCCTCAATAAATTAAGGCCTCCAGCCAGGGCATAATACACAACTTAACTACACAATATAAACTTAAAAACTAAGCGACTATACGCTAAGGGCACCCCCTGTGGGGTACGGACCTCGGCTTAGGGCGTCGCTGGGAGAGGGCAGCAAGGGACAGGCTGGATCGGAATTATGGCAGCGGCGCGGCTCTCAGCGCGCTTTATACAAGGTGTAACGGAAAGGGGGTATTAACCCTGAAAGAGGTGAATGTGCTCATGAAACTGAACAAATTTCCCCAAAGAACATAGGTCGAAATATGAAAAAAATTTGGACCTCCCATAGTAATAGTAAATCATTGATGTGCTATTACTATGGGAGGTCCAAAATTTTTTTTTCATCTTCATTCACCTCCTTCAGGGTTGATACCCCCTTTCCGTTACACCTTGTATATATAGCCACGGACGCGCAGGCGCGAGGCGTTTACGTACTCTGATAGAATACCTTAACAAATGTTCGCCGTGATTCTTTAAATTGACATAACTTTTTTATTTATGAACCGATTGACATGAAATAAACACTAAATGTTAAGTGAAGCTTACTACAATATATTAGTGAAAACCGCATCTAAATCGAATAAGCCGTTTCTGATATTAGCGTGCACAAACACAGCAGACAAACAGACAAACAGACAAACAGACAAACAGATAAACAGACAAAAAAAAATTTAATTACATATTCGGGTTCGGCATCGATATAATAACAACCCCTGCTACTTTTTTTTAATATATTTCCATTGTACAGACACCACTTTTCTACAATTTTATTATATGTATAGATTTGCATAATTATAGTCATTAGAATAGAATCTTTCAAGTCTGATTTTTTCCCTAAGAACTTTTCCATAAGAAAGATGTATTAATGATTCGAATGATTATCATTGTGTAAAGTCATACCTGTTATAGTGGCAAATTATATTTTGATCAAGATACAACCTGACACTGACCTGAAAATTGCAAAAAACCTAAGAAAATTTGAATTTCGCGGTCTACCACTGCGCATTCACCTCAAAATTGTCCGTTGTCCCTGCGCATTCACCTTAAGGTAAATAAATATTAGTTAATTTTGGGACCAAGGACAATACAGACTATTTATAAAAAAGTGAATTGGTGTGATTAAAAAAGCGCGCATCTCCGACTAGTAAATAGTTATCTGTGGAAATAAAGCACATGTGGATTAAAGTAAAGAAAAAGCACGCGTTTTTAATACACTGCATTATGGACCTAGAAGCGGTTCAATAAGAGCCACTTTACGAGCAAGTGTGTTGAAAAATTATTTTATAGTCTTACCTTTCAGAGTTTCCAGGTACCTAATCTAAAAAAAGTTATCTCTGGATGCGTTATTGACGAATTCATGCAACCAAAAACAGCACAATATAGCCTACTCGTCGAATTAAATATGTACTTGAACTTATTTTTAGTGATCGCGCGGTCATTGTTAAAAAAAAACTGGCCAAGTGCGAGTCGGACTCGCACACGAAGGGTTCCGTACCACAAGGCAAAAACGCCGAAAAAAACATGTTTGTTGTATTGGAGCCCCCCTTAAATATTTATTTTATTTTAATTTTATTATTTATTATTAAAGTTAAAATACAACTGAGTTATTTGTGAATATTTCAAGTGCCTACCTGTTGCCATTTTTGATATCGAGCAAAAAAGGGCAAAAAAATCGCGTTTGTTGTATGGGAGCCCCCCTTAAATATTTATTTTATTTTGTTTTTAGTATTTGTTATTATAGCGGCAAAAGAAATACATCATGTGTGAAAATTTCAACTGTCTAGCTATCGCGGTTCTTGAGATACAGCCTGGTGACAGACAGACGGACAGACGGACAGACGGACAGACGGACAGACGGACAGACAGCGAAGTCTTAGTAATAGGGTCCCGTTTTTACCCTTTGGGTACGGAACCCTAAAAAACAACACACCGTCCGTTCGTCACTGCGGCACACTCGCAACTGTCTGCATGCCGAGCGCATGCCGAGGTCGAGGCGCGTAGGTATAGCTCGCGTTTCGTCCGTTTGTATGAAGTCGAAATACTGTATGATCTTTATACTGTGACCCAACGGTTCTTTAATGACCAATTCAGGGAGTTCCGATCACTCATACATCAATTGTTCACGTATACTAATTTAACCATGTTCAATTTGTTTGTACACTGTGCGCGTGCCCTTAGGTAATTGACCTGTCGATCAAGACATTTATTGCCGCCCTAATCTTTTATCTTCAACCTTATTTTACTAACCTTAAGACTCAAATTGCAATTCAATTTCGTTACGGACGAACAATATAATTTTGTTTACAAATTAATTTCTGGTCAAAATTGCTGCACTTTATCAAAGATTGCATTTCAATATCCTTATGGTTTAGAAGATAAGGTTCATATTCGTATACTTTTTATATAGAGCAAGATAATAACTTTTTCTAGGAACAATTTCCCGGGACATGAACGAATATAATGATAGGTTAAGAAAGCAATACAACTAGTAATTTTGTATAATTCGGTGCTTGTTTTAGTGAAAAAATGTAACGCCTTTAATTATAAACAATTCTTGTAATTACGTTAGTTAACGCACGTTAACTTTCAATTATGTCAATTTGTGCGCCCTTTGTACTGGAGCCGAATATTTTTAGGGGTCCGCGGGTAGATGCGGAAGCCTTTGCAATCCGAAGAGTTTTATTAAAGCCGAGACTCACCGTTTTAATGGATTAATTAGTTGGTGCAAGTTAATTATGGGTAACAAAACAAGGAAACAGGGACGTAATTAATTGAAGAAATATTGTGGATGCAGAGGAGTACCAGTATTTTACATGCAGCGACTGCCTATCTGACCTCCACAACCCAGTTACTGGGTAATACGAAACCCCTTGGCAAGACTGGTTGTCAGACTTTTGGGCTTCTGACGACCCGTAACTACTGTCAATGATCCACAAATGACAGCCGGGACCAACGGCTTAACGTGCTTTCCGAGGCACAGAGAGGTCTTGATATGTAAAGATGGTCACCCATCCACGGACCAACCGCGGCAAGCGTAGCTTAACCGACCCGTACGGTTGTTCTTACTTAGCCACAAGCCTCTCAACTTATTTTTCTCATAACTCGTCTTTAAATCAGTGTCCATTCAAAATATGTATTATTTATATTTTGAGAACTTAGATATTCCGTAATCCAACCGGAATAAATATACACTACATCACACTAATATTATAAAGGCGAAAGTTTGCGAGTGTGGGGGGTGTGTGTGTGTGTTTATATGTTTGTTACTTCTTCACGCTCAAACGGCTGGACCAATTTTGATAAAATTGTGTGATAGAGGTAGCTGACACCCTGGATTAACATATAGGCTACTTTTTATCCCGATATTCCCACGGGATAGAAACTATGCGGGTGAAACCGCAGGGTGCAGCTAGTTAAGAATATATTTGATTTACAAATTATTTTGGTATTACGTGTGTATGAACCAGGGTTGTTGCGAACATTAGCAGCATCAGAGGAACTTCAGCATCATTTTCAACATCAGCATCAGCATCCGCATTGATCGATGCTGATTAAAATTTGATTAAATGTAGGGAACAGCTGATTTTTTTTTTTCGCTATTTCAGGTTTGGTCCCATAGTAAAAGTTGTTCATAATGCTGACTACAATGACCTCTGAAGAGGTTGTTAATGTTTTACCAATAACCCTGTAGGTATATAGCACGTGTTGTGTTCGGTTGCGAGTTTTGACCAATGAAAATCAGATGTGAAAAAATATGCATCAGCAACAACCCTGGTATGAACAGCAGATAAATCAAATACAGGTTGAATACCATTGTAGATCGAATCTTGTAAGAATACGCTCAAAACATACGGAGCCCACACTCGCTTTCCTTTGTAATTGTTCAATTATTTCGACAATTAAACTTCACGTTAGTACATATCCACAAACCTGGAATTACGTACGATGCGATGCCTTTAATAGATGGGGATGGTTATCAGGAATCATACTTAATAACATATTATGTAAGCTAAACAAATTTATTCCGATTATTTTTAGAACTTAATGTTTGAGGGCAACGAATACTCAGTTACGCACGCATGCGAGAATTGTAAATACATCTGTGGATTGTTTTAATTAGGTACACAGTGTGTTTATTATGAATATAAACTTGTGATACACACACAGTATCTTAATAACTTTCGTTTTATTACCAGCCTATTAGGCGCGAAACACACGGCAGCGGCGGGGCGGGCCGGTCAATTTGACCGCGAACGAATAGTGCAAAGGGAATCCTATACTACCAACGCACATAGAGGGCAAAAAGACCGCACCGCCGATGTTTATCGGATGATGTCTCTCGCGGTCATCCGCGGACAAAATGACCGCCGTCCATAGTCCCACTGCTGGGCAAAAGCCAGAACCTAAAAAAAAAACCTTCTCACACGGAGAAGGCACGAGCATTGATCACTATGCTTGCTTCAGACGGCTTGGCGATTTCAGACATATATTAACTACTAGCTGCGCCCAGCGATTTTCCCCGCATAAGGCTACGTTTCCACCAGAGATGAGCGACGATGCGTAGCGAGGGATGTGTGTGAAACCAGCCAATAACATCGCTTCATTTTCATAGCGTTAGCGTTGGTATTGGTTAGTTTTACAGACATTCCTCGCTACGCATCCTCCGTGTTCTCTGGTGGAAAAACCAGCCTAAGTCTCAATCCCGTAGAAATATCGGGATAATAATCCTATGTCCTTATTCAGGTCATGGTCTACTCATGGCTGTAGCCGTCATAACAATAAAACTTCTATTGTGTCTCTTACCACGCCGGAACCTGTTAAGGCTCCGTCAAACAGGCGCGAAACGACACGCGACACAAAGGCACCGCAAGTCGCACAACGAGCGGTGCCTTTGTGTCGCGCGCGATTATATCGCGTGTAGCACCTAATGTAGGAGCCTTTAAGCCGTTTCAGCGTGAAAGCGTAACAAACCAACATACTTCCAGTCCAGGTTTCCTCACGATATTTTCCTTCACCGATGTCAATAATGAACAATGTTTTTTTTATGTCATCTTGTCGTATATTTTTCTAAAAGCTTCATGTTATGTAACAAAAACTAGTAATCACCTTAACAAACAAAATATTATTTATTTACAAAACACGCAGAGATATCCCACGTATCTACAAATGACATAACCTCAGGACAGATAGGACACGATCACCACATAACTATGAAATCCAACAAAACCAAGAACTTTTCCAAGTCCCACGAAAGGTACCGATAACATCAACTTCGGACACACTTGAAGATATCAAGTATGCTCAGGAAGTACTTTAGTTTCATTACATATACAGGCTGTCCCATGTTTGGTCCAAGAAAAAATAAGAGCCAAGTTCATCTAACTCTGTCAATAAGTAAACGTAAACGGACCATAAAGCATTTAAGGCCCTAAAAGTGTCCAGAACAGAATTTAATACCAAATGAAAATCGCTTATGAGCGTTTACGCCCGCGCCGTACGGCATTTCATCACAAACTCTCAATCGCTTGTTTTTCGAAATGAATGGACCGGTTTTAATGAAACTTCATACGCATAAGCAGGACACACAGGTCTAAAAGTTACTTAAGGCGAGGTTGTACCATTTTTAAGTTTTTTGGAGCTATGTATATCTAAATAATGTAAATATTCCGCAAAATAAAAATCACTTTAACAAAATTGAACATATGGTCAAGCGCTGTATAAAGACGGAAACGTAATTACTAATAATTGACTCGATAAAAAAAAATCGCAAAGATGACACTAAATCGATTTTTCAAATGTACTTCTTAGCAAAAAATTATATTACGAAACCATCTAAGTAATGTATCAAAAAATAGGTTTTAATATTTTCTAGCGCTGGGTAAGGTAGATTTTTATATTAGTGGCTATTTATTTTTGTAAGAATAAAAATCATACGATATTGAGCTATTCGATTTCGAGCGGGCCGTTTAGTGCCGGCCGAGAGGTCTTCGAGGACGGACGCACGCCAATTTTTTTCCGCGTTTGCGCTTTCCATTATATGAAACGTTACGCTCAGTGTTGCCAACTCTACTGTTTTAACAGTAGATTTACTGTTTTCACCATGACATCCCTGTTTTCTGTTTAAGTACCAATTTCTACAGTTTTCATTATAATTTACTGGAGATTTCGTCTAAAACGATAAAACTCCAGTTAAAATACCTAGCTTCATGTTATGCATGTATGTAGGTATGCGAATAAATTTTTATCTATGTCTAACAAAACAGTAGTAAACAACTTGAAAACTAAACTAAGAAATAAAATGTCCACAACGAAAATCAAAGGCACATTACATAGTAAAATAGAAATAAAATAATGCTATACCTACATTTAATGCAACTGAAAAACCTACGAAGAAATTCATTAAAAGTACCTATGTATAATTTTAATAAAAAAAAACGAGGCAGAAAATATCGAAGACAGAGAGAAAAAGAAATTGATAAATGATAATTATTTGTAAGAATATTTGCAAGAATTTATCAAAGAACAAAAGTTCATACAGGAAATTGACACCTCGGGCATTACGAAAATATCAACTCGAGAAATGGTAAGTAACTCATTATCAATACTATAGTAGCACTACAATTTTGCCTAGTAGTTTTATTTTATCAGATTACTTGCATACGTAATAATACTTTGTTGAGGAAGACTTTTCCGTTCTTTTGTTTTTTTTTTGTTTTGTTGTGCGCGTAATTTTAATACTGTGATATCTTCTAAAGTATTCATTCTAATGACATGCTGTAAACTGCAGTTTTGATCTAAATTGAATGCTTAATTTTAATAACATATTTAATGAGATAAGGATTAATACAATGTATGTCAAAATTGCTTCGAAAGTCACTCATTATATTTTATTGATTGTAAAAAGATAAAATTGGTTACTGTAAGTTATCCTTATAATATAGACATATACCGCCGCGAACTTTTTTGAGGGCATTTTCAAGATATACAATTCTGTAGTACATTATTTTGAAGTTCCTCGTATGGTTTAGCCAGCGTTAGCAATATAAGCGGCCGAGCGACGAGTTTTTTTCCGACTTCAATTACATTCATTATGATTTCCTGTGGAAAATACATCTTTATCAGAATAAAAATAGCATGTAGCACTCCTTAATAATGTAACTACCTATTGAAAAATTTTTTGTAAAAGAATTTTCTAACTCGGATCAGTAGTTTCAGAGATTACCCTATACCTACAAAACTTACAATTTTATCACTTTATAATATAAAAAATAAAAGCTTGTAAAAAAAAATACAATAATATTGTATAACATATTATTAGTGTAAATAAATGATTTTCTTTGACGGAAAAGCACGAAAATGTTACGACCATTGTTTAGACGCGACACTGTACAAAAAAGTACAGTAGGTTTGTTATTAAATTCGTTGAAATGATTATTTTCTTTGCTCAATAAGTTCGAAATATTGCTAAACTTATATAACAATTATAAAATATACTTGTAAAATGTATAATTTAAACGATTTGAAATGCCACTATAATGTCAACATTTATTTTGCATCGTTTCAATGAGAAAATATACTCAGGGGTGTTGTTCAGACTTTAGATAACCCTGATACTACTTTCCATAGTCATACGTAAGTATCTACTTTCTTCAAAACATAAAACTTTAGTCATTACATACTAACAATCATAAAAGTAATATTGATTGTATTCATGATTGTCATGAATATAATCATCATCACCATCTTAATCATGGAGATAATGGTGTTAAGTTATAAATTGAATATAGATTGCGATTCATGACTCATAATGTTTATAACACTGTTAAAGAACAATCTTAAATACTATTAGTGAACCTCAAAGTACTGCAGGTAAGTCAAACAGAAATTAGTACAAGATAGAGACAAGATTTCAGAGAAATTTTTAACTGCCGATAATTCAGAAGTTGAAACAGCAAATAAGTAAGTCTTACTAAACTATATGTTAACAAGTAGAGAAGAAATGAATCTTAAATGTTTTTATACCGATTGCCTAAATACATACGTTAACTTTGTTGATCAGTACTAGTACCGAGTACGATGTATAAAAACTAAAATGATATCAGAGTAAAAAAAAGTCGAAAATAAATTAATACACGTGATTATAGTAAGCTATCTCTTAAACGTCGATTGCACACCAGAGGGGCAATTCTCGTAATTTTAAGAACGTTTACAGTCTGATCTCTGAATATAATTTCAGGGCCAACTCCATGTTACTGGGAGGCAATATTGCTTGTTTGGTATATGGTCAGGTGAAACCAATACCCGTACATGTAATCAAGATAGTGAAAGATAGTAAATTTTGGGAAGAAAAAATGGGAAAATAAACTTATTAATTTTTATATGCAGTGTCTATTGCCTGAAATCATAGATCCCCGACATATTAGAGGAATGGATATAAGAAAAATAAAAATGCGAGAAAACAAAGAAAATATTGCAACACCTGCTATTGTTTCCACTTCTGTATCACAAATAGTGAATTTTGAGAATGTGGCGTCTACTTCTGTGTCACAAACAGTTAATTTTAATAATTATTAAATACGTTTTATAACCGACTTCCAAAAAAGAGGAGGTCGGAATTCGGATAGTTATATTTTTTATTGTGTACTAGCTTCTGCCCGCGACTTCGTCCGCGTGAAATTCGTACTTTCCTCCTAATATTTCGTAAATGTATGTTTATGATCTTATCATTTATTTAGATAAATAAGTGATCGGGCCAATGTTTAAGTTTATAGATCAAAGAGTTTTTGTACTTTTCAAATAAACTGTATCCCCGCTTTTCACTCCAACAGGGATGGAATTTTGAAAAATCGTTTGGGATGTGTTCATAACTTGACTCAAAGACCCTTACCCATTTTCGAGTTAATGGAAGCAAGCAGTGAAATCCAACCCATAAACTTTATTATTACCCTTTTCCAACTTGGTAGGAGTCGATTTTTGAAAACCCTAAAACACACTTTTTTTATTTTTAACCGAGGTCAAAAAAAGGAGGAGGTTCTCAATTCGTCGGAATCTTTGTACGTTCCCGATTACTCGAAGACGGCTAGACCGATTTGATTTTTTTTCGGTTTGAAAGGGTATACTTTCCAGGTGGTCCCATTGTCATCAGGTCACGATGTGATGAGGGGATCCTGGAGAAATCGAAGGCACTCTTTAAATATTATAGGCACACCTATAGCGATTTGGGTATTTTTTACAGTAACTCGTGCATTTGCTCTCGAAAAGCACTATTTGGTGAAGTGGAACCGATGATGAAGACCACAGATGGCCACCGGAACTACTCAATAATAAGTATTTCACGGGTTGCGATTCGATTAGGTACTTTAACATGGTTGCTAAGCAATTTATGCTCGTCACAATGCGAATGGTGAAATGGAGCAGATGGTGAAATACCAGGGGAATTCCTCAACAATTAATGTCAGTCATGCATCGGGAAAAGCAATATTTTGGTGAAGGCGATGAGCAAGTTGACATTAGGATTTTTCACTTAGTTGTGTTAAATAAATAAGATTTTTCATATAAACTGTGTCCCCTCTTTTTATCCCCATAGGGATGGAATTTTGAACAATCGTCTGGGATGTTTCGATGATTATTTTTTTTTCGTTTGCCAAATCATCAAATGACCCCCTCCCGCTCTGGGTGGACTGGAAGGAAGTGTCAGACTCTTACTGACTAAAACCCACCCATGTTCCTTCCTTAGCCCTTTATGTTCCGGACCAGCGGTAACCCTTTCGGACAATCCCGCTGACCCGGCAGGATGTTTCGATGACTCGACTCAAAGATTATTTATACAAATTTTCGAGCTAATCAAGGCACATAGTAATTCTTGCCCTGTAAAATTACCCTTTTTCGCGCAGTTAGGGGTAGATTTTCGAAAAACCCTGATACACGTTATTCTTTATTTTCAGTTTTAAGTAAACATACTCAGTTTCGAGTTAATCGGACAGCGCGTTAAAATTCTTCCATACAAATTTTGACACCCCTCAATCCCTCTTTAGAGGGTAAAAAAACAAAAAATGCGAAACTTCATAATTTACTCAGATAAGTATTCCTGCCAAGATTCAAGGTTATTAACTCAAGGAATAAGATTTTTCATACAAACAAAATACCCCTTTCACCTCTTTAAAGGTTGAATTTCCAAAAACTCCTTAGTGGATACCTACTCTTCACACAAAACACACCCTCCAAAATTCATGTCTCTAGGACCAGCGGTTTAGGCTGTGTGTTGATAGATTATATAATTCTTAATTCTAACAACACCGTTGCGTTACCTTCCCACCGTAAGCCTAGATAATAAATTTTGTGATTTTTACTTCGAAAATTAAGGACTTTCCATACACATCTTCATCCCCCCTTTTAACCATTCGGGGGTAGAATTGTCAAAACGCTGAGATACGTATAAATTAATATTCAATCCTCAGCCTACAAACAAAATTTGAAGATCATAACTTCAAAACTGACGGACTTTCATATAAACTTCCATCCCCTATTTCACCCCTTTAGGGGTAGAATTTCCAAAAATCCTTTCTTAGTGTATACTTACTCTTCACAAAGAACACACCTTCTAAGTTTCATGTCTCTAGAGCCAGCAGTTTGGGCTGTGTGTTCAAGATTATACATATAATTAAAAACAAAATTTCATCCCACTTTTCACCCCCTTGAGGGTTGAAATTCTAACAACACCATTGCGTTACCTTCTAACCATAAGCCTAAATAATAATGTTAGTGATTTTTACTTCGAAAATTAAGGACTTTCAATACACAACTTCATCCCCCTTTTTAACCCTTCGTGGGTAGAATTGTCAAAAACGCTGAGACACGTGTAAATTAATTTTCGATCCTTAGCCTAAACACAAAATTTGAAGATCCTTACTTTAAAACTGACGAACTTTCATATAAACCTCCATCCCCTATTTCACCCCTTTAGGGGTAGAATTCCCAAAAATCCTTTCTTAGTGGATACTTATTCTATACAAAGAATACACCATCCAAGTTTCATGTCTCTAGGACCAGCGGTTTGGGCTGTGTGTTCAAGATTATATAATTATAAACAAAATTTCATCCCCCTTTTCACCCCCTTGAGGGTTGCAATTCTAACAACACCGTTGCGTTACCTTCTAACCATAAGCCTAAATAATAAATTTAGTGATTTTTACTTCGAAAATTAAGGACTTTCCATACACAACTTCATCCCCCTTTTTAACCCTTCGGGGGTAGAATTGTCAAGAACGCTGAGACACGTGTAAATTAATTTTCGATCCTCAGCCTAAACACAAAATTTGAAGATCCTTACTTCAAAACTGACGGACTTTCATATAAACCTCCATCCCCTATTTCACCCCTTTAGGGGTAGAATTCCCAAAAATCCTTTCTTAGTGGATACTTACTCTATACAAAGAATACACCCTCCAAGTTTCATGTCTCTAGGACCAGCGGTTTGGGCTGTGTGTTGATATATCAACAATCAGTCAGTTTACCATTTTATATATATAGATTATTTTCATTTTCTTAATCTTTTCTGTTTATAACATAAAAATAAGGTTTGCTTAATCGATTTTGTTGTTTTTGTTCCTAACACTACATTATTGATAAGTTGTGAGTGAAGTTGTCCAGAACATATCTTCTCATCTGAAACGCATAGTATATGTATAGTGAAAGGAACGTCGTTCCATCCGGGTGTCCCGCGACACCTCCCGATAAATTTTATTTTGAAAAAAGTCTGATTTGTCAGATTTTTTGACATGTTACTGATGGTATGTGTATTTTAAATATAGGTACAAACTTACCTTAGATTTTTTACATAGTGCGTTTCTTTGCCAAACTAACCTAATTTTTACTAACCGGAAACTGTCATGAGAATTTATCAAGCGTAGATGATAAGTTCCTACATACAAATTTTATTAATTAAAAATAAAATATAACATCAAAGTTGATCTACTGTATTTGTCTGTTTCGTGGCGCGCATTCATTACACAAAGGTTAGTCGCGGTCACAACGTGTCACGTGGCGCGGTCCCGCTCAGCGCATCGTAGTTAAATACGCCGCGTTCAACTGGCGGGGGCTGAGGTAGTGTTTTCTATGCCTATCGGTCCGGGAAAACCTCGCCTTAAGAACATTTTCGAAATGTCTTTTCTATGGAAAATTTAAAACCGGTCTAATTTGGCTGTAACACAATTTTTGAAAATGTTCTTAAGTAACTTTTTAGACCTTTGTATCCTGCTTAAGTGTATTAAGTTTCATTAAAATCGGTTCACTCATTTCGAAAAACAAGGGCTTGAAAGTTAGTATGAAGTGCCGTACGGCGTAAACGCTCTTAAGTATATGTTAGAACTATCGTTTTCTCAGGTATTTTGGCACGGACCAAACAGTCGGGTATGTCAATATACTCTTTGACGGTTGTCATTTTGACTATTTTGCGCGGAAAGACAGTAGGTACATCTAATCTGCGTTCGCGGCTTATTTGCCAAAACTGTAAACAAATATGAATTAATGGAAAAATAACTCTAATCCCTACACAATAAAGTTCAGTTTACGCTACAACTTCAAACATTTTTATAACTTTTTCAATAGTGCTAGTCACTCTGAAATCAACTTAATTGTCATTGAAATAATGTTGATATTTGTTTAACTTGAAATAGCCCTAGGGGTGTGCAGCACTGTGAACTTTTACTATACTGATTGCATTTGGTTACCAACACTTTGGTAAACATGGCCCTAAAAATGTGCAGTTACCCCCTTACTAAACGTTGTATAGCGTCTGTATAGTTACACAACGCTTTGTCTTCTTCTTTCGAAAGTCAAATTACTGACGAGTGAAAGAGAGAAATCGGTGTGTAACTATTCATCTGATATTAATACGTTTATTAATAAGGGGGATGATAGTATAGAAATTAAAAACAATTGAAAATCAGTTACATAATAACTTTAATTTCGGAAGTCGGTGTCTTTGGTTCCGCATTTTCGTTTATTGACACCGACTTCCGAAATTAAAGTTATTTTTCAATTTGTAGTGTTTTTTTTGGAAGTCGGTTGTTTTTTTTTTTGTAAAAATGTTTTTATTTTTCACTTTTTAGTGGGTCACTTTGTAATTTATCTAAGTTACAATAGCCTAATGCCAACTGTTCATCACCTTTTACAAAATATTGCTTTTCCCGATCCTGGGACGTTAATTGTTGAGGAGTTCTCCCGGTAAGAACCAGGAGAACTCCTCAACAATCACTCATCATACGCATTGTGACGAGCATAAATTGCTTAGCAACCATATTAAAGTAATCGAATCGCAACCCGTGAAATATTTGTCATTGAGTTGTTCCGATGGCCATCTGTGGTCTTCATTATCAACTCCACTTTACCAAATGATGATTTCCGAGAGCAAATGCTCAAGTTACTTTAAAAAATACCCAAATCGCTATAGGTTTGCCTATAAAATTTGAGGGTTTCCCTCGATTTCCATGGGATCCTCTCATGAGATTCCAACTTGATGATGATGAGACCACCTCGAGAGTATACCCTTTCAAATAAAAAAAGAACTTTTGGAATCGGTCCAGCCGTCTTCGAGTAATCGGTGAACATACACAAGGTAGCTACTGTAAACTGTTGAATAGTTCCCTTAACTGTCCTTCGTCTTCATCATCAGACCCTTAATGACAGTCACAACCTATCTAGGTGTAAAGTTCACATCAATACAAATTAATCAAGCCCAAACACAAGGTAACTGCTGTAAATCGTTGAGGAGTCCCCTCGACTGTCTTTCGGCTCCATCATCAGATCGACTCCAGACCTTCATTAAATTGTAGTGCTTTAAAATACTTAATGAAAAAAATAACAAACGCACTAGTCGCTCCTACGATTTTCGAATGTTCCCCTCGATTTCACTGGGATGCCATCATCAGATCCTGGTTTTCTTATCATGGGACCACCCTTGGCATATCTCCTTTCCAACAAAAAAAGAATAATCAAAATCGGTTCATAAACGACGAAGTTATCCGCGAACACACATAAAAAAAAAAAAAAAAAAAAAAAAAAAAACATATATACGGTCGAATTGAGAAACCTCCTCCTTTTTTAGAAGTCGGTTAAAAATGATTCATTTCTAATGAATTTTCCCACAGACAAAACAGCCGGGTTTGTCATGTACTTATATATGAGTTATGACACGAATGTACTTCACAATAACTGGTCAGCTATAACAATGATACTTACTAGATATATAGCCGGTGCTTAAATGTTAAATACGTATATTTTATAGGGAAGTAAAAATTACGAAAATACTGTGCAATATAATAAAGATAGTACTTTTATGACTGGTTTGTGCCTAGTTTTCCTTATTGCAAGTGTCTAGGAATTGAAAGTGTTTTATCTATCTATTCTCAATACTTTATCATTGAGTATTATCAGTCTCCAGTCCGTAACCCAATTTATTTCTGGTCGGCGCAACATGTCTTTTCTTCCATACTTCTCTATTAGTCGTCATCTCGGTAATCACTCCCTTTCTAACCATGTCATCATTCACACAGTCCATCCATCGTTTCTTTGGTCTTCCCCTACTCTTATAGCCATCGACATTCATACTCGAAACTTTCCTCACGACAATTTTCTCATTCCTCCGAATTACAACAAGCCCATACCATGCCAACCGATTTCCAAACAAGTTTTCAGTTACTTAATCTTTTAATATAGGCTATCTAAATCATCATCATCATCTGCCTAGCCTTTTCCCAACTATGTTGAGGTCGGCTTCCAGTCTAACCGGATGCAGCTGAATACCAGTATTTTACATGGAGCGACTGCCTATCTGACCTCCACACGACCTCCACTGGGTAATACGATACCCCTTGGTAAGACTGGTTGTCAGACTTTCGGGCTTCTGACTATCCGTAACGACTGTCAAAGATCCACAAATGAGAGCCGAGATCAACGTCAACGGAGTATAGGCTATCTAAATATCATCTTAAAATAGTTTAACTGTGTACCTACTGCAATATTTTAAACAACACAATTCAGAATTGACATTTTTATTTATTGAAACAAAAACAAAATGTGCGCACACGCACGCGAGCATGCAATAATGACGGAAATCGAGTGAAGGCTAGACCTTTAAGAACATTGGGTTGAAAAAAAGATGAAGACATTGTCACCAAAGCCCCTTGCAGATATAAATCATGATTCCTCCACCTCCCTTTTGTTAGCACGGCAACGAACCAGAAGATTAACGATTAATTTATTCATAGTGTTACCAGACATTAACATATTTTAATGCCTTCATTTGTTTTTCGCTTTTTCCGAAACAACAAAAACAAATGAAGATCGCGAAGGGAGAAAAAAACATACTTTGCCGGAGATTTTAATTAAGTAGATCATAAAATGTAAATATGGATAAATGGAAGAAATACAATACCAGGAACCATTCGTTTACAAGGTCATGAATATTGTATTCCAAAAGGAACTTTTTTTTAAGCCTATTGATGAACAATAGTCCATTCCGAGCATAAGATGATTTTCTCAAGGATTTTCTCACCTTGCACCCTAATCTCATGATTTTCTCACCTTGCACCCTTATCTCATGATATTCTCACCTTGCACCCTAATCTCATGATTTTCTCACCTTGCACCCTAATTGCGTAACACACTATCAATCTTAATCTGTATCATTTTGACGGATATTGCTAATCCATTGCTTCATATGTTCGAAAAATTTGTCTGCTCAACAGCGTCAAAAACGCAATGAATATTGTTGAACTGTCAAACTGATATGGTGTCTTACGCAGTTACCCTGCGGGACTATATATAAAACTTAATTTTGAATACGGTCCTTGGGCCAGACTTACGACCCAGTGGGTCCCGGTTAATGGCAAACGATAACGCAGCAAGCCCAGACGGAGATAGCGGGATGAGCTGAAGTCCTTTAATAAGGAAAAAAACACGTTTGTTGTATGGGAGCCCCCCTTAAATATTTATTTTATTCTGTTTTTTGGTATTTGTTGTTATAGCGGCAACAGAAATACATCAGCTGTGAAAATTTCAACTGTCTAGCTACGAGTATCACGGTTCATGAGATACAGCCTGGTGACAGACGGACAGTGGAGTCTTAGTAATAGGGTCCCGTTTTTACCCATTGGGTACGGAACCCTAAAAAAGTAGAATTAGCAATTAGTTTAAAAAAAATTATAAAAGCCAAAGGTCAGAAGTCAGCTATACAGAACTAAATACCACAAAAAAATCTAGAAGCTCCCAGAATCAGGAAGATTATTCACTGACCAGAGTAACTCAGCAGCTTCCTTGACCGCCTCTCAAAGCAGATACTTACTAGTGCCAAGAACATAACGCTGGTCATAATAACAGTAAACTGAAAATATCTGCACGTAAATTATAGGCAAGCCAGCAGTTTACTGATTGGCATACATATACGACCTATAAAGTACAGCGAAACGGTCGGTAACTCGGTTGTACAAGCGGTATGACCATGGCGAGTTTTATGGACGCATGGTACTCTGTGACTGCAGGTTGGTTGCATCATCTTACTGTAACTAAGCGTTAAAAATGGCGGTAAACGGTCGGTTAAAGTGATATATTGAACAAAATGCGGTTTAACATTTTGGTATATGTTTTTTTGACTCTTTAGTCTAGCTAGTATCATGTAAAAGGAATACAGGATTCAATGAATTTTTCTCGATACAAAAAAAATGCAGTCATCTGTTTTTTTTACTTTTTTCGACATCACAGCGCGCTTAAGAGTTGAGGAATTTACTTTAAAACATAGAGAATTATCATATCAAAGTTTACTCAAAGTCATTTTAAATTTAATTGATTTATTTTGTTAAAAAGGGAGTAAATTCGTTTTGGCACATACGACGTTTTAATTCGAGCGCACGCACATTTTAGCCATCTCTCTTCTTTTGCGTTTCAAAAGTAGCGCCTTATGTCAAAATTATTGTAGTATAGATTTATATAGATTTCTAACATCATGTTCCCAACTGTCCAAGAGTTTGGAATAGATACACTGTGTCATTCATCATCTATCAACCATCATTCCTGCTATCTAACTTGATAATTAGACTGGCTCATCTTTCCAACATCCATACTAATATTATAAATGCGAAAGTGTGTCTGTCTGTCTGTTACCTCTTCACGCTTAAACCGCTGAACCGTTATAGATGAAATTTGGTATAGAGATAGTTTGGGTCCCGGGAAAGGACATAGGATAGTTTTTATCCCGATATTCCCACGGGATCGAAACTTATGCGGGTGAAACCGCGGGGCGCTGCTGAAATATATATTATTATTCGTCATCATTCTCCTGCCCTTATCCCAATTTATTTGGAATCGGCACAACATGTCTTTTTCTTCCATACTTGTCTATTAGTCGTCATCTCGGTAATCACCCCCTTTCTAACCATGTCATCATACACACAGTCCATCCATCGTTTCTTTGGTCTTACCCTACTCGTACAGCCATCCACATTCATTCTTAGTCAAAACTTTTCTGACGACATTTTCCTCCTCTTCATTCCGACACGAGCCATTTTCGTAAACAATAATGCGTTGTCCTTGTCTTATCCATTACGAAGAACAAGAAAGGCGTCTATTAGCATTAAGTACAGCAAAAAATACACCTTAAAACTATAAAAAACAGAAATAATGATAGAACAAGAACTAAAGCAATGCTCATAAATTGGCATTCAAAATCTTGATTCATTTCATACGTAATCGTTAACGTAACGCAAAACCTAACGTAAACGCAGGTACGCTTTGATTCAACCCGCCCTCTAGTATTGTTCTAGTATTTCCGAGCTACACGTGTTTCAAACCGATTTACACACGAAGTTTATAGTACGGTAACAATGTAAATGTGTTTGTAAATATAGATAAGGCTACTACAGTTGCCATGCGTCATTACGTTAATGGTGTTTCCAATGAAAAACCATTGGAAACGGCTGTGAAGAAGAAACGCCAGAAACCAATAACTTTTTCTAAGAAAAATTCTGACTTTAAAAAATTAGATTTCAATAAAATTCCGATTCATATAGAAGCTCGCGTGGATATTGCAGAATAATACAACGAGATTACGGCACTGTTCGAACATAATCTTAATTATACCGCCGACAAGCACAAGAAAACGCACAAAAAACAAAGCTGTGCGAGATCAAGCGAGTTCAGTTGTCAAAACCTCTGTGCTTCACTGAACAGCTGTTTATAGATTGCCTAGATATCGGCTTACCAGATTTATTGCCAAGCAAAATCTTACATATTAATGGATCCGAGTGTACGTTTCCGTGAGGACGTAAAAACAGTGCTATTTCTTTAACAATAGACACGCAAGAATGTTTACGATGTTTTTACTACGGGCTACGGCACTTGTAAATAAATAAATATCGCACTGGCTGGTGGGGAATGGGGATACATTTTTACTCTGTGTGTTAGTTCATCGAGTGGGGTACTAAAATAGCGCACACATAAGCGAGCCATCAGCGAACCCCTCGCGTCACGTGCCTGAGATCAAAGTAGATGAGTAACTAACGTATAGATAGGAATGTATATAATGATATAATGACCCTTAATGAACGAGGGTTCCAGTGAGTCCTGTAGGTGTTACGTACTTGACGACTCCAGATGATACGCCCAAGAAACAAATTGAGATGTTCGACTACTTCGAATTACGTTTATCAGATACCAGGGTATATCACATCCAAAATAAACTAGATTCACGTATTTACGAACAACTACTATTGTAGTCACGGAAATAAATAACCATAAACTATAGAAAGCCTCGATTATATTTCAACAAAAATAACACAGCCCACTGAATAATTTAAAAACTCACCCAGAAAAAGAACTCATACACATCATTTTCATAACAAAAACATGCAATAATACTTAGGGCACCGTTAAAAGTACGTTGGCCAAAGATGTATGGAATTTATTCACCCTATGAAAGGAGATCGCATTTCCATTCACACACGACAAAGTGAACAAGGGGAAAATTGTAAGTACTTGAAGTAAATTGTAATAGTAGGGTTGGCGTATAATTTCATGGTGCAATAAATTGTCAAATAAACGTCGTATAGGAACACAATCAGCCATCGGTATAGCGGGGATAATAAGTGTTATGGCAATTTGTTTGAAATATTGATAAGCAATGGCACTAAAGGGAAAAGGTCTATATCCAGCAGTGGATGGAAAAGGGGTGCCAATGATGATAATGATGATGAATATATGCAAGTCCCTTTCTGTTTTCGTGAAGAAATTAATGATCCTTAAATTATTTGGTGTGGTGGACGGCGCCGCCGAGGCCGGCCCAGAAGGCGATGGCGAGATGACCGGGACGCGTACCACGAAGGCTGTTTCGAGGTGGCGCGGAAAAAGAGTTTCTGGAACGATTTCGGGAGGCCTTTGCCCAGCACTGGGACAGTACAGACTAACAGAAAATAATGGTTTAGGAATTGTAGAACCAAGTAGGTATATTAATTTCAAACAAAACAAAAAATCAACCAATTAGCGCCTAACCAATATATCAAAGCTGACAAAGTCAGATCAATAACGATAATAAACAAACTTAGTCGACACAATATTGTAATTTCTCGACGGCCACGGCGTAATTCTCCCATCACCAATCAATGGAAACACAGGAATTAAACAGTAGGCGATGACGCGAGGAATTCTTAGAAGGCGGGTGAGCTTCGAGCAATAAGCTTTTATATCATCAATGAATACATTATTCATTACCTTGTCAAGGAAAAATAAGGTGCTGACAATGACGTTTTACAAATTCTTAATGATGACAATAATGTTTCGTGTTGCTAGGCAGTTATTGGAAGGTTTGTAACGGGAATACAGTCACGTAATTTTGTTGTCAAGTCTTGGAAATAAGTCTAAATGGATTCATATTACAGAAGAAGGCAATACGATAGACATTATATCTTACGTACTTTACAGTCTTAGTGTAACATTGACAAACCGCAATACAAGATATAATTTTAGTATTTATCACATTGTCGGATCCTCTACATAGGCCCGTGAATTCGTTATTAGACATAGTATTATATTCTTACGTATGATATTCTTACTGCGGGCGCAGAATTGGGATTCGGGTAAACTAGAGAATGAACTCCATATTATAAAGTCCACGCTGTTATTACTTAACACTACAGGACGAATATTCCGGACTTCAAAAAAGGAATTATTGTATGTATCTAAACTATAGCCGCCATATTGGCAAAAATTTCGCACACAAACTAAACAATATCGTGCAAAAACCGTTAGCGCTACCCCTAAGTGACAGTTCGGAAGGGAAACAATGCATCTGATACGTATCTGCGCTCCACCCCGTGCATGCCGCACCTAGCTACAGACCGGATAACTGCGGCTTGATAATATTGTATCAATGGTGCAAATATCTAACAGATTCACGAACTGATTTTGACTGCATGATTGAATCAGTTTCTCTTTCTGTTTCTAGCCGTTAACAAAACTGGGTGCAATGTTTATAAGTTTAGTTATGAGAGCAGAGTTTGTTAAAAGGCTTATTGATTAGTAAACTGCTTATAGATAGACCGTATATTACATTGACCGTAAAAGGAGCCAAAAACAAGCAATCAAAAGCCATCAGTCTTTAAACCCATAAAGACAACGCCTCCTTAAAAGACAGCATTCCGCAACACCCAACTAAAAATAAAAACTAAACTCGCCCGTTAACCCACTTGCTGAAAAAACTGAACATCGCACCCTCAATAGAACAGCCCTTATGAATTGGCACGTCCACAAAGGAGGACGTGCGGTGGTGTCATGTCGAGGCTATTAGCCACCCAGCCACATAGCCGAGTAGCCGTTATCCGCGACACAGCTAGGTACGGCACGCCGCGTCGCGTAGGGTGTTTGAAGATAAAATCTGCTTCATTGTTTGAATTTTCAGCTAGATTGCTGTGGCTACGGAGGGTGAGTGCATTCGTTTGGGCGTTTCCATTCAATTTCTATCATTCATAACTTTTGAATCGATGTTGTAGGTATATTATTATGATAGCACGCTAGATGCGTGATGAAGCCAGGTTGGGGTCGTATCAAAGTCACATTCTAGCAAAAGTTCGTGCGAAATAGTTATTCTGTTAGAAATCCATACATTATTACGTCAAATTCTTAGTACGAAACGAATATATGAATAGTATGTATGTAAGAGAATATAAATTACGAACAGCCTACGACTGACGAAAATTCATTCATTATTCAAGCCTCAGTCAAAACAGGCGATAAACCACAACAAAACACGAATTATAATATTGATTACACCAAACATAAAACGTTAGCGAAGTCAACAGCACCTCAAGAAAACAACCGCAAAACAACTTGATTAGGGTGTCTGCAATGGGAAACCCAGCACAAGTTCCCTGTAGCCCCACTACGCGCCACTGTGCCCCACGGTGGTCATCCATCATGCACCACAATGGGCAGTTCTGCGAAAGGCTAAATTCGCAGCCCCGCCTGATTTATGGCATGCTGAGATAACGGTCCCAGATACCATCGGACTATTATTACTGAGAAAAAAAAGGCAATAATGCCAATTAATTTTATGGTATTTACGTGAAGGTATTTTGTAACTGTGGTAGGTTAGGGCTTGTCAGATTATGAAGTGTTAGATGTTTTATAGAGTCGTATGGGGAGAAAGGATGATGCATTTGACGATTAGCTATCTCAACGCAACATTATGTAATCTCGAAAATGTGTTCGTCGTGATGGACAACTAAAATTATAACGGTATTAAATAATTACATCAGTTGAGACCTAATTTCTCCACAGGGAGTCAATTTTAAATCACGCCTGAATCGCTAATCATCTACTTAAAGCATTTAACTGCCAGTAAAACTAACCAGTTTAATCAAAAGCCAATAAAGAAGAACATTAATAGAGTTACCATAGTAACAAATTGTCAGATGGTCCCATAGAAACATGTTGGTAACTTAATCCCTCATTTAACTATTCATAGTTTAGATTGGCTTATCTCTAGCGGAAATTAACACCCAGACTATGATTTTAGCATGTGTCCCCATATTATGTTTCCCACGGTACCTACATGTCTATTCACTATGTTAGTTTATTAATTAGAAATGAAAACAAAACACAGAATTACTAAAAAAATGGCGGCTTGAAAATTCTGGCCAATTTCACGTAAGTATCGCAGTTGGCATCGATCATATTTCTAAAAATGTATCAGTCAACAATAACAATGTGGTTTGTTTGTAAACTAATTTACTACGCAATTTCGTACGCAAAATACGCGCATTGACGTGGAGTTGCGGACACCAGCCCGTAATACCCATTAGGCTGAGGCTACATTAGGCCGCGACGCGACCTGCGACCTGCGACACATGAGCGATTAAAACAAGTAAATGAATGCTCACGTATATGGCTACACCGTACATCAAATATTACTAGCGCTCTTTGATTTCTTTATGCGATAGGAAAAACATTACTGTAATCACGGCATCGGCTGCATCAACGCATCAGCGAAATTGAAGCGAATTTATTAGAAAATTTCTCATTTGCACGACTAGTTCAATAGTGCCACTAATTATGCGTGTGGCTACATTATGCGTATAGTAAACCGCGATGGATGATTTGATCGCATTTTAAGAAAACGACCAATTCAAATTGAGCCTTTGTTATGATAGCGGCTACATATATTTCGTTGTGGAGCATGTGTCCTGTAGCCACGTCATCGCCGAATATACGCCGGAATTTCGCTTGTAATGTAGCCATACCATGTTTTTCTCGTTTCGCTCTTCCAGTCGCATCGCAAATCGCTGCCTACTGTAGCCTCAGCCTTACCTATTAACATTATAAATTAACTTGCGACTTCGTCCGCGTGAAATTTCATGTGGCCCCGATCCACATCGTCGAAACCAAAGACTATTATTATTCTCTTTGGTCAAACACATCGCCTGCTACACTATTTACTTCGTTTTCGCACTTATCAACTGTTACGGCCTTATTACAAAACAAGATTTATCTTTAGACCCAGGTTTAAACCATCCAGCCATAATCCAACGAAGCTAAAGTTCTTATTACAAAAACTGACGTTAAACCCGAGTCTAAGTTGTCAATTTTGCATTAAGAATATTACGTTTGTCGGAATAAAGTTCAAAATAGAGTAACTGGCTCGAAGGTTTAGGCTAGGTCTAAAATTAGATCTCGTTTTTTAATAAGACGGTTTGGGTTTGACACTTCGACAACTACTGACTGAAAAATATTTTTTAAATAGAAAAACTTTTTTTTTTACTTCCTGAGATTAGCGCGTTCAAACAAACAATCAAACTCTTCACCCTTATAAGTACAGACGGATAATAATCTAAACTTTCGTCTCACGATAACGATAACGATGAGAAAATATTTCCAGAGCATGTAGTAGGTAGAACCTAAACACACGAATGCATTAATTGCTTTATATAAAATGACATTGAAATAAAAACACATTATCATCTAACCCAAGCACCTGATGACAACCAAGTTTAAGAGACACAAATATAGTTTCAGTCTCGGATGGACGAACTAATAACAGGTATTTTTTTAAACATCAACGCATAGTACGCATTAAATTACAGACTACACTCTACTGGGTACACTATTTAGTTAAATTTCTATGTTGGAAATGAAAGGGTGAGACTGTGAAAAGGGTCAGAATGGGAAATAAAGAAACATGTATAGAAATAATATTGTGATAGTGATGAACCAAGGAGACAGATAGGTACAGTAGAAAGAGATAGCCTTTGCTAGGGATATTCAATTTTCTGTAAAAATTGTCAAGTTTACCAGTAGATCCTCATTAGCTGACATGGTGATCAGCACGCGTAGCATGACCAGCATAGAAACGGGTTTTGTCGACGGAGAATATACAACAATCTGTCATTTTGACAAAACCCGTTTCTATGGTGGCCATGGTACGCGTGCTGGTCAATCAATAAATTTAAGTGGCTTACAGGACCTAAACGCAAAAAACGCAAGTTTTAGAAACAATAAAAGTATATGATCGACCACAGTAAACAAAATCACAAAAATATATTATATTTATAAAAAAAGAATATAATATATTTAATGATAGTGTGTTAAAAACATTATACAACTAATTAATAAAATTTGATACGATAGAAAAAAATCATGAAGATACCTCTAAAAACTTTCTTTTTACAATAAAAACCATACTAATATACATACAATCATTCTGATTTTCTTTGTCTGAAATTTTAACTTTTTCGTCCAAACAATAGATTTTTTGTAATTAAATAATTGCTTCATATTTTGCAATAAATTACCAGCGTTGTGTCATCGCGCTTCTTTTTTACCGACTTCACAAAAAGGAGGAGGTACTATGTTCGGATGTTTGTATGTTTTTTTTTTTTCTTTTCTATGCAGTCCGACAGTGACCGTGACCGCGCTTTAGATCATGTAAGCCCCTTAAGGATATACTTGTACAACCAATTATAAAACCAGAAAATGCAGGAGAACTCTTCCCAAGAGCGTGACAGGTCAGCCAACCAAACAATAATAGGCACAGTAACGCAAAACTTCCAACAAACGATAGAAATCGCAAATCTATTAATAAAACCAAGTCGCATAGCAACAGAATGTCGCAAAAAAAACTGCCGATACGACAGCACTGTATGTTTAAAACTCACATGTTATCACAGCATGTTTATCGGCCAGTGAACTCGGTGAATCTGAAACAACCAAATGGAATATTACTGATCGATTACGGATAGTTACTGCTGCTTATCTGGTTGGCAACCGTGTAGACTGCTGCAGACATAATAAGCATGGTTTGGGGTTAAGAGATTATAAAGAACTAGCAGCGCCCTGCGGTTTCACCCGCGTAAGTTTCGATCCCGTGGGAATATCGGGATAAATTACCCTATGTCCTTTCCCGGGTCTCAAACTAGCTCTATGCCAAATTTCATCTGAATCGGTTCAGCGGTTTAAGCATGAAGAGGTAACAGACAGACACACTTTCGCATTTATAATATTACTAGCTTATATATAAAAATAAAAATAAACTAAAGTTTCTAATATAACTCAATAATGATTCGAAAGACACGTAGCGCCATCTATTATCATAATAACGTTATTGTTGTTTTCCTCGGGAACAGCATTTTTTTCGGGATGAAAGGTATGTCCTATGTCCGTTTCTGTACACCTGACAACGTATATGTAAAATTTCAGGATGATCGGTTCAGTGGTTTTATAGGCGTGAAAAGGTAACAAACTTACTTGCGCATTTTTAATATTAGGATAATATATATTATAATATAATATCTATATATAAAATGTTAAACTTACTAACTGACTGGGTGATACATCAACACACAGCCTAAACCGCTGTTCCTAGAGACATGAAACTTGGAGTGTGTGTTCTTTGTGAAGACTAAGAAAGGATTTTTCGAAATTCCATCCCTAAGAGGGTGAATGGGGGGAGAGTGAAATTTCACGCGGACGAAGTCGCGGGCAGAAGCTAGTATATATATATATATAGTTAAGATATAAGTATGGATACTAAGCCGAATCGTCTTAAGCCGTTTGTGGATCTTTGGCAGTCTTTACGGGTCAAAAGTCCCGAGAGTCTGACAACCAGTCTTACCAAGTGGAATCGAATTACCCACCTCGTCCATCGAAGGCTAAGCGACGCTTGCCGCGGTCGGTACGTGGATTGGTGATCATCTATTATACATCGAGGCCCGTCCGCGCCTCGGAAAGATCGTTAAGCCGTTGGTCCCGGCGGTGATTCTTGGATCATTGGCAGTCGATAGTTTTTGGTCGTCAGAAGCCTGAAAGTCTGACAACCAGTTTTACCAACGGGTATCGTATTACCAAGTAACTGAGTTGTGGAGGTCAGATAGGCAGTCGCTTTATTTAAATACTGGTATTCAGCTGGTGGTCCGACGACCTTGTGAAGGCCGCAGGAACCCGTTGGATGCGAGAAGCACAGAACCGGTCGAAGTGGAGGTGTTTGGGGGACGCCTATGTCCAACAGTGGACATCTTTCGACTGAAATGATGATTCAGCTGGATCCGGTTAGATTGGAAGCCGACCCCAACATAGTTGGGAATAGGCTAGGCAGATTGATGTTGAGATTATAAAGAACTTGCTTCCGCCCGCGAGGTAATGTCCTTCCCCGGGATGCAATCTATCTCTCTGCCAAATTTTATCGAAATCCGGTCAGTGGTTTAGGCGTGAAAAGGTAACATACAGACAGACAGACAGAATTACTTTCGAATTTATAATATTAGTATGGATAGTATTGTATCTTCCATACAACACTATGCGGTTGCATCAGCTATGTTTGCTACGGCAAGTAAGCTCATGAATTCATTATAGCGACTGGGAACTGTACATTCGTAGCTCCACAAGCCCTATTCCATCTTCATCAGTTCAAATAGAAACTTATCGTAGAAAAGACCGTTTCAACTGTAGGTAAATTAAAAAAACTTAATAAGATTATTGATTTATGTAGGAGCTAGGTGCAGAACGCGTTTAAAAAAAAAACTGGCCAAGTGCGAGTCGGACTCGCACACGAAGGGTTCCGTACCACAAGGCAAATACGCCGAAAAAGACATGTTTGTTGTATGGGGCTCCCATAAATATTTATCCCCTTAAATATTTATTTTATTTTAATTTTATTATTAAAGTTAAAATACAACTGAGTATTTTGTGAACATTTCAAGTACCCACCTGTTGCCATTTTTGATATCGAGCAAAAAAGGACAAAAATATTGCGTTTGTTGTATGGCAGCCCCCCTTTAATATTTATTTTATTTTGTTTTTAGTATTTGTTGTTATAGCGGCAACAGAAATACATACTTTGTGAAAATTTCAACAGTCTAGCTATCGCTGTTCTTGAGATACAGCCTGGTGACAGACAGACAGACGGACAGACAGCGAAGTCTTAGTAATAGGGTTCCGTTTTTACCCTTTGGGTACGGAACCCTAAAAAAGCGATCAAGTCTTATTAAGGCGATGAATTATTCAAGAAAATAATCACGGTAAAACCCTACGGTACCCTAATTTAATATTCAAAACGCGTAATTAAAAAAACTTGGAATTTTGGTTTCGGAGACCGAAACCACGGGAACGTTCCTAGGCCAGGAATATATTTAAAAAAAAACTCATTACTGTTCATAAATGACAATTATTTGTTATCCAACATTAAAATAATACCTTACCAGTTAATATTATTCACTCATTATATTAATTGTAGAAAACTGGGAGCGCTACAAAAACCACAATTTGATAGCTTTACTTGAATATTTAGTAGAGTTATGTTAATTTTATGTTGAGAACTTGAACTGGATTCATTTTTACCGACTTCAAAAAAAAGGAGGTTATCAATTCGACACGTATGTATGTAATATTATTGGAACTGCATTATATTCACATATGACAATCTATTAGGGCTTCCATTTACGTCGGTGTCTTGGGATCTGTATTTTATTTAGTTTTAGTTTTTGCCACCGACTTCTGAAATTAAAGTTATTTCATAATTTTGAGTTAATTTCTTTATGAAGCCGGTTTAATATTTTTTTAAATACTTTTTTATCTTATTTAACTAAAGTTAATCACACTAATATTATAAAGGCGAAAGTTTATGAGTGTGTTCGTATTTTTGTTACTTCTTCACGCAAAAACTACTGAACGGATTTTGATGAAATTTGGCACACATATAGTTTATAACCTAACACATAGGATACCTGTTATCCCGATATTCCCACGGGATCGAAACTTATCCGGCTGAAACCGCGGGGCACAGCTAGTCGTTAATAAAACCAAATATTTAACTTTACATCGAAAAAAATTGCCATTGCGGATTACCATATACGAAATTGGACAAAAATATAAATAATCGCTCATTCAAATTCCGCTCGGTAACCGACCGATACGTTATCTTCACATAAGCCGTTCACACAGTTCCCTGCCGACATGATGGATGGATGAAGTTTCCACGTATTCGAACACCAGCCCAACCTGACCCCCGTAACTTAAGCCAAACCTAAACATTGGTATGTGGAATGATAGGTCAGCTTACACCAGGCAGCTAATGACGAAATCAAAGCTCAAGTGATGGGCAAACATCGAGTGTACGTACGCTAACACCTACCTTCACACTTTGTGACGAGGCATTACATGCAACATTCAACTTTAAATTAATTAATTAAAGTTCAAAATGCAATTAAGCTTTTTACCAAGTCGTTCAATTAGTGTTCACATGTGTAGTTCGTGACGCAGGTTTCCGTCAAGTGTGACATGGTTTTAAAGACTTAATTAGACGTGAGGATTTAAGGGTAATTAAAAATAAATAATTACTATGGAAATTATAATTTTAAGGGCTCATTAGCATAGTAATACAAACAAAAAATATGACATCACTCATAGTGTAAAGTATGTTTAAACTTTATCTATTATCAAAAGAGTGTAACGACCTTTGTTAGTGTTTTTCTAAAGCGTGCACACTAACACATGCATGCGTCATTATGTGTGTATGTGTGTGTGTGCACAGACTAGGTGTGTCCTCCTACGTCACACTCGCAGCCATCTAATCTAATGATACACAGTTATTATTTGTACACGGTTGCATCAAGCATCCTGTTTGCTCGGTTTTGTACTTTCCAAGTTTATGAAAAACATGCGTGATGAAGAGAGTAATTCATCAACTCGTCCTACATGCCTACGGCCTATTTATATTTAGGACGACTTGCAGAAAATCAAAAAAAATTTTCTGCAAGTCGTCACATGTTACTATCAAAATGAGAAAAGATAGGTGATGGTGATATTTCATCATCATCATTTCAGCCGAAAGACGTCCACTTCTGGACATAGATAGGCCTCCCCCAAAAGGGGGGGGTTTTTTGCGGATGGGAAATCATCAAATGACTCCTCCCGCTCTGGGTGGAGCGGAAGGGAGTGTCAGACTCTTACTGAATAAAACCCACCCGTGTTCCTTCCTTAGCCCTTTATGTTCCGGGCCAGCGGTAACCCTTTCGGACAATCCCACTGACCCGGCAGGCTTCGGCCCTAAGGGGCCCCTCCCCGATGCTGACATCTCTTTGAGGCGCGCGTGGAACACGTACGCGCCGTCCGGCACGGGCCTGGTCCTGATCGGACGGTGAGCTACCCATTACTCTCCGCCCGCAGGCCCGCGCCTACGGTGGCCGGGAGTCGTCACTGTCACTGTCCGGTACGACCCTTAGTCGCCTTTTACGACACCCACGGGAAGTATGGGGTGGTGCTATTCTTTAAGTCCGGCACCACACCACACAGACATTTGTTCCATACTAATATTATAAATTCGAAAGTAACTCTGTCTGTACTTACCTTTTCATGCCTAAACCACTGAACGGACTTAGATAAAATTTAGCAGAGAGATAGAATGCATTGCATCCCGCGGGGAAGGACATAGGATAGTTTTTATCCCGACATCCCAACGGGATCGACACTTATGCGGGTGAAACCGCGGGGCTCTGCTAGTATTTAATATGTCTAATCTAAATCTCTAATCCACCCTCAAATGCAACCTTCAGTCATAAAATACCTAAACAAAGCCACCAATAGGTAAGCGATCCAGTAAACAACATCGCATCGGTAGTGCATCGTGATATAATTCCAATAATGGCCGCGGGGAGGCGCTGGTGGCGCATAAACAACAATTTTGCAGCGGCCAACCACCCACAGCTGCAATGCAGACTGCGGCGAGATTTTTAGCCGAATGCGGTCTTTTACGGTTACGTGGCTACCTTCAGTTTTTAAGGGTTAGATTAGCGATTTTTTGGGTTGATTATGGAGTAGGTTAATTTTATGTTTGTTCGACTTTACGGAAATGCAGTTACTAGAAACTGCTGCTTTTATTTCATTTTTTATGGTTTAATTATTAATATCTGAGATTGCTTAAATTAATGAAGTAGATATTTGTATGACTGGAATTTCGTATACAGCGAAAATACGGCTACATTTGCATTTTAACAATTGATACTATCAAATAAGTGAGGACATCACTATCACAAATCCTGGGTTAGGCAAAAACAAAATTTCTAAAACAAAACTAACAAAATTATCAACAAACCTAATCTATTCTACGCTATACATTAAATTCGACTTTCGTAATTAAAAACAACAGACGATGAAATAAAAAAAAAAAAGAACTCGACAGGTTAAAACTAAGTTGCATGCAAAGTGTAATAACAGACAATCCCCGAAAACACCTAACGGCCGCGGCGGTGGCACGAACCGACATGCGACACTTTATTTATAACGTAGAAAGTTGAAAAATCTAATTTTCTACGCAGAGGGCACCCCAACAGTGCAGTGAACTTGCTTTCTCAGAAAACTAGACAAAAACTGTTTGGCAAAGCTCGCGTGGCTGAAATTAGCGTGAGAAAATTGCCTAAAGTGGATTTGGATGGCGACTTGGCTAGACTTGAGGTGTAAAGAAAATACTTTGGGACTAGTTTATTTGTATGAAATTTTTCTTATGAAAATATAAATCGTAGAATGTTTATTGGTAATACAAATATGCTACGCAAGAATTTTTATTTACAATAACATTCTGCTATTTCAGTTTTGACGAACATGAAAGTTCTTAGAAGTCTTATATTATAGAGAATACTCTCAATGAGCAAGATGTAGAAACAAGTCGCACTATATTGAATTATGTCTTTTAATTATTTATAGACATTCATAAACAGAGAGCCGTATTATTAGAAAATGATTTGAAAACAAAACAATTTTTATAAACACAACTACTTAAAACATCACAAAAATAGAACCGTTTCAAATAGTAACATCGCATCCAGAAATATCTGAGTGACTATAGAACAAAACTCAATAATTTACCTTATAAATATTAACATAGGCAATATAATACAATGTTTACGTGCACCATGACAATAATATACGGAGCAGATGCCATGACACCATGATGACACCATTAACGAAGGTCACTTCATGGCGGTCGAGGTGCAGTTATCCTACCAAGCGGTTACAAAATTGCAAATGGCCAACTTAGTTGCAAACTAAAAAATATACGTGATGCTCCAGGCGATGTTCGTATTAATCTCAGTCTTATCTGTGGCAAAAATCTCCATCATTGTAACAAAGTGCGTCCGTTTGAGCTTGAATGTTATTAGCATTTTAAAAGGGAAACGTTTTGTGGTGTCGAAATATTAACGCATTGACGCACGGAGTCAACATATGTTTTGCACTCCAATTTCCTTTCAGTGATCTGCAAAATAGCGCGGACGATCCTAAATCACTTATTTTGCGTTGTCACAGGCGTTTGATGATACTTTTAGCATCTTCATCTTGTCACCAATTCATCATGGATAGAATAAATAAATTTAAAATCATGTAGTCACTGTGATCAACGAATTTGAATGCCATTTTGCTGAACGATGAGCTAGCCACACCAGCACGCGTAGCATGAACACTTCTATCTCTACGAAGAGAAGACACATTGCTTTCTATACAAAGTGACATTTCTTTTCTTCATTTTTGACATACCGCCTAGAAATCTTTCTACAATCTGTCATTTTGTCTTTAGTTTCTAACGATCTATGTCTAGGTCCTTTTTTATGTAGACTATTTCAGAAGAAAGTTTTCTATCCCAAATGTCAAAATCACACTGACAACTGTCAGTTGTCTAAGGAAGTGAAGAGATTTTGTAATCGCTAAAGACAGTAGAAAACTTTCTACTCGACGGCCACAAAGTATATACGGTTATCTACAAAATCCCACAAAAAAAAACAAAACTCCCAAAATTCCACTGTCATAAATCCACGAATGACAGCCGGGACCAATGGCTTAACGTGCTTTCCGAGGCACGGAGGGGTCTCGGTATGTAAAGATGGTCACCCATCCACGGACCAACCACGGCAAGCGTAGCTGAACTTGATCGATCAACTTGTGTGGCTGTTATTCTTGGCCACGGATCCCTACTTATCAGTAAAAATTAAGAATCAAAAAGTAAAAAAATCGTATGACAAAACAATTAATTCTGAGTCAAATTAAGTAAAAGAGTGAATTTCGTAAAAAGTGCAGTTGACTCTTTCTACTTTGCTGCCGTCGTACTGTCTACACGGAACGTCATCTTTGTCTACTCTTCCGTCGACAAATCGGTGTTCATGCTACGCGTGCTGATTATGCTATACAAACAGACGTTAATTTGTAGACATTATCAATGATTTGTTGTAATTTTGCATATCGACATCTATTAAAATTGACGATAGGAAGACGCTTGAGGTCCAACTCAGTTTAAGACTTAGATAGTAAATAGTTGCCGACTCACACCTCGACAATTGAATGATCATTGATATTGCTCCCGAACAGTAAATTATGACATTTCTATTGGCAGTTTTATGTGCCTTGTTACACAGTGTACAAACAGCCTAAAGGTCAATCGAATACAGTGGGCCGGGATTGTGGGAACATGACTATGTAACGAGGCATCAATACATACGTCAGATGAACGTGTCAAACGGAATCATGTCAATGTCAAGTGCATATCGCGTACAACGTTCGTTTTCATGCGAAACATTTAAATATTGTTTTGAACTGGGTGGGATATTGTCTTTGTTGTGGCAATTTAGAGATGACGTCAAACCCCGGTCAGGCAATCACAACCCACCCACAGAAATTACTCACTGCCTTTTATAGAGGGTTTTTTGAAAGAGTCCCGGAATATATCCATATTTTGTGGTTTGTTATTTGAGCTGCAAAACAACATTAACTTGAGTAATAAAAACTTTCAGCAAATCAAATATATGTAAATTTTTAATTTGTCAGAAATCATACTTCCACAACAACGTTTACACACGCAAACCACTGTTTTTCGTGTGTAGAAAACAGCAGATATTTTAATTAATAACCTCTTTCACGAAACCGCACTCTAAGTAATACGCGTATTTAGTTTGTTTACCTCCCTCGGCCCAAAGGCAAATAGAAGTGACATTGTTGCCCTTGGCATCGGCCCGACATCTTCAGACAAACCCGTTCATTTACCAGATATAAGAGATCAGAGGGCTCATGCAACACGGTCGATTTATCCTAAAGAGGTTCAATGTGAATCTCTTTGCTTTGTCGTGATTACTCTTCCGTCGAAAGGAAGCTGAACATAAATTTGGCCCCTCACTTTAGAATGCCAGGTCAATTCCGTTAATAAATGACAGCATGTCCGCGGCGCTTGTAGTATTCATCGCTCGTCAAACGCTTGCCTCGTTAGACCACATACACATCGCCAGTGCTGTGTGAACCGCGGGATTACGTACCAGACATGTTTTATAATTAAATATAAGTACCCAATTTAGAGCTGTTTATTCTTCGGTGACGTTACTGTTCTTTTAGCTCCTTATCGAGTTCATTACTCTGGGTGAGATATGAAATTGTGAGCGATGGCGTCAGCGTTTCGATTGGGAATCCCGTCTCATTTTTATGACAACTTTTTACTGTGGGTCTGTGAATCTGTGATGTCGAATAGCAGTCGCAATTACGTTGAAATTACATTTGGCCGGTCATCTTTTGAAGTTTTTACGTGTCACGTTCATATACAGGCCAAAAAAAAAAAGATTCAAACAAACGATGCTTTAGCCAAAATCTGCGTATTTCAGCCGAAAAAACTCACAGAATTGAATAATGCCTTGGGTTCTCTTGATGAAATACTTTTATAGGTTTCTTGCGAGGACTCTTTCACAAAATTGGAATGTTCCAATTTGTGCAGGTCCTATCCATTACCGAACAATAACGTATACCCTGCAATTTGTATGCCCATCAAATTTCTTATCAAATTAAAGTCACTGTTCTAGAAACCATTATGCAAATGAAGGAAATAAGTTCTTGGGAGTTGAAAGAAAATTACGAAGCCAAGGTTTTGGCATGCCTACATTTTCCTGGATATCATCCAAGTAACAAACAACACCTTTAGTTAACAACCTGCAGAATGTGAGAACAAACGATGAAATTGTGGCGTCTGGACAAGCCTTACCCCAGTTATCATAACAAGGCCAGACTCTCGGAGCGCTTGAGCGGGAAATATGCAAATAGCCAGATAGACCATTCGTACTAAAACACTAATCCAGTAAAAGGCCGGCTGGTTACAAAAAGATAGCGACCATACTGAAGGTCCTGTATCCATTTCTAAATTAGAAACAGTATAAATTTATTGGCTGTTACACAACGCCACCGAAGCTCATAATTTTCTGTTTTATCTCTAAGTCAATCACGCAAATGGTACCTACATGAAGCACCCCTCATACGTCATATAAGGCGGTAAGAACATTGAACAAGTCATGGATACATAGCGTTTATTACAGTTATACGTACGATGGTTTTTTTTTCATGTCATACCACTTTTGGGTAGGTTTTATGACACCTTATCCAATGACATGTCCATGGAGTTTCTTGTCCGTTCTTCTCCATAGTTTGCTTTTGCTTTGGAAAGGGCAACTAGCTTCATTTTTTCTGACAGACCGACTCCTTGACAATACAAAATTGCCTGTAAATAGTTAAATAAATGCTTTGAGTTTGAATAGCATCATGTTTTGATCTTTCTAAGAGGCTGCGATGTTGACTGCCCCGATGGTCTCGTGGTTGCAAGCGCGACTGCTGAGCGTGGAGTCCTGGGTTCGATTCCCGAGTGTCAGAGGACAAAGTGTTATTGGGTTTTCCATTAGGAATTTCTCAGTAACAGTCCGAAGTTTGGAAGTTGGCGGTTTAATACTCCCGTGCCTCGTAAAGCACGTAAAGCCGTTGGTCCTGCGCCTGAACTCTCCCCGGTCGTGTCGGATTGCCGTCCCTTCGGACTATGAGAGTAAAGAAAAGAGAGTGCACCTGTGTTTGCGCACACACTTATGCACTATAATATCTCCTGCGTACCTGGCTAATCTCCATTGTCATTGGCCACAGTGACCGAAAACGGTCGGGGAGGCTATTATTATGATGTTAGGTGAATGTAATCATTTGTGTACAGTGCGAAAACAGCTTCTTTGGAAATGTTAATGCAATCTGTATTGTAAGTCTAATAGGAGATGACAAATTGACTACCATTTAATTCAATGTCGAAGAACTGGCAAAATAGTGAACTTTTTAGCTAGGTCTCCACAACAAAACACCCCAGACAAATCGAATTTCTGCACGACAACAACCTAGACAGTTTTTGTCTACCAAAATTTGAGAAAGGCGCCTTGAGGTAGACCGTTAAAAATCATAAATCGTGATGAAGACGCGAGCGCTGCGGAGTTATCGGTCGTTGTCACATAACGCTATCGTTCGAGATAACAGTTATAGGAGGTCGCGACATTTCATCGTTTCGTCAGCGAACGCAATGGAAAGCTACGTATGCCCTTATCAGCCAAGAATGTAAGAGTGACAAAAAAGTGATATATTTAGTACTTATTTGAATTTTGTAACTCTACTCCATGTTGGTAATTACCGACTTCAAAAAAAAAAGGAGGTTTTCAATCGACACGTACGTATGTAATATTATTGGACCTACATTAAATTCATAATAATATGACAATCTATTAGGGCTTCCAAACAAATACACAAAATTTTATAGATGTATGTATACATATATATATTTATGTTTGTCCACGCATTTCTCCGCAACTATAAATCGGATCGTGTCCATTTTCTTATATTGGCTTACACTTCCTCCAACTTAGGGAACAGTACAAGTTTCATCAAAATCGATTCAGTAAATTTCAAGATATGGACTAACGTGTAGGTGTGACGGCCTGGCTTATTGATACGAGCTACGGGTGTAATGTCAAAGGGAAAAACATCTCAAAACCTTGGTCAAATTCTAGTGCAATATTTACAACAAAACTATTACCTACTTATTACAAACAAATATTCCAGTGTTTACTAAAAATTAAGAAATAAAAAAGTAACTTAAAAAAAATTAAATTACTTTTAAATTACTTTTAAATTACTATTATTTTTTTTTTAAATTACTTTTTTTCACAACAGGTTGGTATGTAGTACGGCGCTCGATAAATGTGTTTGGAATCGTGATAATGGCATTTTGTTAAAACGGGACGTCGGTAAACGTTACCGTTAAAAAAAAAACCGGTCAAGTGCGAGTAGAACTCGCGCACCGAGGGTTCCGTACAAATTTGTAGGTATGTAAATAGTTTGTACGGGATTTTTATTTTTTATTTACGGTTTACGGATTTTTTCCTTTACTTGTGCTATATGACCTTGCTTCTTGCGAAATTTCATGATTCTAGGTCAACGGGAAGTACCCTATACATTTTGATTCCCTTGAGTTTCGTACGTTTTTTGCGGCCGTATCTTTTTTTTACGTTAACTTAGAAGTTTGATATTTTTCACAGCTTCAAGGGACTATAAACCTGAGTATATGGTTTTAATTTCAACTCGATACCTCCACGCGTTCCGAGATAAAGGGTCTTGGAAAAAACGGAACCCTTATGGATCACGGGTTCCGTTTTTCCTTTTGAGGTACAGAACCCTAAAAACGTAGTAATATACTTAACGGAACCAATTTAAATTACCTTAGATTTTCTCTATTCTATCTTACAAAAGAGCTGTTTTTCGAAAAAATCTGAAGCTGATTAAATAAAAAAACGTAATTTTAATCTGGCAACTTTTAAATCAAATTTACATCATATAACAGTAAGCGCCTTTTCCAATAAATCTCTATCCGTCCCAAAACAAACTTAATTACATAAACGCAAAGTTGGAAATTCAATAAACAAGATGTTGTCAGGAGCGGTAAACCTTTTATGGGAGTTTTTATTTTACAATGATTATTTACATAAGCCAAACTTTTTTTATTGTAGTCTGGCTATGGCTAATTGCAGTTTCGTAGAAGGACTGTATTGACACTGGCACTATGGTTTCCGGTTTAATTTTTTTTTTTAATATTAGGTTCTGTTTACATACGTCAGAAACGTTTTGGCACGATCCCGTTGAGTGATTCCCATGAGGGGCATAAATTCCCCATGGTTGAAATAAAAAAGATATAAAAGTCTGTTACAAGTAATGTGACGTTTTAGATATAGTCTCGGTGGGTTTTAAGATGCGATAAAAATAATGCTGAATGGATTCGAAGCCATTCAAAGACTACTTTTGAAATATAAACATTTTCAAAATATTTTATGTCAAAATAATTATTAGAATAAACACCATGGATGTAAAATAAACGTCAGATATAAATTAAATTAACCAATGAATTTTACGGAAGAATAATTTCCTCTTTTAGCAGCAGTTTCATCAAGGGGTTTATTTATTTATAAATGTTGCTTAAATTGAGTAATGATTACCGACTGTAGGGGGTACTTTCTAAAATTACGACATTTATATTGAGGACACGGATCGAAACATAAACAATTTCGTGTAGTGTACTTACCTACCAGCTTAAAATAAATTTCTCGCTTATTAATATTTAGCAAAAACTTCAATAGCAACACCAGTTAATCTGCAGCCAAAACGTGCCCGCCCACACGCAGTCAATTCTAAACGTCAAAAAAAAATACAATATGGGGTCCGATTCCAAAATTCATTAGAGACGCGTGCGCACGATGCGGGTACCATTTTACAGACACGTTACTATGTATATTAATGACTTAATAATAATAATCGTCCACTCATTCTGTTTGGAATGATCCCGTATTGGCCCAGGATTCGAGAATTTCAATTGACTGCGACTTTTTTTTTGTTTACAAAGTATAAGATTAAAATGTGTATTGAACTACCCGCATGGCTACATTAACTATGAAGTTAAATACTCTCACAATCCATAAAATCAACTGTTAATGAACATGCTTAGTTCTAAGCCTCGTAGAATCCGGAACAATATGTTATACAGATTTTATTAGATACGGTTTCAAAGCTGATCATCTCGTGCCTTATTAAGGCATGTGTTTGTGCATCTTATTAAAATTTTGAGAGAATATAACAGGAGACGAATTAGACTTTCATATGGAAAGTTGGGAAATGGTTTAGTTGTTTTTAACAGTTAACATGCAGAAGGAAAAGTGATGATAATTATGTAAGTGGCATTATTAGATACAAACCGACATTGCAATATCTTCAGGTTGATAAGATTAAAAATCCTGCTGGAAAGTTACTGACATGTATCCTACGTGAAATTTGAGCAACTAGATCTTACGAGGATAACCCGTGTCTAAACAAACCCATCTAAACCCATCTAAGTCATGATGATATAAGAAAAGTAGTTTCCAATTTGTACTAACTACTGAAAGCAATTTATTCCTCATATGCCAATTAAGTACTAGTCCAAATTCACTTCCTAAAAGCAAAATCTAACTGTAGACGAAGTGCTACTAATTCTAAAAACACACATCACGTGAGGTCTGAGTCTATATTGATACAAGTGTCAAAAGGATAAACCCACGATACGTAACCGAAATGTTATTATAGAGCTAAGAACAATGTATGATGCATAGATAAACACAAAGAAAATCAAACTAGAGAAATATCAGTCGGAAAACCAACTCAAGCCCAAGATAACGATAGAAGAAGAAAACTAAAGGAACATTGTAAACACGGCTCGACCTACATTTCCCCGAGTAATAGGAAATGAAAGAAAACAGTGTCAAACGCTTATCTCCCGAGCAAATTGTATATATAATAAACTGAGGGAGCCGGTTACTATGCTGGTATCAATGACAGCGAGTGACGAAATATTATTTATCTACGAAGACACTACCGTAAACAAAGTTTTATGTTTTTTACGAGCGAGCCGCCAATGGATTTATACGTGAAACTATTATAGTAAACTCTTAGATAAAATTTGAAGTAGTGAACACAGTATACGTAACAGAATCGACACAGTTACAGAAAAGCACAAAACAGTAGATGTAGGTACATTTTCCTGATCTACAGATTCCATGGAGGTTTTTGCCCGTTCTTCTCCATAGGTACTCGAGGTACTCGATGGGTAGCTAGTTGCCCATTACTAAGCGTAGTAGGTACCTACTACGCTTAGTAATGGGCAACTAGCTTCATATTTCTGACTGATCGACTCCTTGACAATTCAAAAGCGTTTAATTGAAATAAATGCTTTGAGTTTATGATTGTTATGTTCCACTTGGAATACCAAGGCAACGCCATAAGGTAGGCGTCAGCCACTATCACGGGCGTAGCCAGGGGGAGGGTTTTGGGGGTTCAAACCCCCCCCGAAAAGTCCAGCTATTAACATACATAGAATCAAAATAAGGACACAAGTGAAGACAGACTGAACGGCTTGGCTCTCCTGAACATTCAGTATGGGATAGAAATTGATGCGAATGAAGTAGTAAGTAAGTATTATATTTAAAAAGAAAAACAGAAGATTAATTTTGTAATATTCTGTGTTTCTGTGATATATAACAGAACGTTATTTTTTTATTTAGCTCATAGTTTATATTGTCCCACTGCTCGAAAAAGGACTGCCCCAATTCTTTCGAGGATATTTTTTCTGTATCTATTTTTCACATCTTTAATTCTTAATATTTTTATTATTTAAATTAGGGTTATTTTATGTACTTTTAGTCGCTTTATTTTCTTGAACCCCTCCCGATACTAAAACCTGGCTACGCCCGTGGCCACTATTAAAATTACACCATCGCAAAAACATATCGCACACCGAGCCGAAAATGATACCATCTTCATTGTTAGTCTTATCATTCGACTCAATTTTGACATCATTAAAATCATTTGAGCCGGCAGCCGCAATTATATTATGAGTCAGGGACTCAGGGCCCTTATGACAAAATTGGCAACGCGCGTACGTTGCATGCGACCGCGAAATGTGGGTTCAAATTGCTAACATATCATTATGTAGGGGCTGGGGATAAGATGGGAGATAACATTTTTAAATTATATGTATTTGACGGCCCTACACGTAAATGTAAATGGCGACAATTAAAAATAAGTATCATTGTTGGTGCATAGATGTTGTTTTCGACAAGTTTAGGGTCGTTTGATGAATCCTTTGTTTTAATAGGTGTTTATAATGAGATAATTAATTAGTTGTACAAGTCTTTTGTGTTTTTTTTGTTGTATAAATTGTGCTGCATATTATATGTCTTTACAAGAATATACCTACTGAGTACAATAATAGACATTACAAAAGGTGGGACAGTAAGTACGTGACACACAATTTTCAATACAACTAACCTGACAATTTCTGCTCCAACTATGAAGATGAATGAAAATTATTTTCACATACATACATCTCTTGTAGATGCATGCCATTAAGGGTCCCGGTGACATAGAAGTCGCGTTAATCACGGTGGTTACTTCGGCTAATGATGTCAAAAACTGCATTAATAAATAGCTTCTGTACATATTTCCAAAAAATGGGCCCCGTCAAGCTTGCACAGTATGAAATACGACCATTAATCACAAAACTAAAGGACAATATAAATTATGGTAAGAGAGTCGGTTTTTCTGTACGCCTATAAGGGATACAAAAGAGCTCCTCTCATAATAAATTCATTTCGGCTCCTAAACAAAACTACAAAAAGAATTTGGTGAATACATCTTTAAACAAAGTTGTTTTTTTTGTTCGTTCGACTAGATAAGTAACGCTTTGGTTGTTTTTCGTGCACCTTTAAGAGTGTGCTGTAGCTACTGTATACCTATCATTTGAAAGTTTGTTAACGTCTTTCTACAATCCTCATGAACTCTAGCCTTTTTCTTATGCGGGTAGGCTGAAGTGAAAACGCTACGATCTTTACATACTCCTATTTCTTCGTCCATACGTGTGAGGAGCAGCCGGTCGATTCTGTAAAAATCTCACCGTGAAAACTTAGGTGAAGTGAGTTTGTTTTTGCTAGGAATTGACACCATTGACAGCTCACTCCACGCTCACTTCACCTAAGTTTTCACGGTGAGATTTTTACAGAATAGCACCGCAGGTCCCATAAGCAGGGTGGTAGGCATCGCGCGGAACCTGTTACTATGGTTACAGTACATGATTCTGAACCACTTGCGCTGAAATTTTTCGTCGGTTATGAAAAAAAAATTGCGGTTCCATACATATTGACCGCGTAGGTATTGCCACAAAATCTTCTAAGAAAGAACCGTCTTAAAAAAAATTCGCTAGGGGTTTACAATCATGCGCTGTTTTCATGGTTACGGTTTGCGCGTCTTTGGAGATGCCACCCTGTATTATAAAATACTTCCGATTTACCTACATTTTGAGATTGATTGTCGCCGAAATGAAATCGACTAGATTTAGAACTTTTTAGGGTTCCGTACCCAAAGGGTAAAAACGGGACCCTATTACTAAGACTTCGCTGTCTGTCCGTCTGTCCGTCTGTCCGTCTGTCCGTCTGTCCGTCTGTCCGTCTGTCCGTCTGTCTGTCACCAGGCTGTATCTCAAGAACCGCGATAGCTAGAGAGTTGAAATTTTCACAGATGATGTATTTCTGTTGCCGCTATAACAACAAATACTAAAAACAAAATAAAATAAATATTTAAGGGGGGCTCCCATACAACAAACGCGATTTTTTTGCTCTTTTTTGCTCGATATCAAAAATGGCAACAGGTAGGCACTTGAAATATTCACAAAATACTCAATTGTATTTAAACTTTAATAATAAATAATAAAATTAAAATAAAATAAATATTTAAGGGGGGCTACCATACAACAAACATGTTTTTTTCGGCGTTTTTGCCTTGTGGCACGGAACCCTTCGTGTGCGAGTCCGACTCGCACTTGGCCAGTTTTTATTAAAGACAAGAATTTTCCTTCTGTCCGTACCGCCCAATGCGAATACTACGCACTTTAAAAACCTTTTTTACAAAAAAATCAAAACTACATACCGACTTCCAAAACAGACACTACAAAAAGAAAAATAACTTTAATTTCGGAAGTCGGTGTCGTTGGGTTCGCATTTTCGTTGTTTGCCACCGACTTTCGAAATTACCGGAAATTGCCGGAGATATCGTGTAACATACATACAAAAAAATATAGTCGAATCGAGAACCCCCTCCTTTTTGAAGTCGGTTAATTATGTGAAGATACGGGACATATAGCCACAATGTGCATCCCATGATAATTCCACTAAGCCACCACTGAAGTCATAGAAAAGCAAACGACGCAATTTTGTTTAACTACTTGAAATTTTACCAGTAATTTTTTTAAACCATAATACTGAACTGACTTTGTTGAAATTTCTATTGGACCAATCTAAAAGTACCTATATCCTGTCAAAAAAAACAATAATTTTGCAAATCGGCTTATAAATAACGGGGTACTGAGGTAACAAACAAAAAAAAAAACAACCGAATTGATAACCTTCTTTTTTGAAGTCGGTTAAAAAGTGATTTGTCATGTTACAAATCAAACGAAACCGAACGCAACAAGTTTTTAATAAAACGTTTGTGTCAATTCAGAAAATTACATATATGTATATGCTTATTATCACAAATTTTCACCCATTTCGTAGCCGAAAAATTTTATGTGATTCGAAGATTACTTAGCTCCTGTTATAACATAAACTTCACTAAAGACCATAAACTGTTAATTAAAAAGTCAAATGACGTATCATGTCCCAGTAAAAAAAGATTTATGTGTATGTGTGAGAAAACAGACATAATAGCCCATTCAGACATATAATGTAGTGTAAATGGCATTTATAGTATTGTTACGAGCTTCGGGTTCGTGACAATAAAAACTGCCGATTTAATAACCAAAAAAATGACACTTTAATAATCAACACTAATTACAACTCAAACAACACTAATTACAAAACACAATTGCACTACTGATCGCTTTAAGTCGCACTTGAATATCGCTTCGATGCTTTCACTTCGATCGCTTTATCCAAACTGTGTCGGTCATGGCGCGTCTCGGCCTTATATAGCGCCAAAGAGAGTTCTAGAACCTTCCATTGTAGAAACATCTAGAATGTTCGAGTACATACAGGCCCCGATCGACCAGATGTCGAAAGTTCGGGAATGTTCTAGAAAGTTCTCGCATCGAAATTTCTAGAAGGGTCTTCATTACTAGTTCCGCTACTCGATACTAGATGGCGCTAGTGGTAACTACTGTTACCATGTACCAGGCATTAATTGTGGCGCGCAACACTGCCCCCTCCTAAGACATGCTCGTCCCGAGCATTATCGGCCCCATAATAACGCGCCAGTCGATCCACGTGGACGATCTTAGGAGTACCTCTTGCACCTTTCTGTATCCGGTAGGTTACGTCATTGATCTTTGTCACAATCCGGTACGGTCCGTCCCATTTAGCTTGAAGCTTAGGAGATTTCCCTTTGCTGCGGACTGGATTGTGCAACCACACTAGTGAACCTTCGTCGAACCCTTTATTGTTAATTTTACGGTCATAACGGGTTTTCATCTTTTCAGACATTTGCTGGCCCGATTGTCTGACGTGCTCATAAATGTCATTCATTTTGTTCCGCAAGTCACTCGCATAATCGGTTATACTGCGTGGGGCATCAGGTGGTATTCCGGTGATCAGGTCTGCAGGCAGCCGTAATTCTCTTCCAAAGTTTGCGAAAGCTGGTGTTACCGATGTACTTTCGTGAACAGCGCTTCGATATGACAACAAAAACGGTTGTATGTGCTTGTCCCAATCTCGTTGCCGATTTTCCACAACTTTGGCTAGGTACCTCTCCAGTGTCTGATTAAATCGTTCCACCATTCCATCCGATTGTGGGTGGTAAGAAGTTGTTCTTGTTTTATGTGTACCCATAACTCGGCAAGTTTCCTGGAATATTTGGGACTCAAAATTTCTTCCTTGGTCGCTGTGAATCTCCAAAGGTACTCCAAAACGGCAGAAGACTTCATGAACCAGTTTATCTGCAACTGTTGAAGCTTCTTGGTTTGGAATGGCGAAAACTTCCGGCCACTTAGTGAAGTAATCCATCACAACCATGAAATACTTGTTACCACTTTCACTTACCGGAAACGGCCCCGCGACGTCAAGGGCTATCCTCTCCCATGGTGCACCAACATTGTACAATTTCAATGCACCTCTACTACGAGTCTGAGGTCCCTTTACAGCTGCACAACTTGTACATTTGCGACACCAGTCCTCGACATCGTCCCGACAGTGGACCCAGTAAAACCGTTCTCGTATCTTCAGTAGAGTCCGTTTTACTCCCAGATGACCTCCTGAACAACCATTATGGTACAGCTGTAGAACATCCGGTACTTGAGCTTTAGGGACAACCATTTGCAAATGACAGCTGTCTCCCCGAGCGTTTTCCCATTTACGGCACAGGACTCCATCCTGAATCACCAAGCTGTCCCATTGGGCCCAATAGCTTTTTGTGGTCGAACTCATTGCTGAGACGTCGCTCCACCTGGGCTTAGCAGCTCTGGCCTTCATCCACTCCAGAATCGGCTTGATGTCCGAATCTTCCTGCTGTGCACGTTGTAGGCTTTCCTTCCACTCGTTGCTGAGGTCTGTCCTGAGCATCTTCACAGGTACCACTTCCTTACCCTCTTGCCTAGTACAATGCTTGCAGTCTTCAGGACAAGGTCTTCTTAACAATGCATTTGTCTTGCCATGAAGTTTCCCGTTGCGCTGTTCGACCACAAAGTCGTATTGCTGCTGCTGCTGGGCGGTGCTGTTAGCCGCACTACCCTTTGGAGACCAGCCATCTTCCCTTTCTGCAGTTCGCTTAGGGCAACTGGATCGAAGGTGGCCCCTTTCCCCACAGCCGTAGCACCTAGGGCAGTATCTCCTATTGCGGTCGCGAACTGTAGCCGCTGCAACCTCCCTGACGCGATGGGAACGATGATCCTGCCGCACAGCTTCCACCTCCAGTGCATGGGCCAAGGCGTTCTTAAGCGTCCCGTGGTGCCCGAGCCTCACAGCAGCTCTCACTTCAAGGTCGCGGATGCCGTCGATGAATGCCTGCACCAGGTTTCCATCAATAAGCGCAGGTACGGACTGGTAAGCTTTACGAACCAGCTTCTCCACTTCAAGGGCCCACTGCTGCAGGTTTTCGTTACTGCGTTGCACGCGATCCTTGAGCTGCGCACGAAACACGTGTTCCAGGTGAGCGTCACCATACCGAGCCTCCAACGCCTCAAGGAGCTGCTCGTAAGTCATTTCCTTACCGAGAGCTTCCAGGACAGTTAAGGCCTGGTCGCGCAGGCCTAGGGTGAGAGCAGTCATGGCCTGACTTTCATTCCACCCGTTCGCCTTTATGACAGCCTCAAACTGAATTTTGTAGGCCGACCAGGAAGAAGTTCCGTCGAACGGTGGCACTTTGAATCCACGTAGCGAAGGTGTTGTAGCTACGGGAGCTGCGATTCCATCCCCAAGTTTAAGATTACCCAACTCCTGCTTCACATCAGCAATGACGTTATTAAACTTGCTGATCTGAGTTTCAGCTTCTGACAGGCGGTTGTCATGCTGGGCAACCTTCTCCTTCACCTCCTTCATGTCTTTCCCGAAGGTTGCGTGAAGGTCCTTCATGAGGCGCATCTGCTCTTCCTGGCGACGCACCTGCTCCTCCTTATCTTGTTTGAGCTGTTCTTCCAATCGATGGGCCTGTTCCTCTTGACGGCGGGACTGTTCCTCCTTATCGCGCTGGAGCTGTTCTTCCAACCGGCGAGCCTGCTCCTCCTGGCGGCGAGCCTGTTCCTCCTGTCGACGGGCCTGTTCCTCCTTGTCCCGCTGGAGCTGTTCCTCCAACCGACGAGCCTGTTCCTCCTGTCTGCGGGCCTGCTCCTGCAGCATCATCATCAGAGCAGCCAAATCTGGTGCTGCTGATGCTGGAGCTGCTGCGGACGGGCCGGCCTCCATGGTCGGTAGCTGGCCCTCCGACCCCTGCGGCGTAGCTCCACCAAATCGCCTCTGGTCCGTCTCTTGCTGACGTTGACTCCGGGTACGGATACCCTCCGTGTCGTCTTTGGGTAAAACCGGCATGATTTTTAATCCCCTCTTCTGACACCAATTGTTACGAGCTTCGGGTTCGTGACAATAAAAACTGCCGATTTAATAACCAAAAAAATGACACTTTAATAATCAACACTAATTACAACTCAAACAACACTAATTACAAAACACAATTGCACTACTGATCGCTTTAAGTCGCACTTGAATATCGCTTCGATGCTTTCACTTCGATCGCTTTATCCAAACTGTGTCGGTCATGGCGCGTCTCGGCCTTATATAGCGCCAAAGAGAGTTCTAGAACCTTCCATTGTAGAAACATCTAGAATGTTCGAGTACATACAGGCCCCGATCGACCAGATGTCGAAAGTTCGGGAATGTTCTAGAAAGTTCTCGCATCGAAATTTCTAGAAGGGTCTTCATTACTAGTTCCGCTACTCGATACTAGATGGCGCTAGTGGTAACTACTGTTACCATGTACCAGGCATTAATTGTGGCGCGCAACAGTATCAATTCATAACATTAATAGGATTAAAATGGAACGAATCGCTATTTTCTTCACACAATGAGCATGAAAAAAGTTCCAGACATTGATCCATAGTTAGATTTTATTCTTTTTATTTACATAGATTTTAATAATAATATGCTTATGCTAAACTACCCGAACCGGTTAAGTAAGTATACAATTAGTCCTAAAACATTGCTTAACACAGGTCGATCGATCAGGTTAAGCTACGCTTGCCGCAATTAGTCTGTGGATGGGTCACCCGAATAAGGGGAAGCCCGAAAATCTGACAATCAGTCTTACGAGGGGGTATCGTATTACCCAGTCACTGGGTTGTGGAGGTCAGATAGGCAGTCGCTCCATGTAAAATACTGGTATTCAGCTGCATCCGGTTAGACTGGAAGCCGACCCCAACATAGTTGGGAAAAGGCTAGGCAGATGATGACCACTTAAGGTGCCACTAGTCAATATTGTTTCCATAAAAATTTCGGGAGTATTACTCCACTGTTTGACATTGTTCATCCGTTCATCCGTTTTGTCTTATTATTAATGTTGTCTGTACGGAAACAGAATAGTAAAATAAAAAGCCATTAAAAAGTTATGAGCCAACAAAGATTGGTTTTTCTTGCTATTTTTAACGTAACTTAGGATGTGAATAAGTAATAAAAGTGTGCGTGAAAACTAGACGTTGTTCGTGTAGAAGCGTCTAACTGCTCACCACTGATACTAGCTCTGTCGGACACGAAGCCAGGTGAGACAGCCAGTTTTTTGGACATAATGACCACCAGTGAGTTCGAGCTCGCGACTAGTTTACTCTTAATAAAACAAGATACTGAAATTCACGAACCTAATCAACTCTGTATACATAATAAAGCAGTGCCAAAAAAAAATTGCCTCTATTAAAAAAGCGGCGAATACGAAAGCAGTATCTACATAATCTTTGCATTCGTTCGCAAAAATAACCGTTAAACTATTAAAGAACAAACAAGTTATATTCGATTAAGGCGACAATGTTTGGGGTGCTTTTTTCCAATATTGTACATCATTTGTCACTGGTTTTTTTTGAGGGTCGCAACTGGAATAAAGAATGATGGTGAGCAGTACAAGGAATAGGAGACAGCGGTTTCGGTGATGTTACGATACAAGGATTAGGAGAGGAAGAATTAACTGTTGATAAGGTAGAGTTTTATATAAAAAAATGGTGGAAAAACATCGGAATTACTGGCCGAGAAACCGCATAGTAAGTACTATGCGGTTTTTCGGTTAGTAATTTCAAGTCGTTGTGTCTAACGGCTTGCGTACACCGAATCCGTCATCGGCCGAAGTATGCTCGGGCGTCATCGGCCGAACTCGGCCGATCAAATCAAACGTAAGTAAATGAAAGAGAGCGCATAGACTGCTACTACCGACGTCGTCCGATGACGCCCGAAAACGGACGATCAACTGACGAGTCCGAACGTGTTTGGATTTTTTGTCAGTTTTACCGGCTTCTTTCTGCGATCGAGTCGTTATTTGGATCAAGAATGAATATTGAAAAATTAAATACTTGCATTTATAACAGACCGTCACTGTGGGACAAACATTCAAAAAGTTACAATAATCGAGATATTGGGAAACGTCTATGGGATGAAGTTGCTTCAGAAATGGAAGTACCGGTGGCAGATATTAAGAAGAAATGGAGTAACCTGTATAAATTTTCTAAAAAATATATTTCTTCGAAATCCTCCATTTTTCAAAACACGTCTGTACTCTGTAGTTGCACAGTTCAGACTTCATAAGTTCCAGCGACAACGGCCGTTATCGTCTGCAGTGTATTCAGTTGAACGTTCGAGTTACTCGTCCGAGTAGTTCTGTCCGCCATCAGCCGACAAAATCGGTTTTAGTGTACGCGTACCGTAACCAATAGTAGTAAACCTTGACAATTCAAAAGTGCCTGTTAATGGTTTAATTGAAATAAAGATGTATTCCGGTCTGATCCCCTGAACCACCTGCTCCTCGATCCCCTGCTAATTCGTCTTCTGTTTTAATCTCTGTCTTATCCACTTTATCTAGGTTACTCTTTTTAACAGGTAAGTACAGTCAAGAGAAAATAAACATTTCATGTTTTGCAAGTTTTTTTTTTAATTTCCCACGAGTGCTCGATAGGATTGAAGCAGAAGAATCTATTAAAACAGAAGAAGAACTAGCAGGGGATCGAGGAGGGGGGTGGAGGGGGAGTTCTGGGGATCAGACCGGAATAACTCGAAATAAATGCTTTGGAGCGCAAAATAAAATCTGCCTAACTATTCAGAATCACTTCTAAAGCATCTTTTGATTGATTCTTTGTCTCTATATTGTTATATTGTATGTAATTGCACATCCCACGCGATGTTTTTGTCTACCTATGTCCACATTATCTGACAGATCATTTATAAACGCTAATGTATCAAGTTTTTATTACCTTGTATTACAACTATTACAGTATGCCACTTTGTATTATCCAAGAATTCACTTATTATGATGATGTAATTGATTTAATATTATAGCCGTATTGGTAGTTGAATTAATGTATTTATGTGACATAATCTTGGCTTAGTAATCAGCAATAATTATGCAGAATTACACTGTTTATATTACAAATCAAATAGGGTTAAATTCTATAAAAGAACCTGCGTCTGTTACGCTCAAGGCTTCGCTTTAACCTAACACAACTTATCATCTTATTATTTTGCAGATACGAATACGCCAAGCGTAATAATAACACGGAGCGGTTATTCCTATTTTGTGGCCCAGTGATAACATTCCAACTTCCGAGTCGTCCGTCGTCGTTCCGAGAGTCTAGGGGTCGTGGGTTCGAACCCAGGCAGGCGCTTTACTTTGTTAAAATAATTTCATCATCACTGCTCTCAATACGGTGAAGAAAAACATAGTAATTAAACCGGCATGTCCTAGAACCAAAAATCCGAAGACATGTGACATCCACCAACCCGCTGTGCCCGCGTGGTGCATTATGGCCCACTACCTCTCTCTCACCGAGAGGAGGTGTCCCAGCAGTGGGAATATTATAGGCTGATTGTGCTGCCCGCTTAAGCTCATGTCTTGTACCGCGGTAAACTAGAGCAGCCGCCGACAAACCGTCCGGCGATAAGTAGCGGATTTAGCAACCATTATACCATTTTCCCTACGTTTACAATGATTAATGTGGCCGCACCACACTACACGACAATCTGCCGCAATTTGTACCGAGTCCGCCACGCGTGAAAACTAAACAAAACAGCCTGTGTGAACCGCCGCCGCGCCGCCGTCAGCCATTGTCAAGTCTGGTATTACGATGGTAAACTTTTTAATGACAATCATGAATAATCGCCGGCTGCGTATGAGCATTTGTTACAATGATTTCTGTGTCGTCATTAAAATATTATGTTTATTTACGACGACGTCTTCATCTACACACACAACGGGAGGTACTTATGTGTTTTATAAGATTATAATCATTATTATTGATGTTAAACAACTTGAGCTGTTGATATGGGAGCTGAATAAATCTGTGGTTTTATTACGTTGATTTGTTATTTAAAATTTTCAATGAAGAGTATTTATAACATCTTTTGCAGGATAGTTTAGCATTTCGGGAGCAAAACCCTCAGCTATTTGATAAATTATGCTTGTAAAGAGACGGACACATGTCAAGACCTACGTAGTAATAAAACAATAAATTAATATGCAGGTAAATAAGGAAATATTTAAAAATAACCGCATATAAATATAACTTACTTACGTCGAACGTTTACTAAAACAATAGGTGCAGCGCAAACATTGGTAGGTATTTCCTAACCGTGATACCTTATATAAAACTCGTCATTCTCACAGAAACCACCTAAAGTTAAAGTACAAGACAGTCTGCCATTACTCAAGAAAGTCTGCCATTACTCACATACAGCCTTAAATATAAGTTACTAGCTTCCGCCCGCGGCTTCGCCCGCGAGGTATGTCAATAAAAACTATACCCCGGGATGCAATCTATCTCTCTCTCCTTTATAGAATAAGTAAGTTTAATTACTAGCAGCAGCAGGCAGGTGGCTCAGTAGGAACGGTCGCGACTTGTAAGTCGTAGGTTTGAACTGAAGCAGGCACTTAATTTTGTGTGAATTATTTTATCACCACTGCTGTCAAAACGGTGAAGGAAAACATCGTTACGAAACCGGCATGTCCTAAAAGTAAAAATTCTAAGACATATAATATGACATCTATGCGCCGACCCCAAATAAATTGGGATAAGGGCAGGAGAATGAATGAATGAATGATATATAACATCTATCTACCAGCACTGGGCCGCGTGGTGGATTATGGCCTGCTCCCTGTCACAGAGAAGAGGCCTGTGTTGGGACACAGGCCTGGCACTGCTGGGGCAGTGCAGTGCAAACGCTATAGATTATGTGGGAGTTCGTAAAACTGTTTGTTCCTTGACCAGTATCACGCATAAATAGCTGATCGGTGCATATATGCTGAATGAAATTTAGCACACAGCGAGACTAAATCAATTGCAGTCCACTGCTGGACATAGGCCTCTCACATGCTGCGCCACAGCACTCTGTCCTCCGTCTTCCTCACCCAGTCTGTCCCAGCCACCTCTTCAAGGTTGTCAAGAATAGACTGTTTATCCTAGATAACAAAATGGTAACAAACTGAACTTTAGTTTCGCTAGGATATGAGTGAAACCGGGGGTAACAGTTTGTTTTATAATTATAAACAAAACCGATAGTCGCGTGTGACTGTGTGGAGAGGAATGTGTAACTCAACTACCTACTTATTATACTTAAGCCCCCGTACTTTATGAGGAAGTAGACAATTTTCCTGTGACTGCGTTCGTCACTGCGGTTTTGGTTCTATTTAGAAACTATTGTTTTTAAAATCTTTGTGGTCTGCAATTTAATTGAAACTTAAGTTATAAGGAGTGAACGATAAAATAATTTGAACGCTTTAATTATTACTATTACTAGTCATGGATCACAAAGAGTGGACCTAAGAATAGATGGATAATGAAAGAAACTATGGCAAGGGGCCCGTAGTATGGAGGGGCCCGTGGCTAAATAATAACAGCCGCACAGGTCGATCGATCAGGTTAAGCTACGCTTGCCGTGGTTAGTCTGTGGATGGATGACCATCTTTACATACCGTGACCTCTCCGTGCCTCGGAAAGCACGTTAAGCCGTTGGTCCCGGCTGTCATTCGTGGATCTTTGACAGTCGTTACGGGTAGTCAGAAAGCTCGGAAAACTGACAATCAACCTTACCAAGGGGTATCGTATTACCCAGTAATTGGATTGTGGAGGTCAGATAGGCAGTAAAATACTGATATTCAGCTGTATCCGGTTAGACTGGAAGCCGACCCCAACATAGTTGGGAAAAGGCTAGGCAGATGAGGTGATGAAAGAAACTATGGCAAAGGAGGAAGGTTACACAGAGATGACGTCCAATAGAAATGTATGGAAGGAACATGAGAATGATGAACTTCTACTGATTGACGACAATAATGTTGAAAACAAAGGAGTTATTTGCAATAGGCTCGCCCCCTCTTCCATGGGACGTGAACTCTTCGGAAATTACAGTGTTATGTTCCTTTTTAGGGTTCCGTACCGTACCTCAAGAGGAAAAAACGGAACCCTTATAGGATCACTTTGTTGTCCGTACGTCTGCCTGTCTGTCAAGGCCCTTTATCTCGGGAACGCGTGGAGGTATCGAGTTGAAATTAAAACCATATACTCAGGTCTACAGTCCCTTGAAGCTGTGAAAAAAATCAAACTTCTAAGTTAACGTAAAACCAGATACGGCCATTTATGCAGCAAAAAACGTATATTTCGACACTCAAGGGAATCAAAATTTCTAGGGTAGTTCCCGTTAACTTAGAATCATGAAATTTGGCATGAAGCAATGTCATGTAGCACAAAGGAAAAAATGCGAACACCGTAAATTTGTAGTTACATACCTACAAGTACGGAACCCTCGGGCCTCGGTGCGCGAGACCCACTCGCACTTGACCGGTTTTTTTGAACAACTGATTTCCATAAACCATCTTAAAATCTTACGCATAATCAGATGTTCACCATATCCATCGGCTATCCAAAAAAACCCCTGGTCCTGGTAAGTTTAAATCAAATATTGATAACCAACCGCACACAATATAGGCACACAAAGGGAGACCCAGTCCTGCATGTTTCATGAGGTCCCGTGGTAGTTTAAAATCAAAAGTTTACTTATTCATCAGGGTCAACTCCGTGTTTACATCGTCGCGTTTGGATGAATGGGATCCGTCCCATGTTTGTGTGGAAAACGAATGGCGATTTGTATTGTTTGGAACGATCGCCTGCCAATTTGGGGAGAGTTGAGGAAAATGTGGTCGGTATACTCGGTATTGATGTTGAGTGAAGTAAATGCCACTTGATATTTTGGCTGGAAAAGCAGCGCTTTATTATTCAGACGGATTTATTTGAAGGAGGCAAAGCGTGCTTGTTGGTAAGCTTTAAAATCCACCCGTCACACGGATGTCTTTAGCAATAGATAAGTCTCTGAAGCACATGCATTGTTTGAAAGTCTCTTCACAAACAAGAACTACATGCACCGTTATTGCATAACACGTTAACAATCACGATCGGAATCATCTATGTACAACGTTATTTTTAGTATATGCGAAACCTGAATATAGTTTGTTCAGAATAAGTAACTGAATCGATTCCAATAATTTTTACCCCATGTTATATTTTGTCCCAAAAATATTTAAAAAAGGGTTAAAAGTTGGACACCGAGCGACACTAAGTAGGTTATCCAATCTCCGCGCCGCACGGTTAGGTACCTAGGTACTATTATCAATGAGCGCAAGAGGGCCGCGGCGCGAGTGGCGCGGATGAGCATGTTTTTGTACGGACACACAGGTGACTTAACAAGCTTAAAACTATGTGATTTTTCATGATACAGTTTTGAAATTTCTTTACATAAAAATACTAGACACGTGTTTCGGGTTTCGCATATTACTAAAAATAATGTTGTATAAGTAATCATCACTGATCCGTTGATTCATGTGTTCGAAAAATTTGTCTGCTCAACAACGCAAATAAGGCAATGAATGTTGTTGAATTGTCAAAATTAAAGCCATTCTTACTGTTGGTTTGATACGCATTACCCCGCTATTCATTTCATCCTTCAGGGAGAAGATAGAACTTTCAGATGTTAAACAAATGAACAACAATGGCCAAGCCTAAACAAAGAGAAATTAGACTAAAACAATGCGAGACTGTTTAGGGATAAACAAAGCATTTATCACTACATCGTAATTTCATCAGTAACGTCAAATAGTAAAACTAAACACGTGGATCCGGCGATTAATTCTGGACATGCGCAATGACCTAAGAACAATGATAGCCAGTAACCGTTGCTGCAATAACAGCTGGTCGGTCAAGAACCCAGTTCCATTGACGATAGGCAACAAATGGCTACTTTCACTACAAAGGACACTCGGTAACTTTTACTTATTCATCCTTAAGGGACGGCCCTTTGCCAAGATCCGCTTTGGTTAAGAATTTAAGATACTGGTCATGTGTTTTGTGGTAACCGTATAAGCAGATCCGTTATTTATTTATTTTATTTATTTATTTATTTATGCACACCAAACATACAAATATCCTTACAGGCTAGACTCAATGCGATATTGTAGTACACTTTAAAAATTAAATATTTCCAGTTCCAATATTGCAGTTATCTAGGGTTTTGTATGAATTCCTTATAACATGAGGATGTTAGCAGGATACTCGACGTTTGCGAAACGTGGTATTTAATAGTAACATATCCTGAAGACCGTTTGGGGGCTGCGGGGCTTGTGGCTAAGTAATAACAGGTTAAGTTACGCTTGCCGCGGTTGGTCCGTGGATGGGTGACCATCTTTACATATTAAGACGTCTCCGTGCCTCGGAAAGCACGTTAAGCCGTTGGTCCCAGACTCCCAGCTGTCATTTGCGGATCTTTGACATTCGTCAGAAGCCCGAAAGTCTGACAACCAGTCTTACCAAGGGGTTATCGTATTACCCAGTAACAGGGTTGTGAAGGTCAGATAAACAGTCACTTCATGTAAAATACTGATAATCAGCTGCATCCAGTTAGACTGGAAGCCGACCCCAACATAGTTGGGAAAAGGCTCGGCAGTTGATGATATCCTGAAGACCGTTTCTTTTCAGAAGTGGTATTTACTAAGGTGCTATGGAGGGACTGTTCCAGAGACCCAGAGGATACTGCTATACTACTACTGCTGCTGCTTTGTGAGTTTTAAATGCTCCTTTTTACTATTTGCATTTCCTAATGTGCGTCCCAAATAAAATATTTATCTTTTTTTCTAATTTATCCACTTATCCAGTAGTAAACCAACGAGTTAACAGCAAAATGTACTAACAAAACCCAGAAAATTAAACCAATAATTTCACTAAGGGAATAAATACCGAAACGAAAATAAATTCCCCTAACCCGACGACGCGACGGCCCATTCCAAGTTCTTTCACCGCTTCGTATCCGAACTCACAACTGCACATAAAAACATTCCGGGACTTCGTGACAGTTTACAAATTTTCCCGGGTGTAAGCCATTTTCTACGTGTTTATCCACAACCCGCTGGTGAATCAACAGGGTCTAGTTGACTGGTATAGGGATCACTTATGGTATTATACGGATCGGATACATGGTCTTCACACGATCTGACCAAGATTTTGTCTGGACTTTAAAAGAGACTGTGACCTCTGAGTGTCCAGAATAGTCAGAAAGGATCAACCGCCGACCTTATCTAGTTTAAAAATAATATGATTGACGTGTCGTGATGTGTGTGTGATTTATCATTTACCAATTTAGGTGATCATGACAATGGCTTCAATTAAATGGTTGCTGGTGGTGGCCCAGTGGTAACGGCTGCGGTTTACGTGGTGCAGGCTTTACTTTGTGTACATTATTTCATCACCACTGCTCTCAAAACGGTGAAGGAAAACATCGTGAGGGAACCGGCAAACATCCTCGAACTGGGTCCGCGTGATGGATTACGGTCCACTCCCCCTCACCAAGAGGAGGCCTCAGGTCCCAGCAGTGGAAACAATATATACTGATTGTGCTAAATGGTTGGTATGCATACCTACGAATCAGTAAGGAAGGTAACGTTCATTGCCACACTATATGCCCTCAGATAGACCGATACAATAGATATTGCTTTGGCAAATGTATAGTCTAACTAGTAACGCCCCACGGTTTCACCCGCGTAAGTTTCAATCCCATGGGAATATCGGGATAAAAACTATCCTATATCCTTTCCCAGGACTCAAACTATCTCTATACCAAATTTCATCTAAATCTGTTCAACGGTTTACGCGTGATTGAGTAACAAACATCCAAACATCTTTATATTAGTAGGATAGTACGAAGTTAGCATAATTTATACAGCTGGCATTCTGAAAGACGAATTCAGGTGTGATGTAACATTTCAATGGATTACTTAAAGGGCTTAAACACAAAAACCGCAAATTTTAGAAACAATAAAAGTATATGATCGCCTACAGTAAATAAAATTAGAAAAATATATGATATTCTTCAGGATATATGCTAGTTAGATAGTGTGTTGAAAACATAATACAACTAGGTAAATTGATACGATACAAAAAATCATGAAGATACCTTTAAAAACTTTCTTTTTACAATAAAAACTATACTAATTAATACATGCAATCATTATGCAATTAATATTACAAGCAACATACTAAAGCACTACTGTTTTAATTTTTTAGTCCGAACAATAGATTTTTTGTAAATAGATAATTGCTTCATATTTTGCAATTACCTAATTACCAGCGTTGTGTCATCGCGCTTCTCTTTCTTTTCTATGCAGTCCAACAAAGATTTTTTCTGAAAAATTGTTTCGTTATTAAAAGATGGATAAACTTAAACATTTTTCTATCTACCCGCGATATCCTTTTACGTAAAAATCTTATCCCAATACACGGAGAACAATAATGCCGTGTAAACAAATGGCAAACGGTTGTAAATCAAACAGTTCAACACATTTCATGAATGATTTGTACTTGCTCCACAAACTTGGGTTATTACTATCCTATTCTATTATCATAAAAACAAGGAAATATGACTCATCACCAGCTAGAAATAAGATTGAAGACGGGTGTACCGTTAGTTTTGCTTTGCAGTGAACAGTAGCATGTCAAGGCCTGAATGATCGTAGATTTCAAGTGAAGAGCTAGAAGCGACGGATTGAAATATTGTTTCAAGACGAAAAAATACATCTCTTTTGTTTACGATGTTTTTATAAATTGTACACCGACTAACCGTAAAGTTTGCAACTGTGTGTTGATTTAACAAACGGAGCAATATGAGGATTTCGTAAGCGGCCCACTATTCCTCTGGCTAACGTCTTTGATAATATTCCCACACTGCTGACAAAACGGTTGTCTGCTAACATAATATATATTCCCCACGTTTCGTTTCGCCAATGAAATTTATTCGAATAATAATTCCGGAAAGCTTTGTGAAAAAGAAGTTTTAGTCTAAAAGGAAACTGGGTCAATAGTTTTAATCTAAAATGATTGTTTGGATTAGTTTCATAATCCATACTAATACTATAAATTCGAAAGTAACTCTGTCTGTCTGTCTGTATGTGACCTTTTCACGCCTAAACCACTGAACGGATTTCGATAAAATTTGGCAGAGACATAGATTGCATCCCGGGGAAGGACATAGGATAGTTTTGGCGGAAGCTAGTATTTACTATTTTCTCACACTGGCAATTTCCCGGGCTTTTAGTGTCGTCATACATTTGCTCTAAAGGTACTATTAATGCTGATAAGCAGCCTGACAACTATTTTCCCGCGGATTGCGGTCCGACCGGTGTTACTAGGTAGTGGCTACGTTTATACACATATATCGCCAGTATCGCCACCCACGTTAACCTACAGTTAAGTAGCAAACGTTCTTTACGACACAGGCAATAAATAAGTAGCATAATAAACATTAATTGAAACCACGGCTTTAACCCTGTGCCGCTGCTAAAACAAGAACAACTCATAGACGAAAACGAAAGACATATTTTACGACTTTGCAAAATACTATCGCGTTGTGGTAGAACACGTGAGTTTGTACCTTGTGGCGGCTCTAAGAATAGTGTACATGCATGTAAATCATAGGATGCCGTCGTAACCGGTAGTGATGTGAACGGAGATAGTAGGTACTACTAGCACGTATATATTTAGTGGGACTCTTTGAACCTCGCGCACCGCACACCGTAAAACACTGGATTTAAACTCGGTGATAGTAAAATTTACAGTCAAAACATAAGTAAACGAAACTTACGACTACCTCTTTCGAAAGTCGATACAAACGATATTGAGCTAGCTTCGGCTATATCTCGAACAGACAACGACGAATTACTGTTCTAATCATTCCGTTAATTCAGCCAATAAATGTAAATATTCGAACAAATTTTAAGGTGAACGTTAACAAACACATAAAACTTCATGACCTTATTTAATTAACATAATTATAACATGGAATGCAGACAGTATCTATAACTCTGAACTGGATTTTCCCATACAAGCATGTGAGTGAGGTAAAATATTATAATTGGTCTTATTTATAGGTATCCCGTGAAGAGTGAATGCACTCTGTGTCTGAACGAGGGCCATGCGATGACTCAATAATGCACTAATGGGTACTCTAATTTTAGATACTTTCCCGCTAACGTTAATGGACGAATCATCATTATAAACCTATCAATTATACACGTTATTAGCATTTTTCCTAAAAAGAGATTGCAGTAATCGATCTACCTATCTATCATATGTGATGATTGTACCATTCGTTACATTGCAGCACAATTGGCGAACGTAACTTTTAAAACATTCTAAATACTATCTACAACAGAAATACCTTCTGAAGTTGAAACTGAAGTTGTCCAGTTCCCAAGTTTTGCAGTTGTAGGTACTCACCCTGTAACAAAAAGAAAAACATCGTCAAAAATGGGTACCTTAATTACTTACGAAGAAATTAATTAATTACCAAAACCATATGGAAGGACAGACGGCACAAAAGGGGACAAAGTTTACGTCCACTTGAGTGTCCCGAAGTGCCCCGAAAGTCTAGACCGGACGCTTGTTGGACAATTAATTGTCCCATCTAGGGGTCGTCTAACGTCCCCTTACCCTTACGGTTACCAAGTATGTGGAGATAGAGGCTCATAACTGCATTACGGCGGCCATTTGGGGTTGGGTCATATACTTGTTTTAAGTATGTGTAAGGGAGTTTTATGGAATTTCGTATTATGGTATAACATGTTAAGTTATTCAGGGGCATATTGCGAACTATTTATTATTACCGAATATCACGAATATTGAAAAGAGCTTGCAAATAACGTGCCTTATATAAAATTCCAATCGGAGTCTCAATCGCCATTTATAAAAAAAAAACCCTCGTTTTTTCCAAACCCTTACTATTGAAACTTTCAAAATACAAAAAATATAATCTTTATGAATTATCGTCAACCATTCAAAAATCTTTTAACAAAAAGTGAAATAACAATACAAACTTCTGGACATAATTTCACGTCCCCAGAAAATACGCATTGGAAAGCTTTCAAGGAAAAGTTACAACAAGTTTCGAAGACCAGATAAAGTATAACAGGAACGGGCAGGTATACTATAAAGCTTTAAGTTAAAATTCCGGATATTATGTTAAGCCATAACGGATGTTATGCGGATCAGGATGTTTAAAGTTGTTAAAGCGTTTATTTCGAGGAAAAATTGCAGATGATATGATCGGTTTGGGAGTTATTAAGGAGTAATTTGGTTGGTTCTTTTCTCCTTTTTGACCTCCATCGAAGGATCCTTTTTTAGCTTTGGTTTTGCAATTATTATTGGTTGAGGAGTTAAGAGTGAGAGGCGAATCAAGTTCCGTAAGACCACATTCTTAATATATTGTCCTTAAAGTTTGGTTAAATTCACATAAAATATAATAAATCGATGTTTAATGTTTGCATGAAGTTTTTTAGTTAGGTAAATGGTAAATGTTATGTTGTTGGCTTCCTTTGTTGTTAACTGTAAGTGCAGCAAGCAATTGTTATATATAAATAAATATGTCAGCAGTAAGTTAGAAAAATAAAAATGAACCTATATTCTCCATCCATCATGCTAAGATGGACTTTCTGCAATATATAAAGGTTCACCGCTCGCGAAGTTTACGAAGAACAAACGAGACGTTTCAAAAGTGATATCTCATCGGTTGTAACTGGGACACACCTACATGCAATCCTCAATAAGTACACCATCACGCTTACAAACGTTATCGATATGCAAATCTACTGCCAACTGTATGACTTGCGTTTCACGAGAACTGTGCGTCAGTACCACATCACCACAGTAAACTTATGAGTAATTGTAATTAGTCTTATTATCACACCAGTGTGTATTTAAAACCAACGTCCTTCGACCGCATTTTTTCTCAATGCGGGTGTCTGAAATCTAATGGAACCGAACATAAAACTGAAATCATTGACATAACTATAAAGTCTGGTGCTCCACTTGACTGTAATTTGTGTGAAGTAACTGTATTAAAACTAGTGTGTTTGATAATGTGGGTTATCGTAAAAATGTTTAGGAATATAAGGGGGACGAGATAAAAAAAATACCAGACTATGCCATCACGATTTAATTCAGGGGAACAAATAGACTACATTTAATTTATATATTAGTAGCTTCTGATATCGGACACTATCCCACGGGGACGTAGCATACATATGTTCTTCCCCAGGATGCCATTCTATCTCCTTGCCAAATTTTATAAAAATCCGTTCAGTGGTTTAGGCGTGAAAAGGTAACATACAGACATACGAGTCACTATCGATTTCATAATATTAGTATATAGTAGTAGTAGTTAGTACATATTTTCCTTGCCAAATTGAAATTGTTATAGTATCCAACCACACCCAGCCACGGCTGAATGACAGTATTATCAAGAAACGACTGACATCTGACTCCATAACCACCGTCAGCTAGTTGGAAATACCAGCATCTTGAGGTAAGATTTCCTGAGGTAAAGATTGGCAGTAGCGTACCAATTATGACGTCATACACATATACTCAGAAGTCATACATGAATGATATGGTCAAAGGTGACACACAAAATCATAGATGATACACTGAAGATCTTAAAATTACCGATCAGTTTCTACAGTAAGTACCTTAACAATGAAAAATTTGACACAGATGAGTCATTTCTACTTACATCAATAATGATCTACCTACCGCGAAGGTAAGTAAATACTTCTTTGTACAAAATTGAGAGAGATATGACCTGTCGCTTGATATCTTTTCTTCACAGAAGGTGAGAAGTTCTACTTTTTCGTTCTTTTTTTAAGCTTTTAAAATAAGGGCTACTATTGTTTGTTTTTCTGTTTACCTGTGTTATCCCACTGCTGGGCAAAGGTCACTCTCTTGTTCATTGCTTACCGCATAAATAAATACTACATAATTTTTATTGACATCTGTGAAGACATGGACTTCCTTGCGTCAGTTGGTTTTGGAATTATATTATATGAGTGAGCAGAATCCGTTAGCTGAATATCTACTACTAGCTTCTGCGTGAGACTTCGTCTGGGAGAAATTTCTTTTTCCGACCCACCCCGTCGCATCGCATCGCCATGTTAAATAGCCTATAGCCTTGCTCAAGAATTGGGCTACCAAATGCAAAAATATTTTTTTAATCCGACTGGTAGTTCCGTAGATTAAAGCGTTCAAACAAACAAACAAAACTCTTCAGCTTTATTATTAGTATAGAAGATAAACAATTTGATCCTATCCTACTAATAAAAAGCCAACATAATATTATCGATACTTACAAGAGTAATTTAGCAAGTTTAACGTTAAGTGATTCACTAGTTCAGCAGAATGTAGGAAAATAGAATGTTATGTATTAGTTAAATTTATGTACATCAATTGTCTTCATTACGATGCGATAAATAGTTAATCGGATAAACACTTCAATAAATAAATACGGTGTGGCTATAAGAAGGTAAAGTAAGTTTAATTTTCCTCTCGGTAGCCAAGAATTTGATAAACAGCCTGGGATATAAAGTATATATGGGATTGACAAAGATATGATCAAACGAACAATTTTAAGTACAATAACAGATGCAGGATAAGACGAGACTAAAAATATCCCAAAAACGAACACAAACCTGATTCCGTTCCAAAGCATTCAATATAAAACACAGACATACGTAGGTACAATCGATGAAATATTTTCTAAGCACAATTTAGTGTACGTCTACGACCATTAACTAAAGGGTATTATCGATGACATAAAGCAATTTGTAGTAGATTTATCAGTAGGAGGTATCTTGGTATCGATTGCTAATGACAGTGGAGGACCGGACGATACGATACAGATTATATTGGAAATTGCTATCGGTTTAAAATATATATTTTGTGAGAAGGATACGATAGTGTACTTTTGGGTTATCTAGATGCTGTTATTTGGCTTTAGATACGAAAGAAAGAGGATTGATACTCATGGAGTATATTTCATCACCATCATCACTGGTAGTTTTTTTTGCATCCAGCGGTGTAGGCAATGTCATTCCCCAGATCCCTCTAGGTAAACAATTACGTTAATATTCGTTTCGTTAATCAATTTTCTTCAAACAGATCCGCCAAGAACAGAGGTTCTTGGCGGATATGTTTCAAGTAAATTTCCTGTTGCTTATTTCATTTTGCTCTCACATTTAAAGCGTAACATTATCTTTGGTGTTGAACCTACGCACTTTCGAGTCTGTACCTTCGACATCGAAAGTGAGTGGGGTTTATCCCGTAGGCAGCATTGAACCAGTTGATACGCCCATATAAAATGAAAACAGCACGAATCTATCATCGTGTCGAAACCCACACAAAACCATTTCCGATTATGATTAGTAGAGTGCTGGCGCATCCGAAAAAGCATGGCGCAAACTGGCTGTACTTTATGTATTTTATACTTCCGATCCAAATATATCGACTTGTATACATTGATTTCTCTCCAAGTTATTTCGTGAAACCGAATGCATAAAGCGCTTTTAGGCTAGGAAAATAATCAAACTATTCAGAAGTATAGACCAATTGCAAATTGGCATGATGATACGGAAGCGAAAAGCCACCTTTAGTCGCCTCCTGTACAAAAATAAACAGCCCACTACAGACTTCAACCCAGACATATGCGGCCACCCATAAAGAATACAAAACACCACATTCACACCCACACAATACCAAAAATTAATATCTTCTCACCACAGCGATAAGTCAGAGAGGACACCATTTTTCTCTATTAACTATGTTAATATAAAAGCAAGGGAATTCACAACACGTCATAAAGACGGCCCATGTGGATCACTCATGATGCCCTTTTTCGTGGCCTAGTATAATTTGGGACCACGGATATTAGATCTGCAAATTGGTCGTGTTATCTCCCGCCCCACCCGAGGGTGACCATTAGGAAATGGGGATATTAGGGGATATAAGTTGACTCCGGTAATAAAATCTCTCTTTTTTAGGAGGATGTCTTTCGTCATAACGTTTTGAATGGAGTTTTAGACTTCATTTGACAGACAATGCAAGCTAAATTTTTATGGCGGAACTCGGGTCGTAATTCAGAGTGGTTAAAGTCAACATATTTGTTGATTTACTTTGACTTTGTTTTAAAAACTACATCATCTGTCCCACACATGTTAGGCATGACCAAAACCGGGAAGGGAAATACCAAGTGCAGATTAAAAATAGAGGCAACATGAATTGGAAAAATACCAACAAAATTCACAAAGATCTGTTTCAATCCTGGAGGAGCTAAGTCAAGCAGATTATCGTCGACTGTGCAAACACGAATTACCAAATATTTCGGCCACGTGGTTCGTAACGAACACTCAATGGAACGACTCGTTGTCCAGGGACAAGTGGAGGGCAAGCGGTCACGCGGTCGGTCACCTACGCGTTGGACAGACCTTATCAAACCGTCAACACAAACCTCCATAGTTCAGAGTTTCCGAGACGCTGAAGACCGGAATAAGTGGAGGAGCATCGCGAGGCTGCTTTGGTCAAAGAAAATGCAGAGTCATCAACCACGACCACTCTGTCAAGAGTGAACGACGAAGGGGAAGGGGAGGATGTAAGCATGGTGTCTATAAAGATTATAGAAATATCTAATTTCGTCGCATTGTGAGATTGCTGTTGCGTCTTGCAGTCAAACCAGCGTTTTTAAGTCTAATTTTAGACTGTCTGGACCAGACTGAACTTCATCAAATGGTTTTTGTTTCGAGACAAACAGTATCATGCCTGATACATTTACGAGACAAACAGTATCATATGCCTGATACATTTATGAGACAAACAGTATCATATGCCTGATACCAATATGAAGACGATCCTCATCTATCCACACTCTACCCATCAAAAACAACGAACTGTGCCAAATCCACCATAAGTTTAACATAAATACTCTCAGTACCAGAAAGCAAGTCATCATTCCCAATACATTAGACTCATGGTCACACTATACACCGCTCCCTCCTTGGCGGTCAGTAATGGCGGACACAACGCCATCTAATAGCTATATTGACCCACCGCCTATCCTCGAAGTCGAAACTTCGAAAGGACGCTATTTATATCAACCAAGTCCGATCCGAGTCCGAAGGCGGAAACTACGTCACTATTGCGAAAAACTGAACGGCTAAGATTCTGAGGACTATTAAACATGAACTGTAATTAATTATTATAATTATGGTTAAGTGCATTCGGCATCTGAGCTGACTGCATGTCTCACAGAGAGTGATGCAAATTCTCTCGTTTCTAAAACAAAATTGCATGAAATCATATATTCCCAGAAACTATTCACGTTTAAAAAGAAAACGTTTTCATCATGGTCACGTAATTTATGCTGCAGTATTGCAACTAAAACAATGTTTTATTGGAAAATACATGACACTGGCTTCACTCCAATCTATATCGTCACCAATAAAAATTGCATTTCTTAGTTCAAAAATATTTGCATAGTCACAGCATAGTCCAGTGTCACCTTGTCCTAAGACTCTAAAATTGCATTTGCAAAAAACGTTCGCACGTAATGAAAGTGACATTCAAAAATGAACTAAGCGTAAAAATATAAAATAAAACTTAATTCTTCGAGTTACATCATGTACCAATAAATAAACATTAACTTTATTGACTAGGGCTACGAATCTTTTGTCAGGTTGTAAAATTGTAATCGTATAATACTGCGACTAAATTCAATTGGAGCCAATTGCAGAGATAACTTGGTAAACATAATCAAAACTAATTGATCGGAGCACACTGATAAAAAAACTTCGTGATCGGATAATTGGAAAAAGGGATGGCGAGGACAGTGGGGAAGATACTACTGCTAAAAATATAGAAAGTATTAAGTTATTTAAACAATATATTTTATAACAGAATAGCTGCGTCCCTCAGTCTCGATCCCGTGGGAATATCGGAATAAAAAAATATCCTATGTCCTAAACCAAATCCATTCAGCCGTTTTAGCGCGAAAGCGTAGTAAAAAAATATATACAAAAAATCTTATCTTTTCTCTTTTAAATAATATTTAAGTTTAGACAAGAATGCTGATTTCAGAGGCCTCAACACGGGTTTCAGCTACAATAATTTAAATAGCAAATATGTACTTAGTTAATAAATTCACGGTCCGACCTTGCGGGTGACAATGAGAAAGAATTGAAACAGAATGTATTTGCAAAACTAATTGTGAACGATAAAAATGTTATAAAAAACTATACAATGAAATAAAACCACGTGCGTTATCATCTGTAACTACGTGTAAAATCTTTGTGAAAATGCGTGATTCTGGTGTGAATCTGCGTGCGCGTGACTAGGTGCGTGAGCGCGTGGCACAGTGACCGAGATGCGCACGCGCAAGCGCCGCCGCCGGCGCCTCCGAGCGTATGACGCAACCATGTAGGGCACCTACTACGCTATCCGCGACTATATCTATCGCTGATGTCTGAAGGGAGATAAATGACGCCTAGCAACAACATTCGCATATAGCCATTCATATTATAATACGCTGCACTGGATTTAGAACAGCTGAAAATTGTGGAAATGCATTCATAAACGTGACAACAGGTTAATCTCTGTTAAAAACCGACAAGAGTACATAAAACACTTGAAGTACAAATGCTAATGTCATAATGTACAAGATGACGCAAATGTTGTAGGAAATCTAGGAAAAGTGTTCATGTGACATGCAAATGTTGCGTGTTTCTCAAGAATTTTAAAGCTTTAGAGACAACATTTTTCACCTCATAAATGTCTGTTTGGATTAGCAAAATGTCTCCTCTTCTGTAACAAAAATATTCCACACCAACTTTCGAATGCAACAATTTAAACAATCTTGACCTGACTAACGTTATCTAGTGACATCGCAATAGTGCGTCAGGTCAGCGATACATTGCAACAGTTGCAGCGGTCACGTGGAGGGGTATAGAATACGGTATGACCGAGGTAACATCGTTAATTACCTGAGGCCCGGCATAATTCACAATAGACGAGGAAAATCACCGCATGAATATTAAACTAGGTAATTAGCAAATGAAATTGTTGTAGGGCGTAGTAGATTCCTAAGAACTGGTAGCGTCTTTATGTTTATTTAAAAGGAATATTGTAGATTTTGTTACGTGTCCGAATTTCTGTAATTTTCTTTTAAAATTCTTTGGGTTCAGTGAACGGTAGTGTAAAAAAGTGGTTTTGAGTTTCTATACAAAAATATATCGATAGACCGAATAAAGGTAAGACAGTAGAAACGAAGAACTGCACGACCTAAGATTTATCTCAACAGTATTCCAGGCAACCAACCAGCCAAAGCCTCAAAACCGTTTGATCAACCGAATTTCAAAGAACGCATTATGAGCAAAGAAAATATTACGAAGGCTAGACATGCTTTTAGTTTTCAAAACCTCAAAAACCTAAATCTTTAGCAAACGCAAATCTTCATAAAGAGCATACGTTGTCAAGCGGAACTTGCAGTGCACTGGGTTGGATCGCCTACGCCCTACGACTGCCAGACCAGTTCACTGACATTTGCACTCTTTCCTTCAATGCCAAAATATTTTATCCACATCTCATTTCAAATTACTTTGTGTTATTTAGGAAATACTTCTAATGTTACAAAAGTACTGCGGAGTCGGACGCGGCATATCAACATCCAAACCAAATATGTTCTTTGTGTGGTGGAATTAGAATTCTTTTGATACGTTTCTGTATATGAAGTGGGCTTAGCAGATAGAAAAATAAGTCTCAACTTTATATTAGAAAACGGATAATAAATTATTCAAACTGGTTTTGAAGAATTTCATTGTTACTGAAGACTTGAAGCCCCTGTTAACCCAGATGAAAGAGGTCTTGGATTCGGGACAATACGTCCAAGACATACTAATCCATTGCCCCACAATTGAGTAACAGGAAACATTAGAATAGCCACTGATATAATGAGCTCCATAGCCATAAAACCCTTGAACGAAAACGTTCCAAGATCTACCAAAAAGGGAGCCCAGTATTTCTTAACTAGCCAAGTAGCCTGCATAAGGAAAGTGGATGCAATTGCACAATGGTACGCAATGAATCAAGCGCTATTTCCAACTGTCGCTGTCGCATACATATCTTGGCACACGTAAGAATGCACCACATAGTATGATTGTCAATTTATTTATAGAAGTATACCGTTTACCTTTGAACGTGTATAGCGGTGCGTTCTCCGATGCGGTTAGGTGTCTGCTTTAACTGGGGTGTTGAAATAGTTACTCACTGGTTTGCGATTTGCAAACTGATAACTTTGTGAGTAACGGAGCAAAGTCTGAATTAAACATTGTCAATAGAACAGTGAAATTACCTACACATTTTCTATAGAACAGTGAAGGAATTCGAGCCTAAAGATGGACTATCTAAAAAGGACAAAGAAGTAAAAAGATGAAGAATCAACTGTTGTAGCACGACTTAAAAGAAGAAAAGCTATTGACTGATGATAAGGCAGACAGAGATCCCTATGAAATAAAGGCTATATTTTCCATTTGGTCTCTTTTGAAGTTGGAAAAGCTAGTCGCTATGAAGACCGACGGCAGAAGCATGTCCAGCATGTGGGTAGGTAGCCATTTTTTTTTTGTTTCCGAGGTTGAAAATCCTCATGGATGTCCGCCGCCCTGGGGTGGGCGGTCTGTCAGACTCTTACTGACTAAAAACCACCCCAGTGTTCCATCTCACACTTACGCCGGGGATCGCGGGAACGTACGATTCATCCGCAAGTAGGTGGGTAGCCTGGTTCTACCCACTCGCTGAACATGCTTACTAGATCATGGCTTCACATTCACACTGCATTAACTCTATTAATCTATTTCTTTCAATGTTACAACATGCGTGGGTTAAAAAGCAGCTGATTCGCTCAATTTACATAATAATTGTCACGTTTTCATTGGAACCAGGAAATCTTTTTTCCGTCTAATATTTCTATCAGCAACGTCCCACGTGATTTCGTGCGTTTTCCGTATCGTTTGGTGACGCAGAATGTTTTTATTATTATCACATGAGGGTACAACAAGGGAGCTAGACATCCGCCTTTCATGATAACAAGCCAACTGGCGAAAATATTGTGTTTATTTATTTTCTCTTTTCTTTCTAAAATTTTTCCTCGACTATATTTTGTCATTGAGTGGTAAACACGCAGTTGGATCACCCGATGGTAATTGTTACCGTTGAACGTCTGCAATACTGGAGGCGTCTCATGTATAATAGACCTGTAATGTAGTAGTTATCTATAAACTAATAATAAAGCTGAAGAGTTCGTATGTTTGAACGCGATAATCTCTGGAACTACGGGTCGGATTGGAAAGATTCTTTTTGCATTTGATAGCCCAATTCTTGAGGAAGGCTATAGGCTATTTACCATCACGCTAGGACCCTCAGGAGCCGAGCAAAAATAAAATAAGACAGAAAGATCGCTGAGCGGGCAGGCGATGCGATGCAACGGAGTGGGTTGGGGGAACAAAACATTTCACGCGGACGAAGTCGCGGGCAGAAGCTAGTATATAAAATACATAATTATACAGGGTTATTGGTAAAACATTAACAATCTCTTAAGAGGTCATTGTCCTTATCCTTATGAACAACTTTTACTATGAGACCAAACCTGAAATCACATTTTGACGAGTTAGACGAACATAAATGTAGGGAACAGCTGGTTTTTTTTTCGCGATTTCAGGTTTGGTCCCATAGTAAAAGTTGTTCATAATGATGAGTACAATAACCTCTTAAGAGGTTGTTAATGTTTTACCAATAACCCTGTATATGCCCTCTGCTTCGTCCGCGCAAAATTTCTTGTTCGCTCGATGCACCCTGTCGCATCGCCCTATAACTTCGTTTTCGCTTAGAGTTCTTTCTGACTTTTTTGTTTTTGCTCGGCTCCTCAGGGTCCTAGCGTGATGTTAAGTAGCCTTCCTCAAAAATTGGGTTTTAATCCAAAACGATTTTTTCAAATCCGACCTAGGGGGCAGTTCCCGCGAGATTAGAGCATTCAAAGAAACAAATAAACTCTTCACCATTATTATTTGTATAGATTCTAAATATGAATGCTCAATCTTGACATTATATTTTTTCTTTTTCGCATATTTCGTTATTTATTTTCTCTATTTTTATTTTTACCGTATTTACGCCTATGCATAATTGTGCATACTGTGGTCTCCTATAATTGAAGGAGCACACGTTAAAGAACCTTTTTTATTATTGTAATTTATATTGTACTAGCTTCCGCCCGCGGCTTTGCCCGCTAGGTATGTCGATAAAAACTATCCTATGTCCTTCCCCGGGATGCAATCTATCTCTCTGCCAAATTTTATCGAAATCCGTTCATGGTTTAGGCGTGAAAAGGTAACATACAGACAGACAGAGTTACTTTCGAATTTATAATAATTAGTATGGATATTATGTGATTCCCTTGTTGGGAGATCACAAATAATACCATTCATTCAGTACATATCCCCTCATCATCTCTAATAGGAAATGAATGTGAAATGTGAATGAGATTCTCATTGGCACATGTTTACCTTACAAAACGCATCATAGGTGATAATTATGATAATCTTATATGCACATAGTATATTAAAATCAAAGGATTTCCCCGATAGCAGGATAAACGGTATTCAAACATTAAGATGAACGGAAAATATGCAGATTCTATGCCTTTCTACGTATTGAGGAAAGACGTTTGAGTACAAAGTTTATGTTTTATCAGTTAAAGGAAGATTTAACTATTCGTGGAATATTTTCGTTTAATGTATTTACAAATATTTATTTAAATATGTTAAACTTCCTCATTAGTTAGGAGAATTCAAAGTAAGTACAGAGTGTTATGTGATCAATTTCCGTTAGTTCATGACATGGTTTGCAACTGACTTAGAGAAAGTAATTTGAATATTTAGAAGCCAGTTGTGAATCACAGAAAATAGCCATCTATTGATAAATTCTTATTGGGATTATTCGAGACTGATTCACATTGCCATAGCAATGTCGTAAGTGAAATATCTGGTCCACTTTTATGTATTTCACATTTTTTTCTGATCATTTCTAGATTTATCTTTCCATTCCAAAGATAGATATAATAAAGACCAGTCTAGCAAAGCAACCTAAACAAACGTGCCATAACGTTATCACCCGATAGGCATCCTCTCCAATCAGTCCACATCGCCCGCTTCACAAAGGCGACTCTAATCAAAACCAATAGCTTCCCAGCGCACACAATGCGATATCTTCCGACGATCCTACTAACCTAATACACCCACTTATCTAGCAACCTTGAGGCACCAACCGAAGAAATTGGCACGACCAACCTAAATACGCCAACCACGCGGGGCATTGAAATCCGTAATATGTGAATCCCATTCATTTTTTATAAAGAAAATTAAATGCTAGAATTAAAAGCGCGAAATGTCGTCTGGCCGGATAATTTACACCATGTAATATAAAAGCACGAGTGGCGGAAAAAAACCGCAATATTTTACAACGTATTTAAGGAACTGGTTACGGCGTAGTAAGAGAATCTCCAGTGCTGACGTACCAAGATGCGTAGTAACAGATGTTTTATACATTTTTAATGGTGGCAAACGAGAATTGTTACCACGATTTCGTCAGTTTAAAATACTTTAAAAATTCCTGCGAAAATGTGTAAAAATATGTGTCGTGACGTGTTTAGGGTAAGAAGAGCCTCAATAACGTGTCACCTGTCGTTATAATCTGACCTCTTTTGTATTCGTATACAGCATTTTGTTTGCCCCCTGCTATTTATTAGCATATATTTATCCATCACGTGTTTACGATTTCCGTCTTTCCTCATTAAACATTAAATAATTCTCGAAGGTTAAGGTCGGTTTATAGGTAGGTGTGTTGTAATGTGTTTCTATCTATTAGATAAGAAAACTAGTGCAAGCCGTGAGTAATTTAAATCTATATTTATACTAGTCAGAAAGCTTAATACAGATCAAGTAAATTAAAACTGAAATAAACGTAAAATCATAAATAATGGCAGAAACTTGTGAAACATCAAAGAAATAGTCATTAAATTGGCCTTGGAGTTTCATTATTATTAAACAGTTAAATTAAGTTTTCGTTCTATCTCTTCAAGATTAAATTTATTACGTTACCAGGGAGACAAAATTTCATGGACGTCCCTCTGTCCACGCCACTGCTGAGATATCTACATCACATCCATATTTCCTAGTCAATGAGACATGATAAGTGCGGCTAGACGACGCAGTTGTCAGGGCATTAGACACTCCGGTTTATACGACGATCTCTAATCTCGACATGTCCCTTCGTCACTGTAACAGATTAATTAAGTATGTAGAATTTGTGGATATATCCCCGAATTATAAGACGATACTTTTCTTTAAGGGGCTTACAGGACCAAAACGCAAAAAACGCAAGTTTTAGAAACAATCAAACGTTAAGATCGACTACAGTAAACAGAAAAATATATGATATTCTTCAGGATATATGCTAGGTAGATAGTGTGTTGAAAACATAATACAACTAATTTGATACGATAGAATGAACTTTCTTGTACAATAAAAACCATAGTAATATACATTACAATCATTATGATTGATTTGTCAGATTATTCTACAAGCAACCTACTAAAGCACTAGTGTTATAATTTTTTAGTCCAAACAATATATTTTTTGTAAATAGATAATTGCTTCATATTTTGCAATAAATTACCAGTGTCGTGTCATCGCGGTTTTTTTTCTTCTCTATGCAGTCCGACAAAGACCATGCTTTTGGTCATGTAGTTTTAAAAGACAGATAGATAATTATGTGTACAGTGTAACATAGTCGTTTCTTAAATTACATCATGAGACTAACCACGACTAAAATTTTAGTTTAAGGCTGTATTTGAGTAGGAAGTTATGTCAGATTGAAACATGGAAGCAAAGAACCGACACCGGAATTAATTAATTATTGAATGTCCATCAAAATCACATGAATTCCAAGTCGTCAAATAATCCTGGAACTCGATTTTTTCTGGAACACACTCGATAAAAGACATGGTAGTGTGAAAACAGACGAGCATAATGATATTTCCCGTTTACGTTAGAAGTAGGAACCATATTTTGGAGGTATGCGAAGGTCTTGTGTAAAAGATTTGTAGTTGCGAATAACGTAAGCTTAAACTGTTGAATGATGGCTACAGAAGAATACCAGTCCATACCAGTACACTCCACTGGCTTGGCACCAATAGGATTGCTCTACGGAAAAACTGACTTTTATTAAAAAAGTTTCCTGGCATTTTCTACGATTTATACTATTTCATACAATTTGTCGTATTGATATGTCCCGCCCAAATCCTGAAGAAATTCCGTACCCTTCAAATCAGTTGTTTCATACTTACATCACTAGGATATGTTTCTCGGAAAGTTTTCATTTATTTTTCATTTATTTATCCAATAACAATTTCCATTGTGTCTGAATTTTTACAAAGAGTACATAAGCAAATAATTAAATAATACCAATTAAAAACACAATTACATTTCTTCAACATAATCTCATTTCCTACCTACATTAATATTATTCATACAAGTTCAAAATTTAAGAAAAAATGTAAGAAAAAAAAATGTCAACGAGAAAAATAAGTAAATTAATAAATGTCACTAACAACTACCTAATAATTTCATTTAATTAACAATTTCATTTAATTGTCAATAACATTAAGATCCACATATGTCTTTATTATCACCAGTATTCAATGTCACAATTAAATTCGTTGATGTCAGCATTTCTAAAATGTTATGTTCAGTAGTTTCCTTGACAGGAAGTCCTTAAAATGTCTCATTGATATAAAACCTTCAAGGAAAAAATCAATAATCAAACAGGGATGAGCAGCAAAAGAAATAGTCGCGTCTATCAGCTGTGTTCACAATGTAGGCAAACTGAAAGTGTACCGCCGGTGGGCGTAGTCACGAGATTGTATGAATCAGCCGGTTATTCCCGACATCCTGGCCCAATTACATGTTACACTGGTTAAGGGGAAGCTGGACTGGCGGTTACTGGATCGGGTTAGGGAAATGTGTTCGTGGTTAGGAGGTTAGGTTAAGTGTGGATTATGCATGATGATTAGTACAGTAAATAAAATCAGAAAAATATGGTATATTAGTGTGTTGAAAACATAATACAACTAAATTGATACGATAGAAATAATTCATAAAGATACCTCTAAAAATTTTCCTTTTAAAATAAAAACCATACACGTACAATCATTCTGATTTTTTGTCAAATTATTCTACAAGCAACACTAATTGCTTCATATTTTGCAATGAACTACCAGCTTTGTGTCATCGCGCTTCTCTTTCTTTTCTATGCAGTCCTAGAGTGACCGCGCTTTAGGTCATGTAGTCCCTTAAGTAGGACCACATTTAAGTATATATATTTTTTTTATCCTAAAGAAAAATCAGTATAAGAATAAATAAAAATTAAGTGGTGTTCTTTGGTAAGCGCATCATTTGAGAACGGTTGGACCGATTTGGCTATTTTTTGTGTTGAAATGTTCGTAATATTCCGAATTAGGTCTTTAGGGAAAGAAAAATGTGAAGCGTTTGCCGGTAAAAGTTCAACTTCGAGAAAAACTGAACGTCCGTTTTTCCTTGGGATTTTTGTACGAACTTTTGGTCAGGACAACGCCTAGCAAGTCAGTTAGTTAACTGTAAAAATCGGAATGAATGGAAAAATATTTATGTAATACCATTTTTCCGCCGTCTGTATTTTTATGGCTTTCGTCGTGTAGGTGAAAGGTTACAAAAATTAGGCGTTACTTAAGCTTTAATCTTATTAAAATATTAAGACAAAGTTTATTGACTTTGTCTTAATATTTTAATAAGATTAGAATAAGATTCAGGTCGAAGGAAAACACGATTACTCGATCACACGATTACTGCGCATTTACTCGACATCTTTAAATGTAATTTGTACCATCTATGTTCAGCAATAAATAAATTAAATTGAATTGATATTTGTTCCAGCAGAACGTTAAAGTATAAACGTGCAACAAATATTATGGAGGTGTTAAAGAAGTGTCGTGATTAATTAAATAGGTCCCTATTAAGATACTATTACATGTTAATTGAACAAGTGATGACTCTCAGACAACACCTATCGGTCCATTAGATTCGGAGAAAATTGGCTGTGACAAACGGACAAACAGGATCCTATAAGGGTTCCGTTTTTTCCTTTTAGAACCCCAAAAATTGAAAAATAAAAACTTTTTTACAAAAAAAAAACTACCGACTTCCAATAAAAATACTACAAAGTGAAAAATAACTTTAATTTCAGAAGTCGGTGTCAAAAAACGAAAATGCAGAATCCCTCCAGATTTTTTTTGGAATCGAAACTCACGCGGTTTGAAACTGCGTGGCACAGCTAGTAATTTTATAAAAAAATACAAATCTAAGACAGTGATCTGGCCAAATCAACGCGGTAGTTTGGCCAACCTACCCTGTTTTCTTTCCCTGCGTCAAAGTTCCATCCCTAGGTACAACGCGGTCACATTAACTCGACGCTGGGCGTTGATGACGTCATTTTGGTTTTTTGGTAATATAGGTACCTAAATATACCTAATAAAAAATATAATTAAAACAACAACAGAAAACTAGTCAAATTATCGACGCGCGTATCGGTAACAAAGACAAAGACACCTGCTGGGCGAGCTAAGGAATGCGGGCCTCGCATTCCAGAGATCATCATCATCATCATTTCAGCTGAAAGACGTCCATTGCTGGACATAGGCCTCCCCCAAAAGGGGGGGTTTGCCATAATCGCCACGCTTGCCAGGCGGGTTGGCGATCGCAGTATCGTATGGTGGTGGAATGCATAGAGAACGCTGCTGGCCATTCTCCGGTACGCCCATTAGTCGCCTTTTACGACACCCACGGGAAGTATGGGGTGGTGCTATTCTTTAAGTCCGGCACCACACAGACGATGCATGCATTGCGTTGTAAGTATGATCGGGTTATTCCGTTCTGATCCCCTGAACCCCCCTCCACCCTCCCTCTTCGATCCCCTGCCTGTTCGTCTTCTGTTTTAATCTCTGTCTTATCCACTATAAACTTTCTCATTCCGGAAAAATTGTTTATTTTTTTACTAGCTGTTGCCCGTCAGTGCTCTGAGTGGAATACCTCGCATTTTCGTCTGCTATCCAGGATAAAAAAAACCCTATGAAGCCAGGTCTTCAGGTCCTGGTCTACCTATGTGCCAATTTTTATACAAATTAGTTCAGCCGTTTCAGCGTGAAAGCGAAAGAAAAAAACGTAACAAACTAAGTCACTTTCGCATTTATAATATTAGCTAGGATTATGATTTATTAAATCAATTAGCAATGTTGCTGTTGTGGTTTTTCATAAATCTAGATCAGACAGGTTTACATTACAGTTCGAATGTAACTTTCCTCGATTGTAAATCATAATTTTACTTTATACTTGATTATTTTTTGCTTTAATGGTAAATGATTTTATTTTTGTAAGTAGGTTTGCACAAACACTTTTACGCGTCAATCAATTTTTTTTAAACTAGATGAGGTCGGCGTTTCCTATCTGACTACTCTGAGAAGAACGGCCGAAACAAACTCAGAGACTCTCAAACTCTCTCTTAAAGTCCAGACATAATCTTCGTCAGGTTATATGAAGACCATGTAGATCGATGTCTGAGATGGTCTTTTGAGAAAAGAACGCATTTGTCAGAAATCGTGCAGCTCAACTTAAAACTGAAGGAGCTCAACGATTCGACGAACACTACCAAAGAAAGGACTTTTGGGTAGGCCACATAAATTATTCAAACTGCCAGACCATAAAAAAAAAATTAACAGAACAGAGAGAATAATATTTACAATAAATCGTATCATCTGTGGGTACACTTGACTTATGCTAGTTAACAAAATAGGTAGGTGTTACAACCAGAACACTAAGTTATGAAATAACTTGCATTAATAGAACAGTAAAATTTAAAAAAAATACTTCCATTTATTTACGAGTACCCATGAATGTTAATCTTTTACCTACAGATTAGCAAAAAAACTAGTGGGACACAGGCCTCTCTTTTGAGAGTGGGCCGTAATCCAACACGGGGGCCCAGTGCGGGTTGGTGGATATCACATGTCTTTGAATTTTTGGTTCTAGGACATGCCGGTTTCCTCACGATGTTTTCCTTCACCGTTTTGCGAGCAGTGGTGATGAAAAAAATTACACAAAGCAACGCTCCTGACTGGGTTTGAACCCACGACGTACAACCCGTTAGGAGTACCTACTACTGGCCGACCAATATGCTGCAAAAACCCAAAGCTAAAATACTTAAAACACATTTTATTGGTCGCTACGCCTTAACTCGGCTGCACGTGGGACGAAATGTGGACTATTAACTGAATCTTTGTAGAGCCAATCTCTACGAATGCGGAATACCAACTTGATGATAGTCGCCTTAGCAACAGCAGCTGAATATAATACAATTATTGAATTAATTCGCTGCGGCTGCGCAAAAAATTAACGACGCGACGAGACGCGACGGATGTTTGGAATTCCGTGTCATTGATAAACGTGTGCGGTAGGTAATTAAACGGGTTTTAAGATGGTTGCTAAGGTAATATACTTTCGTTGTCTATGGAAATATAGTTCAGGCACAAATCATGGGTGAACTCGATATAGATTTAAGAAAAACTGTATTTAAAGTTAGTCTTCATATTTTTTTAAATAAAATTAAATTTATTATTATTATTTAGTGTTTCACTTCATGTGTATATTTTCTAATATTTATATTAAAATTAGCTGCGCCCCGCGGTTTCACCCGTATAAGGGTCATAAGTGTCGGACCCCGTGGGAATATCAGGATAAAAACTATCCTATGTCCTTAAGTGTCATAAGTATCGGACCCCGTGGGAATATCAGGATAAAAACTATCCTATGTCCTTCCCCGGGATGCAATCTATCTCTCTGCCTTTTATCGCAATCCGTTCTGTGGTTTAGGCGTAAAAAGGTAACATACAGAAAGACAGACAGAGTTACTTTCCAATTTATAATATTAGTATGGATTTTAAGTTATTAAATCGGAGTTCCCATATCGCACACTTATTTATACTCTGCACACTTGGCGAATGAGATCTGGACTGAAAAAACTGTAACATTTTGAGTTTTTTACCGACACGACAAATTTCTTTTTCATTTACTTACTTTCAAAATTGTTAATTTATTTCAATGTGCCTGTTAGTTTTTCATTCTAAAATCTATACTTCCATACGAATATTATAAATGCGAAAGTGTGTCTGTCTGTCAGTCCTTTACCTCTTCACGTTTAAACCGCTGAACCCATTTAGATGAAGTTTGAGTCCCTGGAAAGGACATAGGATAGTTTTTATCCCGATATTCCCACGGGATCGACACTTATGCGGGTGAAACCGCGGGGCGCTGCTACTAATATTATAAAGATAAAAGATTTGTTTCTTTGTTACGGTTTCACGCTAAAACGGCTGAACCGATTTGGATGAAATTTGACACATAAGCACTAAGCAGACCACACTGTGACCTGGATTAAGACATAGCATACTTTTTATCCCCATATTCCTACGGGATCAAGACATATGCGGCTGAAACCGCGGGGCGCGGCTAGTCGACAATAACTTTCGAAACAAGACGTTTTTCACATGGCAACACCAAAACATTTTTCAACACAATAAGTTTCGTTTCAACAGAAGAAATACAAACAATTGTTCGACGAAAACTGCCCGTTTCCTGGATTATAATTTGACCTATAAATTATTGGTTTGATTTATTACTGGGACTGACCAACTCGATTATCATGTAACGTGATACACGCACCGCTAACATTTCATTTAAGAAAACCGAACGGAAATGTCAACACATGAAATAATCAACGTTTAATTTTCCTCGTATTAATCAATGTTTCAATATTTGTTGACTACTAACTTGTGCCCGAGGAGGCAACCGACATAGCTAGAAGAATTGCCAAACTTAAGTGGCAGTGGGCAGGGCACATTGCTCGCAGAACAGATGGCCGATGGGGCCGAAAGGTTCTGGAGTGGCGACTAAAGACGTAGCGTTGGAAGGCTTCCCACAAGGTGGTCCGACGACCCTGTGAAGGCCGCAGGAACCCGTTGGATGCGAGAAGCACAGAACCGGTCGAAATGGAGGTGCTTGGGGGACGCCTATGACCAGCGGTGGACGTCTTTCGCCTGAAATTATGAACTTATGCCCGTGGCTTCGTTCGCGTGTATTTCGGAAATTATCCCACGGGAACGTACTACCGGGATTGTTAGTATCCTATGTGGTAATCCAGGTTATAAACCACCTGTGTGCCAAATTTGATCTAAATCCGTTCAGCCGTTTTTGCGCCAATCCGGAACATACATCCAGGGGCCCAAGTCTGCTATATTTATAAATTCGTCATTCCAACACGATCCCATTGTCATTTTGCTAAAAGTACGTAATCGAATAAATATTCATAATGGTCGATCATTGTTCGGTCAATGGCACAGAACAATACGATACTCGTAACGAATTAAAAGCAATGACTGCACAATGACGTTCTAATGGTAGGTCACTGATCAAAGGAACTGTCAAAATTTTAGCAGATTACCGCCTAAGTCAGTCATTCATTTGTAATTATGTACGAGATTACCATTCTATGCCATTTCTTTCAATGGAGTGTCAGTGGTTGACCATTGGAAAGTCATAATGACGCTACTATATTAGTAGATTACCAAACTTGTCAAAATCAACAATTATGAAATCAATGATAGGCCATATAGCAGACTTGAGGCCCTGACAAACAGACAAAATTCTAAAAACTATAATGTTTTCAGCATAAGACTCATTCCCACACCTCGTAGCAATGACTTTGAGGACAAAGGCCTCCCTTCCCTCTATCCACTTGTCCCGGTCTACTGCGATTGTGGGCCAATCCTTTACGGAGTCCAGCTTATCCTGCCATCTCTTTCTGGGCCTGCCGCGCAGTCGTTTCCTGCCATTGGGGATCCACCGAGTGGTGGCTTTTGCGTATTGCTGCTCCGACATGCGACAGATATGGTCAGCCCAGTTCCACTTTAGTCCAGCAGCTGTGCGGCCAGCGACCGCTATTTCTGTTTTGGAACGAAGTATAGAGATTGTTTCAAGGAGCCTTAATGCGGTCTTTACTTTACTTTGTGCAATTTATTTCGGCCGGCTCTACTTTGTGTAATTTATTTCATCACCACTGCTCTCAAAACGGTGATGGCAAACATCGTGAGGAAACCGGCATGTCCTAGAACCAACCAAAAATTCAAAGACATGTGACATCTACCAACCCGCGCTGAGCCCGCATGGTGGATTACGGCCCACTCCCTCTTTCAGAAAGGTGACCTGTGTCCCAGCGGTGGGAACGTTATAGGCTGATTATATGCTGTTATAAGCTACCCGAAACTGTCAAATTTTCCCAATCAACTTTGGACCTTACGGTTTAGCGATAAAGTTGAAAATCTATTAAAGAAATTTGACAGATTGTAGTAGCTTGATGTGCTGGCGTCTGTTCACAGTTTCGCCTTCGTTACTATTTTATTATAATGTATAGATTAGTAGGATGGAGAACCACCTATGGAATCCCATAAATAAATACTACACAAATAACAAGCACGTGCGTATTTTATTTTCTCTTTTCATTGTAGTGTTGTGTGTATTGGGATCATGTGTGCACTTCTGCGACCATATTGGATTGTTGGTAAACAAACAATAATAATTATGAGAGATATTGAATATAAAGGCATAGGCAATAGATCAACTTTATCAGAAGAGGCTATGTTGCGTGGGCCTGCTTGCGGGCGAGGAGTTGACAGTAAATGAAAGTCTTTATGTACAACCACAAGATGTCTAATCCAATTACTTAATTAACTGTATTGCGTGAACGATGTTCCACCAAGTAAGTACGTGGGGCGCGAGTGGAATCAATTTACTCACTATAGGATATCATCTAGCACAATTCTTCAAATCAATATCATCTTTTACGATCAATCCATGTGAACGTCTCCCTCATTTCTTTTTGTTATTCCATATGGCGGGCCGCCTCCCTAATACATGGTGTTACGTCAAATAGACAGTTGACATATCTTCTAAAAAAACAAAATCAATCAAAGAGATTGGCATCACCGAACCAATCCTCTCGACGCGCCATCAAATATGTTAACAACACAATGCTTGATGAGGTATAACGTAAGTAATAGTCGGTTAGTCTTTCACAAGTAACATAACATCACGCCTGTAATCTCCGCAGGGTGAGGCAGAGGCGTACCTATCTGTAGTACCTAACACACGTTGCGCCAGTTATGTCACTGTCGGACTACATAAAAAAGAAAAAGAAGCGCGAAGGCTGGGACAACACTGGTAATATAAATATTAGTAATCTATTGCAAAATATGAAGCAATTATCTATTTACAAAATTTTTCCAATCCAATCCAACTAGCCTGTACTGCCCCACTGCAGGGCAAACGCCTCCCTCTCCCGTTTCCACACAATTCTGTCTTTTGCGAGTGCCGCCGGCCAGTCCTTACGGTAGGAGTCAAGCTCGTCCCGCCATCTTCGTCTTGGCCTGCCACGGTGGCGTCGTGCGTTTAGTGGGACCCAATCGGTGGTTCTCTTAGCCCAATTGTCAAAAATTTATTATTTGGACTAAAAAAATAAAACACTAGTGCTTTAGTATGTTGCTTGTAGAACAATCTGACAAAAAATCAGAATGATTGTACGTATATTAATTAGTATGGTTTTAATTGTAAAAAGAAAGTTTTTAGAGGTATCTTCATGACCTTTTTTGTATCATATCAAATTAGTTGTATTATGTTTTCAACACACTAGCATATAGCCTGAAAAATATCATATATTTTTCTGATTTTGTTTACTGTAGTCGATCATATACTTTTAGGCATTACAAAACTTGCGTTTTTTTGCGTTTAGGTATCCCATGTAATAGGGTGCGAGCCTATTGCATCCAACCAGGCACAAATCCAGACTCCAGGCTGCTACTGAGAAATTCCAGATGGAAAAACCCAATAACACTTTGCTCGACCTGGGGATCGAACCCAGGACCTCATGCTCTGCGGTAAACAAGCAATTATATGATATTGAATTATGTTAATAGAATAGAATTTTTCTTTATTAAAGTTACCAAGACTCAAACTCAAACAAGATTGTTAGTAAAACTTACGACTATGTTAGTAAGCACAGACACTAAACAAATACAAGTAGCGGCACGTAAGTTGGCAAGAGTTTTTGTAGTGGGGGAAGTTTGCGCACGCACAATTTCATACATTTTTATATGCGCGAACTTCCCCCACTACGAAAATTTCTTGCCAAGTTACGTGCCGGTAACTATACACAAGAAATAACGGTTGGTCACCGTTGCGACATCCCATCATCCATGCCAGAGAGACGGCACAACAGTGACCCACGTAAACACAGTCCAGGCGACTCGCAACCGTGTTTAAGACACTGTTGGAGCCGCCCCAAACCCTGCGCATCAGGGAATAGCACCTTTTTTTTTTTTTTTTATTTGCATAAAACATGGTATACAAGGTGTTATTAAAAAGAAATGAGATCAAACATGTTTTGCTTAAAACTAAAGCGTGCAAACTTACTTACTAAAAATACATTATGGAACTGAAAATTATATAACATTGTATATTTATTTAAAAAATCATTAATACTATAGAATTATTATTGTTTGTATTTTAGGTAGTTTATTATATTTCGCATTGTTGTTGTTGTTTTGTTGTTTAATGAGTACAACGTCATAATACTTGATGAGGTATAACGATACGTTAGTACCTAATGGTTGGTGAGCCCATATCACAAGTGTTCGTTGAAATTATCGGAATTCTAGACTGTTATGTAGTACATTTGTATGTAGATTAGGACTATTTGAAGGGGTTTGATTGTCAGCTGTTTATCTTATTGTTAGAATCGAATGAGGAAAACGAGTAACAACACTTCAAACTGCATTGATGACTTTGATGAACCACTTCGTTTGAAATTTCAAAGGAATCAAACCTTGCCTTTTCCTAACTATGTTGGGGTCGGCTTCCAGTCTAACCGAATGCAGTTGACTACAAGTATTTTACATGAAGCGACTGCCTATCTGACCTCCACAACCCAGTAACTAGGTAATACGATATCCCTTGGTAAGACTGGTTGTCAGACTTTCGGGCTTCCGACTACCCGAAACGACTTTCAAATATCTAATGACAGCCGTGACCAACGGCTAAACGCGCTTTCCGAGGCACGGAGAGGTCTGGGTATGCAAAGATGGTCACCCATTCCCGGACCAACCGCGGCAAGCCTATCTTAACCTGACCAATCGACCGTGCAGCTATTATTACTTAGCCACGAGCCCCTGAAATTTCAAAGGATTGTGACGGACGAAAATAATTGGTATTTTTTTATTTTAACATCCATGTCAGCAGCTGGTCAATATGGCGCCCCTCGTTCATGTCAATAAAATATTGAAATGGGTTTAGTAATTTTGAGATACAAAAGTTACCCTCCGGAAGGAAAACAAAGCAGAACAGAGAGAATAGGATTACACAAAATAAGTTATTGGTTAATTGCTATCCTTAATTGCACAAAGTTGATATGAATGCGATTTATAAAGGCTCCTGCAAAACGGTAATTTAAAATATAAAAAAACCTGACTGCGAAACTGAAAAGCTACAAACAAGCCCATTTTAAATTAAATAAAAGTTGGAAGCAGGCGGGACCCATTTGAATTTGAAAATATAATAAAAATGATATGGGTCCCGCCTGCTTCCAACTTTTATTTAATTTAAAATGGGCTTGTTTGTAGCTTTTCAGTTTCGCAGTCGGGTTTTTTTATTTTTTAAATTACTTTTTTTATTTCCAGCTTTTTAGTTTACAAATGTGAAAGATTTCGCAAACGATTTAGTTCTTGGTACGTGTTTTTTACGATTTGTCACTTCGAATTACTTTTAACCATATAAGTTATATATTATTATATTTTTGTAATCACCTTTTAAAACCCTTTATTTTGATATCCCACTCGATAGGTTTCCAGAACTAAAATTTTTTTATTGAACACACATTGCGCCAAAAATCGGCCATTTTAATTTTTTTTTCAATTTTGATATACCCAGTGTCACTCTCACAATTAAGACGAATCTAACGGCACCTCTCAAGCTGAAATCGATCAAGCCGTTTAGGCTACAGAGTGTGCCAAAGAAATATACATACATACATACATACATACACTCGAAAAACATAACCCTCCTTCTGACGCAGTCGGGTAAAAAGGCGCGACACGCGACGCGAATCGCACGCGACTCAAAGGCATCGCTCGTGATTCGCGTCGTGAGTCGCGCCTGTTTGCAGGAGCCGATAACTCCAAGGAATACTTCGAAATCATCACTGGTATGAGAATCAGAAACACGACTTCATAGTCGGCCTATAGTGTTCCCACTGCTAGAAAACAGGCCTCCTCCGTGAGAGGGAGTGGGCCGTAATCCAGCACGCGGGCCCAGTGTGGGTTGGTAGATTTCACTTGTCTTCGAATTTTCGGTTCTAGGACATGTCGGTTTCCTCACGATGTTTTCCTTTACCGTTTTGAGAGCACTGGTGATGAAATAAACTACACAACGAAAAGCGCCTTTTTGGGTTCGTACCAAAGATATATTTTTATGGTTCGTACTTCACGACCACTGCTCTAAATGACGACTTACAATTTTTTTTTTAAACACTAACCAATAAGCACGACGCTTGTCCAAAGTTCAGAACTAAACTGCAATATGCCGCCATTTAAATTCAACCCGAATTGGTATTTAAAATGATTTACATAGAAGGAATGCCGGAAACAGCTGGTATTCTTCCCGCGCAAATTGTAAGTGTCAACTAAGGGCAATGAGTTGCCATGGTACTTGTGGACAGGCGAAGTACCATCAGATCACTAGTGCTTAGTCATCATTGGATAGGTTTCATGATGTAATTCGGTGTCTAAGAGATTTGTATTAAGTGCCAAAAGTAATTAATTATTGAGTCAATTTAAGCACCTACTTCGACAGATCGAGAGAAACATGTTTTAGACATTTGTCAATGTGACTTGACATTGACAAAATATGTCAGAGCAATTTACTGGTAGATCTTCCTAAATCGCTTTTAAAGGGGGAGCGCCAGGGAATCAAGCGAAAATCAAAATATTTGCAGGTCAGGGTGTCTACGATTCCCTCTTAACATATCTCCTGTTCTCACATATAGAAGCAATAAGAATAATGTACCCAGGATTTTGTAATAACTTGATTTAAAAGAGTGTCCATGGAGTTTCTTGCCCGTTCTTCTCCATAGAGATCTACGTTTTGGAATGGGAAACTAGCTTCAACTTTCTGACTAACTGACAGACTATTTAATTTTGACAATTCAAGTGCCTGTACAAGGTTTAATTGAAATAAATGCTTTGAGTTTGAGTTTGAGTTTAACGTAACCTTTGGTTAGTAAGCTAAATAACTTTGACTTATTACATAATCCAAAAAATGAAAATTCCAAAATTCTTTTAAATTACAAATCTGTAAGCATACATACTTATATGCTTACAGATTTGTAATTTAAAAGAATTTAAATATATTATGATATTACTGAGTAGAAGCAAAAACCATACATTTTTAACCTTTAAGTATGGACGTAATTTTTTCTTAACACTTCTGTGGGCGTGGAGTCTCACAGGCTCCTATATGCACACACATTTTTTTTGGGGAATTTGATATAAGATCGCTTTAAAACTGTTTGAATATTAAAGTTATGGGATTTAGTAATAAAATAACGGGCTTAAATAATCAACTTTTATTTCAAAAATAATAGAAATTAAAAAAATTAAAAATGGTGGCATTTTCAGTCTAAATCTACTTAGGTTACATTTTTAGGTATTAAAAACAGCCAAACTTATTCCTTTAACAAAATGAGTCTTTTTTTCTCAAAATATAATATATAAGAAACCAAAAACACGAAACACCTACTTCAGGTAACAAATATAAAAATTTTTGACAAGTAACAACTAATAGTTACTTTTCGATAACTCCGATAGTGGAATATTGTCCGAACTATCACTACCTGATTCTTCTCCTAGGTCCTGGTCCTGGTCCTGATCTTGGTCCTGATCTTCATAATTGTCACTTTCATGATTTTGTATCAGTTCGGACTCCAATATAAAAAAAAATCTTCAATATTCTCTTCATTGTCAGACTGATCCGAAACTAACAACACCTCACTCACTTGTTCGAAAGATGGATCTGCTGCACGCAAAGTTTTTCTCGCAGGGCCCTGAACAGAACTCGTAGATGGTCGTTTTGATTTAGAACAACCGGCTATATTGTTTTTTGATATTTTGTACTACAAAATCGGAAACAAACATAATCGCCCTTATAAAATATATCATAGGGCAACAATGGACATGTAGCCTGACAGGCTCCTGTCAATATTTTGATGGTCATTACTTACGTGATATTCATCGGAAGTCGCAACTTCCTCCCTCGTTGGTAGTTTTACAACTAAAACAAAAGCTACTGAGCCGCTCAATCGCGGGGAGTGGGGGAAAGTAGGTGAAACTAAGGAAACGAAAACCTCGAGTAGCCTGTGAGACTCCACATCCATACTTAAAGGTTAAGCCGTATCTCAAACATTATGAAGCATCAAAACTTAATAACACAGAAAGAACACCTACATTCTTGCTGTTTAGTTCTTAATTAAAGCCATACGGAACATAACAGCCGATTAAGGCTCCGTATACACCAATAAAAGGCGTCGGCTACATCAGCCGGCACACAAAAGAACATTCTCAAAACGATAACCACTTCAACGATCGCAATCATACGGCGATTCATTTAAAATTTATTGCCATTTTGAAAAAGATAACATACAGAGTCGAGCGCCCCCCTCCAAAGTCGAACAATAACGTGCCCATCGACAATAACCAATAACTCTTTTGAATACGACGCGAAAACGGCGCGCGAACAATAAATTCGTAAAGAAATCGCCTCCCGTTTACCCCCACATACGTTCTATATTCGAATAATAGTGTACGGTATAAGTAACACGGCATTATGGCGACACCCAATTTATTTTTGAGTTTATCGCTCGGTTTGCTGTAATAAATTTCTTGGTGCATTAAAGATGGGGCGCATTGTACTGCAATATATTTCACGTGATAGTTTAACCGTCCTGGAGTGTTTATTATAGCTTTAAAGTTACCGTTGAATATTTAAAAGTGAAAAGAAAGAATGCTATCAATTGAATGTCATTTAAAATTCTTTATTGAGTGAAAAAGGCAGTGTTTATTTTATTTTAATATAATAAAGAAGTAAAAGTTATGCGTTTAATTACAGCGTCTTAAGCGCTTTCTCGTAATGAACGCAAGGGTTAGCTAACCCCTTAATGGTCAGGATTACGTAGCGTTACGATATTATATCTTTTAACTTATTTATATTTCTAATATGACACGGCAATATGAGTTTAATAGCGCTTCATATGTTCCTTTATTTGTGTGATCTCTAGCATAGAACCTAAATGCCTCGTTAAAGCCATTGCAAGGTCGAAAGACTATTAAAACGATATCAGCATGAACTCGAAAATGATTTCAAAACATTGTGCCCGGGTTACACGAGACTGTTCTCAAAAACGGTGAAGGAAAACATAGTAAAGAAACCGGCATGTCCTAGAGCCAAACATTCAAGAAGAAGTGAAATCTACCAACCAGCAATGGGGACGCGTGGTGGATACGGCCCACTCCCTCCCATCAAGAGGAGGCCTGTGTCCCAGCAGTGGGAATGTTATAGGCTGGAACCTAGTTTTTTAAGCTAGGATAGCAAGCAAGTAATATTCTGGCTAACTATCCTGACTTGGCACATGCTAGAGCTGTTTACAAGGTGCTAGTAAATTTTAGGCTAATAGTATTGCGGTGACTGACTCCGTGGAGTAAAATGATCTGACGGGGTACTAGCTTGGCAGGCCACATGAGGCTAGTACACAAGCCAGGATAGTAAAATCAGTGGAGGGGGAATCTATCACCTTCAAGCACCTTAAGTTGTTGGTAGCGGCACTAGCGGCTGCCATTCGTGGATCGTTGAAAGTCGTTAGAAGTTCGAAAGTCTGACGTATCATGTTACACTGGACTGCGACCCCATTTCTTCTTGGGAAAAGGCTAGGCAGATGATGATGACTAGCTTACTACCTTTCTCACTAGCTTGCTAGCCTAATATTTAACGGTATTAGCGTTGCTGATTTTATTTAATACTTAAAGCATATAAATGTGGAGAGGCGGACTTAATGCCATAGGAATTTTCTACCAGTCAACCTTTGGGTGATGCAGAGACAAACAGTGATAGGGTGCAATCATGAAAATATTATTATAAATTTCTTCTTATTATTTTTGCCATGGACACGCTAAGAAGAAGACTATGGATCAGAATGTTGGGCCACAAAAGGGATGAATGAAAGGCAATTGCATGCAGCAGAGATGAGAATGCTAAGAGGGATGTGTGGTGTTACACGAATGGATAGAATAAGAAATGAGTACATAAGAGGAAGTTTGAAAGTGGCACCGGTAACTGAAAAGTTGCATGGGAATCGGTTGTCATGGTATGGGCATGTGTTACGTAGAAATGAGGAAAATGTCGTGAGGAGAGTTTTGAGTATGGATGTCGATGGCTATAAGAGTAGGGGAAGACCAAAGAAACGATGGATGGAATGTGTGAATGATGATATGGTTAGAAAGGGGGTGACTACCGAGATGACGACTAATAGAGAAGTATGGAAGAAAAAGACATGTTGTGCCGACCTCAAATAAATTGGGATAAGGGCAGGAGAATGATGATGACGCTAAGAAGAAGACCAGTCTAATGAGGACAATACACGAGACTAGAGTTAGTATACTAGCTTACTGGCACTATCTTGCTATCCTGTTTTCAAAATCTAGGTTCGTGTAACCCCGGGCATTACAGCGGTGCAGCCAATAAAAACACTTAATTCGTATTCATACCTCCTTTACGATGGGAAATTGTAATTTATTCAAAATATTACCGTGTGCACGGTCTAGCGGCTCGGGCCACGGGCTGTGGACTCTCCTTAATGCGCAGACAACTTTGTTAAACTTATTAACATACATCGCGATGCACATTTGATTTTAATGTTCGAAATTGCAAAAATCCATGTCAGCTTCACGCTCTGGGGGGCTCACAAACAGTAAGCTTTTGAATCTTAATCGTAATCTACTGAATGGATTTATTATTCCATGTTTTATAGAAATAAATGTATTATTAAGTAAGTACTAGTAATGCCGGTGTATAATCAATCGGTTACTTTACTTCCGATCTGCTTAAGGATAAGGTGTGAAAGAATAACGTAGATTATATCAAATCTGCTGTTTAAAATTCAAAGCCAGTTCTTTTCCTACGAGAAGGGTTACTTTTTGTTGTGTTGTTCTATCAATTCTCAGAAACCAGAACAGGAAGCGACCGATGCCTTTAGATAACATTCACCGTCTTAATTCTACAAACTAAGAATTTAATTCTGAGCATTTAACGAGAGAAAAGATCACTTATAGGGATTTTAGAAGTATTTTTGCTAGATTAAGGCTAAGATCAGTCAGTGAACAATCCTAAAAATTACGAGAATTGCCCCTCTGAACAATTAACAAAAGAAGATCACCTCAAAAACCAGATTCGAAATTAAGACTTCACAAAAATCGCACCAAGAAGGCAAGAATTCAACCCTCTCTCTACCTAACAAAAAACCACTACCTATCACTCAAAAAAAACCGTTCAAACAGACACGTCATGATGATCACGCCACACCTGCAGCCGCAGGGTTGGCGATGCATGCCCTGACTGCCGGAACACTCTGACGTCATAAAACTGATAAAGAAAGGTTAAAGATACTATAAAACGGCACCAAAGAGACCGCTGACCTTTTAAGAAGAATTATTCTATGAAACGTTGGTGCACCTTGTAAAATGTATACTTAGTAACTTTAGTTCTTGTAAGTACGTCAAGTACTTGATGTGTTTATCTTTGCGTCCATAGCGGGGAAGAACTAATGGCTCTTGTAGATAAAGTGCACGTCATTGAATTTCAGACTGCTTTTTATGATGATCGAGGTAAGGAGTTCCTCGACTGGCAATCAAATGATTCATGTTTAAAAATCAGAATACACTTAAGGTTAATGGATAGTGCCAACCACCAATCTCTTATGGAAAAGTGTTAATGGTAGAAATCTAACTTAGAAAGATATATTAATTATTCTAATGTTTAAAATTCTCTAAACATGTACCTGTTATTGTCGCGAATCATATGTTGATCAAGATACAATCTGACACTGACCTGCAAATTGCAAAAAACGTAAGAAAATTTGAATTTCGCGGTCTACCACTACCCATTCACCTTAACTAAAATAAAAATAATAGGTAATTCCGCAAAGTAATTGCGTAACACACTATCAATCACAAGCTGAATCATTTTGAAGGATATTGCTAATCCATTGCTTCATATGTTCGAAAAGTTCGTCTGCTCAACAACGTAAATATCGCAATGGATGTTGTTGAACTGTCAAAATGAATGCCATTGCTACTGGTAAAAAACAAAACCTGGTAAGTGCATTCTAAATTCTAAGAATTCTACAAAACAAAAACTGTCACACACATGAACGTGTGCAATACAATTACCGGATGACTACGCAAGACACAAACATTTGGAGATCAAACATTCGTCAACAACTCCCAATACCGACTAAAAATTCGCTGACGTCACCCACCAAAAAAGCAATAAAACAATGTCATGTCAATACCAATTTAATACGTATGCCAATAAAGCAGGTAATACGTTTAATAACATTGTATCGGGGTCCGTTTTACGAGCAACGCACTCAGTGTAACGTTGCATCGTTGCAGTTATCAAATCAGTGGACGTATGGCGTTGCGTGTTTATTTTGACGGTCCGACACTACAAAGCTACGGTGTTCAGATCATAAACCTCAAGTAATTGTGTATAACGTGTATATATATGTTAGAGGTATCCGTGTCTGCTACATGCATGTTTTTTGAAGCTTGTCTGTTCGTTAGACAGTTGGTGGGTTGATGTATTTTCTTTATGTTTATCAGTTAAGTTTTTAATTGTAAGTACTTAACGGGGCAAGATAGCCAGAAGTGGTCAGCTCGGATTACATAATCAGCAATCTTCCCACAGTTGGGACACAGGCGTCCTCTCTCTGTGAGAGCGTGGGCCGTAATCCACCACGCGGGCCCAGTGCGGGTTGGTGGATATAGCATGTCTCCGAATTTTTGGTTCTAGGACATGCCGGTTTCCTCACGATGCTTTCCTTTACCGTTTTGAGAGCAGCGGTGATGAAATTAAATACACAAAGTAAAGTGCCTGTCTGGGGGTCGAACTCACGGCCCACAACTCGTAACTCAGGGGGAGGCGGAGCGCGTGAGGGAGGAGAGGCAATCCTTGCGCCCTCACGCCCCTAGCCGCCGCAGGAGACGCCCCGGGCGTCGGGAATCAATAGCTGATTCCCAGCCACCGTAGGCGTGGGCTTGCGGACGGCGAGCAATGAGCAGCTCGCCGTCCGGTAAGGACCAGGCCCGGGTCTACGGCGCGTAGTGTGTCAGCACTAACTGACGGGGTCCGCTAGGGCCGATGCCCGCCAGGGTCGCGGGTTGTTCGAAAGAGATACCGTGGCTCCTGGCACAGGCAACTGAAGGAACACGGGTGGGTTTTAGTCAGTAAGAGTCTGACACTCCCTTCCGCTCCGCCCAGAGCGGGACGGGTCATTTGATGATTTCTCACCCAATAAATAAAAAACAAAAGGGGCCGATACCACTGGGCCACTTCTGCTAACAGCTAGGTGTTAGTTTTAATATCATCACGATTGTGCCGGAATATTATAGCAGTTCGTCGTGAACGTGGTACGACAGCGGCTCCCTTGACATCGTCTCTGTCATCAGAAGACTGCCGCCACGCAACCATCGGTACGACGCTCTGCTAGTGACTGTTACCAGCCTGTGTCACTCTTATCGGACTTCTTCTGTGATTCCAATAACTTCTTATCAAAACTAGGCGGCGCCACTTGCTGCGCCGGTATTTTTGCGAAACAAAATCGAAGTAAAATGCTCATAATGTGGTCGATATTACAGACGTGATGATAAGATAACTTTGGCAGAATTTGTCAGTCAACAAAAAAGATGACAAGTGAATAAAGCAAAACTGACAATAAAATCTAAAATTTGTCACCTACCCAATTTCAGGTAACAATACACAACGCAATACACTTTCTCGAAAAAAATTGTAGAATGTTTACTTTATGTCGGATTCCTTAAAATATTCTCTGTAACAGGGCTATTCAAGGAACGGCCGGCTAAAATTAATAACAACTATATGCGCAAGCGGTCAGGTAAAGACGACAGGTAGTGGCTATCGGGAGAGCATCGGAACCAATAACCAAACAATAATGTCCGAGCCGTCGGACAGACGGACAAACAAAATTAATGTTTTTTTTTTTTTGTAAATTAGTGATACGGAAAAGTTGGATAAAAGTTGTATTTCATTGACAAAAGATGGATTATGAGCCGACAAAGAGATGAACAGAATTGTCAATCTGTATTTGAATCTACCAATGCATGAACCAACCCGCACTGGACTCGCGTGGTGGATTACGGCCCCCCCTCACTCTCACAGAGAGGAGGCCCAGCAGTTGCAACATTATAGGCTGTTTAAGAATGCATGAACCTTCCTAAGATTATTCAAATGAATATGTTTCCGCTAATGTGCGTACATCAGTTAGGGTTGATTTTACCAAAGTCAAAATGAATATATGTTACCGCTAATGTGCGTAAATCAGTTAGGGCTGATTTTACCAAAGTCAGATATATCTTTAATTCGTGGAATAAAATTGACCTCTGACAGTTCTAGTATGGAAAAACCGCAAAATTTATTCTCACGATAAGACTAATTCTAGGTATAAAAGTTTGGTGGAATGTTACCGGCCAAACCCGGTTTTAGGATGAACTAGTTTCGCCTAGGCCAAACCAGTTCTCACTACACGGGTTGCATGGTTGCGATAGGTCGATAGGCGACGTAGGATGCAAGAGCGAGCGAAGGGCAGCCAGAGGTTAGGTTTGGTTAGGTCACTTTAAACCCTTTACACAGAAATAGATATAGGATGCAAGAGCGCGCGAATGATAACTGGTTTGGCCTAGGCGAAACTATGTTCATCCTAAAGTCGGGTTTGGCCGGTAACATATTTCACACTAACGGATTGTACCCGGTAATTTGCAGAATACCTAGTTAATGCGCATATTAACGTATTCCGTATTCTAACGGTAACAAACGACTGTCATACTGAACTTCGAAGTTCAAAATACCGATGTACTGTATTCTTACGGTCTTATTCATAAAAAAAGCTTATAGAAGGTTTAAAACGTTCATTAGTTAAAATGCTCGATAAGCTTTTAAAACGTTCGATAAAATTTTGTATTCATAAACGCTTCATAAACCTTCTATAGTTAGAGTGTCCTATAACTTCAATATAAATATAAATGTTGCCATTTTATTGAAGTCATCCAACAAATTGGCTAACACATTGAGTTGTCAAACGAGAATATCTGCCTACGCACCGAATAATTGTGACCATAGACATTATGACGTACTGAAAACTAATTTATTGTCTACAGTTTCGACAGTTTAGCCGCGTTACCATGGTAACCATGGTTTTATAAGTCAATGAATTTGATATTGTTATTTTATTGTCGGGCGAGCAAAAACCTTTGAATATATTTTTGTATTTAAAAGAAATGGAATTAAGACCGTAGACTAGTTCCAAGAAAGGGCAAAGAAGTGAATACTCGTTTTGGTTGGAGGACGATAAGGTGTGTACTGTTACCTACAACTAAAATGTGCTCAAAGCAGTTATGTTCAAAGTAAGTTTTGTTTTGTAAACATTGTTAATTTCTTATACTTATGCTAGCTTCTGCTTTTCCTTAGATCTTTTAGAAGAATTGGTCAGGGAGCGGGTTTCCATAATGGAAAATGAAGGTGGACGCTGGTGATGGCGCCAAACAAGTAGCCGAATTCTGGGCACACTGGAAGAAGATAGAAAATAAAAACACATACTGACTGACACCAACGCGAAAAAGGCGGCATGGCATGATTTATGAATTAAGTGCCTATCCAATTTACTTATAAGTTACATAGTTCCTGAGTAAGAATGTCAAGAAATTCGTTTGATGAAGAGAAAGAATTATAACATTCATTTTGTATTTCAGGACAGTAGGAAGGATGGTGCTTCACTACAAATAGCAGAAACTGAAACGGCCTACAGAAGAGGTGGCATAGATGGCAAATGAAAAGAAACATTTTAAAAATGTTGTTCTGCTAGCACAAGTTCTAGAAGCCGAATTAAAGTTTAGAGTATTATAAAAAAAAATCAATTAAACTGATATCTGTATATAAGCTTTTTATTAACGCACTACTTGCTAAAATGTCTCCTCTTTATCTTCTTCGTGTCGCGGGGACGACAGTATTTCAGATCTTGTTGGCCCAAAACTTTGCCACTTCCACAACGTCGTCAGTGGCAGCGCAGAGGTAACTTTGACTGCATGTTTAGGGACGCATAGGGTAGGATAGGAGGAGGAGCATGGTTTGCTACATAGCTTCACAACCACTCCCTACTGCCGCATCCTACTGGAGCATCTCCCTGCAGGGTGTAAACTTCCGTGATCCACACAGAAGTCCCTGAACCGTCTCCGGACACAAGTGGGAAGATGTACCTCTAACCTGGTAAAGTGAGGCTATCTCGGGGCGGAATGTTTCCTGAAAAGTTTGTAAAATAGCATTTGCATTTCCCCTTGCAACTTCTTGGGCTGACTTTGTATGATATTCATTGATATTGCTACCCTCTAACTGCATGTGTCCGTGGTCAATTGCAATATTGTAAAGTAGGTACTGCTGTAGCCACTATGGTTGTTTTCACATTTCCTAGTTTGCATGTATGCCATGTAAAAGACATTGAAAAGCGTTGTTTCCACAGCCCAAAGCAGCAGCGTCCCACAGTAATTCTTGTTGCAATCATTTATGTGCTTCGTTATATTTTTCCTCGCTTCTATTTTGCATTGTAGGTATATAATAATAAACTCAATTGGTTAAACAGAAGTGCAACATAAATTAAATACAACTGCACTGCAACTTGTTTGTAGGTCAAACGTCATTTTCTATCAGCTGGTGCAAAATCGGCCATTTTTTTTCCTTATAGTACTGTTATAGTAGGGTTCTGGGTTTCATAACTTTATAGTAGGTTTAGAGAACGTTTTAGGGCTAAAATGCGTTTATGAATAACAATTTTTGACAACGAGACATTAGCAAGCCTTTAGATGTTCTATAACTTATTATGAATAAGACCGCTAAAGTTTAAAATTACGAATTACGTGAGTTAGAAGGTACGCTATAACGAATTACTTGATTTAGAATGTTCATGATCGCGATGTACGGAACTTCGAAAGTTTGTTATGACGAATTACTTCATTGAGAATGTTCATCATCGCGATGTACGGAACTTCGGAAGCTTGCCATGACGAATTACTCAATTTCGAATGATCATTTTTCAATTTCGTAATTAGACACTATTTTTCTTGTTAATAATTGATGTGTATTAATAATATGCATAACAAAATTGAATAATGGATTCGAAAAATAAATAATTACGAAATTATAAATTGCTATTGTGCATAAATGCAGTGCCTACATTTTGGTTCTCGATAATGATCATTCGAAATTGAGTAATTCGTCATAGCAAACTTTCGAAGTTCCGTACATCGCGATGATGAACATTCTCAATGAAGTAATTCGTCATAACAAACTTTCGAAGTTCCGTACATCGCGATCATGAACATTCTAAATCAAGTAATTCGTTATAGCGTACCTTCTAACTCACGTAATTCGTAATTTTAAACTTTATGAATACAGTACATCGGTATTTTGAACTTCGAAGTTCAGTATGACAGTCGTAACAAACACATTGATTGATGACCCTTGACTAAATTCCTATAATATGTTTTTGCACAAAACCAAAACAAATCACCACTCGATATTAATTAAACAGTACCTCCATCCCATACCATACCGTACCGTATCCAATCCTACACCCTTATAAATATGAAAGGGTCAGCCAGCCCTTCGCACATCGTTTTAGTGTGTCCAAATTCCCGGTATACGACGAGCCAATATTTGCTCCGAACATTAGATAAGCATGATCGACCGACCCGGTCGCTACGTTCATAATCTGTCACATTGATTCATATCCCAACACAGACCTTGGGCTAAGAGTGGAGAGCGCTAAAAATATAACTATTTGGTATTAAGTTTAGATCGGTATGTGGCCTGTAAACGGAGCAGTAGAATAGAATAGAATACTCTTTATTATGTACACCATATTAATAAGTAACAAGTAGCATAAGGATAATCAGCCTATAATGTTCCCACTGCTGGGATACAGGCCTCCGCTCTGTGAGAGGGAGTGGGCCGTAATCCAGCACGCGGGCCCAATGCGGGTTGGTAGATGTCACATGTCTACGAATTTTTGGTTCTAGGACATGCCGGTTTCCTCACGATGTTTTCCTTCACCGTTTTGAGAGCAGTGGTGATGAAATAATTTGCACAAAGTAAAGCGCCTGTCGATGAAGAATTGCCAAACTCAAGAGGCAGTGAGCAGGGACAATGCTCGCAGAATGGGGCCGAAAGGTTCTGGAGTGGCGACCGCGTACCGGAAGACGTACCGTTGGAAGGCCTCCCACAAGGTGGTCCGACGCCCTTGTGAAGGCCACCGGAACCCGTTGGATGCAAGAAGCACAGAACGAGTCGAAGTGGAGGTGCTTGGGGGAGGCCTATATCCAGCAGTGGACTTCTTTCGGCTGAAATGATGATGATGATGAAAGCGCCTGTCTGGGTCCGAACCTACGATTCGTAAGCCGTTACTACTGGGCCAAAACTGCTTTCAATAACTACACGAAATGAGAATACTTTTAGTGCTGAATTGTCGTCGGAATTACCATAGCGATAAATCTGTCTACGTCCTGTAATATCCGGAACACATACGCGACTGCCATTAAGGAGTTACGTACAAATAACATTAGTGCATCCCTCACGACATGAGAAGCAATTGTAGCTGGAAAATAAGTTATAAAACAAAACACATAAAGGCAAACAACGCCATTAAATTTGAATCCCCTATACCCTAGGACCTCTGATATATAAATTTATACAGTCTAGACGAAAATATTGTTTATTGCACAATAATGGAAAAGATTTAGAATACTCCGAGTCCATGGAAGAGGGAGCGAAGGTGAAAAGTGCTATTTACAATTCAGTTCTGTATTAAGAGCACTTAATCCAATAAAACATAGGGGGTAACTGAAATAAGTCACAAAATAACGGATGACAAACTTGCAATTAGGGCTTCAGTACTTCAATAACAAAAACAAAATAGACAACTGACATTACAGATTGCGGCTTAGTAGGCGACTCGACCGCTGAATCTCGTCCGGTCCGGCCGAGACAGGAATTTCATTATTATTAATATTTTTGAGTGGTGTTTCGGACGAATCCTTTTTTAGAGGCAAAGTACCGTCAGACACATAATTCAATAATACATATTTTACTTTGTGGCGATGGATAAATTGAAAAATTAATGAATTATACATAAATAAAATAAACATTAATGAGCGATAAGCTGACAAATAGGGAAGCCTTTTTTTTTTTTTTTTTTTTTTTTTTTTTTTTTTTTTTTTTTTTTTTTTTTTTTTGTTTTTTGTTTTGCGGATTGGAATTCAACAAATTTCTGAAATTGCCCGACTGCTCGTTAATTTCAATGTCTACTATCTCTACATATTTCGTTATCCGCGAGGTTATATTTGGAGATGAGTTCAGCCATAGTGTAGCAATACTCAATATTAGAACGTAATAATTTTCAGTCTATCAAAATGTACTCTGTGACTGTGGTACACTGACCTCTAGAGGTCAGTGCTGTGGTAATAATGCATGACATTCATGGAAGATACCTCTTTATACTATGATACAAGAACTGTGCATAAATACTTTTTGCTATCTCAAAGATAAATTAAAACCTCTTTACATAACAAAACAAAATAGGAGCGTGTACACAGCATGGATTTTTTTTTTTTTTTTTTTTGCGGTTGGGAAACCATCAAATGACTCCTCCCGCTCTGGGTGGAGCGGAAGGGAGTGTCACACTGTTACTGACTTAAACCCACCCATGTTCCTTCCCTTCCCTTTCTGTTCCGGGCCAAATAGGGAGGCCTCGATACGCCTTTTTGCTTTTTTTTTTATACCGATACCGATGCTCTTATAAAAATATCGGCGATACCGATACGCTTATTGAATTAAAAAATTAAGGTAAAATAAATAAAACAAGTCAGGTTATATTTTTTAGTTTAGTTTTAGTAATTAAAATTAACATTGGTGAGATTTTTGTTTCAAAAACAAAGTAGGCGAGACAACACGCGCGTTTACATTACATTTTAAAAGCGCGACATTTAAAAACTTTCGTTGAATCGGCCATAAAAATATCGCCGATGCCGATATATCGGCATCGGTATCGGTATCGGATGCATTCCTACTGACAAGTTGGGTACCTATTGAATGATTGTTTTTATGACATTGGTGAATATATGGAATGTTGTAAAAATTCAAGATGACATGTTGGTGAATATATAGAATATTATAAAAATCCAAGATGACATAGTAGTAATTTTGACATAGATTTTAAAGTAACGACTACCCAATTATAATCATTCATATTGGACTTATTCTCAATCATTAAATCATAAAATTAATTGTACTTAACTGTATAAGAATGACATTTGAATATTTGTACACCATAATATGTTATGGTAGAGTGTATAGAACTTAAAAAATATTAACACCATACTACGTAAAACTACATTCTTACATTCGAACCACAAACATGGTTGAATCATGGCATGGAACTGTCAATAAAAAAAATAATAAAAAACCGCGAAATGTGGCACAATTTTTAACTTTACTACAAGAAGAAGCTAATTATTTTGAAATCCTAACTATGAAAATGCAAAGAGAGGGAGGGCATTATCTTATACATGCAAAAACTCATGAAACAATTGAAATTGATGACCACATTTCTAGCACCATTTCGGATTTGGAAAATCACAAAATTTCACTAGAACATTGTATTGAACTTTTAGTATTTTAGTTTATTTTTTTGTGTCTAAAAACACATGAGACTTAATGACTTCTCGTTGGTAGATATAGGTACCAATATGATTGTTTTTTTTTAATGAAAATAGTTTTTTATTTTTTTTTATTGTATTGGACAGACTGATTGTTATAAATATTATATTATAAACATAACAAGAGGTTATTTTGGTATCGTAGTTAGTCACTGATTTTTGACGCTATTGTTATTTATTTTCGGTATTTTAGTAAAGTGATTTTTAATAGGTAATTGATAAACAAGACTGATTATTGAAACGTGTACAACAAGAATATTAAATGTAAACTCATTTAATATTCTTGTTGTACACGTTTCAATTGATATATAAGACTGATTATTGTTGTTAACATTTATAATTATTATTGTATGCTTTATTTGATATATAAGACTGATTATTGAGATTTATCATGTTTACTGTTGATTGTTGTAATTGTATATTAAACTTTATCTCTTTCTAACAATTCCCTGACTTTTACTTAAATAATATAACCCGACCTAAGGTTTTTCATTCTGACTGTACAAAATTTGCTTAAAAAAAAGTATAGTCCGAAACACCACTCAAAAATATTAATAATAATGAAATTCCTGTCTCGGCCGGACCGGACGAGATTCAGCGGCCGAGTCGCCTACTAAGCCCAGATTGCCATAAAAGTTAAAATATGTTCTGATGTTAAGCAATTCATTCAAATGAGAATTGCTTGCCATTATAAGGACTGTAACATATGAATGAATAGCATTTTGTTAACAATATTAATAAAAGCACAAAAGACTTCATAGAAAAATTTTCCGTCAATTATGTTCAGTGTATTGTCAAAGCAGACACAGAACTTCAATAAGGAATTCTTTTCGTCGAAGAAGAAACTTGACAAAAATAACTTCCAACTGAAAAAACTAAAATCAATTACTAAAATCAATTACGAAAATGAATTCATTGCACAATTTCAGTGAAAAAAAAACTGGCAAAGTGCGAGTCGGACTCGCACACGAAGTGTTCCGTACCACAAGGAAAAAACGCCGAAAAAAGAACCACGTTTGTGGTATGGGAGCCCCCCTTATATTTATTCTATTCTGCTTTTAGTATTTGTGTTATATGTATAGCGGCAACAGAAATACATCATCTGTGAAAATTTAAACTGTCCAGCTATCACGGTTCATAAGATACAGCCTGGTGACAAACGGACAGACGGGCAGTGGAGTCTTAGTCCCGTTTTTACCCTTTGGGTACGGAACCCTAAAAACCCAGAAAATCGACTGTCTAATGTATTCAATAACGACACCGAAGCATTAAATCACCTGAATTATCGACAAAAAGTGGCGTGAAATTAGCACGTACTACAGTCTACCTAGTTAACTAAAAGCCAGTCTAGTAAAAATTAAAGCTTATCTACGGTAAAATATAATTGTTCATACATCAACCAACCAACCGTTCAGGAACGCTCGACCGGCGCATTCGTAATGTCCGTGGTTAGTTTGACACCAACAAACATTTTCATAGCCAGTAACTACGTGACCACGGAGGCTCTATTGTCAACGATCCGCAAGTCAGACTTCCTAGAAATATAATACAACCTCAATGGCTTTTCGTTCCTAAAATATACTTTAATCTAGGTGTCTCGCCGTACAAAAACAATATCAATATGAAAATGCTTTTTTGAAGAAGCAATTAAGTTTTTTAGCAAATCAATCTTATGGAAGTACTTTCGTCGAACGGTTAGAAACTTAAAAACACTTAACTTGGAAAAAGAAAAGTTATACAAGCGTTTGAACAATAAAGTTCAGTGATCGTTTAACTCAAACAAGGAATGTCTGAGCGTAGGAGCGAATGCAAATAGCCGGAGCTGAATATCTGACTAGACTACAGCGACTTCCTAATTTCGAGTCTCCGGAAGGGTCCCATCTAGGCATGTACCTCATCAGGAAGGGGTTGACGCCGTCTCGTCGCGTACTATTCAAATCCGGCGCGTTTATCGGTTCATAACTCAGAACTGGCGTTGTTATGAGCGTTCGACATTCCTCCGAGATTAAACCCAGCCCCCGTAAGCTAGATGCGCCTTAACTGTCTATACGTGACTCGAATTCGACGGTGGGGACTAAAAAGTGCCCGCTAATTTTGTTAGGCACAAAATGGACAACTGGCGAATTTAAAATGAAGACGTTGCGCAAGATTTGTAATTCAATTTGGACGTTTGGGCGATGTTTGGGTCACATAATTTGTAGAAAATGCCAATGGAGGTTTCTATGAAATGAATGGACATTGAGATTCCGAGACATATGGCGAATGGTTATGCCCGGGGAACATGTTATAAAATGGAGCTTTAAAGAGATTATAGACTGATTTAATGATGAGCAGTTTTATGTGCTGTTTATAGACTTCAGTTCGTTGCCTGTCTTACTGGGGAAATATCGTATTTTCTCATGTGCGACAGCATAAATATTAGATGCAGCAAGAGTTCATTTAATCAGACGTAAAGTGTTGTGAATAAAAACTTTAAATATTGAAAATAAATATTCCATTCTATTGATTATCCACTAGATTATCTCAATTGATTGAAATCCGTCCAGTTTACCTATCAGTTAACAAGATCCTCCGAAATCGCCCGGTAACGAATTTAGAGTAAATCTTGTAAGACGTCAAATATGTCCAAATTGAGGCATCGAAGGGTCACAGAACAGAACAGTGAGGCATGAGCTCACGTCATGGTTGCTACGTGATCCGTTTGTTCGATACACTGAAGATGTTAAACAGACAGACGTGATGAAAGGGCTTTTTACTACCGATTTTTTAGAACGAAAGCTATAAAAATGTAGTATAAGAAGCACAAGTTTTTGCGGCGAACTGGCACAAGGTACAAGTGGCCCACTTGATTCTGAGTGTTTAACTCAGCCACTTGAAGCGGCAGGAGGGTGCCGATGACGATTGAAAGGGTGGGAGTCCCTCTGAAGACAGCGACGAATTTGTAATATTTAGCGTTGAACCACTAACATAATGTTTTGGTAGATAGTTGTGGGAAACGGGGATGGTAAGGTAGTTTAAGATATATGTGCATGTTTGCGGACGAATGGACGAAGATTTTTTCGGCATGTCAGAAGTACTGTGAGAGGTATGTATGAAAGTGTTGTTAACTTTTACTTGATTTTATATTTAATGTTTTATGTGTCTTTAATATTTGTAATTGGTTTTAAACCGTTTTAATTAAAGAATAAATAAATAAATTGTGCATAACAAGCTGATTTATTCGCTAAGCTAGAAGCGAATAATTTGGCTTAGCTACGCCGCCGCGCCGTGAAAGAATGTAAACTGCATTACTTAAACGGCCTAAACGATTATTTATTTCAACAGCCATTCAATAAATCAATATTAGAGCGGCTACTGAATAAATAATAACGAACAAACTCTAATTTCTTTAAATTATGTACCCTCACAACGAGTACCACCTTAAAACGGGAGCTTTTAAAACTGTAACACAATACATCAAAATCAATGGTGTAATCGACATCTCACGATAGAAATCCCCACACATACCTGCATTACCCTCAATCCTAATCCCAAATTGCAAAATGTTTCCCACAGATTCATAGAATTCATAGAAAAAGAAAATTCGCAAATGCAATATGCCTTAGAAAAGCGGAGAACCTAAGAGTTTCACCGTAACAATGCGTTGTAACACAATAGAGGTTACAATAGTAGTGATCACAATCAGTTTGGTGGCAAAAAATGGGTGCTTGGAAGAGATGGGCAATTTGAAAAGGGAACGTCTGAGCCAAGCCATCTGCCGCACCCGGCGCTGCCTGCTCATGTAAATGTGACCAAACGATCCCATTACCGTGGACTGTGCCGCTACAAACGCTAATTTCGACAATCGCTCAACAAAGAGGACTGTCGTAAAAATTTAAGACTTACAAAGGGTTACCATTAAAGCAAGTTTAGTCATAAATATGACGATTAAAGTTATTATTTAAGGCTAGGGTGAAAGTTAGACTGTTCTGCCTGTGATTCTTGAGTTTCATATCACAAATTAACTCTTCTATACCATTAAGGAGACACATCATGAAAGAGACTGTGTCATCCATATAATTCCTGAACAACACAAGTCAGTAAAGAACTTATAACTTGTTTTCATACAATGAGGCAGTGGCGAAGATTCCATACAAATCGACTCCTACCGGCTTCCCTTTGACAAATGGCACAGTCAGTATTCTATAGACAAATAATATAATCATATTAAAATACCTCTTACAAACATTGACCCTTCGCTACTGCAATGAGGACATTACAATCTAGCTTTCTTAACGAAACCATACGAGGTCTAGTACTCCCGTTAAGGCAGACAATAATTGGTAAGTTATCAGAAGCCAGAAGGTCAATTCTCGGTCTTAAAACACGTTCAAATTCAAGTCACCATCTCATCTCAGTGACAATCAATGCCAAAAACTTTTCAAAAATGTATGTAAATTAGAGGATTTTTTTTACAGATTGTAGACAGATTAGGATGCGACCATTCTGGAGTTTCTCGACCATTTTTCTCCATACGAAAAAAGAAAGTAACTTGGAAGGGGCGACTAGAATCAATTCAATTTTTTTTGTAAATTTTGACGTGTGTATGTGTTTTAAAAGTGCCCTTCACGCTTAAACCGCTGAACCGATTTAGATCAAATATGGTATAGCGATAGTTTGAGTCCCGAGAAAGGACATAGGACAGTTTTTATCCCTTTATTCTCACGAGATCGAAACTTACGCGGGCGGAACCGTGGGGCGCTGCTAGTTTGAAATAATTGATTTGACTTTGACGTTGACTTTAAAAACACGGGAATTGTCCCTCAAAACTTTAAGACACGTAAAAACTTCTGACCAAAGACTACTGCAACTTCGCCCACCAACCTATTCAACAGTAATATCACATATGCGTCTATACGTCTTTCCCACATCCCCCAGAACGCACGGCCACCACACACACAACACACCCCAGTCCGTATCTAACTAAACTATATCGTACACGTCTCCAGAACCCGTAATTTCTTCAAGACAGCACGTGTTCAGATTCTATGGCGCAATTCGATGGTAAAAAAAACAAAGCGTCCCCTGTACGGATAAATAAGGGGATTAGATACGATTTTATACTTTTTTTATACACAATGATTTGTGTCATAACAGCTCGGGGAAGTTTTATTAATAGCGAAGTTAATTTTAAAGGTGTAAGAAATAAGAAACGGGTTCTGATACTGTCTGATGGGCAAATATTTTGAACACACCATGCACAGCAGCAATTTCAAGTTCAGGTACAGCTAGGGCTGCTATCACCTGAATAACGGACACCGGATAAAAACTTAAAAAACCCAGGGCATAAAGATTTTTCCCCGGACTCGGGAAAAAAAAAAAAAACATCTTTAAGCATCATTTATTATTTCTCATATTTATAGAAAATCAACTTAAACCTCAACAATACAAATGAAACGCTTAATTTACTAATCAATTATACACTCTTCTCTATGTGAGAGGTATTCTGGTAACAAAAATGATTAGGAATGCTCTTCCTTTTGGCATAAATCAAAATAAAAAAATTGTAAATCAAAAGCAAATTATGAATTGTCACGAGCGCACGGGTATATTTGCCGCACGGCGAATTTTTAACTATGATTTATGCCTTAATTTATTACCAATCATTCACTGACGGACACTAGTTAGAACCCCGCACGGACGCCCCGCGGATGCCCTCCAAACTAGGACTAATATGGGGAAACCCGGACGGACGGAAGCCATAGGTATCTACAGCATTAGTACAAATTGTACTAATGCTTGAAAGAGTATAAAAAAGAATCGTATTGTAGTGAAAACTCTTTGCTAAAATTATCACAAATTATTTTTTACCGGTTACATCATCCGTCAAGCGTGCTAAGAACAGTTCGTCGACACATGAGTCGGCTAGTCTAACCGCAAACATACTGTAGGTTCTTGACATGCTGGATCACTTAAATGATTTACAAGGTAAATTAATTGTAACTTTTCTTATCACAGCGCACCTAGAAAGTGCTTACACGTGTAACAAGCAAAAAAACCTTGTTTCCAAGTTCCTTTTTTTTGTCTTTTTTAAGAGCCGTTCATTCACATTCCGAACGTCGTAATTCAAGACGAGCCGCGAGCGTTTTCTCACGCGTTCTCATTTCAAATTTAGGCGCGAAGTTGATGCCAGACACCTAGGCATGGGCGGCCATGATGACGAAAGTAATAACTGTTACTCGTAATGGATTATTTAGTTACTCGTAATGTTGTGATTAATAATTATAGTGTTGTATTACTTGTGTAACCGAACCGACGCTCAGTAAAAAATAACTTAGCAATGTATTGAAATAATTTGTGGTATCTTAATTAAATACAATTTAAGTATGGCAAAAAGGTCAGTGAGATAGCAGCGATATTAAAACGTTATTTAATTTCTTAATTAAGAAATAAAACTCGGCAGAATATAATCTAATTAAGTGCACAGCCGCATATCTAAACATAAAACCGCGGCTTGATTAAAGGATAGAAATAAGTTATAACAACCGTAACAACATTCGTTTAATAAAATCAACCATTACAATTTGATAAATCGATAATGGCTATTCGGGACTGCATAGTGGATTAGTCGATTATGCAAATCATTCGTAATGGTTCATCACATCACTATTAACGTCTCGACGAACAAGAGTTTATAGTTATTAACACATTTCTGTTAATTCTATAAAGAATCAAAACGTTTAGCCATTCAGCTCTGAGGTAGACCTCACGCAGTCTGGCAGGCAATGCCGCCCACACAATAATTGCGAATGCGAAATGAGTTTGCAGCAAAAAAATAAGTGTTGTAGATTCATTAAGAGTTAAACATGGCATCATAATAGAGGTAACTTGCCAGTGAACGTTTGTTTACAACTTGAAACAGTCAATAGCACCAAATAAACCACAAAATTTAATGTACAAAGAAAAAAATTAATAAACATTAAATCAATTCTTTGAATCTATAATCGTATTCAATACTAAGAGGCCGCACTATAGACTTTTATAGTCAATCGAGAACTCGACTATTCAATAATCGAATAAACGATAAGTCCCGTCTCTAAAATTCAATGAGATATCGATTATGCATAGATTATCACCGCTGCAAATAACATTATTTCCATTAACGTCAAGGCACCTAGTGCTTACATTTACTGAGAATTTTTCATATTTTCCTTAACGGAAAATTGAACCAAAATATTTGTTACGGGTATTTTCTCTCCGTGTTGATAGGTACAGAATGCTGATTAAGCATTAATTTTAGACTAGACTAGCAACATGAGGTTTTCCACTAGGTTGTAACTTGTAAGGTACCTACCAGATAAAAACATACGTTAATTTTTAATATTGCTGTAACGGTTTCAACCGTTTATCCTGTAGTTTGACAGTACTACGTTAGACACACACCAGGAAAACAATGAAAAAAAACTTTTCTGGATACAAATTGAAAATTTGTACCTAATACGTTTTTTACACATAATTTGCGGAAAAAAACTTATAAAGACAAATAAAATTGCAATAAGTCTGAGACATTTCCTATGGTCCTGCCTAGTCGAAAACAAGTTGTCACCCTCGAGACGGCCATATTGCACTGCAGAGGGGCCGAGCCGCCGAGCCAGATTTTATTCAGTCCATAAAAAGCGACTTTACAACCTACTTCCCGGCTAGACGCGGTCGCGTGTGAGCTAACGATCTCCCATTAATATTTAATACATACTAGTTAATACATACATATTTGAGTTAACACGAGCCGACTCCCTGTAATATCCCGTAAGAGTAGCGTAGTAGGCACGCGAACTTAATGTGCTGAAACATTTGAGAGGTTTTTTTATTTGTTTAATAAAGACGTTATGTCTGAAATGAATTGTTTAAATTGTAACCACTGTTTTCGCTGGATGCTGTTACTGAGAGATTTTTAAGTAGCGTACCGTCTGCGCTTACTACACACGCATTTTTAAACATTCATGATCGTATTAATCAAAATAAATAATAGTAGCGTTTGCCGCCATTTTATAATTAGAAGGAAAAGTATGAAGTTGTTGGCTCATTGTTGAGTTCCAGACGGATAATTCGTGTTTGTAAATAACTTTATAGATGCGATAGTACTAAGTTACTAATGAGTTAAGATCCTTAATATCCCACTTTCGGAATGTTGGGGGTATCTAAAACTTCAGGTTTCAATATAATTAATGTAATGGCTGTTTAATAGGCTCCAGTCGATTAGCAAAGTTTTAAGACCTGAAATACTTCGCCAACTACCAAGTAACAACTTAGGGAATTAGTCTAGACACTATAAAACATTGCAAAGACGACCCCACCCCAAAAATGGGTTTAATATCCGTAGAATCCGTACTTTTGCAAAACTTTCTTAGTCAAGGGGCCTGTCCAAACAAGCTGGGGAGACGAAGAAAAGAGAAAAAAAAATAGGCAATTTTGTGAAACGTTATTTTTATCCCTCGCCAGCTCAGAGTCTAGTGATTGATTTTTATGGATCCCCTCCGCTCTCGCGTGAACACTGTTCGATATTTGAAATTAAATGTCAACCGGCTTTCGATAAACACGGTAAAAACCGTTACCGTAATATAACTGGCAGCTTGGAAATATGGCTACCGTGTGTGTTGTGTACTCCCGATGTTAATTACCCGTAAAGTATAATACAATGTTTACATCCAGATGATTTTGAGGCAGCCGCCTGGTTTCTCCGAAACTGTGTGAACAAAAACTAATACTAGTCTCGCAAATATTTCGCAATGTGCAATTACACAGTTTTTCCTCGGTATACATTACAGTGCACAGTGCTAAAAAGTTGTTGGATTACAACACGAATTGTTTGTGTGGCCGCGCGCGCTTGCAGGCAATACGTCGCAAATATTCGAAGATCGCGCGCCTGCATCAATAGAGTAACGGACTTGCATTCCAGAGGAGGCTTAGTGCATAAGACGTATGGATTCCTTCTTACCATAAACATGGTGAATAAAGAAATAAATTATATTGAGAGAATGTTATTTGTAACTAGCTTCCGCCCGCGACTCCGTCCGCGCGGATGTCGGTCTTCGCGTGGATGGTTTATTTCTCCATTTTGAGTAACTCTGACAATGACATCTTATAAATATCTATTGGACCCAAATACGGCTAAGCCTATAATAATTAAGGAGATCCCTCTATTGAGCTACTGCTGTTGAGCTCGCGTTCTGTAGTAAGTATTTTTTTCATAGTAATTCCGACCTTGATAAGTAGCATGTAGCAGTAAATTACTGACAGTGACGAAAAGTTTGCAATAATAAAAAAGTGATCGTGACAATGCGACAGAAAGTTAATTGAGAGCTTCAGCATACACAACATTGTTAGTGAGCTCGTCCGGAATATGAACATGAAGATTTCTTGGACTGCTCACACGGGAAAGAGCTACGTAAAGTTGCCCGTGTGAAAAACAACTCGCGGTAAGATCTACGCCAGCAACTCCTAGGGTCTGACCTTGAGCCTTATTTATTGTCATGGTGTAACACAAAGCTACAGGAAACTGTATTCTCTTATATTGAAATGGAAAATTATCCACTGCGGGTAATGCAACGTGTGTACGCGGTTCTACAGAACAACGTCTATGAAAACTAAACTGAAAAATAAGATTTTTTTTCTACGTATTTTTCCAGGATAAAAAGTATCCTATTTTATGCCCAGGATAATAAGGTATAATTATACCAAGTTTCATCGAAATCGAACCGTTAGTTTTCACGTGATGCCTGCATATACAGACAGACAGACAGACAGACAGACAAAAATTTTTTTAATCACATATTTGGGTTTGGTATCGATCCAGCAACACCCCCCGCTATTTATTTTTTCAATATTTTCAATGTACAGAATTGACCCTTCTACAGATTTATTATAATTGTATAGATTAAATGACGACGGAACTTAGTTAATTAAAGTGTTACAATATACATTCTTGGGATCGAGGCTAAATAATAACAGCCGTACGGGTCGATCGAAGGCTAGGCTGTGCTTGCCGCGGTCAGTTCGTGGATGGGTGACCATCTATTACATATCGGGACCCCTCCTTACCTTAGAAAGCACGTTAAGCCGTTGGCTGTCGTCACGGGTAGAAACGCCAAAAGTCTGACAACGAAGGGTTATTTATTGCGTTACCCAGTCTGTGTTGTGGAGGTCAGATAGGCAGTAGCTCCAATTAGTATTTAGTTAGACTGGACGCTGACCCTAACTACTTTTTATTGCCATTCGGGGTAAAAGAAAAAGTACACTGACAGAACGTGAAATTTATTCAATACTCCAAAAGCTGGACATCCGTAACAGATTCACAGACAGAACTATTATTGTTAGACGTAAATTTTTTCACCAGCGGAAGTTCTGACACAGAGTAACGAATTCAATGATAATTATTATGCAAAACGTTGCATTTAGATTCAGACATGCATTCGCCATATGTGCATCAGAATAGAAAATAACATTTTAATACACGAACAGCTGCGAGCACAGACTCGTTATGGAAATCCTTACATAATTCGACGTAATTAATATTAATTATTTTTTTATCTGAATTTGCACTGCGGCGTTATCTAGATCTGGCGCCAGTGAAACAGTGATTAGTACATTTTTTATAGTCTTAAAACGAGTGCGGAACTTCCTACAGCTCATTAAAAGTGTAACTTTATCCAATTATACTTTCTTTACGTTTAAACTGCTTTTAATAAGTAACACGAAATTATAACTGTACATATTTAAAAGCCAGCCAATCAAAAAACCATCAATAACCGTAAACCACAACAAATAAACAAGTCTTTATAAGAACCTCATCATTCAAAATCACACGGTACACTAACATATTATTTAATTTAGTTATACACACGAGTACAAAGTCAGTCATCAGCCGCCCGCAGTGACCCATTCATTCGTTCAATCATTCATCCCGTAAAAGCGCGGGAACCATTGTTGAGGGGTATCAAACTGATTGACAGACTGTGTCAATTTTATTATGCTGCGACATTACAGGCGGCGACAGCACTAAAAATATACTCCCACGCGTTGGTGACTTGGTGCCATCTCGACGTGGGGAACGCAAAGATAAAACTCAAACCGTGTAACGCACAGTCCACTGATCAATTTTAGTATTTTTAGTCTCTTCTGTCGAGCAGTGTTAGAGAAAGAAGAATAACACGCATTAATCTTGTGATGTAGTGGCAACGAACTTTGGAATACGCATCGTTTTTAGTAACTGATTAAATTATTCTTGGCAACGAAAATAGATGATGTTTTAAAGAATTTTACTGAAACGAAGTTTTAATCGCTGTCGATCTATATTATCTCATAACAGTTTTCTGGATAAATCAGCAGGATATGAACGAGACTTTAGTATAATAAAACAATATCACGAATTAACGTTAATCGTGTTTATTCGTCGCGGCGAGTGCGTCAAGCTGCGCCTTCACCTGGGAGGCTGGGACCAACGCAAAAAAAAACCGATTAAATATAAAGCATCGCGGCACGCGACTACAGTCCAACGAACTAACGTTTGGACATTCTGCATAACCATAGTTTTTTCAACAACCCCCCTTTTTACGCCGAGTTTTTGTGCAAATCTCGCATCCATTGTACTTTGAAACGAAACCGTCCACAATGCGATCAAGGAAAAAAGCACCACTCGCACCTGGCGGGAAGACGCCAACAACAACAAGCAAGAAACGTCGCAAGCGCCGAAACGGAACAGCCGTAAATCAATACTGTCCCACTATAAATAAGGGCTTAATTGCTCAATACGGAACTGGGGTTGCCCGCGGCGAAATTCGCGTCAGACAATAGTCTTGAACACACAAAGGCACAAGACATTGAGTAACGAGACGCCAAATATATGGGGATCCATTTTTTTTCACATAGACCAGATGCAGGTGATGCCAAAGTTATGGAAGAAGGTAAGATTCAATTATTCGTGTTTTGACAATGGGAATCTGGAGCGTTTCCAATCCTGTTGCCATTCAGAGTTCGGAAAGCTGCACCGCCCTGAGGCTGTACCAACCGGCGCGTTAACGGCAGCCCATTATATCCCGTGATAAGTTATAATAACATCATCTGTATGATAATACGCTAACGTTATAATTAAGTTCTATTTTCGAACGAACCTAGTCTTCACAAAAAATGGCGCGGTTTATTCGATATAGGTGTGTGCGGGATAATAATTTGTTCTTTGTATCTGTTCGAATAAGACCAAAAATTATAATTTCTTGTATGTAATGAACACAGCATAGCAGAGTCAGTGGCGGAACAGAGCAAGTCATCATATTCACGCGAACAAACTTGCGTGCAAAACTTAATTAATTAATTAAATTACGATCGACAGCTACTGCGAAAATTAATTTTACTCGCATTACACGACATTTTTGCATCCATTATGCTGTTTCTATTTTGTAGTTTAGAATTTGTTCAAAATAAGAATGCCATTTATGGTAAAGAAAAAAATGTTTGAAGTTCCAAAACACTTCTCTATGGCAGTGTATTTTCGCGCGTTTTTTGTACGTCACGCAACTTTACTGTCAGACCTCAAATATGGCATCCTCTTATTTCGCCAGCTATAAAACAAGACGCTTGATGTAAATGGTCTTTGATAATCACAATTTATGGGCAGTAGTGGTAACCACAATCTGTGCGAGGTCCCCCTTCAGAGCTTAGCCGGTCTTTGCAGCATAATCACGACCCCGACATAATGTCCCTTTAAGAGCGTCGTAAACTAGCACTTTTGCAAATTGCTCGTAAATTATATATATGAGTGAATAATATGCAACCATTTAAACAACTAAATCTATTATCATATTTTATACGTTCAGATGTAGGTAAGTAATAAAGTTTATTGTGAGTGGATACACAAAAGTTTTGGCAATTGTTCGATTTTATAGGTCTTTATAATATTGTTGGAATATATCAACCAAGTCGTAATTTGAGGAGCCGCGACCGTGCATGTCTATAGAACAGCTGATAATCTGTAGGATTTGTAATTGTTACTTGTAAGTATGTAATGCTATTATAACACACGATCCAAGCCTGTGTTTTATGTGGGGACTGTGGATAGACAACAAAATCAATTTGCCTAGCCTTTTCCCAACTATGTTGAGTTCGGCTTCCAGTCTAACCGGACGCAGCTGAATACCAGTATTTTACATGGCGCGTCACCTCCACAACCCAGTTACTGGGTAACACAATACCCCCCCCCCCCCCCCCACGACTGTCAAACATCTACGAATGACAGCCGGCTCCAACGGCCGTGATTTCCGAGACACGGGCAATTACACTGGTAAGAGAATCAGATATTAATCCAAAAAGTATTTTTCAGCTGAACAGTAGTAAACAACTATGCTTATTATAGGTCTTTTCAGATGCAAACCGAGTTTTTTCCCCATTACAAAAGAAACTTCAGAAGATTCTCCTACTCTCTTCAACCTCAAGGTTTCTGATTTAATTACTTTAAAATCAGAAGCAATAGCTCGCAGGCAAAAAGTTCGCAACAAGGAAACAACATGTTTTGTTTCCCCAAACAATTCTAAACGAAACATTGTATTTCACAACACATCTAGGAACATTATGATACCCGTACAATATCTTATACAATATCTTACACGTGGTGTCACTATTATGAATATGAATGATGTTTAGGACAAGGAGTGTTGATATTCTGCATGGTGATAACAGACTGGCCTGAGAGAAACAATGCGTGTGCTTCTACAGGGCCCAATCGAGTCCGAAGCATTTTGATACTACTTGTGATGTCAAGATTCTCAAGAAGACATTTAGAATTCCTGACTTAGCACAATTTTAAGCCCAATATTTTCCACAAAGTGAAATAATAAAATGATCTAAATGTGTTTTTGAACCGGTACATCATGCAGATATCATCGTATGTTACAACTTTATTGCTTAGCTCACTCGTTTTTAAATTCCATAGGATTCCAGGCATAAATAAAGGAGGCCGGTTTGCTTAGATTACAATTTGATATAATTAACAACGCCATAAAATAATAATGTAGCCAGACTCCATAAAAGTTTCTTTAAGTAAATTATTTGCATATCATATAAATAAGAACCGACAATCAAACTGCATTAAACAAACCATCTACCTGTAGACATACCCATTAAATGAATACTTGTTAAGTGTTACTTCAGGTAACGTACGCCCGCATTAATTAGGAGGGTAGTTTAAAAGATTGATGATGTTTCAACGTCATTACCGCAGCGCAGGCGCATGACCTGTTCAACTTGGAAGAGTTACGCTAAACAGTGCGTATAATTAATGAGCAGATATTCAGTTATTGCAATAAAAGAATCAGCTTTCATTAGGAGTTATGCTAATGGAAATAAAATTCTGTCTGGAATATAACGGACAAGATATCTATCAACTTACGAGACGGCTAGGGGAAAGAGGGTTGTACAGTCAACAGCACTAATATGTCAACACTCGGCAACTTTCAATTGCGACCTTTTCGTGAAATGACGAATGCAACGTTGAAATACGACATTTTACATAAACCAATGGGTTCGAAAATACTATGTTCGTAATAACATAAAAAAATAAAGGAGAAAATTGCCTTTGAATAAAGCCAATTGAATACATACTTATGCTCGTGACTGTACTCATTCCCTAACTCAATATTAAATTGGTAGGATTCGGCTTATTTGACAGTGAAACGACATTTAATGGAAATCTACAGCCGGACGCCATCGAAATCTATTGAGAATACTCGACGTCTAAGTCAGACGTTTGAGACGCCCAATTTGTTCCAATAGGAGACGTAACAAGAACTACTTGTAAGACAACACTGCATAAAATTGTATGAGAAAGTGGCGCCAACAAGTCACGAGGATCGTCACACAATACCACATTGATGTGATTGAAAGTCAACAACACTATAATCGTATACACGGACCGACTATATCGATTATAAGTTCCGATTCACCATTTTATTTTATCCACTTCCTTTGGAAGCGTTATATTCCATATCTGGACAAAACATCCGGTGCTGTTAACCCTTCAGCTCAGCTTTGTTTGTAAATATAAAAAAACATTTAAAATGTTAAGCGTTACGTGAGTCACACGGCTGGGGATTTATAGGACGCAAATACACTGGTAGCTAAGCGACAAAAAGCGAAACGAATACTATTTTTAAAGTGCACGGTTTTATAGGAAGTTTCGTCCCACACTCGAAGTAGGCGACTTTCTGACACGACACTGTTTCCAGATCATCGAACTTTCGTTTGATGTCGCTAACATTAGACTCTACGAATATAACGTTTTTAAATGTACCCTGGTTGGTTTGAGTGTCGTAGAAACTACATAAACGACACTTACGACACCTACTTCTATTTAAATTGGGAAGAGTATGTTTTTTGCACAATGAAAACTATGATTAAATACTATTGTGACATCTAGCGTATTTATCTTAGGGCGAATTTCACCTAAATTTTATACCTAGAATAAGTATTATCCTGAGGATTAATTTTGAATTTATGTTAGTTTTTCCATATATTAGAACTGTCAGAAGTCAATTATATTCCACGGATAAGAAAGAGATTTTGGTCAAATCCGCAGTGGAAAAATCTTTCGTTTTCTCTAAATAAACTAAAAATCTCATAATTATTGGCTGTTTCATATCATTATTTCAACGCTAACAACCTGATTATAACTAGCTCTAATAAATACGTAATTAAGTACAAATCCCCAACAGATTTTCTTATTGTGCTACCATAAAACAAAATCCCTGCACCACTTTCAATGTGACCACATCTTAACGCGCACAGGTCAAAACGTCCCAAAAAAAAGAACAAAATAAAAGTAATAAATTAAGCCGTTTGTATTCTCTTAAAACAGAAGAAATGTGGCACTTGTAAGATGGTAGATAAAACGGTTTTTTAGCAGCTCATAATACACGTGAATTTTATGAATTTTTTATAGTGGACACCGGAATTTATTATATTCACAGTATTAAACCTAGTTAAAGACGGAATTCGAGGGTAGTTTTACTGCGGTTTTATTACAAGATTTAAATAAAATAATTTATTATAATAGCTGACCTAGTCTGGAGATCTAGTCTGAGGACCACAGACTAGATCTTAATACAATTCCTTGTAAAAACAAGATTAACAAAGTTGGTGTGTACGCAGAGCTGCTTGAAATCAACTCAGTTTATCGCAGTCCACTGGTCGTCATAGACCTCTCCCGTGCTGCACCATAACACTGTCTTCCTCTTGTCTGCTAGTAATATATTTTTTTACTAACAGCGCCCGCGGCATAAGTTTCGATCCCGTGGGATTTTTTTTTTTCACCTTTGGTATCTGCGATCAGTCCTAAGACTATGAGCAGATTTGTTGTAGGTGTATATGGGCGTTTGGCGGGTTCTTTCCAGCGGCAGAACCCGTCGTATTTTTACCATCGCGCCTCCAAATCTTGGATATTGTGGCGCTTAAGTCGTCTGGGATAGGTAATATGCGTTAGTACAGAAGTGAGTTCATTTGGGCGGTTTTCAAGCCGGGTTCTATAGTTGGAGGCAGCCAATGCCACCTCTTCCTTTACCGTTCTAATATTCAGTGCCTCGTGCAGTTCAGCATTAGTTACAAACTATGGTACGTTTGAAATTGTTCGCAGTATGCCATTTTGTAGCCTTTGAACAATTGATATGCTTGTGTTACATGCGCTTCCCCACAATTGAATGCCATACGTCCGTGGGAATATCAGGATAAAAACTATCCTATGTCCTTTCCCGGGACTCAAACTATCTCTATTCCAAATTTCTAAATTATCGGTTTCTAAATCGGTTCAGCGTTTCGCATTTATAATATTCGTATGGATTGTAAGCCTGGTGTCCCACAGCTGGGTAACGCCTCCCCTTTTAACTTTTAAGCCTCCCTGTCTTGTGCGATATTATATCAAATTTATTAATTAAAATTATATAACATAACATCACGCCTGAATTCCTTAAAGGTTTAGGCAGAGGTGTGCCCGCGACTCCGCGTGAAATGTCACCCTCCCCCCATTCACCCTCTTTGGGGTAGAATTTCTAGAAACCCTTTTTTAGTGGATACCTACTCTTCACAAAGGACACACCCTCCAAATTTTATGTCTCTAGGAACAGCGGTTTAGGCTGTGCGCTTTAAATATTATACCTAGATACCAATATGCAAAGGTGCTAGAAATATCTAAACACCGTTGGGAATGCTAAATAAAACCCACAGAATATAGACAACGCAACGCTAGATAACGCAAGAGCAACTACTTCACGTGCCAAAAATCGCACCAGCTTACGTACAAAAGTCGTAAGCCGCCACTTTCGCGCTCAGTCCTGTGTACAGCTCGCTGGGTGAGCATGAGCGCTGGCGTTAGGCCACGGAGGTGGGGCAAGACGGGTGCCGCATGCGGCGGCGTCTTTGAATCGATTTGATTTTCCCATCACTAAATAGTTCTTGTGACGTCATAGTAGGTAGTCAAAAAATGGCCCGCTTGGTTTTCATACAGATCGTGATACTTGCGTTATCGAGGTGTATCTATTATATCTGTGCGAAAACCCTTCATTGTACCTTCACCGTTTTCCAGAAATCAATTGCGTAAGCGAACATTATAATCAAATAATCAAGTAACACGAAATCAAAGTCCCCCACCTAAGTAATATATAAAATGCATATCAACATATTCTGAGAACTCGGCGTAAATGCTAAAATGTGTGACGCGTACAGTTTAATTAATTCTAAACTAAAGAATGCAGTGTCCTCACGACTTTCTGGGCAGGAAACGTGCTGCAAACTGACTTCCACCATGCCTGAATATATTAGTACGCTTTTCATAGAAAGGCTATATTTACGCGAACTAGATGACTACCAAGGAAGCCTGAACCAAGATACGCAGAACGCATATTTATAAACAGTTCAATAAATTGTAACATTGAATTGGTATCAATTTACGAAACAATCTTTTAGAAGGGGTCAAGGGGGGGGGGGAGTTAGGGGGGGTTAATTCGTAACGTTCAAAAGTGCCCTTTTAATGTTCTTATTAAAATATACTAGCTGTGCCCGGGATTTCGTTCGCGTGGATGTCGGAAAACAATAATGTGTTTCTTTACTAATTATTTTTCTAAAATAAAAGTAGCCTAAGTTACTCCTTAAAATAACATTTATCAGTTATCTACCAATGAAACTCCCGTCAAAATCGGTACAGCCGTTTTGGTAATTAGCCGGAACAAACACAGACCAAAATTTCAAAAATTGTTTTTTTTATTATTATAAGTAGGTACCATAAAATACTTTCATAGGCATTTAATAAAAACCTATTATTTTGTTATTATAAAAAGTACTTCAATTATATTTATTATTACCTATGTATTAGAAGATTTGTATAGATATTTTGGCTGTCAATTCAATAATCATTAAATCATCGAAACATCACACCCATATTGGTATAACTACATTTCGCCAGTTATGAATTCATACAAACCATTAACGAGACGTCTATGTACCTAATAACTGTCATGAAAGGATTCTTAGTTATCAGAGGAACCCTCCAGTGACGGACAGCCGTGCCGGGTTCACGGATGAGTGCTAACGCGTGCCCGTGTTCCCGCCGTAAGCGGCAGAGGAGGACACCGTGGAGTTTTAGTGGGTTAGAGTCCCACATAACTGCATTATCTCCCCGTGGTAGTGCAGAATGCACGAGCACTTCTGCACGACAAAAAAAAAGCTAATAACATCCTTGGGGTCGTACGCAAAATACGCGCATTGACGTGGAATTGCGGACACCAGCCCGTATTAATCCTTTGAACTTATCTATTAGATGTTAATTATTTAATCATTAGCTAGAATAAACTACTATTAAATTACATAAACGAATTATTTATCACGACCCTAAAATTAGCGACACAAATCGTCCTTATTTACGATAATGAAGAAACCACTCGTAAAACACATCCTTAATGGTCAACTTACAAAATTATGGCTGTAATTAATTTCATATTTGAATAATACATGTAAAATTACTGAGCGAGAAGAATTGAAAAAAACTGGCCAAATGGGAGTCGGACTAGCAGACGAAGGGTTCCGTACCACAAGGTAAAAACGCCGAAAAAAACACGTTTGTTGTATGGGAACCCCCCTTAAATATTTGTTTTATTCTGATTTTAGTATTTGTTGTTATAACGGCAACAGAAATACATCATCTGTGAAAATTTTTACTGTCTAGCTATCACGGTTCATGAGACAGAAGCCTGGTGACAGACGGACAGTGGAGTCTTAGTAATAGGGGTAGGGTAAAAACGGGTTTTACCCTTTGGGTACGGAACCCTAAAAAGGAACTTAAGTACTGTTGGTTACTATGAAAACGGTGGTTCTGATGCCGAGAAATATATTATTCAAATTGACATAAGAATGGAATACCAAACAGCGATGCGTTGTGCCTCAAACCCTCAATGGAAGCCGGAGACATTCAAATTACTTTTCCGAAAACCGAATTCAAAGTAGTTGTGGTCTATGTAAGGTTCAAGGCTGGTTTATTCAAATCTCCTATTCGAATTGCATAACCTGTTATTTCACAACATTTCACACGGCTACGAAGCTGGACAGTCCTTGACCGTTGAAAGTGTTTAAGGCAGATTAACGGACGTCAAAATGTGAAGTTTCTCAAAAAAAAAAAAAGAAAAAAAAAAAACGTAATGGATGCCTGGCATGTTTGAAAAGATTTACTTACGTGTGTGGCGAATTGTTTGATGGTGTTGGTACTTTGATAGGTTCTTTATGCATGATTATGTTTTAATTTGGAACTCTTTACATTTTTTGCCATGTCGACCGTGGCGGACATGGAATTCAACAACCTATGTTTTAGTTCAAAGACGAAAAAAATAAAATAAACAATTATTAAGCAATGATTCATCGCATTTTTTTTTTAATATCATCGTACTGTTTAAGTATATCAAGTATTGTAGATTATTCGAAAATTCCTTGAAAAAACACATGGAGGAAGTATTATAATTATTAAGATGCTGTTATATCTGAAGATAGGCATTCGTACATTTTTTCTTTTAGTTATTTGATTTATTATTTCAGCTCTAATAGCAATTACCTTTTTGAAATCACTAACTTTTAGAATTCAGAAAATAGTTGAAACTTAATTTATTAATTCTTTTGGTCCAAGTAGCGCCATCTACATTTTTATAAAACTAAATTGGTTTTCGCTACTCGCCACTAGATGGCGCTGTTGTACAAGAGACATCTAGCGGTTAAATTAGTAATACAAAGTGACATTAAAACTTACCATATACGCCATCTAGCGTTGGGTAGCCGAACAAGTATCTCACTTGCTAAGCAACAATCCAAACAGCGCCATCTAGCGAAGAACACTGCATCCAATGTGCACTAAACACAATTCGAAAATTTGTTGACACTTAATTCAATAAAATTATTATTTTTCACGTTATAAATTGGTCGTTTGCACAATTTTTGGTACAGTTGTTCACTATAAAATTACTTTTAGCACATTTTTTACACTGGCACATGTGGTATTTCATTTTTGGTGTATTTATCTGAAACAAAAAGAAAAAAACATTTAATATTTATGGTAACAGATATTTTGAGTAAACTAAAATGTTTGGCTACAATGATATAAGCTTTTTAGTGATCACTAGGAGAATAATTATTGTGTAGTCCCGGAAGCATAGTAAAAAATAAATTAGGTCAATTGCAAATTTTCTAGCTGCATTAATACTCATAAACATGTGCAGATATTATTAATGGAAATTTAATAAAGATTTTCTGAACAATGAACTTGAACTGATTGCTGATTTCATAGTGCATCAGTCTGATGTAACATGGACAGCGTCTTAGAAATTGTAAACCAACCTAGTTATGACAATCCATTGCGGGATAACAATCTAGTAATATATAGGTATAACTGAATAAGTAAGCTTATTTCACACTTATGCCTGGTTAACTATCATATAATTTAAAAATTAACTTGCTTTTTAATATCAGGACATATTTACGTGTAAAGATAAATGGTTAGAAAATTTTCAAATGAAATGTTTTGTTACATAATGCACTTTTTATGCATAATAAAAAATAATACTAAGACGCTACTTTGAGTGTTAAGTTGTGAATTTTCTACTCACTATTTAAGGACCTAAGATTAATATATGAAATAAGATTGCGTAGGTGCCAGGAAAAGTAATCTACCTCTAAACATGTGATTGAATTTGATTAATGCATTTATAAGTTGACAATGAAAAGATTGCCTATGTGGCACTTGCACATGGCTGGAAAAATATTTTACTTGTGTTGGATATTACTACATTAGAGGATTCAGATTTAAACTTACAAAATATCTGTTTGGTGGCATGGAACACTAATAAAAATTGATATTAAAATTAATGTTTATAATATTTATTTACCCATCCTCTTACTACATTTTAGGGCCTCTAGGGTATTGTCATGTAAGGTGTTATGATAAGTACAGGTCGTACATGACTAGAAAAAAACAAAAACATTATGACCTTTCTAGAATGTCCTTCAAGTGCAACTTGTTTTTTTTCTCAATTTCAGTAATCAAAATAACCATATTATTTTGTAATACGTACCACAGACACTTCATCCAACGGAATACTAATCCAGGATGTAGGATTCATGATAACACTGGTTCGTAATAAAACAACCAAAGTATTTTCCAACCTAAGATTCCGAACTTATTTTAACACTGTTGAACACACGTTTTCTAAAGAATAAACCGAAAAACTGGGCTCGGGCGGGGGCGGTTGCGTAAATAAGACAGCTCTTATGAATCTAAGGTCACCTTGCAGCACACTTTTAAACTGAAACTTTACAATTAGCCTGAAAAATGCAAGCACGTGCACATAGAAATGCACCTAATAAGCACCACGTAATTTAGTCTCAAAATTTTATATATTCACACTAGATAAGCCTAATGAGCGTCAACATAGCACAACGAGCCGATTATCGAGGGTTTACAGACAATTTAACACGTGAACTTTATAACCAATTCGAATTACAGCGGCTGAAAAAACTACACAAAGAAAACATATGATCGATCGAAATTGAAGTGCACATGGACTTGTCTATGGTTCGCCTCCTGCTGTCATCTGTGAGGAACGGGAAATGAAAACGATTAGAGAGCCATAGAGGACCCTTCCAATATAGGAATAATTTTATTTTATAGTTTATATTAATTGTATAAATCGTGGTATTGATAACTTTGTATGTACATACCCGATATATTACTTTATGACACATAAAGTTTGAGTAAAACATTTTATCAGTTGATATTACGCTCTGAGATTCTGAAAATGACCGAAGTGAGTGAATGATACCTACTGGGGAAATTCCTCGTAAAATGAAAGTATCTATGATGAAAGTCCACGAAAATAATAATTCCCGTAGGAACTTACCGTAATAATGTTCTAGTTGTGCAGTGTAAATAATTTTGATCATCATGTCGTCAGCATTAAAGCCTACAAAAAGTAAAAAAATATTTTTAGATTGAACAAAAATCCTTCAGCTCTTACAAGACTGAATAAACAAGCTGAAAAATTACCGGTTCATTTTCCACCCATAAACTTTCGAATTCCTTTTCGAACTTTCCGACTATATTCTGATGAGATGTAACTATAACACTTTCATGATTTGAAATCATAGCCTGGGTAGACCAGTTCAATGAACCAGACATAACGAAACCTTTAATTAGCTTGTCCTTTGGTGCTTGTTTTACAGTTTTGGTAAACTGTGCATGAATGTTCAACTTTTCCGCATGTGCTTTTAATAAGTTCTTTCGTTTAATAGCTTGTGGCCCGTCAATAATACAAAACTTGTGGTGCATCAAAATACTTTTCTTGTTTGTCTGCACTTGGATGAAACCTGGAAATTACAAAGCATGAAATTAATTAAAACAACTATTACAAAAGCTTGATTAAGTTTAGCTTTACTGCACACACAACTTTACAATGGAAGGGTACTCACTATATTCTTGTAACTTTTTAATTTGCGATGGTGTTGTGAACGCCATATCACTGTCAACAACTATTCTCACTAAAACATGTTTTTGTCCGAGCCGTATAATTTGTTCTGCTATTTCACTGCTTGTTATCAAATACATACACACATCCAGGGTTTCACGTGCTGATTTTATGTATTTAATTAATTTGAAGCAGTTCAGCTCTCTACTTTCACAAATAGTAATGTCCTTGTTAGGTGGTACTCTTATTGTATGTCGGACTACGTCGTCTGAGAATAGTATTACATCGTTTATTTCACGATTTTTAATACTTAAAACTTCGTTACATGTGTCACCACTGGGACTCTCGGGTTGAGAAGTCTTGCTTGAACCGAAGAAATATTTATAAGCTTTTTTCACTATTTGTGTTGCGACAACCATCGTTACTGTAGATGCAAGTAGGATCTTTGCGTTTCTCCAATCCATTGCTATTAATTTATTGCATTCGTTACTAATTATTTAAAACTATTAAATTAAAAAGAAACTTTTAGATATCAACAGTCCACCATATTGTCCACGCATCTGCCTAATTTTAGCATGTCGTAAGTTATTATGACTGTTCTTTGATTACCCTCAACTTTCAAAGTGTTTATAAAAATATCTGTAAAAGGGTGTATTTTACTAAGTATATAATTTCTTTACTTTTACGTTAATCGGCATATTTTGGTTGATATTCATATAAATCTCTTTTCATTTTATTTTATTTACCTATACGTTTTTCATTTAAAATTGAATGAACTGAAAACTAGGCTGAATGGGTCATAACTTTAGCCTGACATCTAGACTATGACTTTAAAAAATACCAACAACAACAAACGGAGAGATAACGAATTTTGATAAAATTTTGATAAATAGCGCCTTTGTTGTAATATTTCAAACCTCTATAATACAAATAAAAGTGAAATTATCCTCTAGCCGTATTAAGAAAGTTAAATTGTCTTTTGATTTACTTAGGTTCTAAAATTAGATTTATGGATTCTGTGCGTCGCATTTGAAGAAAGAAAAATGCCAAAGATCCCGTATAAATCCCCCGAATTATTACATGAAGATGACGAGGATTACGAGATTGTGTCCTTTGAAGACTTTTGTGACAAGTCTCCTGGTTCCAAAACGGATTTATTGACTTTAAATGACAACATAAACTATCGCCTTTGTTTCGAAGGTGATAAGAATTCTAAATTAACTGAAACTGAAGGCGAGAGTTCAAGAAGTGCTGATAGACAAACGGAGACTTCACTAAATGGACCCAAGGGTGTTACTTTTAAGAGAAAATTGTCGAATTCGTTTGCTCCTTTCGGGCGGTACAATAATGCTAAGGGGGGTAAGGCCCCACTGTTTAGTGGTGTCATACCTAAGCCGAGGAATGAAGGCGAATCTAGTTCCAGAGAGCATAGGTAAGTAATTTGAAAAAAAAAAGTATTATGTTTCCTTTTTCAGCACTAAAGTAGCTGTGCATTGTATTGTACATTGGGCTGGTGTCTGCAACTCCACATCCACGTCCAAGCACATATTTCTCGTACGGTAGAAGCTGTGTATTTAACAACTTAATCTAGCCGCCTCTAACACAGGTCATAATTAAAAGACTATGAATTACTTGCTAACAACTATGCCCGGTAAGAATGCCCTACAGACATGAGTATAGTATATTAAAATGCATATTTAAAATTATGCCTATCATCAGCTGCAATTTTGCTACTTTTGATATACAACACTTATGTAGACTCTGCTATTGAGAAGTTCCTAATCTTCTTCTTCTTTGTCGTTCCCTCAATGCTGAGGATTGCAACCACATACAACGTAACTCCAAGTTAACTTGCAGTGCGGACCTCACAGTAAATGCTGCCTCCTATAACCTTCTTGATCACGTCTGACCATCTGACCAAAATTCCTAATCCAAACCCAATTACACCTTGTGACTATAAAAGTGTTCTGTTATCCATACTAATATTATAAATGCGAAAGTGTGTCTGTCTGTTACCTCTTCATGCTGAAATTGCTGAACCGATTTAGATGAAATTTGATATAGAGATAGGTTGAATCCCGGGAAAGGACATAGGATAGTTTTTATTCCGATATACCCACAGGATTGACACTTATGCGGGTGAAACCGCGGGGGGCTTCTAGTCTTAACATAACTGGTATTGATTTATTGTTACTGTTCAAAACTATGCCAATGCAATCTTCATATTAATGATTTTTTGATGAGAAAAAAAAAATGCAAGACGGTAAAGACAAATTGTAGTTGTGTGTGCTTTTGACTTTTGCCTCATGATAGTCTGATTTTTAACTGACTTCAAAAAAAAAGGAGGTTCTCAATTCAACTGTATTTTTGTTTATTTTTTGTATGCTTGTTACGCAATATCTCCAGCATTTATTGCAAATTGATTTCAAAAATTCATTTTTAATGGACAGTGTATGCCTCAGGGGTGGGTCCCATATAAATTTGATTAACTTTGCTTGGATAGTTTTTAACCGACTTCTAAAAAGGAGAAGGTTCTCAATTCGGAGTTTATATAGATTTTTTTTTTGAGTAGTTGTTTCAATAATACATTTTTCTTTGCCACTTAGTTTATTGATGATGTTACATATTTTCTATTACAATGCAGGTTATCAGAACCTTTATATGAAATATCACCTTCTTCTTTCAAAATACTTATAACTGTGTCATAGATCTCATCTAACAGTCTGTGGTGGCTAGTATCAGAGCACATTCCATGCGAACAATAAGGAGTTTCCGTAGGAAAATCTATTACTTAATCTTAATTTTGAATGAAAAAAGTTTGAATATACATCAATTTGTTTAGCATTTCTTTCACCTTAAATTACCTTGTTACAAGAGTGCGTTTTGCTCACAAACTTGGGTATTATTAAATTTATGTTACACTCAACAACCAAAGGAATGTGGTCCGACGAGTTAACATCATAAAAAACAGCTGCTTTCATTACTAATTGTCTCGCTGCACTACTCACCACATAATGATCTAACCAGCGCAGCAATATGGGCTCAACAATCGTCGTTTCAGCCGATGTCCACTGCTGGACATAGGCCTCCCCCAATTTTGGGGGGGGGGTTTGCCATAATCGCCACGCTTGGCAGGCGGGTTGGCGATCGCAGTATGGTATGATGGTGGAATAAATAGAGAACGCTGCTGCCTATTCTCCGGTAAGACCCTTAGTCGCCTTTTACGACACCCACGGGAAGTAAGGGGTGGTACAATTCTTTTAAGTCCGGCACCACACAGACAATAGAAAAAACTCAACAATAGAAAAAGTAATTGTTAATAAAAAAATACTTTTTCTATTGTTACTGAAGCTTGCATATCACATATAACACAAGGAGATATCCATCCATAGCAACAGGTTCATTGACCCCAACCCAAAACACACTTACTTATTTAAACATTTGCCAAGAATCATATATGTGAGACAGAGAATAGTTAGATTAAATTATAAATATAAAGCCCTAATTTAAACAAAATAAAGTTTTCTACATTAAAATATTACTCACATTCAAATAAATTACTCAATACTACATAGTTACAAGGTTCAAAATTAAACAACAATAACTTCACTCATTGTTTATGATTAATTGATTAATCATCCATTTGATTTGCTCAGTAAACATGAACTTTGACTGTACAATAAATTCTCTATTAAGAAACTGATATAAATTATATAAATAGCATACATAACATTCTCTTTATTGTACCTAATGCTGTGGGTGAATACACTTGTGTTAGAGACCTTTTGTGTGATTGTGAAGTGTAAACTATGGAAAAGTGAGTATTTTACTCCAAAGACAATATACTTTGACTAACTGTCCTTAATAACTCGATTTGACTACTGCCCTTACTCCCGGAGAATTTTTGCCCGGCCGAAAATTTAATTTATCGGGAGTAGCGTTAATTCCGAAGTGTATTACTATTTGCGGACGGGCCCGTATCTTCGTTGACGGCAGGCGCGGTGTTATGTATGTGTTTGAGTGTATAAAAGTTTGTTGCTACATAGCATTCATAGCTCTAAGTTTCTTTTTCGTTTTTTCCAGATACCAGCGCTTCTCAGAGCGGCGCAACATATTCCAGCGCGCTTGGGAGCACTTGCCCGGGCTAGGGTCGGGCATGTTGGGCGTGGCGCTAGTTTGTGCGCTGTGTGTGGGCGCCTGGTGGGCCGTAGGGGGCGCTGTCGGCGGCACGTGGGGCGAGGAGCATTACAGGTAGATACCAGAGCTTTTATGAGTGTCGCGACATATTCCAGCGCGCTTAGGAGCATTTGCCCGGGCTAGGGTCGGGCATGTTGGGCGTGGCGCTAGTCTGTGCGCTGTGTGTGGGCGCCTGGTGGGCCGTACGGGGCGCTGTCGGCGGCACGTGGGGCGAGGAGCATTTCAGGTAGATACCAGAGTGTTTATGAGTGTCGCAACATACTCTAGCGCGCTTGGGAGCACTTGCCCGGGCTAGGGTCGGGCATGTTGAGCGTGGCGCTAGTCTGTGCGCTGTGTGTGGGCGCCTGTGTGGGCCGTAGGGGGTGCTGTGGGCGGCACATGTGGCGAGGAGCATTACAGGTAGATCATCATCTGCCTAGCCGTTTTCCAAACTATGTTGGGGTCGGCTTCCAGTCTAACCGGATGCAGCTGAATACCAGTATTTTACATGGAGCGACTGCCTATCTGACCTCCACAACCCAATTACTTACGACTTACGATACCCCTTGATAAGACTGGTTGTCAGACTTTCGCGCTTCTGACTACCCGTAACGACTGCCAAAGACCCACAAATGACAGCCGGGACCAACGCTTGGGAGCCCGTGCTAGCGTCGAGGCGTTGAGCATCAAAAAATTTGGATGACTTTCTAAAACTTTGTAAAATTGTTGTTATCTAATTGCAGGAAATTATGGGAACGGACTCATCCTGACACCATCAAGAAACCACTGTCTCCAATGCCATATGAAAAGGTAATTTTATTTATTCATCTCTCTGTAAACAATAGTTACTACATTATTTAAAGACATAAAAAATATGATTAGTTTATGTTCTTTTCTTCTTCTTTTCTGTACCTCGACCGTTCGTGTGTCACGGCTTGGCGCCAAAAATCAGGTTCCTGTGGCATTCTTAAAGATTCCTGAAAAGAAAGTCTACAGTTATCTTGTATTGAAACTGTTTTTAGGATTGCGTACCTCAAAAGGAAAAAACGGAACCCTTATACGAACGCTTTGTTGTCCGTCTGTCTGTCAAGACCCTTTATTTTGGGAACGTGTGAAGGTATCGAGTTGAAATTAAAACCATATACTCAGGTCCCTTGAAGCTGTGAAAAAATCAAACTTCTAAGTTAACATAAAGATACGGCCGTTTATGCCGCAAAAAACTTATATTTAGACACTCTCAAGGGAATTGAAATTTATAGGGTACTTCCCGTTGACCTAGAATCACGAAATTTGGCAAGAAGCAAGGTCATGTAGCACAAGTAAACGAAAAAATCTGAAAATCGTAAATTTGTAGTTACATTGAAAAAAAAACCGTGATAAACTATTTACATACCTACCTGCAAATTTGTACGGAACCCTCGGTGCGCGACTCCCGACTTGCTCTTGACCGGTTTTTTTTTTTTTCAATTTCCAGTTCCCAATCCAGCAAGCGTCAGAATACCGCTACCACGACCACAACAACTTGAGTACAAAGAACAAGAGTAACGCGACGGAACGGAAGAAGACAGAACTGAACAAGAAGAATGTGTACCCTGAGCGGACGGTGGAAGTTCAGCAGGATATGTGCTCGAAGGTCGAGGAGAATATGAAGTTTGACTGCTTCCCACAAGGATCTGCTAATGAAAAGGATTGTGTTAAACGAGGTAGGTGGAAATTGTGTTTTACTGGCTTTCGCCCGCTGCTTCGCCCGTGTGGCGGTCGACAATTATACGACAGGAACATACTACTGCAATATAATGTATTCCAGGTCATGGTCTAGCCAAATTTCTTCGAAATCCGTTCTGCTGTTATGGATTGAAAGATAACATACAGACATAGTTACTTTCGCATTTATTATTTACTAGCTTTTGTCCGCGTCTTCGTCCACATAGAGATCGAGAATTATCACGGGAACATACTACTGGCATATAAGTATCAAAATCAAAATATCAGTTTATGCGTATCTTTATAGTTAAAATATTTATTCCTCAATGTTCATGATTGCACCAACCACTGTTTGTCTCTGCATCACCCAAAGGTTGACTGGTAGAAAATGCCTATGGCATTAAGTGCGCCTCTGTACATTTATGTGCTTGAAGTATTAAATAAATAAAATATTTCACATACACCCACACGGGCACTTATGAAACGTCAGAAGCTAGGTGCACGGTCCCAATTGGTCGTTTCCTATGGAGAAGACCCGGCAAGAAACTCCATGGTTACTCTTTAAAAAATAATTGGCTTTTACAATGCCTGATTTTCCAAACGCGTTCAGCCGTTTTAGCATGAAACCGTAACAAACAAACTCACTTTTCCATTTATAATATTAGTTAGGAATACCTTTCTGAAGTAATTCTCCAAGTATTGGCTGATTTCATAAAGTAGTTGAAGTCCTTATGTAAGTTTATTAAAACACAATAGGTTGAAAAAACATAACAGGATTCATTTAATAGAAATTGACTGGGAAAAGTGAAAACCTAATATCGATTTTTTGCATATTATTATACAACATTATTTTTAGTATATGCGAAACCCGAAACACGTGCCTAGTATTTTTATGTAAAGAATCTATGTACAAAATTCTAAAACTGTATCATGAAAAATCACAAAGTTTTAAGCTTGTTAAGTTACCTGTTTGTCCGTACCCGTAACCCGCGCCTCTCGCGCCGCGACGTCTTGCGCTCATTGATAATAGTGCTTAGGTACCTAACCGTTCGGCGCGGAGATGGGATAACCTACTATGGCTGATTTTAGAGTCGCGCTGACCGCACGCTGACCGTCGGCGCTGACAGCCGAAACGTATGAAACGCACGCGCTGATAGCTACGCGTTATTCTAAAACGCTCCCTTGAAGTTCATACGTTTGAGGCTGTCAGCGCCGACGGTCAGCGTGCGGTCAGCGCGACTCTAAAATCAGCCTTAGTGTCGCTCGGTGTTCAACTTTTAAACTTTTTTAAATATTTTTGAGACAAAATACAGGGTTATTGGTAAAACATTGACAACCTCTTAAGAGGTCATTGTACTCATCATTATGAAAAACTTCTACTATGGGACCAAACCTGAAATCGCGAAAAAAAATATCAGCTTTCCCTACATTTTGACGAGTCATCCGAACATAAATGTAGGGAACAGCTGATTTTTTTCGCGATTTCAGGTTTGGTCCTCGTCAAAATGTAGGGAAAGCTGATATTTTTTTTTGGCGATTTCAGGTTTGGTCCCATAGTAAAAGTTGTTCATAATGATGAGTACAATGACCTCTTAAGAGGTTGTTAATGTTTTACCAATAACCCTGTATAAAGTAACCAGACTCCAAGTAAACCAAGGATACAATGCAGTGCAAATTATCATTCTTGTCTGAAGGAAATAGTTACCTTGCGCCTAATGCCTTGAAATTGTTTTCATGCTTGACCTTAGCTATCAGAATACTTAAACACTAACAGATTTCCACACGCATGTATTATGTAATCACTTGTATCCTCTAAAAGGTATTAGATAATTATAATCTAATTTATAAATATTTATTAGGTAGCTTCTGGAGGGGTCCGTGGCTAAATGATAACAGCCGCACAGGTCGATCGATCAGCTACGCTTGCCGCGGTTGGTCTGTGGATGGGTGACCATCTTTACATACCGAGACCACTCCGTGCCTCGGAAAGCATAAAGGTTGACTGGTAGAAAATGTCTATGGCATTAAGTCCGCCTCTGTTCATTTATGTGCTTGAAGTATTAAATAAATAAATAAAGCATGTTAAGCTATTGGTCCCGGCTATCATTCGTGGATCTTTGACACTCGTTACGGGTAGTCAGAAGCCCGGAAGTCTGATAACGAGTCTTACCAAGGGGTATCGTATTACCTAATAACTGAGTTGTGGAGGTCAGATAGGCAGTCGTTCCATGTAAAATACTGGTATTCAGCTGCATTCAGTTAGACTGGAAGCCGACCCCAACATAGTTGGGAAAAAGGCTAGGCAGATGATGATATTAGGTACTAACTTCTGTCCGTGACTTCTTCCGCGTGAAATTTCACCCTCTCCCTATTAACCCTCTTAGGGGTGGAATTTCGAAAAACCCTTTCTTTGTGGATATCTACTCTTCACAAAGAACACACCCTCCAAATTTCTTGTCTCTAGGACCAGCGGTTAAGGCTATGCGTTGATATATCAGTCAGGACTTTGAATTTTATAAACAGGCTCCCATTAAAATAGATGGATAAATTTTAACACAAAGCTCAGTACGTCTAACTAAAGATATCCAAGCAAAAAAAAACACTGATTAAAGTAATTTTATTTTGACCTAAAATAATAAAGTGTATTTTCGTTAGATGATTATTTTTCTTATAAGTATCTATGCGTTTCTCTCATATATTTTTTTACCATCGTCCTTATTTTGGTGGTCTGAATGATTTCTAAAAGTTTGTCCATCTATTTTAATGGGACCTTATACATACATGTTCTGTAAACCGCAATGCATCTCGTGTTTAATTGACCTTCATGTTAGGACTGCCTTGCGGTTATAATGTATGGCTTATGCTAAAGTATGCATATACATAGCAAATGATGAAGACGATATCTCTTTCCAGCAATTTTACTGATAAAACTGTATTTTTATGACATACGCATTTACGGGTTGTACAGTCACGTGCACTAATATGTCAACACTTGGCAACTTTCAATTGCGATTTTTTCACCAAATACCAAATGCAAAGTTGAAATACGACACTTTACATAAACCTATAGGTTCGAAAATACTATAACATACAATTTCATTCAAAAATAAAGGAGAAAATCGCCTTTGAATAAAGTCAAGTGTAGACATACTTATGCTCGTGACTGTACGTAAGCACCATGACGTGGAATGCAGATTTCAGCCTGCGGAATAATTGCGTAACACACTATCACTAGTGCAATGGCTATCATTTTGAAAGTTCCACAACATTAATTGCGTTTTTTACGTTGTTGAGCATACCTATACATTTTTCGAACGAATGAAACAATGGATTAGCATTAGCAGTATTCAAATGATTCAGATTGACATTGATAGTGTGTTGTGTTACCCATTTGGGGTACTGTTTTACCAATTTAGCTGACAGACAGTCGCTTTCGCGTTATATGATTTAAAAAAAATTACAAAAAAAAACTGGCCAAGTGCGAGTCGGACTCGCACACGAAGGGTTCCGTACCACAAGGCAAAAACGCCGAAAAAAACATGTTTGTTGTATGGGAGCCCCCCTTAAATATTTATTTTATTTTGTTTTTAGTATTTGTCGTTATAGCGGCAACAGAAATACATAATTTGTGAAAATTTCAACTGTCTAGCTATTGCGGTTCTTGAGATACAGCCTGGTGACAGACAGACGGACAGACAGACAGACAGCGAAGTCTTAGTAATAGGGTTCCGTTTTTACCATTTGGGTACGGAACCCTAAAAAAAACAACCGACTTTCAAAAAATACACTACAAAGTGAAAAATAACTTTAATTTCGAAAGTCGGTGTCTTTGGATCTGTTTTAGTTTTTTTGCTACCGACTTCCGAAATTAAAGTTATTTTCACTTTGTAGTGTTTTTTGGAAGTTGGTTGATTTTTTTTGGAAAAAGTTTTTATTTTCCACTTTTTAGTGGGTCATTTTGTAATTTATCTAAGTTACAATACTCGTAGCCTAATGTCAACTGCTCATCACCTTTTACAAAAAATATTGCTTTTCCCGATGCAGGGACGTTAATTGTTGAAAAGTTCTCCTAGTAAGAACCAGGAGAACTGGATTTAATTGAGAAGTCACCATCAGCTCCACTTCACCATACGCATTGTAACGAGCATAAATTGCTTAGCAACACACACATTAAAGTACCTAATCGAATCGCAACCCGTGAAATACTAATTATTGAGTAGTTCCGATGGCCATCTGTGGTCTTCATCATCAGTTCCACTTCACCAAATGGTGCTTTCTGAGAGGAAATGCACAAGTTACTATAAAAAAAAAGTTATTTGAAAAAATCAAAAAACCCGACTGCGGTAAAAAACTTAAGTTAAAAGAAACTGAAAAGCTAAAAACAAGCCCATTTTAAATTAAATAAAAGTTGGAAGCAGGCGGGACCCATTTGAATTAGAAAATACAATAAAAACTGGCCAAGTGCGAGTCGGACTCGCACACGAAGGGTTCCGTACCACAAGGCAAAAACGCCGAAAAAAACATGTTTGTTGTATGGGAGCCCCCCTTAAATATTTATTTTATTTGAATTTTATTATTTATTATTAAAGTTAAAATACAACTGAATATTTTGTGAATATTTCAAGTGCCTACCTGTTGCCATTTTTGATATCGAGCAAAAAAGGGCAAAAAAATCGCGTTTGTTGTATGGGAGCCCCCCTTAGATATTTAATTTATTTTGTTTTTAGTATTTGTTGTTATAGCGGCAACAGAAATACATAATTTGTGAAAATTTCAACTGTCTAGCTATCGCGGTTCTTGAGATACAGCCTGGTGACAGACAGACAGACAGACGGACAGACGGACAGACAGCGAAATCTTAGTAATAGGGTTCCGTTTTTATACGGAACCCTAAAAATGGTGTGGGTCCCGCCTGCTTCCAACTTTTATTTAATTTAAAATGGGCTTGTTTTTAGCTTTTCAGTTTCTTTTAACTTAAGTTTTTTACCGCAGTCGGGTTTTTTGATTTTTTCAAATAACTTTTTTATTTCCAGCTTTTTAGTTTACAAATTTGAAAGATTTCGCAGACGATTTAGTTCTTGGTAGGTGTTTTTTTGCGATTTGTCACTTCGAATTGCTTTTAAGTATATATGTTGTATATATATTTGTAATCACCTTTTAAAACCCTTTATTTTGATACCCCACTCGATAGGTTTAAAAAAATTAAAATTAAAATTTAATATGGCGTCCAGTAGTCGCCATATTGAATTTTCACTAACGTCATGTCTTTAGTAACACTCGCCGGACTAAGAGGAATCGATTAACGTGTGAATCATAAAAATCGGCCCAGGCGTTTGGTCTGTATAGTGCTTCAAAGGAATATATAAACATACATACATACATACATAGGCTGATGAACACATTACCACTCCTTTGCGTCGCGCAGTCGGGTAAAAATACCCAAATCGCTATAGGTGTGCCTATAACATTTGAGGGTTTCCTTAGATTTCTATTGGATTCGATCATCAGATTCCGACTTGGTGACAATTGGACCTCCTCGAGACCATACCCTTTCAAACAAAAAAAGAATTTTTAAAATAGGTACAGCAGAATTGACGGAGAAATCGTTGAACATACATTAAAAAAAAAAACATAAAGTCGAACATAATAACCTCCTCCTTTTTGGAAGTCGGTTAAAAAGTTATAATAATGTTTGAAGTTGTGTAGGATTTAAAGTAATTTTTCCATTTTATTTGTTTACATTTTTGGCAAATAAACCGCGAATGCAGATTACCTAAGTCCAAACCATCAAATAAACCGCGAATGCAGATTACCTAAGTCCAAACCATCAAATAAACCGCGAATGCAGATTACCTAAGTCCAAACCATCAAATAAACCGCGAATGCAGATTACCTAAGTCCAAACCATCAAAAACCTTTACCATTCCAGGTTGCTGCTGGAAATCCTCGGACACCCAAGGAGTTCCATACTGCTACTACCCCTCGCATTTCGACTCGTTCCGCTTCGTGAATATGACAGAGGATAAACACGGCATGAATGTGTATATGGAAAAGATGCGGCCTTCGGGATATCCGGGAGATTTTGAAGTTGTTAGGATGGACATCAAGTATCTGTCGGATGATGCACTGCAGATAAAGGTGGGATCATTATGTTGTATTGTTAGTAGTATAGTTACTGATATTCTATTTAAAAAAATAATCCAGAATATAATAAGTTGAGTTTGGTGAAAAACAAATAAGGATCGAGTGAAATAAGTATGGTGTCCCTAACGAAATGGGAAAGTTCTGCCACCGAATGACCATACCTATTTCTGCCATTAAAGAAAGTTGCTGTGTTCTTGGGTTTTATGGTTACCGTAAAACCCTTCAAATTGAAACAGAAACTTTTAAACTAAAATAACATTAGACTTTTCAACTTTGTCCCTCAGGCCGTCTATGTATGTATAGAAAAACGAATCTTCGTTGGAACTTTTTAATGGCTTTTTATTTTACTATTCTGTTTCCGTACAGACAAAATTAATAATATCATGTTTAACTTTGGATGTATTATTTCAAACAGTGGAGTAATACTCTCCCGAAATTTGTATGGAAAAAATATCGACTAGTGGCACCTTAAAAAAAACTTATATTTGATATTATATTGGATCGTATAAGCTGGATTGCCAACACATGAATACATAAAGTTTTCAGAATGATTAAAATCCGATGTGAGATACAAACCTTACAGATATATGACGCTGAACACAAGAGGTTCGAGCCGATGCAGCCAGAAATAACGATGGTGTCGAAACCTCTATCGAAGAAGAAGTACCGCGTGCAACTAAACGGGTCTCTCATCGGGTTCAAGATCATCAGGAATTCTGATAATGTTACTATGTAAGTTTTAGTGTACAGTCAACAAAAGAGATAAGTATGCAGGATTGTCGGATTTAATTTGATAAATGAGCTGTATGTGTTCTGTTAATAAAATTAAATTTTATTCGAGAACATCCATCGGTTTCTTACTAAACTTGAACTATATCCGACGATCCTGCATACTTATCTCTTTTGTTGACTGTACACTAAAACTTGTTGTCCTAAGAGCTTGTCCAGAAAGGGCGAATTCGCCGCGATTCTCTCGTGCGTATTACGCGCGACCGTTGCGTCCAGAAGGAGCTTACCAACATGAAAACATGGAGCTGAACGCTCTGGAGTTCGCGCGTCAACTGGACGCAACAAGGAGTCTCTAGTATCTCGGTTCGCGAGCAATACGTGCGAGTCGTGAGTCTAGCGAACTGCACGCGACTTACGCGCGTATTTTGAAATCGCGCGATGTTTATGGACGCGATGGATTGGCGCCTAGTATCTCGTTAACGCGCGAATAAAATCGCCCAAAACGTTTCGCGGACGAATCCGCCCCTACTGGACAAGGTCTAAGTGTTTTTTGTGTGAAAGCTATGTTTCGAATTTGTCGATGCACTTATTTACAGAATTTTCAAGCCATAGTATCAAATTCTAATGACTAAACAAATGCAGCTTAACCTCGCAGTTTAACCATCCTGATACTGCAACCTGTTACCATTTATCAACAAGCCTTAAAAAACGTTCATACATTTACCATTTATTCCCCATTTCCAGTGTAAACACCCAAGACATAGGCGGTCTGATCCTCTCAGACAAGCTGCTCCAAATATCGGCCGTTCTACCGACCAGTCACTTGTTTGGACTTGGAGAGAAGCGATCCAGATTCATGAACAACGTCAACTGGAATACTTTCGCTATTTTCAATAGAGATCGAGCGCCTACTGAAGGGGTGAGTAGACTGTGGGAGGTAGAATGTATTGGTTTTATGTTCTATATTTAAAAGGGACCTTCATTTTCCTAGCTAGATCTTCTACCACAGGGGCCGTATTACGAAGTATTATTGTCATCTTGATTCCAGTGCGAAAAAGGGATAGCGCTATCGTCCATGTATAGCTCCGTCTCTCTCTTACACTGGAATCATGATGGCATTAGTTCGTCATAATACTGCAGCTGGTCTGCTGATCTATTCTGTGAAAATCTCACTGTGAAGACTTAGGCTGCATTCCGGATTATGCCATAATCGCTCAAGCGTTCACATCAATAATTTGCGTTCCGATTTAGATATCACGATTATGACAGCTGAGCGCTCATGAATGTGCTCACAGTGCTCGCTTAATGCAGAGAGAGAGCAAAGAGCAGTGGTATCGGCTCGGTCGTAGGTTCGAACCCAGACAGGCGCTTTACTTTGTGTAAATTATTTCATCACCACTGCTCTCAAAACGGTGAAGGAAAACATCGTGAGGAAACCGACATATCCTAGAACCGAAAATTCGAAGACATGTGACATCTACCAACCCGCACTGGGCCCGCGTGGTGGATTACGGCCCACTCCCTCTCACAGAGAGGAGGCCTGTATCCCAGCAGTGGGAACATTATAGGCTGATTATGATGACATGTATATCGTACTAGCTTCTGTCCGCGACTTTCAAATTCAAATTTCACCCTCTCATGGGGGGAGGGTGAAATTTCACCCTCTAGGGGTGGTCTTTCGAAAAACCCTTTCTTAGTGGATACCCACTCCTCACAAAGAACACACACTCCAAATTTCATGTCTCTAGGACCAGTGGTTTAGGCTGTGCGTTGATATATCAGTCAGTCAGTCAGGACTTTGAATTTTATATGTATAGATTAGGGCCAACATGTAAATATAGATTTAACTTGTGTAAATATAATTGTCACTTTAAGGTAGAATATTTTTGGGACACTTGCTTGTGGATAGTAGCGGAATCTTGATCTGGGAACGAGATTAAAAGAATATCGATCTCGCATTTTGGAGATAACAGTATAAAGCCCGTTGTACTGTACAGACTCACATCAAGCTACCCGAAACTGTCAAATTTTCCCAATCAATGTTGAACCTTATGCTTTAGCGATAAAGTTGAAAATCTATTAAAGAAATTTGACAGATTGTAGTAGCTTGATGTGTTGGCGTGACAAAGGGTCTAAAAGCTAAAAATCTTTCTTTCTCTACTTTGCTTTATACACGGATACTTTTTTCAAAATTCTATAAAAGAAAATATGTTTATCTAGACAAGGCGGTGTGTAATATCGGACTTTTACTGACTACTTCATCACAGGATCTTCAATGGAACCCTCAGTAGCCCATTCTGTCTAACCCTCACTTACTATACAGGAAGATTTTTTTATCACTATCCATATTTTCACAGGTTGTTCTACCCACAGATATAGATATACCTAGATAACGCAAGAGCAACTACACAAGAGCAAAAATTGCACCAGCTTACGATTACAAATCGTAAGCCGCCCTTTCGCGCTCAGTCCCGTGTACTGCTGGCTGGGTAAGTGTGAGCGAGAGCGCGAGCTTGTGACGTCATAGTAGGTAGTCAAAAAATGGCACGCTTGGTTTTCATACAGTTCGTGATACTTGCGTTATCTAGGTATATCTATATCTGTGGTTCTACCCATGAATATGAACAACTTTCACTATGAGACCACCTCTGACATCACGAAAAAAAAATCAGCTGTTTCATACATTTTGGTAACTGCTACTTGACCATAGTGAAAGTTGTTCATATTCATGGGTAGAACAACCTGTAAAAATTTGGATGGTGATAAATAAATCTTGATGTATTTTCACTATCGTACCTCTAGGTGAATCTATACGGCACGCAGCCGTTCTATCTGGCAGTGGAACACGACGGCAAGAGCCACGGGATGCTTCTGCTCAATTCTAACGCTATGGGTATGGTTATACACTTACCCCCTTACTAATTAACGTTACACACCGATATCTCTCTTTCATTCGTCAGTAATTTGACTTTAGAAAGAAGAAGACAAAGCGTTGTATAACTATACAGACGCTATACAATGTTTATTAGTAAGGGGGCTTGTAAATATATAAAAGTACACGTAGTTACTAGTTGTAGTAGTTTGGTTTTTAGGTTAAGCTACGCTTGCCGCGGTTGGTCTGTGGATGGGTGACCATCTTTACATACCAAGACATCTCCGTGACTCGGAAAGCTCGTTAAGCCATTGGTCCCGGCTGTCATTCGTGGATCTTTGACAGTCGTTACGGGTAGTCAGAAGCCCGAAAATCTGACAACCAGTCTTACCAAGGGGTATCGTATTACCCAGTAACTGGGTTGTGGAGGTCAGATAGGCAGTCGCTCCATGTGAAATACTGGTATTTAGCTGCATCCAGTTAGATTGGAAGCCGACCCCAACATAGTTGGGAAAAGGCAGGCAGATGATGATAGACATCTTGGTTATGAAAGACTCTTACGTAGTTTCCGTGGCCGTTGCAGCAACATCAAGTTTTGAGTTGAGTTACATGATTACTGACAAATGCTTACACTGACTTGACTGGTCCACTCACATCTGTGCGGTACTGTAGAGTCTTGTGTGATCCTGCCTTTAGCAGAAGGTTCTGGCTTGATATAATATTCCATTTGAACATTCAAACGAGTGTCAAATAATTTAATATGGTGTTTTTTGTTCTATAGAGTCAGTGCTAGAATTATCGTTGAATTATAAACTTGTCTTGTTAATATATTAGTTCCAAGTCAAAGGCTTTTCAATTAAAACGTGGAGGTCCCGTCCGGACCTTCACAGTACTTTCCTCAAAAGATCATTTCAGACATCCATCTAATATGGTATTCACATGATCTGACCAAGTTTATGTCTGGACTTTAAGAGACTGTGACCTCTGAGTTTGTTTCGGCCTTTCTTCTCAGAGTAGTCAGACAGGAAACGCCAACCTCATCTAGCTTATTTTTTAGTGTTCCGTAGCCAAATGGCAAAAACGGAACCCTTATAGATTCGTCATGTCTGTCTGTCTGTCTGTCTGTCTGTCTGTCTGTCCGTCCGTCTGCCTGTCTGTCTCTCCGTCCGTATGTCACAGTCACTTTTCTCCGAAACAATAAGAACTATACTGTTGAAACTTGGTAAGTAGATGTATTCTGTGAACCGCATTAAGATTTTCACACAAAAATAGAAAAAAAAACAATAAATTTTAGGGTTCCCCATACTTAGAACCGAAACTCAAATTTTTTTTTTATCAAACCCATACGTGTGGGGTATCTATGGGTAGGTCTTCAAAAATGATATTGAGGTTTCTAATATCATTTTTTTCTAAACTGAATAGTTTGCGCGAGAGACACTTCCAAAGTGGTAAAATGTGTGCCCCCCCCCCCCCTGTAACTTCTAAAATAAGGGAATGATAAAAGTAAAAAAAATATATGATGTACATTACCATGTAAACTACCACCGAAAATTGGTTTGAACGAGATCTAGTAAGTAGTTTTTTTTTTAATACGTCATAAATCGTAAACCGCAATTTACCATTCATTCAATCAACTCAAAAATAAAAAAAAACATTTAATTTCATAAACATAAACCTTATGCATAAACCCGGATGTTACGGAACCCTCGGTGCGCAAGTCCGACTCGCTCTTGCCCGGTTTTTTAATAATACGACGTGCAAAAGTGATACAGATATCTTATTTACAGTACAGTATATACAATTTGATTTCACATTTTTCTGTACTGCAAGCTGGCCACACAAGTGCATGCAGTGTTACCAGCCTTGATAACAGCCTGTCTAACGAAGACTGACTGTCATTTTTAAACAAAATAGTTGGAAATAACATTATTTCCAGCAAAATTTTAAATTACTACTAACAGTGTTGAGGAACTGCTTTCTAACAAATTTTCTATTTCTATATCATAGTTACTGAGGCGATTCATGCTTTGTAAATACTTTTGAATGTAGGCTACGAATAATAAAAGTCAAGAAATGTAACTCAAGTTCAAAAATGGCACCTCGCAAATGCTTACCGCGGTGGGCGTTGCCGAAAAGGCCACCCCGCACCAGAACAAATCACTTCGCTTGCACGCTTTACGCGAGCGCAGCTGATTGGCTTATTTGCATGTGTGTTCTTTCGTTGGAATACTCGAGTAATTTTGTCAATGTAGTGAAGTTTGGAGCCGAATTTCTCGTTGATTTTGTTCATAGTTATGCTTCCTGACTTTTTATTATTCGTAGAATGTAGGTAATATTAGTGTGTAAAAACCTACTTATGTACAACTTATTAAACTGCCATCTTCAAATACTACTAATATATTATTGTAAATAATTTACAGACATAGTCTTACAACCGACGCCTGCCATTACCTACAGAACAACAGGAGGCATACTAAATCTCTTCGTATTTCTGGGGCCTTCGCCTAAAGACGTGGTAGCACAGTACACTGAGCTGGTCGGAAGGCCCTTCATGCCTCCTTATTGGTCGCTTGGATTCCATCTATGCAGGTAGGTTATTTTTTGTTAAAGTGGTTATACTGTGTAGTCAGCCCCGCTACTAATCGACATTAATTAGCTATTTTTTGACTTGAATACGTCCTTAAAATTGCTTCCATAGTGGGAGGCAAGTCACAAAAACCAATGATAACAAAATCGGGGATATAGTTTGGTGTTGCAGCTTCATATCTATCATCCCCATCCTAAATTCAATTACACCATTAGATAGCTACAGGATCTAAGAATTCATTACGCCAAGTGTGACGCATCGCGCGCTGTGGAGGGGGAAGTGCCGCCATTTTGAGGTAATTTTGCTGCGTATTGAGATTTTCACTTAGTATAACTTTTGACTCGGAAAAGCTACGACGTTCGTTTAAGTTTCAATCGTCACCTCTCGTCAAAATCTATCGATTGTGTACAAAACATTAGTGTAAAATACTGACAGTAAATGTAATGTGTTAAAATAATATCAAAAATATATAATGTCGGCGGCATATACGCGTCAAAAAGCTAATTACAGAGATCGTATATGTTTAGAAAGGGCTTCTCAAGAGCAATCGAATGGTACCAATAAAACACCATAAATGACCGAGTTAAGCAGTGCCGGGAACGTAAAAGAATGAATGCGGCCGAGCGGATCAACCCCGTTACGTAAACGTATTCACATACAACACACGGCCGTGTCCATGACACAGCCACATCCCATTTTTTTTAAACGAAATATTCTATTGTCGATTTGTTGGTGCTCTACGAGAACATAAGAATAGGTCTTACCGAGATGCTATTTCGAAAAAGATAAGGTGTCAATTTACACACTGAATCCGAGCAAACATTTGCGTGGGCATTCCCTAAAGCTATGGGAAAATTAAAAAAAAAGCCCTTTCTGAAGCAATTATTTTCTAACCGAGTTGTAACAAACAGCACGGAATAGGCTCCCGGGAAATGTTGTGACGGCTTCCACACTGAAATGCTTCAAGAATCGACTGGATAGATTAGATATCTCCATGCTATACGGTACAGACGCATCAGCAAATTCACACCAAATAATAAATAATTTTATAATAATAATAATAATTTAATTGTTCAAACATGAGTGCTCCCATTTGGTTTGCACCAAATACCAAAAACCTTAAGACGCACACCGCACTGCGTTTTGTTTTTCCGTTATTAATTTGAGTTTAAGCATTCGTCACAGTGTCACTTTTACTTCGATATGTATTGTTTTCCTTTTATTTTTAGGCACCTTGTTTTTTTTTAATACTATATTAATGTAGGTAATTGGTTATCATCGCCAGTGCGCCAAATAAATGGTTTATCTATCTATCTAGTACATGCATACAAAATAAATTGTCAGCAAGCAGGAGATATAATAACAAAAAAAAAACAGATCAGGGAAAATATTCTGCAGTTACATACATTCACACACACTCTCCTACACTTTTGAGTTGCATTCCCTTCTTCTCCTGTCTACCTAAAATACATGTTTAAGAAAAAATACATACTAATATAAGTAAGATACATATATACAAAGTAAGATATTAAATAAACACAAACATGGCAAACTGACACACTTCACAAGTTTTGTGTATTTTATAAGATTCCTTATAGCTGATCACTGTCTCTTTAAGATACAGGTCACCCTAGTTTAAGCGGCAGGGCTCACCCAATTCATGTACAGACCTTGTGGTTACAGCACAATTATGTAGTATCTGTTTTTACTCTTATGCCTACTAGTTGTAATCTAATTGTACTATAACAACTTATGTATTTTCTCGTCTGTAACTTATTATTTGTATCTAATAAATTATTATTATTATTCTTTTTTTATGGTCCCCAAATCAATGAAGTCTTAAAATAGTAATGAAATAATTTGCATTGTCATAAAAGTTGTCTTCCATTTTAGGTTCAACTACAACACAGTAAATGCTACCAGAAACGTGTGGAAAACAAACAGGGATGCTGGTATACCATTTGTAAGTATCTAATGCAAACCAATACTTACCACTATTATTGTAAACTAGCAGCGCCCCGCGGTTTCACCCGCATAATTTTTAATTATTTTATTTTTCGATTGTTGTTTTCTTACTATTTGCTGTACTCTGGACGCTTTTGACGCGTACGTCTTTTTTTACATCACACATAATTATAAATTCAACATTAATGATGTAACTAATATTTTTTGTAAAAATGTAATTTAAAAGAGTGTCCATGGAGTTTCTTGCGCCACGCTTTGGAATGCTTCATATTTTCTGACTGACCGACTTCTTGACAATTCAAAAGTAAATGGTTTAATTGAAATAAATGCTTTGAGTTTGAGTTTAAGTGTCGATCCCCTGGGAATATCGGGATAAAAAGTATCCTATGTGTTATTCTGATGTATAAGCTTTATTACTGTAAAGTTTCATCAAAATCCGTTTAGTAGTTTTAGCGTGAAAGCGATTACAATATTAGTAGGAAGAATATGAAAGGACCTATGGACAAGGCAGGTTCTGCTTCATTTATCAAAATATTCACATTAAAACGTCCCCTTTCTTCCAGGACGTACAATGGAACGATATAGACTACATGCACGATCACAACGACTTCACGGTCGACCCCAAGCGGTTTGCCGGCTTATCAGAGTTCGTGAAGGAGATACATGCCGAGGGAATGCACTATATGATGATTATTGGTGAGTGTTTTTAACCGACTTCCAAAAAGGAGGAGGAGGAGGGGGGAGGATATGTTCGACTTTATGTGTTTTTTTGTGTATGTTCACCGAATTCTCCGTCAATTGTGGGTCTATTTTGAAAATTCTTTATTTGTTTAAAAGGGTGTGCTCTCGAGGTGGTCCCATTGTCACCAAGTCGGAATCTGATGAGGGAATCCTATGGAAATCGTGGGAAACCCTCAAATTTTACACTGCAGACCCACCGTACCCCTGGCCGTACCCCTGGTGGTACGGTGGGTCTTTTAAAGTTAAACGGTACCACCAGGTAATAGTGTTGGAACACTAGTTAAAACCACTTTTGACAACAACAATTGTATTTAATAATTTTATTCATAATTTTTTACGGAAAAAATCTTAAATACAATATAGGTACCTTTTTACCGACTTCACAAAAAGGAGGAGGTACTATGCTCGGATGTTTGTATGTTTTTTTTTGTATGTTTGTTCATCGAATACTCCGCCAATTGTCGACGGATTTTCAAAATTCTTTTTTTGTTCGAAAGTAGATAGTTCTGAGGTGGTCCCACTATCACCAAGAAAGTTTCGTCGGTGCTCCATGGTCCAATTCAAATTTGACCAATTGGACTGTGGGGAAAATGACATGTTTCCATAGTCCAATTAATGATAAATGATAAATGATTTTATTTTTGTAAGTAGGTTTGTACAAACACTTTTACACGTCAATCATGTTTTTTTAAAACTAGATGAGGTCGGCGTTTCCTATCTGACTACTCTGAGAAGAAAGGCCGAAACAAACTCAGAGGTCACAGTCTCTTTTAAAGTCCAGACATAATTCCACGCGCGCCTCAAAGAGATGTCAGCATCGAGGAGGGGCCCCTTAGGGCCGAAGCCTGCCGGGTCAGCGGGATTGTCCGAAAGGGTTACCGCTGGCCCGGAACATAAAGGGCTAAGGAAGGAACACGGGTGGGTTTTAGTCAGTAAGAGTCTGACACTCCCTTCCGCTCCACCCAGAGCGGGAGGAGTCATTTGATGATTTCCCATCCTCAAAAAAAAAAAAAAAAAGACATAATCTTGGTCAGGTTATATGAAGACCATGTAGATCGATGTCTGAGATGGTCTTTTGAGGAAAGAACCACACCGATTGAGAGGACCTGTCCAGTCAGTGAACGCATTTGTCAGAAATCGTGCAGTTCAACTCAAGACTTAAGGAGCTCAACGATTCGACGAACAATACCAAAGAAAGGACATTTGGGTAGGCCACATAAATTACTCAAACTGCCAGACCATGAGAGAAAAAAAATAAAAACAAGTAATAGAACAGAGAGAAAAATAAAACATAAAAAATTGTTAAAATGACCCACATCGTCTTCACATTCACAATTCACAATGTAAAAAAAATATATATATATAATACTTTACAAAATAAGCAAATGTCATTGTTTATAAAAAAATCATTAATGTCAATGTGTATAAAAAAAAAGTCATTCAAAATGCAGAAATTTGAAGCAGCTCAATCCCAAGCCTTTTTGTCCTCAATATAATCTTTAACGGTATAAAAGGCTTTCTGGCACAACTTACGTTTAATGAATGATTTGAATTTATTGAGGCTTAGATCTTGAACGTGGCTTGGTAGCTTATTATAAAAGCGTATACATTGGCATCTGAACGAGCCACCTATTTTTTTGAGCCTTGTTGTAGGTACAACAAATTTGTGTTTATTTCTAGTATTTATATTATGGATATCACTGTATTTTTTAAACAATTTTATGTTTTTATGGGCATATAAAAGATTTTCATAAATATACTGAGAAGGCACAGTCATTACATTAATCTCTTTAAATTTGTCTCTGAGAGAGTGTCTCGGACTTAATTTATAAATTGATCGAACAGCTCGCTTCTGTAAAACAAAGATAGTCTGAATATCGGCGGCATTTCCCCACAATAGAATACCGTACGACATTACACTATGAAAATAGCTAAAGTACACTAAACGGGCAGTCTCTATATCAGTTAAATTACGAATTTTTCTAACAGCATATGCTGCGGAACTTAGCTTTTTTGACAATTTATCTATATGTGGACCCCACTGAAGCTTAGCATCCAAAGTTATGCCCAAGAATACTGTGTTGTCTTCAGGATTCAATTCCTCGCCCTTTATCAACACATTAGTTTTCACCTGCCTAACGTGGGGTAGCGTAAACTTAATGCATTTGGTTTTTTTCTCGTTTAAAAGCAAATTATTAACATTGAACCAGTGGACTACTTTCGAGATCGCGCTATTTACATCGTCAGTAACCAACTGCTGACGTTTAAGTTTAAACAAAAGAGAAGTGTCATCTGCAAACAACACTATATCATGATTATCCTTTATGAGGTACGGCAAGTCATTAATATAAATAAGAAACAAGAAAGGACCAAGAATTGAGCCCTGTGGGACTCCCATTGTTACTATAGATCCGGGTGATCTTTTTCCATTAACGTCAACGCTCTGAATCCTTTTACTCAAGTATGAAGTAAGAAGATCCAGAGCAGTGTTTCGGATCCCGTAGTGGCGGAGTTTCCTGATTAACGTTTCGTGAAGAACGCAATCGAATGCCTTGGACAAATCACAAAAGATGCCCAAGGCATCGCATTTATCTTCCCATGCATTATAAATATGTCCTAAAAGTTCAACACCAGTAGTTGAACGACCCCTTGTAAAACCGAACTGTTTGCTATGTAATAATTTATGTTTATTAAAAAATCTTTGCATTTGGTCTAAAATTAATTTCTCAAAAATTTTACTAAAGGTAGGTAGTACAGAAATAGGTCTATAATTTGTGGGGTCTGATGTACTACCTGATTTAAACAAAGGTATTATTTTACTATTTTTCATAAGGTCAGGAAACTCCCCATTGTCAATACAACTATTAAAGATAAGAGCTAGAGTAGGTGCCACAATGTCAATAATAGACTTAGCTACTTCTACAGAATTACCCCACAGATCTGCAGTCTTTTTTACATTTAAAGTGTGAAAGGTTTTAATTATATCTCTACAGGTAATATATTCAAAATTAAATTCCGAATCGCAACCATTAACATTTTCCTTAAGCAAAGACTCAGCAAAAGAAGGTGATGAGTTTAGTGATTTAGTAGTTGAAACGGGAATATCTGAAAATAAATTTTCAAATGCCTCGGCGACTTGTGAGTCTGATTTTATTATGTTGTCATTAATAGACAGGCTGTAGTCAGTATTTCGGTTACTAGATCTTCCCGTTTCACTACTAATAATATTCCAAGTCGTTTTAATTACATTACTGCTGTTTTTAATCTTTGAACCCAAATAGCGTGACTTGGCCACATAACAAACTTTTTTAAATAATTTTGAATAATTTCTAACATACAAATTAAATTCATCAGTGTTAATATAAGTCCTTTCATTGTACAATTCATAAAGCCGTGTTCTACTTTTATGAATACCAATGGTAGCCCAATCACTGAACGATGCATTGCTATTAACTGAGATAGTCTTGGGAATAAAGGTGGAATCAAATTGTTTACAATATACATTAAAAAAATTATCATAAAGTTGATTAGGATCAGCATGATTAGATAAAACTGGTAGTTTATTAATGAGTTTACCTTTAAAAGCCTCCAAGCGACTTGCAGTTTTGGGGTTAACAGTGATATCCTTTTTAGCCACTTTTTTGTTTAGGTTTTGAATAGTTATCCTTTGCCCGCAATGATCAGAATCTAGTAAAGTTATAATTTCTTTGCGGCTTGATATAATGTCTGTATAAATATTATCTAGGCATGTGGCACTAGTAGGGGTTATTCTTGTTGGCTCCAAAAATAGGTTTAGAAGATTGTAGGACTGAAACAGACTTAAAATTTTACTACAAGAACCTGAGTTTCCTAATAAATTGACATTAAAATCACCACAAATGATAACGGACTTGTTTGAGTTACAAATCCTGTGTAACACTTCATCCATTACTTTTTCAAAGCAGTCATACAATCCTGAAGGGGGTCTATACACGCTTAATACAATAGAGTGCTCCAATTCTATACAGGCAATTTCAACTGTACGCTCAACAGATAGGCTCACAATATCTTTACGATCTTTAAATTTGAGCTGGTTACTTACTAAAATTAATGAGCCACCGTGTATAGCATTTATTCTGCTAAACGAACTACCAACCTGGTGATTATTAAAATTGAACAAGAACTGGTGGCTTTTCAGCCAATGTTCTGTTATACAAAGAATGTCAATACTATTAAAATTCATAAATAATTCTACTTCTAAATCTTTGTTCATAAATCCTTGAATATTTTGATGCACTAGGTTGATACTATTTACTGAGTTTAACTTTTTGTTTAGTTATTTTTACTATTATAGCTAGAGGTTGCCTCTATTGTCTTAATTTCTAATTTAAATTATTAACAATGTCATTAATAGTGACCAAATTATTGGTAGAAGTATTTTTTATATTGTTGCATTGCTCAAAAGAAGCAAGTTGTTTAGCCAAATTTTTGGCTGTAATAGAAAAAAAATAAGATAGCGACACAGCTATCTGTCTTTTATAATAGTCAGAGAGATAGTACATAACAATGTTATATCTATCTTTTGTCAAATAAAAATTATTACTAACATAATTGTTAATATCAACTAAATGGAACATGTTATTATTAAATGTCAAGTTATGTAATGTCATATTCAATTCAAATCTTAACCTATTTTCTTCCTGTGGCAAACTGTTACTATAAGGAAATGTAAACAACACAACTTTTCTTAAACTAAGGTTGCTCCAGTATCATAGAACTTTAGTTCTATGATACTGGAGCAGTTCTCCTTTGTTTAGATTTCCCCTATTACCCATAAAAATTAATAAAGTTGTATCCTGGGTAAAGCTACATTTAATAATTTCTTTCATAATATGAAACAAAGAACAACCAGGCATACAGTAATTTACTATTGAGTGTCCTGGATATTCATCTGTCAACAAGTGACCTAAGTCCTTACCAATCTCATCACAAAATAATACAATATCATTATTTAAAGTTTGTTTACAATGTTTATACGAACTATTAATAGAAGGAATTACCAAATCAACACAGGGCTGCAGTAAGGTGGTATTGCAAGTTGACAATGAATGGTCCGGTGTAAGCACATTAGATGGTGTCTGACAATGCTCACAGTTGTTTTTTTGTGAGTTTACTAGCTCATTCATTGCTAACACATATTCCCTCATTAGGTCTTCAGAGGTATTATATTTGTTGGTCATTGAACTAAGTTTCTCCTGTAGATGGTCAAGTTCAGATTGCAAGGTTTCTGTGTCAATTTTGTACTTCCTAGTACTCTGCTCCAAATTATAAGAATACATGTCTAATTGTTTGAGTAAATTCAACCTTTCTCTATTCAATTTAACGTTTTTGATAAAGAACTTTTGTCTTTTTACCATTTTTTGTGTTTTGACAATGTATTTATTAATTTTAATGTATTTTTTAAGTTTATTTTTACTGGTTACTACCCTCACTGAATTATATGATTACCAACTGGACTATGGAGAACAGTGGACGTAAACCAAAACTATGTTCCATTGTAACATTATAACCCTAAGTTCACACCAGTTTCCTATTCTTTAGGTTCAAAGAAGCTTTATTTTACGTTTTTTTTTTTTTTTTGTTCAGTACTTAACATGCATTGTTGCCGCATCAATTATGTACCTACCTAACTAATGAATGAGTCATTATTATGCGAGGTAACAGTTTATCATTTTCTGTCCGTCTAGTATCTTCATCAGCACAGCACTACATTCACTTCATACAGTGGTATCGTTTAACTTTAAAAGACCCACCGTACCACCAGGGGTACGGCCAGGGGTACGGTGGGTCTGCAGTGAAATTTTACGGGCATAACTATAGAAATTTGGGTATTTTTTATATTAACTCGTGCATTTGCTCTCGGAAAGCACCATTTGGTGAAGTGGAACTGATGATGAAGACCACAGATGGCCATCGGAACTACTCAATAATAAGTATTTCATGGGTTGCGATTCGATTAGGTACTTTAATGTGGTTGCTAAGCAACTTAGGCTTGTCACAATGCGTATGGTGAAGTGGAGCTGATGGTGACTTCTCAATCAGCTCCAGTTCTCCTGGTTCTTACTAGGAGAACTGCTCTACAATATAACGTCCCTGTATCGGGAAAAACAATATTTTGTAAAAGGTTATGAGCAGTTGACAAGCTATTGTAACTTAGGTAAATTACAAACTGACCCACTAAAACTTGAAAAATAAAAAACTTTTTTCAAAAAAAAAAAAAATACAACCGACCAATATAATATAATAAAAATAACACGTTTGTTGTATGGGAGCCCCCCTTAAATATTTATTTTATTCTGTTTTCAGTATTTGTTGTTATAGCGGCAACAGAAATACATCATCTGTGAAAATGTCTACTGTCTAGCTATCACGGGTCATGAGATACAGCCTGGTGATAGACAGTGGAGTCTTAGTAATAGGGTCCCGTTTTTACCCTTTGGGTACGGAACCCTAAAAAACGATTTGTGTTCCTACTAAGCTCTTTATATTGTCAAGTAACAGTACCTTCCGAAAACGTACATCCGAATAGTACCTAAAACTTAGCGCCTACTACATACTCGAAATTAATCCTTGTTTACGATACTACCTTGGCTAATAAAAAGACACAGATACCTCCATTAGAATGCTCATAAAAAACTTTTATATAAATTCTTTCCTGAAGACTGTACAAGTAAAATAATACAAGTTACTTCTTTCAGATCCCGGTGTAGGCGCTTCTGAAAAACCCGGCACCTACCCACCGTATGATCGAGGAGTAGAAATGGACATATTCGTCAAAAACTCAACCAATCAGATACTCATTGGACAGGTAAGATACCATTCTTGAAAATAAATTATTACATTTTTAACAGATAAATATCTCTAGAATTTGAAAAATATTCTAAACTTTTTAAAACTAGGACTCGCACACAAAGGGTTCCATACCACAAGACAAAAACGATGAAAAAAACACGTTTGTTGTATGGGAGCCCCACTTAAATATTTATTTTGTTCTGTTTTTAGTATTTGTTGTTATAGCGGCAACAGAAATACATCATCATCTGCATGTGAAAATTTCAACTGTCCTGCTATCACGGTTCATAAGATACAGCCTGGTGACTGACAAACTGACAGTGGAGTCTTAGTAATAGGGTCCCGTTTTATACTCTTTGGGTCATTATCATCATCATTTCAGCCGAAAGACGTCCACAGCTGGACATAGGCCTCCCCCAATTTTGGGGGGGGGGGGGGTTTGCCGTAATCGCCACGCTTGGCAGGCGGGTTAGCGATCGCAGTATGGTATGATGGTGTAATGCATAGAGAACGCTGCTGCCCATTCTCCGGCCTCCCTTAGTCGCCTCGTTAAGTCCGGCACCACACAGACTCTTTGGGTACGGAAACCTAAAAACCGTGAGTACCGTTTGAAATATGATTTCACGACCCACGTCGACCGACCGATAGACGATTACCTTTTATGTACCACATAAAAAGTCAGTTTCTCATCTTTAGACATCTAAATAATTATTGGTCATTCATGCTATGAAATACTAGAAATATTTGCAGAATGAGATTTCGTTACAAATATGTGTACAGAAACTGTTTTTTTAAATGAAATCTTTTTTGGGCGCGTTATTTTTGTTTATAAGATGGTTAAGAAAAATATCCACTTCGGATGTGTTCGGCTGTACTCGGGATGTACTCGGTTTTAATGTATATCCGATATGTCAGTGAGTGATGGCAAAGTACTCTGTTTGTGTTTTGTTTTCATTTCTGTCGGTGCTCCCGGAGTGCCTCTGTTTTTTTTTTGTTTAGCCCACTGCTGGACTGTTTAACTGTCCCACTGCCGGGCAAAGGCCTCCGCCAAGTGCTGTATACTTACAAGTTAACTGTTAAATAAATAATGATTCAATGACAACTTTGATTAATGAAAACTTTGTTGTTTCAGGTATGGAACACCGGCTACACTGTATTTCCAGACTTCACCCATCCAAACTCAAGCAGCTATTGGCTGGAGATGATGGCCAACTTCCACAAAGCTGTGCCTTACGATGGAGCTTGGATTGTAAGTAATAAAATCACTTTCTAACTTTATGTGGTAAAAAAACCGCATCATAATCGGTCCATTCGTTTAGGAGCTACGATGCCACAGACACACACAGGCACGTTAAACTTATAAAATCCCTCTTTTTGCGTCGGGGGTTAAAAAATGGGTTACAAGCTTTAGTTTTTATTTTAAACTTCTTCTGTAATTTCCAAATAAGGGCATGAAAACTTGATTTTTTTCAAACTTTCACCATTTCAGATTTGGCCATAAAATCACTACATAGTATAAAACAAAGTCGCTTCCCGCTGTCTGCCCTATATATGCTTAGATCTTTAAAAATCCGCAACGGATTTGATGCGGTTTTTTTTAATGGAAGGTTTATATGTATAATACATGCATATTATAGTAGAGAAAAGCCGACAAATTCAAAGATTTGTAATGTGATGTCGTAACACAAATATTTTTGTGCGCTTACATTGCAAACGCTGGCTAAACCTTACGAGATAGATCAAATGAATGTACTACGGAATTGTATATCTTAAAAATATCGATAAAAAAGTCCGCGATGGTGTTTCCCAAGGATAACCCACAGTAACCATTTTTATCTATTACATATTACAAAAAAAAAAATGGGTTATATTTACCAAGCTATTTTAAACAATACATTATTATTCCTTATCTAATTAAATACGTTGTGCATTTTATGGAGATCAAAATTGCCCTTTACATATTGTTACGAGCTTCGGGTTCGTGACAATAAAAACTGCCGATTTAATAACCAAAAATTGACACTTTAATTAACAACACTAATTACAACTCAAACACACTAATTACAAAACACAATTGCACTACTGATCGCTTTAAGTCGCACTTGAAGATCGCTTCGGATGTTTTCGCTTCGATCGCTGTATCCAAACTGTGTCGGTCGTGGCGCGTCTCGGCCTTATATAGCGCTAAAGAGAGTTCTAGAACCTTCCATTGTAGAAACATCTAGAATGTTCGAGTACATACAGGCCCCGATCGGCCAGATATCGATAGTTCGGGAATGTTCTAGAAAGTTCTCGCATCGAAATTTCTAGAAGGGTCTTGACTACTAGTTCCGCTACTCGATACTAGCTAGTTAGCTCGCTAGTGGTAACTACTGTCGCCATGTACTAGGCATTAATTGTGGCGCGCAACACTGCCCCCTCCTAAGACATGCTCGTCCCGAGCATTATCGGCCCCATAATAACGCGCCAGTCGATCCACGTGGACGATCTTAGGAGTACCTCTTGCACCTTTCTGTATCCGGTAGGTTACGTCATTGATCTTTGTCACAATCCGATACGGTCCGTCCCATTTAGCTTGAAGCTTAGGAGATTTCCCTTTGCTGCGGACTGGATTGTGCAACCACACTAGTGAACCTTCGTCGAACCCTTTATTGTTCATTTTACGGTCATAACGGGTTTTCATCTTTTCAGACATTTGCTGGCCCGATTGTCTGACGTGCTCATAAATGTCATTCATTTTGTTCCGCAAGTCATTCGCATACTCGGTTCCTTATACTGCGTGGGGCATCAGGTGGTATTCCGGTGATCAGGTCTGCAGGCAGCCGTAATTCTCTTCCAAAGTTTGCGAAAGCTGGTGTCACCGATGTACTTTCGTGAACAGCGCTTCGATATGACAACAAAACAGGTTGTATGTGCTCGTCCCAATCTCGTTGCCGATTTTCCACAACTTTTGCTAGGTACCTCTCCAAGGTCTGATTAAATCGTTCCAGCATTCCATCCGATTGTGGGTGGTAAGAAGTTGTTCTTGTTTTATGAGTACCCATAACTCTACAAGTTTCCTGGAATATTTGGGACTCAAAATTCCTTCCTTGATCACTGTGAATCTCTAAAGGTACTCCAAAACGACAGAAGACTTCATGAACTAATTTATCTGCAACTGTCGAAGCTTCTTGATTTGGAATGGCGAAGACTTCCGGCCACTTAGTGAAGTAATCCATCACAACCATGAAATACTTGTTACCACTTTCACTTTCCGGAAACGGCCCCGCGACGTCAAGGGCTATCCTCTCCCATGGTGCACCAAATTGTACAATTTCAATGCACCTCTACTACGAGTCTGAGGTCCCTTTACAGCTGCACAACTTGTACATTTGCGACACCGACATAGTAGTAGTGTGTAGTCCTCGACATCGTCCCGACAGTGGACCCAGTAAAACCGTTCTCGTATCTTCAGTAGAGTCTGTTTTACTCCCAGATGACCTCCTGAACAACCATTATGGTACAGCTGTAGAACATCCGGTACTTGAGCTTTAGGAACAACCATTTGCAAATGACAGCTGTCTCCCCGAGCATTTTCCCATTTGCAGCACAGGACTCCATCCTGCATCACCAAGCTGTCCCATTGGGCCCAATAGCTTTTTGTGATGGAACTCATCGCTGAGACGTCGCTCCACCTGGGCTTAGGAGCTCTGGCCTTCATCCACTCCAGAATCGGCTTGATGTCCGAATCTTCCTGCTGTGCACGTTGTACGCTTTCCTTCCACTCGTTGCTGAGGTCTGTCCTGAGCATCCTCACAGGTACCACTTCCTTATCCTCTTGCCTAGTACAATGCTTGCGGTCTTCAGGACAAGGTCTTCTTGACAATGCATCTGTGTTGCCATGAGATTTTCCGCTGCGATGTTTGACCACAAAGTCGTATTGCTGCTGCTGGGCGGTGCTGTTAGCCGCACTACCCTTTGGAGACCAGCCATCTTCCCTTTCTGCAGTTCGCTTAGGGCAACTGGATCGAAGGTGGCTCCTTTCCCCACAGCCATAGCACCTAGGGCAGTATCTTCTATTGCGGTCGCGAACTGTAGCCGCTGCAATCTCCCTGACGCGATGGGAACGATGATCCTGCCGCACAGCTTCCACCTCCAGTGCATGGGCCAAGGCGTCCTTAAGAGTCCCGTGGTGCCCGAGCCTCACAGCAGCTTTCACTTCAAGGTCGCGGATGCCGTTGATGAATGCCTGCACCAGGTTTCCATCAATAAGCGCAGGTACGGACTGGTAAGCTTTACGAACCAGCTTCTCCACTTCAAGGGCCCACTGCTGCAGGTTTTCGTTACTGCGTTGCACGCGATCCTTGAGCTGCGCACGAAACACGTGTTCCAGGTGAGCGTCGCCATACCGAGCCTCCAATGCCTCAAGGAGCTGCTCGTAAGCCACTTCCTTACCGAGAGCTTCCAGGACAGCTAAGGCCTGGTCGCGCAGGCCTAGGGTGAGAGCAGCCTCAAACTGGATTTTGTAGGCCGACCAGGAAGAAGTTCCGTCGAACGGTGGCACTTTGAATCCACGTAGCGAAGGTGTTGTAGCTACGAAAGCTGCGATTCCATCCCCAAGTTTAAGGTTACCCAACTCCCGCTTCACATCAGCAATGACGTTATTAAACTTGCTGATCTGAGTTTCAGCTTCTGACAGGCGGTTGTCATGCTGGGCAACCATCTCCTTCACCTCCTTCATGTCTTTCACGAGGGTTGCGTGAAGGTCCTTTATGAGGAAAATCTGCTCTTCCTGGCAGCGCGCCTGCTCCTCCTTATCCCGTTTAAGCTGTTCTCCCAATCGACGAGTCTGTTCCTCTTTGTCCCGCTGGAGCTGTTCTTCCAGTCGACGAGTCTGTTCCTCTTTGTCCCGCTGGAGCTGTTCTTCCAACCGACGAGCCTGTTCCTCCTGTCGGCGGGCCTGTTCCTCCTGTCGGCGGGCCTGTTCCTCCTTATCACGCTGGAGCTGTTCTTCCAGCCGACGAGCCTGTTCTTCCTGTCGGCGGGACTGCTCCTGCAGCATCATCATCAGGGCAGCCAAATCTGGTGCTGGTGCTGCTGATGCTGGAGCTGCTGCGGACGGGCCGGCCGCCATGGTCAGTAGCTGGCCCTCCGACCTCTGTGGCGTAGCTCCACCAAATCGCCTCTGGTCCGTCTCTTGCTGGCGTTGACTCCGGGTACGGATACCCTCCGTGTCGTCTTTGGGTAAAACCGGCATGATTTTTAATCCCCTCTTCTGACACCAATTGTTACGAGCTTCGGGTTCGTGACAATAAAAACTGCCGATTTAATCACCAAAAATTGACACTTTAATTAACAACACTAATAAAATTACAACTCAAACACACTAGTTACAAAACACAATTGCACTACTGATCGCTTTAAGTCGCACTTGAAGATCGCTTCGGATGTTTTCGCTTCGATCGCTGTATCCAAACTGTGTCGGTCGTGGCGCGTCTCGGCCTTATATAGCGCCAAAGAGAGTTCTAGAACCTTCCATTGTAGAAACATCTAGAATGTTCGAGTACATACAGGCCCCGATCGGCCAGATGTCGATAGTTCGGGAATGTTCTAGAAAGTTCTCGCATCGAAATTTCTAGAAGGGTCTTGACTACTAGTTCCGCTACTCGATACTACATGGCGCTAGTGGTAACTACTGTCGCCATGTATGATGTACTAGGCATTAATTGTGGCGCGCAACAATATCATTAAAATGAATATCTTAGAAGATATCAGAGATTTAAAAACTGGCCAAGTGCGAGTCGGACATGAAGGGTTCCGTACCACAAGGCGAAACGCCGAAAAAAACACGTTTGTTGTATGGGAGCCCCCCTTAAATATTCATTTTATTTTGTTTTTTAGTATTTGTTGTTATAGCGGCAACAGAAATACATAATTTGTCAAAATTTCAACTGTCTAGCTATCGCGGTTCTTGAGATACAGCCTGGTGACAGACAGACGGACAGACAGCGAAGTCTTAGTAATAGGGTCCCGTGTTTACCCTTTGGGTACGGAACCCTAGAAAGCGGGGGCAGAGCGGCAGGCGGGGCGGTACGAAGTTCGCCGGGTCAGCCAGTACTTTATAAGCTTGTTTTACAGTGAATTTTCAATTTGTAAATAATTCACAGGATATGAACGAGCCCTCAAACTTCAAAGACGGTACAGCAGTAGGTACGTGCGGCCCCGAAGACCTCCCGTACATGCCGCACACGTCCGACTCAGAGCTGCGCTCGCACACGCTCTGTATGGACGCCAAGCACTACGCGGGTGCGCACTACGACGTGCATAACTTGTACTCGATCACTGAGGCTATCGCTACTTACTTGTGAGTATACAAGGTCAAATTAAAGTAACTAGCGGAACTTCACAGACGTGTAGGTCTCGACATCTAAAGAATTGAATGAATTGTTTTTTTGCTTATTTTATCTATAACTAGCTTCCGTCCGCGGCTTCGCCCGCGAGGTATGTCGATAAAAACTATCATATGTCCTTCCCCGGGATGCAATCCATCTCTCTGCCAAATTTTATCGAAATCCGTTCAGTGGTTTAGGCGTGAAAAGGTAACATACAGACAGGGTTACTTTCGAATTTATAATATTAGAATAGATTATTGTTTAATACACTCATAATTTTAAGTAACTAAGTCTTATTACGGGGTTCAGGCCGCGGGTAGTGTAGTAACTAGAACATAAGAGTTAATAAAAGAAAGGCAATTAAATTATCTATCTGAAGATACTGCAAGCGTTTTTGATGCGAAATCAAAATAAATACGGTTTTCTTAAAACTTGCAAATGGCTCGATGTCATTGGTTACCAGTGTATTATAATAATGGTACTGTTTCCATATGCCATTTCAAGTGTAAAACATTCGGAGCCTTACGAACTGTCTGCGAATGCGTCTTCTATCCGGAAATCAACACCACTATTCAACAACCAGTACTTTTAAGGCTGCGCCGACCGCCAAGTGGCGCCCTCATCGTTTGTTTGATTATTTCTTTTATTTTACAACTAGCTGCGCCCCGCGGTTGCACCCGCGTAAATGTCGATCCCGTGGGAATATCGGGATAAAAAGTAGCCTATATGTTAATCCACGGTGTCAGCTACCTCCATACCAAATTTTATCAAAATTGGTCCAGCCGTTTGAGCGTGAAGAAGTAACAAACATATAAACACACACACACACACACACACACACACTCACAAACTTTCGCCTTTATAATATTAGTGTGATGAAAATGCAGAAAATAAGCACGTTAAGTTGTGCTCTACAACATTATACAATATATTATTATAAACGGTAGTTTTAGATTGTTTAGTTTTATTATAATCACTAAAACGAAAAATAGTGGCCACATTTATCCGTTTTTGCGCGCATTGACGTGGAGTTGTGGACACCAGCACGTATTACCTAACGGTAAAATCACACCCCTGAATGACAGAAAATTATTTTGATTATATATAGAAAATTATTTATATTTTTTCGTTTCACCCCTATTCACATAGAAACTTCTTTTCTCCACAGTTCGCTAGCAGAGATCCGGGGAAAGCGTCCGTTCATAATAACGCGGTCAACGTTCGTGGGTATGGGCAAGTACTCGGGACACTGGAGCGGCGACATCGCCAGTAACTGGCATGACATGAAGATGACTATACCGGGTAAGCTCATTACAATGAAACTTCTTAACATTTTTGCACAACCCACGGTTATCGAGGGATATGTCATGAGCCTCCTCTACACGTCGTCAGATTGATCAGCAGATGGCCATCTGCGAATGCCTCCGCCGACGTGTAGACGGGGTAATTTGCTAGTCTGCGGCAGGTATTTGACGTAGGCAGAGACTAAATACCTACCACAGACTAGCAAATCACCCCGTCTACACGTCGGCGGAGGCATTCGCAGATGGCCATCTGCTGATCAATCTGACGACGTGTAGAGGAGGCTATGGAGGCATGGCACATGTCGCCTCCATCCGATCAAACTAACCAAAAATTTAATTGCGTACACACAATCAGTAGCAGTCGATAGACGTCCACTGTTGGACATAGGCCTCCCCCAAATTTGGGAGGGTTTGCCATAATCGCCACGCTTGGCAGGCGGGTTGGCGATCGCAGTATGGTGTGATGGTGGAATACATAGAGAACGCTGCTGCCCATTCTCCGGCGAATCAGTAGCAATGGGTTTTGTCAGTTCAACAACATTCATTGCGGTATTTACGTTGTTGAGCAGACACATTTTTCGAACATATGAAGCAATGGATTAGCAATATCTTTAAAAATTATTCAGATTGAGATTGATAGTGTGTTACGCTGTGCAGAGTTGCATGTGTGCATTCAGTGACTGTATCTATACTTTCTAGTTCCCGCCCCTTTTGAGCATGTGTACAATAAGATAGCACAAAAGTGTTACGCCTACTTTCTTGCGTGTGTGCCAAAAAAAGCATCATGTGGGCCGTATCTATTTCTTTTGTTTTTGTGTGAGACATTTGAACTCGAACAAATATAGAATGAAGGCATATCTCTCGGATATCTATGGCACAAGCTAATATGAGATACATGTGCTTTGTCATGAGTAACATGAATTAGGATCAGTAACATTAGTGAGACAAAGAAACACACAGTAGTGTGAAAAAAACTCGGATTTTTCTTAAATGATTTTATTGTAAGTTGTTTTGCACAAACACTTTTACACGTCAATCATGTTTTTTAAAATCCATGAAGTTTAGTGATAGGTATTTCTTCCAGTGTACAGTGTTTTTTGTTTGTGAAAAGCAAAGAAAAGGCAAATCCATGCTTTTTTACAAATTAGCTACTATTGAATACATTTTAGAAATTTACAAGTAGCTTTACCAAAAATTTCTCATTTCTGGAATAAAAATATCTAGGACTCATATTTAACAATGTAACTATAAAGTGGTATTTCGGCTGACAGTATATTGAAAATATCACCTGATTATTATGCGTATAATTATTAGACTTTTGCAATTGACTTTTGAACTACACCTAACACCTTTCAAAATATACTTCTCAATTTGTAGCCACCATAACCAGGCCGCATTCCGAATTAGCTATAATCGCTTACAGCACTCACATCATCTCACATGCATTCCGATTTAGATATTACGATTATGACAGCTGCCAGCTGTCAACAATTCGGAACGCTCGTGAACGTGCTCACAGTGCTTACTCAATGTCAAAACGATATTGTTACAGTATTTCTTTGTATAAACATCACATTTCTTCTTCTTTGGTTAGATGGCGACTGTCAGCCAGAAGCACAATTTCGAAAATGCCACGTTAGTTTAATTTAAAGATATGATTCAACTCAAAACAAAACACACCTGACACATCCACACACACACACACTGTCATTTTTGACAGCGCTCACGGTGATATTATTAAAAGGCATGGTCGGCGTTATCGCAAGATGGCGCATGTCATGACGTCATCTATGACGATTCACGGGACATCGTTATCGCGCTCACGCTAATTCGATACGGGTTTAAGCACGCTCAAATCGATTATTTCTCAACTCTGAACGTAGGGTCAGTTTCAGAACTTCTCCTTCAGTATAATTATTTTGCAGAGTTGTTAAGCTTCAGTCTATTTGGCATCCCAATGATGGGCGCCGACATCTGTGGCTTCAACGGCGACACGACGGTGGAGCTGTGCAAGCGGTGGATGCAGTTAGGAGCGTTCTATCCTTTCTCAAGGAACCATAACTCGGACAGTGCTAAGGTAAGAAGGTTCTTAAAAGTTAGTAAAGGCTATTATTGCATGAACTATTTCGTGCCAATACGAGGTACAGAAGCTTAGGTAAGGAATCTTGTGATCAAAGCGGGTTAACCTTTTAAGCGCTTGGCTAAATATAAATTGCCGTGCACCTAGCGCGCGGCTACAAATCGATAAAATAATCATCATCATCTGCCTAGCCTTTTTCTAACCATGTTGGGGTCGGCTTCCAGTCAAACCGGATGCAGCTGAATACCTAAATCGATAAAATAATACCTACAACAAATAAGGAGGAGCAATCGTTGAATAGAATGAAAAAATCGTGCATGTTCTCTGTCGCAGAAATACGACACTAGCGGTAGGGGCACGGAAATCGGTGACGCATAAATGCGACACAAGCGGTTAAAAGGTTAAGTTACGCGCTTAGATAAGTTTTATGTAATCCAGCACCCTAACTGCGTGACACACTATCAATCGGAATCTGAATAATTTTGAAGCCAATTGCTAAACCATTGCTTCATAAGTTCGAAAAATTTGTCAGCTCAACACGTAAATAACGCAATGAATGTTGTTGAACTGTCAAAAAAAAAACCGAAAAATCTGTCAAATTAAACCGAATCCGAACGATAATGTGTTACGCAGTTGCCCCGCAGGACTTTCTTCAAAAGAGTCATTTTATTTAAAAGTTAAAAAAAACCTCGTATTTCCTCGATTCTTTCGCTGCCGCCGCGAGCGTTAAAAGAATCGATGGTAAACGAAAACTGGGATTTATTCTAAAAAACCTATTAATAGCAGCCTTCATTCGGGTATTTTTTATCCTAGTGATAAATTATTCAAATAATGACAATCACTTAACACGTTGACTGCCAAACAACAGACACAATAGAAAATGTATTGTTCGCGGTCACCGGTGACCGCGGTGGCAGTCAATGCCTTACAAGTTTGAAGAAATACCGTATTTTTTTTCTTTTCGAATACCCAACGTATCCCCTTCCAGCCTCAAGACCCCGTCTCCCTAGGCCCGGAGGTGGTAGAAGCCAGTCGCTCAGCCCTGCGCCTGCGCTACACGCTTCTGCCGTACTACTACACTCTGTTCTGGAACGCGCATGTGTATGGAGAGACTGTCGTCAGGCCGCTGTTCTTTGAGTGAGTTTCAAAAAAATCAAAATGTTTTATTTCGCATAAACCTACATGGGCACTTATGAAACGTCAGAAGCTAGGTGCACGGTTCCAATTGGTCGTTTCCTATGGAGAAGAACCGGCAAGAAACTCCATGGTTACTCTTTTTAAAAATAATTGGCTTATACAATGTTTCCAGATTACAGTAGGTATGGGAGGACAGCGCAGGCCTGTCAACAAGTACCAAGTACTTGATAAAATAGAAAATGGTCTACAGATCTAAAGTCTATAAGGCCTACAAAGTCCTCACATTTACAAAATAAGAATCTATCAAAAGGATAAATAATAAAAAAGAAAAATAATAATAAAGGAGTGACAATAAAAGTAGCATTATCATCAGCCTTTAGCACTTCACAGCAGGGCACAGGTCTCCAATCGCATGCTATTTAACTTAATTTTTGCGGTGACTTCCATTCAACGGCTACTTGCGAAGATTATCGTTCTAAGTGGAACGACAATCTTCGCAGGCTAGTCTAAAGGTGGAATTGCTAAGTTATTTTTATTAAACATAAACCTGAGGAAGGACATTGCCGTCGAGGTAGACCAAGGCGAAGGTGGCGTGACGATCTAATATCATTCGCAGGGCCAACATGACCAGAGATCGCACAAGAGGCTTGAAAGAAAAAAGGCTTTGCCCAGCAGTGGGACACAAAATAGGCTAACAATAAACAAAAAACCCCATTTGGTTAATACAATTTAAAAGGGGTAAAGATGCTCACGTTTTCATCCCATGGGGGTGGATAGGTAGAAACTACAGAACGCCATTTGCTGAGATCCATAAAGTTATAAAGTTTTATAGTACCTAAAATATTGAAAAATGTTACTTTTTGAAAAAAGTATCTATGTAATTTTTTTTTTCTTTGGAATTATCAGCACCTGATCACAACGATGAAAGTGATAGTAAACTGTATAACATGTATAATACGAAGATAAGAGAAAAGAAATGAAATTAAAACGGGTAAAAGGTTGGTTTAAACTCTAAACAAGAAAATATGGACGCTAAACAAACGCGCAGCGTGCGAGCAGCAGCTGGCGCGGGCCGAACTCCACGCGACCACTTGTTGAGAGAAGCGGTCTCAACACCACCTTCTGTACAGATTCAGTGTAATATGTGCCGTTCTCATTCACTCCCACGGTTATCGGATACAAGTTTAAACAATTTTAATTCACAATAATCTGTTTCCTTTTAATTAATACTTAACTTACTGGCAGTTTGAGTACTTTATGTGGCCTACCCAAATGTCATTTCTTTGTTCGTCGAATCCTTGAACTCCTTAAGTTTTGAGTTGAGCTGCACGATTTCTGCCAAATGCGTGCACTGACTGGACAGGTCCTCTCTCAATCTGTGTGGTTCTTTCCTAAAAAGACCATCTCAGACATTGATCTACATGGTATTCATATAACCTGACCAAGATTATGTCTGGACTTTAAAAGAGACTGTGACCTCCGAGTTTGTTTCGGCCTTTTTTCAGAACAGTCAGATAGGAAACGCCGACCTCATCTAGTTTAAAAAAAATATGATTGACGTGTAAAGTGTTTGTGCAAACCTACTTACAAAAATAAAATCATTTATCATTTACTTCTTTCTTCCTTCCAGAGCCCCAGAACAGAACAACCTACATGACATAGACAACCAATTCATGGTCGGTCCATACATAATGGTGTCTCCTATACTCGAACAAGGCGCCGTAGTCACTAGGGCGGAGTTCCCCGGACCACAGAGCTGGTACAACATACTGGACGGACAGTTCATAGCCAGCGACAAGTCCTACGAGCTTACTGACAATGAGACCGTGTCGGTTAAGGTGAGGATGTCTTTTACTTATAGTAATGCACCAAAGAAATCGACATAGCTCACAAAATTTTAGTTAAGTAAATACATATAAATTATATTTTTAAATATTAATATAGAAAAAATATAAAAACATTTAAAAATATAAAAAATAGTAGCCCACCGGTATCGGGAACAGGGTTCAAGCTACCGGCGATCAGGGCTCCAGAGAGAGGAACCTCCTAACAATGCGAGCCGTGTAAAGAAGTACCGCTTTCTGGTTCAAGTTCTTCGCTATTAGTCCATTGGCTGTCACGTGTCGACAACCTCGCGAGCCAAGTCAAGATACTTGATTTGTTTATCTTTCTCGGCTTTCACGAGGTTTTGATATTTTTTTTTTTAAGTAAGACGGTTTAAAACCAATTCCAAAAGTCAAACAATGGACCAGTGACCATTGGGTGAAGACCGGACCGAATCGGCAAACGTATGATAAAACGCCTTTAATTCTTGACAAAAACTTTCTGAGTGATATTTTTAATTCAATAAAAACTTTCGTGTTTTGCATTTTCACCACATAAACGGGATCGCTGTAGAATGTAGAAACACATCGATGTTAATCCGTTCATCTAAATTTTAACTGAACATCCTGCAGACTATAAAGCGACTTACACGATGATTACATTTTTTTAGCGCAGATCCATCATGTAGGCAAATTTTATTTTTTTACTACTTTTTAGAGCGAGGATTACCCTAATATAATAGTAGATGGTTTGCCAAGGGAGCAAACAACTATTTTGAAGGCGATAGTGTTTCTTTCAATCCAGAGCGGAAGCGAAGGATCCTAGAGTAGAATCCCGAGCGCAGCGAAGGGTTTTAAAGTAGAATCCTGAGCGCAGCGAGGCATTCAAAGTACGTCACTCGAGCTTATAATAGTGTTGCTCCCGAGGTGGACACTACTTTTTATTACCCTCTATGAAAAAATAAGTAAGTGCAACTTATGAATAAGAATAGTACTTACATTTATTTATTTACATACCTACTTGAGGAAGACATAATCATCGTTTTTTAATTTATAAAACTAAGTAAAATCCTAATTTGAATAAACAATTACGAACGAAGGCAGAATGCTTTTCGCGCGTTTTTTTTTTCACTAACTTTTTTTTTAGTTTAGCTCGTGCGTTTTACTTTATCATACAGCCTGTTACTTCTTCGTATCACATTGGGGATTGGAACTTTTACTAACAATATCCACATTCCAAATTAAAATCACTTTTAGTCCCTAGGGATTAAAGAGCTATTTTAGTCCCTGTTTACGAAGAATACACTAGCTTTTTTTGAATAGATGTGATAAAAACTTTTTCCCCCCACAGGGCGGTGGCATAATCCCCCTGCAAGAGCCGCCACTGCAGGGCCCCGTCAGCACCGCCAACTCGCGCGGCGCGCCGCTACAGCTGCTGGTCGCGCCCGACCGGGCCGGCCGCGCCCGCGGGGAACTGTACTGGGACGACGGTGACAGCCTGAGTAAGTGTCACTCACATTTGTAAATATTTCATATTGCAGAGGCGTGCACATCGCGACAGATCTAAGAAACGATGGCGTAACGACTTTGAAGTCTTCTTTCGACGTATCTGTGCGAACTATTTGAGAATAAATAGGTCATGACGTGGTAAAAATATGAAACCGTCAGTAAGATGGGAACGGCTAGCAGGCCTAACTTCTCAAGGTGCACCGGACGTTTGATGTTTTAATTAAAAGTTTATGACATCAGGTCCAGTTAAAAACCAGCGTCAAGCACTAGTTGTCTGGCATTTTTGCTGAACCGGGCCTTATTGACGCGCACTTTCCTGCTAATTTCTTACATCAGATTTTTTTTTTTATCTGATGTAGTAATTTATTTAACCGAGTAAGATAAAAGCTTCGTTTACGCTGAAAGTTTATTATAGCTACTTTACGGTGGCACTTTTAATAATCTAGGCATGTCTTCCCAATTTACCTTGGAACAGCTGTTAAAATCAACTCCCACAAACACTACTTTCTCTTTTACAGACACCTACGAAGAACAAAAATACAGCCACATAGAATTCTCTCTGAACAACACAGAGATACGTAGCACCGTTCAATGGTGGGGATACGGAGTACCTTCTCTCAACAAAATTTCAGTACTGAACCAGCCGCCTATCAAGATGGTCGCCATCAACGACCAGCCTTGCGTCAAACCCTGCGAATTTACCTACAACACACAATCCAAGGTACTCCAAATAACAGCAAACCTTTCCCTGGATAAACCTTTTAACGTTAAATGGTATCAAACTATGAAACCACCTAGCCCGAATTGGAGAAACTGGATGGGAAGCAAAAATAATCCCTGAAAAATGTGGGTAGTTTGAAGTTTATTGTAATTTAAATGTGACGATGGAGGTTTTAGTACTATGTGTACTCTGGTCCTGAAAAGTCCTGTTTGTCTATGGTAATGTGACCATTTTGTATACCCTGAATATTGATGCAAAGAATGTTAAACAAGCTGGAATAGGGATGTAAAATTTAACGATTTTGTTGCATCGAAACGTTGGTTCCTATGAAGGAATTTAATAGTTTTGTGAGTTGAGTGTCAAAATGCTGGTTAAAGATGATAAATGAGCTAAAGATTAAGAGATTCTGGAAGGTTTTTATGAGAAGTGATTGTTTAAATGTTTGCACGTAAATTAAACATAGCCATGCATATTCTCTCATTACTAAAATGGCTTAGCAAGTACTAGAAATAAGTCAATCTGTCACCATCATTTCATTTAACGACCTCCCATGTGATCATCGTTCTTTGAAACCCTTCTATACAATTGATGTAAGAATTTAGGAGGATGATACTCTGAAGTCTCGAAACTTTCCTTATCTATATAGTTTTCTTCATTAATCAACAATAAACTCAAACAAAAAATCGGACAACACTCACTGTTATTAGTCCGGCCGTTCAGAAGATGCGTTCCTGACACCCATCAGTGCGACAATTCTAGTATCTAATAAAGATCAAATTCGCAAAACACATATTCGTTTGTATGAAACTGAAAGGTGTCAAGAACTCTTGTCGGCTGCACTGTAAATATGAAACGCTAAGACCGTGTGGCAGTCGCGGTCATAACCCCGTGGGAGCGAGACGACAAGAATTAACATTCACTGTCCTACTCGCACGTTGTATGACCACTCCTGTCACAAATCTTGGTCAGTGGGTCGTCTTAGGGGCGGATTTCAGTATAGTTTGGTACTTCACGGAAGAATAAACTTGTCTTATTTAACTTTATTCTCAGGCTTTCTAACCGGACATATTCGTAGCTACTAAGATGTTACAATATAAGTATTATTAACTGACATTTCTATTGACTACTGATATACTTTAATTCATTGGGGACACAGTCCATCTATAGTTATTCTATGTCTATGATGTTAAATTATTGAAATCTATTCTAGATAACTCTATGGTAGTAGCTTAAGGTACTATACAGGCTGATACATTTGAGATATTATGTTATAGGGAGAACAAACTGAATTTGGTTTTTTTTTCTATATTATTTTCGCTATCTCTAAACCTCTCCCCGCTGACTAATTTATATAAATCAACCTGTATAATAATGTACTTTTCCTCAGACTGTATCTGATTTCATGTGTACATTCTCCTTAAACAGTTTAGTTTTTAAGATATTAATTTGCTTATTTTGTTCTTGATTAAAAATAAAACACTAGTATATTGGTGTTAGTAATCGGTATTTCCTACTTTTTGTATTGATATGAAGCTTTATAAAATTAATTAAGTATGTATTATTGTTTATTTAATAGGGATTTTAAATGCTTTTCTGCCAATTATTACTAATGATATTATTGTATCAGAATCCTGTTGAATTGTGGTCAAGTTCAAAATTAACCCTTCGTATTCGAATGTGGATCCCTGCAAGACACAATGGCTTTTTAATTGTTTCTGTCACAGAGTACTTTTTGATAGACAAGTTTCTGTAATTACGGCATTCGACCGGTAATAGGCGTTCTGTAAGTCTATAAAATTGAAACATATATTTAGTTAAATTAAAATTAAAAATATTTATAATTGAAATTTTATTATTAGTTTAAAAACAAATGAAATCTAGGGTACAATTTAATTTCTTGTGGCATTCGTTAAGTATTTCTACTTACTTTTAGCTTGATACCCATTTAATGTATGGTCCATAATCTTATCAAGGGTTATAGTCAAACATCATTAAGTCTAACGACGTTTGCAAGGCAGCTGTTTTGTACCAATAGTCGGGTTTTGAACTTGTCCACAATAATAAAATTAACATTGATAGATAAAATTTACGTGTACCTCTAGTCATAAGGTATACATATATTTAACACCAATAAACGCTCAAATCCCATTGTATTTGGTGGCACCCAAGTCCACAACACAAAAATTACCTAAATGATGTTCATTATAAAATAAAAAATGTTTTTCATACATTATATAGATATGTACGCATTTTTAAACTTAAATATACATTCACATAAAAATATTTTTGGTCTTTCCAAGATAGTTAATTATTAATCCTTACATAGTATAAAACAAAGTCTGTACGCGCATTACTTCCGAATGACTGCACAAAATTAGATAATTCTTTTTTTGTTGTGTTGGGTATTGCCAGGAGAAGGTTGGTATGAAAGAAAATTTAAGCTGGGGCGTGCCGCTAGTTTTATTATAATATAGCACCAGTTACAATTTTATGTAAGTACCTATGACATTACTGCATTTATCATTAATGTAGTATTTAATCTGTACTTTTAAGGGAATTTTCAGAATATTGGTGTAGTGTTAATTTTAATAAATTAAACTCTCGAATGGTACATTAATTTCATCATATCTCCTGTACAATAATTTATGTGATAATTTTGGAATATTTGTGATAATTATGTTACTTAGTTGGCATACAAAATAAATATTGTGATAACATATTAATTGCACTAACCGTTTGGTGTGATTGATGCCAAAGTTGTGACTTGTGTTTACCATTGATTTTCGTAGATAAGAATGCACTAATAAAAATGGTAACGCACAATACATAAATTGTTTTTTTTTTCTTCTGTAAAATTATTTTTAAATCATCCTGGAATTCTTAAATAAATCCAAAAATAACTGTAATTTGCCATAGACATCAAAATAAAAAGAAATTAACATAACATACTTTATTATTCTCTATAAAATCTAGGTACTTGGGGCCCAGTAGTAACAACTCCGACTTATGAATTGTACATCGTGGTTTCAAACCCAGTCAGTCGCGTTACTTTCTGTAATATATTTAATCGCTACTGCTCTCAAAACAGTGAAGGAAAACATTGTGAGATAACCAGCATGTCCGAGAATCAAGAATTTGAAGACATGTGAATCTGGCTTATGGCCCAGTCCCTCTCAAAAGAGGAGGTTTGTTTCTCAGCTGTGGAAAACACAATAGGCTGATGTATGAAAATAAAAACAAATTAACATAACATACCTTATTTTTTCTATAACTTCTAATAAATAAAACAAACATTAACATTTAAATGAGGAACTACTTTTCTAAGTCTTTCGTTTCCTTCTCCGGTTTTTCCACATCTGTTTTAAGGAACCTCTCATACTCTTCTTCTGTCATCAAAGTCATCAACTCCTCAAGTTCTGTCAACTTCAACTTAAATAACCAGCCTTTGTCATAAAAGTTTGTGTTTATAAGGGCTGGCGTCTTCTCTACTTCTGTGTTTTTCTCAGTAACTATACCAGTTACAGGAGAATATATTTCGCTGGCTGCTTTAACGCTTTCTAGGGCTCCGCATTCATCGCCTTCATAGACCAAAGTTTTTGGTTCAGGTAGCTGTGCAAAGACAATGTCCCCAAGAGATTCCTGTGCATATTTGCTGATACCAACTGTTCCTATGTCATTTTTGACAACAACCCATTCATGTCTATTGCTGAATAACCTGGGTGCCTTGTTACTGTATTGATGATGTAGTTCACAGTATGTCTGCTTGATATGTGACTGGAGAAGGCAGCCCCTCGACACCAACTGTTTTGAGAGTTGCAAGAAACTTCTTTGGAATGCCATTTTATGCTGAAAATAATAATATTGTAAGCATTCAAAGTTTGTTTACAATCTTTTACACTCTTTACAGTTTCATAGTGTGTTGGGTCTGATTATCTGAATATCCTGATGAACAGCTATTTCCAACTAAATAATAAAACACTATTTGCAAGCTTAGGTAGGAGTTACGTGGTCAATAATATACTAGGATTTAAAATATAGTGTCTGGTAAAATTGTGTAAACAAAACATTTGATTATATTTATTACTTTGAGAAATAAATGTCAACAACTATAATTGTGGTGACAATCAACTGTTTACATTGTATCTGGGGTCAAGACACAAGATTTATCTCTTAAATCGAATCTGTGACTAGGTTGGACTATGCATGGATGTAGTGAAAATGAAACTGATGTGCTTATCTCGGTGGAACTGTTTAATGATACAGAAGATTTTTACATCAACAGGCAGTAGAACTTAATATGAAGATGTCTGGGGATGATTACATGTGAAAAGCAATTAGCCGGGAGCGCCATTTATCTTTAAAAGTAAGGCTAGAAGTAAACTACAGCCTGTTTTGAAAGATAGTCTAACTCTAATAGAATATGGTACTGCAGGGCGCTATAATGTCTGTGTCTCTAGTCAGTGCTACGATTGTGTATGGGCTATGCTATGTTCATGAGATTTGAATTTCCGTACGCCGACTTCAACCAAACTCGTAGACAATAAAATGAATGTTAGAACACAATACTTACCGAGTTATTTTTATGTCGAAAATCAGAAATCCACCAGCAACTAACTATTATTCTTTTATAGCTATAATAATTCTCTTTACAACAAGACAAAACTGAACTTAAGTTCAGTTTCAGGTTAAGAAAAATAATAAAACTGAAATCAGAAATGTCATTTGTCAAAAGGGTGCGTTCCGAGTTGGGAATGTAATGTAATCGATCGAAACCCGTACAATGCATGCCACGAAAGATGAGACTTGACACCACGTGGTTTGTTTTTTGCAGTACACGATTTAAGGTTTCTATAATGGTATGAGGTCTGAGCGCGGGACGGGACCAGACGTCATAGGGGCGGCGGAATGAGCGCGGGAGGCGGGGTCTAATCTCATCTTTCTGAATTAGCGTGAGCGCGATTACGATGTCCCGTGAATCGTCATAAATGACCATGCCTTATAAGAATATCACCGTGAGCGCTGTCAAAAATGAGAGTGTGTGTGTAAGGATGTGTCGGTGTGTTTTGTTTTGAGTTGGATCATATCTTTAAATTAAACTAACGTGGCATTTTCGAAATTGTGCTTCTAGCTGACAGTCGCCACCTAACCAAAGAAGAAGAACTGAAGCAGAAATATGGTGTTTATACAAAGAAATACTGTAATAATATCGTTTTGGTATTGAGTAAGCGCTGTGAGCGCGTTCTCGAGCGTTCCGATTTTCCGAATTGTTGACAGCTCTCAGCTGTCATAATCGTAATATCTAAATCAGAACGCATGTGAGATGATGTGAGTGCTGTGAGCACTGACTTGTATTATTATAGAGGTCAGTGGCTGAGAGCGATTATAGTTAATTCGGAATGCGGCCAAACTATAGTTTGACACTTTTTTATTTTCTTTTACTTTGTCTACGGATTTCAAGGTTCCTTGAAAGAAAGAAATAGTGACGGCACCTGACCAGAGAGACCAAAGAACATTGGTTTAGGAACAACACAACATCGTGACAAAATCACAAATAAATAAATACTTACGTAAAATATTTTTTACGAAGAAATATCTAGAAATTAACGTTGTTTCTGAACGAAAATTGTGCTGCCAATTTAAAAATAAACTTCTAAAATAGTTATTATTCTGATTGACCATTAATTACGTAAAACTCAAGTAGGTTAAATACCAAAACCACAAATGAATCTGATTATAAAATGTTATATTATTGCACTTTATGGTCACCAATGTAATTATGTTTTGGTAGCATCTTCCTGTCCATTTTCGGTAACATTTAAGCCATGAATTTTGGCAACACTATTTTCAAAAACGTCACAACAAACGTCATTGTTCGCTTACGCTTAGCCATGAGTGAAAGATGTCAAACGAGGCTTACAGAGAAATTTGATAATAAAAATTATATTATTTACTTCGGTATTCTATGCACGGCGATTGCAGTTTTATATTTTTACAGGTAGCATAATTAAATAACTACATTTCTGTGTACTCTGTGAGTAGTATTTCCCTAAACGATTAAGTTTTTTTCAGATTTCACTTTGCCACAATAGCATTTAGCTATGTGTTGGGATGTCTGGCTTGTTATTACGGGCTCAACTCGAATATTTTACACGATTACATTGATAAATTAAAGTGCCATTTCGTCGGTGAGACGTACAAAGATGAAGGAGACGCGACAGTCAGAGTGAGTTGGCATACTTTCTTTGTTTACTGTTTACTTGCATTAGAAAACTCGTTATTTCGCGATTGAGGTCATGTACGCCTCCCTATTCATCATTTTTACCATTTGATAAGCAATTATTGTGAGGCCAATTATTCCAAGTCTTAATCAAGAAAATACCCAAGTTGTTTTTTTTTGTCATTTGCTGTGGGACTTCACTAATCATTTTTATTGCTTAATTAAACATCCGTGTTATCTTGCTAGTCCGTTTTCTAATGGATAGAGTAATGAGTGAGTGTTGAGATATTACATAGAACCAGTTAAATTGAAACTTTTATAGATAATCATACTCTTTGCTTATCATAAGATAGATGTTATGTATCTGGATTCTGGTGCTCCAATTTTCTAACAGACAGATTAACCGTATAGTTCGGTAGCGCCCCCGAATGGACCCGAACACACGAACCTCCGCCGGCTCGGTACTGGGTCCCATTGGACCCAGGAATTACGACATACGACACTCTTCATTGATTATGTAAATTTTCATTATGCTACCCATCAAATCTTATGAATGTGCGTTAATTAAGAGAGTTGGATAAAAAACTCATACGTTAACACCAATAAATATTGCATACTTAGCGCGCAAGCTTATTAATTTACCTTTATTAAAATATGTAAGTCTGTAAATGCGATAATCGCCATTTTGTTGACAGAGGTGGTCGAGGCTAAAAAACATAAAAAATGGGAATTTCGAACATCCAAACTCCACCACAGGGGCAGTGGGGCATACATCATTTAATTATTTGACGAATTCATCTATTGCCCAAGTTAAATAAGTAGCGGTAATGAAGTTTTTTGATATCTAATGTCGAAGTTTCGCGCCAAACGTGCGTGTTTACATTTTTACTTTTCACAAATGTCACACATACACATGTAGATAAGATTTAAAATGAGACAAATATTATTGAAAATATTATAAACAACACGACAATGCCCAAATCTTAACGTAATATTGAAACACAGGGTCCAATAACACGTATTATTCATTACCACTACTCAATTTGTGTTCAGAATCGCCGTCCATTATTGTTTTTTTTTATCGTAATGATGTGTGAAAGCGATTATGATAAACGATTTTTTTTTTAATTTCGATTGACTCGAGTAATTAATATGTCGAATGTCGGAAATCGATACTCAGATTTTAAAATAAAATCATTTTAATATAAAAAGCATTGTTTATAACAATGATTTATGATTTTTTAATGTAATTATAATAGTTTTTTGGACATTATATTAAAACTGAGTCAATAACTGAGGGCCTTTGACCGTAGTCATTCATTGAATTTCGCGCCGAATTGGTTCTATATTTGAATTTATCTTCGGAATGCGCTCGCCGCTTCAAATTATTTTTATAAAATGTACAATTATTTATTTTTGATACTTTCCAATAGTTTGCTACAGAATGCCCAGTATACATTTTTTAGGTAGGCTTAACAAAAGTTTGGGAATGATGATAAATTAATTGGATAAATTGGGTATTCCGCAATCACTTTACATTTCAATTATGTTTTATTAGTTGTATGAACTTGGTAGTTTTCAGGGTTCCGTACCCAAAGGGTAAAAACGGGACCCTATTACTAAGACTCCACTGTCCGTCTGTCCGTCTGTCACCAGGCTGTACCTCATGAACCGTGATAGCTAGACAGTTGAAATTTTCACAGATGATGTATTTCTGTTGCCGCTTTAACAACAAATACTAAAACAGAATAAAATAAATATTTAAGGGGCGGCTCCTATACAACATTCCTGTTTTTTTGGCGTTTTTGCCTTGTGATACGGAACCCTTCGTGTGCGAGTGCGACTCGCACTTGGACAGTTTTGTATTTAATAGTTTACTTGAGTAATTGAAATTGTTTTTTTTGTGGTACTAACCCAACGTAATTTTAAAAACTGGCCTTGTTTATGTCGGACCACGCACAGTGAAAAGTTCGGTAGTTGGGTTGAATATTTACGCATGCACAATGCTCATCATTAATTTGATCGACTGAAAAAATAAGTTTGTATTTCATAAACTCATCATTCATAACGCACCCAAAAATTAAAGTGCCGGCCAGAAAAGAAAAGTACTGTTTTCTTATCCCTTTCGACGTTGACGTCACCCGCAACGGCCCTGTGTCACTTTTAGGGGAATAACATATTGAGCATTTCTTACTATTACAGCGAAACTCTGCAATTAACCCTCTTGGCTGCTATTTGAGATTAAAAATGCCAAAAAATCATATTTTTATAACAAGTGTTTTAAGCCTAACATTAAAAAAACAAGCAAGCGCGAGTCGGACTCGCTCTCCGAGGGTTCCGTACCATCTTATGTTTTTAAATTTTCATCGGTGAGACCTATTATGCTTCAGAGAATTTTAACACTGCACGCTGCGGTGTAGAATATTGCAGTTTTAGGTCAGCGCTATCTCATGACCGATAGTGGAACTAATGTAGTTATTGTTGATGATTTCTGAAAGAGTGTGCGATTTAGAGACATCGTTTTATTTTTCCTGTAATCGTTACATAAACTTCTATCACATAGAATAATTTCAGGATTTTCTTTATGCAAACTTCGGAGATAAGGGGGAAACGGTATTTTTTTTTACATTTTTATCAAAAGTCAAAAAAAATGCGGCTTAAAAAAAATGTTTGAGAATGTGCAAACTACGCTCTTTCTTGATACCCCACATACCTTAGTAGCCCCACTTCGAATTTTTCATAACCCTTTTCAGTCCCGGTTGTAAAAAAAAAACAAAAATATTTTTATTTCTTTCTTGTTTGCAAAATAGTTGGGCAAACGTCACCTAAAACTATTTCAAGTTGATAGCTTTAGTAGTTCTTGAGATATCCAGCTGTGACAGACGGACATACTGAGTCGCAACATAAGGGTTCCTTATTGACGTGATGCTGACATCTCTTTGAGGCGCGCGTGGAACGTACCCGCCAGGGCCGAAGCCTGCCGGGTCAGCGGGATTGTCCGCAAGGGTTACCGCTGGCTCGGAACACAAAGGGCTAGGGAAGAAACACTGGTGGGTTTAGTCAGCAAGAGTCTGACGCTCCCTTCCGCCCAGAGTCATCATATGACCCCTTCATATGATGATTTCCCACCCAAAAAAAAGAAGGTTTCTTTTTACCATTTTGGTACGGAACCCTAATAACAACTTTAAATTGAATATAACATCCCCAACATTCCGAACATGTTTTGTCGCAGTATATTGAGAGATTTGCTATGTTATTTTAAGACCAGACTTCTGATAGGATCTCCTGGAATCTATAATCACAGAACTATATTTTGAATTTTTTTTTTATTTTAGTCTCAGTGGTCTTATAAAAATATATTTGTGACCCTCACTGCAAGCCCTTTCGTTTGATATATCACAAGGTACCTACAGTATGCAAAGCTTTTTAAATTTTCTAATGTGACCCCAAAAAGTGACCCCATATTATAAATTAATTTATTTATGTTACACGGCCATGTTCGAGTCACAGAAATTTATAAGTGTACCAAATTTCAACTTAATCGGTCCAGTAGATTCAAAACAAATCGGTTGTGACAGACCTACACAGACAGACACACGAGTGATTCTATAAAGGTTCCGTTTTTTCATTCGGACGTAGGGAACCATAAAAAGTTACACGCCTATCTACGCTGTACTTATTAAAATAAAATGATTATATTTAAATAAATAATTAATTCATGAAAAATATACCAAAGAGTTTTTATTCAATTTCTACAAATTTTTATTTTTTTTAAATACCGATTATCGATTATGCTTTAAGACATTTTTTAATCGAAATAACAAAATTGGGTGGATTGTCAGCACTAAGAAGTGTCACGCCGCAACACAATTTAAGTAATTTTTATCATGATTTGATCATGTTTTTTATGTAGCTTACGTATGAAAAATGGTAAAAGTAAGAATGCACAGAGAATGACAATATCTTTATTTTTCCATTTTGGATATTTTCATCAAGAGATTATGTGGTTAATGTATATATTTTCAGCGATTTTAAGATGCCTACCTTTTGGGTAGGTGTAGTAATATCTATTTTATACATTTTTCGCAGTAGAATGACGCGGTTTGACCGACATCAGCATATAATTAAAGATATTTGCCACAAGCTTATTGTCCAAATAGGCGCGGTAACACATTTTTCTTAATAAATTCGAATGCTGAAAGTTGAAGTAAATTCCTGAAAATCATGACGTAATTCGCAACATCCCGTCGAGTCAGCTGGTATGTCATATGTCAAAATCTAGTCGAGCAGAGAGGTTAAGTAATAGTCATACATCTATGATATAAAAACAAATGCATTAGAATGTTTTTTTTTTCTTACCAGCCTGCACTGTCTCTCTCCTAGGCAAAGGCCTGGAATCTTTCGCAAATGTTAACATTAATCTTTAATTATAGCTAAGTAGGTACTAACTGGTTTCTGTGCCTTTTTTCCCTGAACTTTATTTACGAATCTACCATTAAATAAACTCTTTAACTAATTACATGAAATTGTAAATAGCACACACTGAGTCATAAATCAAATTTCATTATTATTCATTGGTCATTAGTATGAGACATTGAAGACTTTAGTACTTAAATAGTTAGTCATTAATAATTATTTCAAAATAAATAACAAGCTTATCTTTTAAAATAATTTCATAACAAGAATATGAAGTGTTTATAAAAATATAAATTGTAAAAATGTTTACAACATAGTCTATTTTAATTTTTTTATAAGGCTGTATATTACTGTTCGCCACTGCTGGGCAAGCGCCCCTTTTCCTTCCGAGTCTCTCCCTGTCTTGTGAATAGTCTATAATCATCATAAACTAACTTTCTCAAAAATTGGGGCTATCAAATGCAAAAATACATACTTCCCGTGGGTGTTGTAAAAGGCGACTAAGGGGCGTACCGGAGAATGGGCAGCAGCATTCTCTATGCATTCCACCACCATACCATACTGCGATCGCCAACCCGCCTGCCAAGCGTGGCGATTATGGCAAGTCCCCCCCTTTTGGGGGAGGCCTATGTCCAGCAGTGGACGTCTTTCTGCTGAAATGATGATGATGAATGCAAAAATATATTTTTTTAAATCCAATTGGTAGTTCCAGAGAATAGTGTGTTCCAGCAAACAAACAAACTCTTCAGGCTTTGTTATTAGTACTAGCTTCTGCCCGCGACTTAGTCCGCATAAATCTTCCTGTTCTCCTCACCCACCCTGTTGCATTGCATAGCCTGCCCGCGCTAATACTTCCGCACAGTTTCTTTTGTTTTTGCTCAGCCCTTAATGGTCCTAGCGTGATGTTAAATAGCCTACAGCCTTCCTCAAAAATTAGGCTATGAAACACAAAAAGAATTTTTCAAAACAGACTGGTAGTTCAAGAGATTAGCGTATTCAAACAAACAAACAACGAAACTAACAAACTCGTCAGCTTTGTTATTAGTATAAATTGCAGTGTCTATTAAACCTTTCCCTATCCAATAATCACAATTACAACAATGATTCATAGTTCATAGCCGTACTTACATACTTTACTGCCTTACTTAAGCAGTCTACACACCAAACCCACTGACCCGCCACCGCCGCCGCGCCGACAGGATGCACACGCTTGTACAAGTCGCCGACATGATTCTTTTGAAACAAAGTCGAAGGCTGTGTCGGTGGGCCGACGGGTTTGGTGTGTAGACTGCTTTACATACTTTTAACGGTTTAGGTGCAGAAGTCCTAATTCACAAAATGGCAACAGATTCGCAAAACTATAGTATAATGGCAAATTCTCTAAAAGCCTAATTCTCTGAATGGCCAATTCTCTAAAAGCCAAATTCTCTGAATGGCCAATTCTCTAAAAAGCCAAATTCTCTTAATGGCCAATTCTCTAAAAGCCTTATCTCTGAATGGCCAATTCTCTAAAAGCCTCATTCTCTGAAAGGACAGTACTCTAAAAGCCAAATTCTCTAAAAGGCCAGTACTCTAAAAGCCTAATTCTCTGAATGGCCAATACTTTAATTGACTATTTATCAAAATGGCACATTTTTGCGACTCTGTTGCCATTTTGAGAATTAGGCCTTCTGCGCCTAAACCCTTTTAACATTGCATTTGTAAGGAACCAATGCAAATGCAATGAAGCCAGAGAAAATGAGAATAATAAAAATGCCCCTCCTTTCTTATGTTCATGACTTGATGATGGAGTTTTCTATTTTCAGGGTTGCGAGACCTGTGGGTCTAAGGATTGCGAGAGACATGACTCGAGCTTGTCGGCGGAGCCCTGGGTGGGGCTCCAGATACACAAACAATTGGATCAGGCCATAGAGGATGTGAGTATTACCTTGAAACAATAGTACATTCTGATACGTGTGACATAGGTAGTTCAATATTGGCGTAGCGAGGATGCTAAACTTAAAGTGCGCAGTGCTGCACACCCCTACCCTATTTCAAGTTAAACAAATATCAACTTTATTTCAATGAAAATTAAGTTGATTTCAGAGTGACTAGCACTATTGACAAAGTTATAAAAATGTTTGAAGTTGTAGCGTAAACTGAACTTTATTGTGTAGGAATTAAAGTTATTTTTCCATTAATTCATATTTGTTTAAGTCAGGAAAAGCGTAAGCGTACCTTTAGAATCATGTGCTGAATTTATAGTTACAGTTTGCGCGTTGTTCTCCTTGCCACATAATTATGTACTTAAAATACCATTATTTAAAAAAAAATCTAATTTCAAATATCTTTACAAGAGTTTAATCCAAAAAGGTTTAAAATACAACATTTTATTTATTTATTTTTATTAGGTTCACCAACAATTGATTACACTAATACATCCACATAATACATTCTTAAAAGAAAATAACAGTGCATCAATTACTTATAGGTAAACACAACATGCATAAAACAATGAATTAGTGAAATAAGCTAACTTACTTAGTAATAAGTGCTAATATTGATAAATAGGTAACATCGGTAAAAAGTAACATTTAAATGCAATTCAAATTGGAAAATTCTGATTTAAAATTATAAAATTGGTAAAGGTTCTCTTTGACATTATAACATGAATAAAAATTTATAAGAAATTAAGTAAAAATAAACATTATAAAAACATTAATAAATTAATAATTAGGTAACATAAAGCAAACTCATAAAAAATAATAATAATAATAACATGGGCAAGTATAGATATGAAATAAACATGAATGAAATTAGGATTAAAATTAACGACAATAAATTTAAATTGATTGATAGAAATTGATAACAGTGATAAAAATAAAATTAATATATTTATAACCGTGGTAAAATTTACACATTCACAATAATTGACTAGGATTAGGGGTTGCTCGGTAAACGATACAGGATGGCTTTCTGCTTAGCAAGAGAGTCAAAGTGGAGATCAATAAAATCACTGTAGCCATTTACTGCCTTACACATTCTTGCAAAGGGCGAATTGGATCCCAAAACTGTTCTTCTAAAAGGTGGACAAAGAGGCGTGATGGCACTACGCGGGATTCTAGAGGGTGCACGAAAACTGAAAAGAGCAAGCAAGCTGGGACTGTCTATTTTATGCTTGATGATTTTATAGGCAAACATTACATCAATTAAGTGTCTACGTTTCTCCAGAGAAATCATGTTAAAATGATTAAGTCTTTTATTGTAAGAACGTATTTTTTTGGCGACACCATTGGAAAATGCGAGGTGCCAAACGAAGCGTTTCTGGACACGCTCAAGTCGCAATGAATGCGTTGCGTAGTGAGGGCGCCAAACTACACTGTTATATTCCAGGATGCTACGAATGAGACTGTTATAAAGTAGTATTTTTGTTCTATTGTGACGAAAGGCTTTGCAATTTCTTAGGACGAACCCTAACATTTTCGAAGCTCTTTTTATAATATTATCGAGATGTGGTGTGAAAGTTAATTTCTTGTCAAACAGTACGCCAAGATCCTTTATTGTTTCCACTTCCTTAATTTTTTCACCGGATATATTATAATTACTGTCTATTGGGACGTTCCTTCTTGTAAATTTAACATGGTAACATTTTTTGGGATTCAGTTCCATTCCGTTACTGTTACACCATAGAACGAGACGATTGAGGTCACTTTGCAGTAGTAATGAGTCTTCCTCAGCCTTAATAATTCTCAAAAACTTTAAATCGTCAGCATACATAAAAAAATCGGAGTGCAGAAAGCACCTTGGAATATCATTTATAAAATAAATAAATAAAACTGGTCCTAAGTGTGAACCCTGGGGAACACCGGAAGAAATGCATTGTAGGGTTGATTGATAACCATTTACGACAACAAAGAACAATCTATCCGTTAAATACGAACTCAGCCACTCTAACAAGGACCCAGAGATGCCATAGGCGCGCAACTTAGTAATTAAGATTTTGTGGGATACCTTGTCAAACGCTTTGCTGAAGTCCGTATAAATAACGTCAGCTTGATGGCCTGCATCGATAGCCTTTGTGAGAAGTTCTGTAAAAGGTACCAAATTTGTACTAGTAGAACGGGTCCTAACAAATCCGTGTTGATGTTCGCTTAAATACATCTTTAAATGATCCTGAATATATGGGCATATCAGTGACTCGAAAACTTTGGCGAACGAAGATAAAATTGAAATAGGCCTGTAATTGGTTACAACGTCACTGTCATCCGATTTGTGAACCGGAACAACTTTTGCTATTTTCCATCTTGAGGGAAATATACCGGACGTCAATGATTTGTTATAAATCAACATAAGTGGGTAAACCAGCTCAGATAAACATGCAACAATAAATACTGGAGGTATTTCATCGGGCCCAGCGCCTTTTTTTGGATCAAGGCTTTTTAGTTTCTGGTGGAGGGATTCGCAAGAAATAACTGGGGTAGTTAGACACAAACTATTATTTTCCAGAAATTGCAAGAATTCGGAATTGTATTTAACATCCCTACTATTATCAGGGCTATAAACGGACGAAAAATAGTCTGCAAATAAGTCGCACACTTTTGTTCCGTCAGAAGTAGTGGTAGTTCCGTCGGTCATGGTCAAGGGGTAAGCACTTGAACCTCCTCGTTTTGCCTTTAGATAAGTCCAAAGTAACTTGGGGTTAGACGCTAATTCGTCTTCTAGATGTTTCGTGTAATCCTTATAACAAGTAGAAGCGAGATTTTCACACCGTTTACTAATTAGTTTTAACTCTATTGCATCTAATGGGTTCTTGTATTTCCTGAAGCGCTGTCTAATCTTATTTTTTTCATTAAGCATTTTTATCAATCTGCGACTAAACCATGACGGGAATTTTCGGTTTTTTGGTTTACGTAATGGCAAAAATTGTTTTATCGCGGTACCAAGAACATCGTAGAAGACTTCTAGCATCCCATTAACACCACTTTGACCACTGAATAATGAATTCCAGTCTAATTCTTTTAAGAAGTTACGAATAGGATCATAATTCGCCCTATGGAAGTCAGGAGTCGCCTTTGCTAGATTGTAGGGGAGCCTTGCTTCCCTATCAAACGAAATAACAATGTCAAGAGGGGGGTGATGTTGATCCACATTACTTAGAGGATACATACTTTCTTCTACACAACATAGCGGTATTGTTGACAGCACAAGATCCAATATATGACCAGCAGTATTCGTAATAAAGTTACATTGTTTCAACATGTTTACACACGTAAAATCCAGGAAAAGTTCGTTGATACTGCATAATCCAACACTATTTCCGGTGCCATCCACGCCCTTCCAATCGATGTTACCCAAATTAAAATCACCCACTAGACAAACGTCGCAGTCAGTTATTTGTTCAAAGGCCGCACTACAAGAATTTACAAATTGTTCTAAAGTACAGCGACGTACTGGCGGAGGTAAGTATACTGCGCAGAGAGCCACTCGACTGACGGTTCGTGCCCATGATATTTCTATTGTAACCCAGAGATCTTCACAATTACTTTCCCAGTCTTTTACTCGTTTGGACTTAATGCACATTCAGGTTTTTTTTACTGAATATCAAATAAATATCAACAACTGTGTAATTGTTATTGCGAACAATAAAGTATAACAATGAACAAGTCAATTGATTTTTTTTCTGTCTAAGTATTTATTATCCCGGAAAAAAATCGTATGCAAATTGGAATTTCCTGTAGGAATAACGCAATTTAAAAAAATAAACTCAATGTATGCTGGCCTGTAAATAATAAAAAAATATGATTTTTCAGTTTTAATAACTCAAACTTAGTAAGTATAACAAAAAGAACACTATTAGCATAATCTATTCTAAACCCACCAAGGTCAAATAATATCTAAGCAAAAACATCTCACACAATGGCGACACCAAACCAAAACAATGATATTATGAGCATGTGAGATCATCTCTTATTCCAAATGGACTGACAGTTCATACATTTGTTTATGTTTTACAATTCTTTTCGAATATTTGCTGGTACATAACATAAGGAGGTGAGGGGCCCTTGGCTAATTACAACCGTACAGGTCGATCGATTGCCGCGGTTGGTCTGTGGATGGGTGACCATCTTTACATACCGAGACCCCTCCGTGCCTCGGAAAGCACGTTAAGCCGTTGGTCCCGGCTGTCATTCGATCTTTAACAGTCGTTCCGGGTAGTCAGAAGCCCGAAAGTCTGACAACCAGTCTTACCAAGGGGTATCGTATTACCCAGTTAACTGGGTAATACGATACCCCTTGGTAAGAAAACTATAGCGGTTAAGATAACTTTATTAGTTTAGCGGTAATAGTCGTTGAACGTGTTGGATAATTTTGTACCAAATACAAAATCCTTAGCATTAATCCTTTAAAGTGACTAAGATGAAGTAGTTGCTTGTTTATAACGGATAAAGACTTGCATTGCAAAAAAAAAATATGAAAAATTTTATTTTTTTATATTCTGAATAAAGAACAACAGAATCGTACTACATTGTGATAACGGGCTACTACGGAACCCTACACTGTGCGTGGACCGACACGCACTTGGCCGGTTTTTTCCTGTATCTCTGAGGATAGTTTGTTACGGCCAACGAACTGAGAAGAAGTCGATTACAATAAATCGCGATTATTGGCGATAGATAAATAAACTTGCTTTATTCGTTAACTAGCTTGTTCCCCCGACCCACCCCGTCGCATCTCATCGCCTGCCCGCGCTTGCTTCGTTCTTGCTTAGCGTTTTTTCTGACTTCTTTTCTTTTTGCTCGGCTCCTAAGGGTCATAGCGTGATGTTAAATAGCCTATAGCCTTCCTCCAGAATTGGGCTATCAAATACAAAAAAGATTTTTCAAATCCGCCTGGTAGTTCCAGAGATTACCCCCTACATACAAACTTTACCTCTTTCTAATATTAGTATATGTAGATAAATCAATAATTTGACAGTACTATTGTCATAGATTATTTTGAATTGTAATAAATGCATTTCGTTACTAATCACAAATCTAAATACTATTTATTGAAAACTAGCAGCGCCCCGCGGTTTCACCAGCATAAGTGTCGATCCCATGGGAATATCGGGATAAAAACTATCCTATGTCCTTCCCCGGGATGCAATCTATCTCTCTGCCACCGTTCAGTGGTTTAGGCGTGAAAAAGTAACATACAGACGGACAGACAGACAGAGTTACTTTCGAATTTATAATATTAGTATGGATAGGAGAATACCAATTAGCACATCCTGCGCATCGCAACTCGCAACTAGGGCATTCAAACTCGGATAGTTATCAACTCCGGAGCTAGTTACGATGTTGAGCAATCAAATCCGGAACTCCGGAGTTGGCTCCGGAGTTGACAGCTTTTTTAGAAATTAATAAAAAGGCCCTTTATTTTAATCAATAGAAGTTTTATTTATTACAGAATCAGTGTTTTTGTTTAAAAAATTACTGTCTGACAGACAGAGATTATAATAGACAACTAATACGCATTATAAAATATTAAAACAATCATAAAAAAAACTTTTGTTTGGCAAGTTACAAAAAAAGAATAATCATGCACTACCCCATGTACCCCATGTACCCAAAAAAATCAACTTTTTTTGAGATCGAAGTTCTTGGTAATATGTTTTGAGAAACGATAAGGCATTTAAAGATGAGTCAGAAAGAGAACTTCTAAGCTTCGTGCACAAAAAGCCTGCTGCCGAGAATGCTCGTTCTGACTCCACCCTCGTCGGCAAGACACAGCAGATAGTGGTACGCTTCTGAAAGGTATTTTCCCAACGCTGTATGGTCGATGTATTTTCCTCTGCATCCGCCATTGTCATAAATTGCTTTTTCTACTCTTACGAATCCTGCTCCGAAGAGCGCTACCGAACTACCGAATAATACCGAAGTGTTGAGCTAAGGAATTAAGAAGGAATCAAACAACGGATTACGCTCAAGAATTAAAATGCGTTTTTCGTCGTTTTTTATATCATCTTTACATGGTTTTTGAAGACCGGTTTCAACTCCGGTGTTCTATTTCAACTCCGGATTTGAAAAATGCTTAAAATCGCTCCGAAACTCCGGAGTTACGAAACTCCGGAACTCCGGATTGAAAGCCCTACTCGCAACCCAACGCACGTCTTTCTGTATTTTCAAAGATTTTTTTGTTGTAACTTGAGTGGTAACCCATAATAATATTTTTGGTAACCCATGTAATATTTTAAAACCTTTTGGTAGCAATGACTAGCAATGTCCATTTGTACTGTACAACCTACATTGCTATCCATGATGGTATCGCATTTTTAAAGTACAAAACTGCGCTTACGCATACCACTTTTTGTATCATATAATTATTCACATTCACCTTGAAATGTCATCATTATGACTTTTTATAATAGAACTGATGAATCTTGTTGTTGTCGCAATGTGATATGTAAATTCTACAGTTATTAAATGCTTATAATATGCAAATTATAAGCAGGTATATCATGCAATAAATAAAACATACCTAATACCAACTTGTATTTTTTTTAAGTCAACATTTACATAAATACAATCATTGTAGAAAAAATCGTTGTTTTTTTTTAAACAATGCCCCGCCCTACACTAGTAATTTTTCTTGTATTGTGGGTGGGTTTACGAACATTTAAACTCACATACACAAACAGCCAGACTCTGAGATTTTTGAGAATTTGGGCCAATCTGGAACATACATACAGATAAACAGACAAAAATTCTAAAAACTATACTTTCGGCATCAGACTCATTCTCACACCTCGCAGCAAAGACTTTTATTTTCAAAAATATTCAATGTACAGTTTTGACTTCGCTACTATTTTATTGTGTACCTATAGATTCATAATTTGAAATAGGATTCATGATATCCATTATCCATACTTAATATTATAAATTCAAAATTAACTCTGTCTGTCTGTATGTTACTTTTTCAAGCCTAAACCACTGAAGGGATTTCGATAAAATTTGGCAGACGGATAGATTGCATCCCGGGGAAGGACATAGGATAGTTTTTATTGACATACCCCTCGGGCGAAGCCGCGGTCGGAAGCTAGTTCACAAATATATTTCTCCCCTTTTAAGCTAGAAGAAGCACGAACAGTGATGCCAAATAGTTCTATAACTTAATTAACTTAATTACTTATGGACTATTTAAACTCATTAACATCGAGCTATATAGTAGCACAGTATAAAGATCATACAGTATTGTAACTCGGCCGTAACCTTGAAATAAATGCCTACTGCCGCGCGGTACGTAAACATGCGATAGGGCTGCCCGCCTCCAGCATTTTAATTACATTTGCCTACTTTGTGTTTCCATTTAGTTTTGTTATTGTATTTTACTGTGTGTAGATACATAAATAATAAAATAAATAAATAAATATACTTTTTTTATATAAACAAATAAAATACTTTGTGAATTGAATAGGAAGTGTTTAATAAAAATGCGTGTTGTTTTTTGATTGGTAGATTTAATTAAAAATCCATGTTTATGTTTGAATAACAAATCTTATAAATTTGCGACCGAAAAATATTTGCGCCTCGACTGAGACGTACGAAATGCTTTAATATTCAATTTTAAAGTATAAAAAATCCGCATTATATTATGTATGAAGCTTAATTAAAAATTGTTGTGGGAAACATGGACAAGGTGGAGAAAAAGGAATATCTTTTACTTGGTTATAGATACCTGCAGCTACTTTACAATTTATATGTTTGGTTTTAAATGAAGTTCGGAATATTTCCTCCATTTTTTCTGTATATTCCACAAAATCATCGCTGGGTACAATCTAAAAAGGTTGCGAATTAATCTTATTGTAGTCCGTATATCTTAATCATAGTATAATCTTATTGTAGCACAATATAGCCTACTCGTCATATTAAATATGTACTTGAACTTATTTTTAGTGAAAAAATCGCGCGGTTATTGTTAGAAAAAACAACACACCGTCCGTACGTCACTGCGGCACAGTCGCGACTGTCTGCATGCCGAGCGCATGCCGAGGTCGAGGCGCGTAGGTATAGCTCGCGTTTCGTCCGTTTGTATGAAGTCGAAATACTGTATGATCTTTATACTGTGATAGTAGCCTGTTGAATACAATAAGTTGAGGAGCATTCAATGGGGAATACACAATAAAGGTTTTGATGACTTTTAGAAGTAAATAATCGGTGACATTATGTTGCAAACATTTTAATTACCTTTGGAACTAATGACCGTGCATAATATGGTAACCGGAATAATTACTGTTTGAAATTCTAATGTTTGTGTATTTTTAGTTCATGATTTTTGCCTTCATGATTGAGTTTAGCTACAAATCTAATACAACACTCATACAAAAATTCACGACTTCTTCCCATGGCGGTAGGCAGAAAGTACAGAACGCCATCTGCTACGATCCTTAAAATACAACACATTTTTTTTTGTTAGTTTGAAAGTACTGTCCCACTGCTGGGCAAAGGCCTCCCCCCAAATCCTTCCAACTCTTTTCCCGTGCCACCAAATCTATTAAAGAAATCTGACAGATTGTAGTAGCTTGATGTACTTCTGCCAACTATCATGTTATGTGTGTAATTATTTTAAATGACATAAGAAGTAATTTTTAGGGGTTCCGTACCTCAAAAGGAAAAAACGAACTCTTATAGTATCACTTTCTTGTCCGTCTGTCTGTCTGCCCCTTTATCTCGGGAACGCGTGGAGGTATCGGAAATTAAAACCATATAGCTACTCAGGTCTACAGTCCTTTGAAGCTGTGAAAAAATCAAACTTCTAAGTTAACGTAAAAAAAGTTAGGGCCGTTTAAGCCGCAAAAAACGTATATTTCGATACTCTCAAGAAAATCAAAATTTATAGGGTACTTCCCGTTGACCTTGAATCATGAAATTTGACGAGACGCAAGGTCATGTAGCACAATTAAAGGAAAAATCCGAAAACCGTAAAGGAAATTGCTCATAACCAGTACCGCTTTAAAGCAATAGAGTATGGCCATAAAAATATACTTATAAATTATAAAATATTTTTTTATCTTTTCTGAGTTCAGTTGATTGAAATCATATGTGAGGTTAATATTTTGTATTTAATTAGTTATTAATTCGATTTTATTGCATACTTTTTTAAATGGAGTTTTTTTGTAAAAGCAGTGTTGCTAATTTTAAGAACCTCCCCATAATCGGTCTTAACGCTTAGTATAAAGACAGACGCTGAGTTTTAAAAATAATTTCAACTATGACATTCTTCCTGGGTCATTGATTCCGTTTTAGTCATGATCTGGCAGTTGGAGTACCTAATTTATACGGCCTACCCAAATGTCATTGGTCTGTGTGGTGCCGGACTTAAAGAATACCACCACCCCTTACTTCCCGTGGGTGTCGTAAAAGGCGACTAAGGATCGTACCGGAGAATGGGCAGCAGCGTTCTCTATGTATTCCACAACCATACCATACTGCGATCGCCAACCCGCCTGCCAAGCGTGGCGATTATGGCAAACCCTCCCAAAATTGGGGGAGGCCTATGTCCAGCAGTGGACGTCTATCGGCTGAAACGACGACGACGACCCAAATGTCCCTTCTTTGGTATTGTTCGTCGAATCGTTGAGCTCCTTAAAGGTCACAGCTCATTAAAGCCACCCGGCACCCACTCCGCACCGCCTCGTCGCACGGCGTCCACTCGTTGTCGACAGGTGGTCCACGGGTGGACGCCGCTTTGTCACAAATAAACGTCGCACGGTCAACCAGTGGACCTCGCGTCGTCAACCAGTGGACGACGAAGGGAGGGTGGGGAGCGGCGCATCGCCAATTTCAACATCATTTGCGGGCAGCGCGCGGTCCACTCGGGACCCGCGCGTTGGCAATGCGCAGTCAACGCAAGGCAAGCATGCGAGCAGCGAGTTGTCACCGAGTGGTCCACCCGCCGTCCGCACGTGGGGGGCTTACGACCGAGGCGATCCGGTGACGCTACGGAGTTGATGTAGTGAGCGCATACCCATACAAATCCATATAAAGAATACTAGCCGCAGGAGGCGAGGCGGTGCGGAGTGGGTGCCGGGTGGCTCTAATGAGTTGTGACCTTAAGTTCTGCGTTGAGCTGCACGTTTATGGACAAATGGGAGCACTGACTGGACAGGTCCACTCAATCTGTGTGGTTCTTTTCTCAAAAGAACATTTCAGACACCTTTATACATGGTCTGCACATGATCTGACCAAGATTATGTCTGGGCTTTAAAAGACATTGTGACCTCTGAGTTTCTTTCGGCCTTTCTTTTCAGAGTTGTCAGATAGGAAACGCCCTTCTCATCTAGTTTAAAAAAATATGTTTGACGTGTAAAAGTGTTTTTTTATCATTTGTCCTCCTTATTATTTTTTAATTAACATAATCAACTTAATATAATTATATATTTTTAACATCTTTAAAATAATATTAAATTAAATCCATTTATTTCAGACTAATTATTTGTCCATACTTGTTAGTGTAGTTACATTACTTTACTAATTAAAACTATTTCTATTATTGACAAATCACATGGTCAGGGTGATTAAGATTAACTGTTAACACTATCACGGGCAATGTGAAAGGTGAACTGCCAAAAGTGTCAAAAGTGTCACTCACTGTCAATAATTATTTGTCAAACAAAGCATCTCATGTCGGCCGACCTGCCGACCAGCACTCCGCAGCGAACATTGTTTTTACTTGTGTATTGATAGTTGTTGAGTTTGTTGTGCTAAAAAATAACTTATCATTGCGTTAACATCGTTTCTAGTTGAGTCTTCAGATTTCTGCACGGTCAAGAATTCTTATAGAGACCATTGTACTGTTTCTGTGCTGAGGATTGTGTAGAACGTTTTTACGACTACGGCCTGTGTTCTCAGTGCAGTAAATCACCAACGATTTCGTTAAAAATGTCACGCTGTGGGAGCTGTGTCTACCCCGTCATCAAGTCGGAGAGGCAACGGATATAATGGAAGTCTTTCAGCACATTTATATTTTGTTGTTTGCAGCTAATACTAGAAGCTGTTTAAAATACAATTTAAGAACTATGTTCAAAATATACATTTAAATGCATCATGATGAGAAAAGTGGGGAAGTGTGTTGTACCACTCACTTGCGAACGATCACAATAAAGACTGAAGCTGTGGCGACACAAAAACCTTACCTTCCTTACCCAAACCATTCGTTCCACCGGCTGAAGAGCTCCTACCAGGACATGAGTTACCTTGGGTAACCTTTGGACCACGGTTGGTCGAAGTAAGGAAAACCTGTTCAGGTGGAGATTCATAGACGACTCCGCCTTGGAATGTAAATGTTGTGCTGTTCCACAAACGATGCGACACTTAATATCGTCTGCTGCACGTTACTGGAACTGAAGGACGCTGCTGACGGCGGCAAACAAGTAGCTGAATTCTGGGCCGAGTCCATTTAGATTGCTATCGACACGCTAAGAGGAAGATGATGAGATGAGAATTAAGAACCACCAGTTATACTTTTCTTAGTTTGATTTGATTTTGTTTGTGACTTTTGTCTGTCTGTGACAATATGTGTATTTTCTATTAAACTAATACAATATGTATATTTTCTATTAAACTAATGCTAAGATCAATTTCTTTACTGAATATGATATATCTATTATATTTATTTTTAGATGTTAGTCGTATTATTGGGAGCATGTGAGTAGGAACGAAATATGCGAAATTGAACTAGCAAACGACATTGAGGTTGACTTGCCGTTGGTACTGGGAACGGACACGTATTTAGTAAGGGGAAGAATAAAGTCACGACATGTCAGCAGAAAGCTTACGCTTACATTTTAATAAACAAGTAACTCAGTTTATTGCAATTGTTTAGTGGGTAATCGGACAATGGGATGATGTGCTCTCATTATGACCATTTTGTGGTATCTTAGTTGGGCTCGATTTAGGTCTGTGGAGCCACCGGCTCCGCTTTTAGACGGATTTATGAATATGATGATAACATGGACCAATGAATCAATTGCATTCCTATATTCAAGCATTTTTATTTTCTATTTCCTACCAAAACCTACATTTAGCATGACCTACCTTTGTAATATTATTTAATTGGGATCATTCATTGATTTATTGGAACTATTTTCTGTTGTTTTATGTGAATCAAATCATACCTATTGTTGTAAAATACTGTTTTTTTTTTTTGGAAGATTTGTTACAAAACTAACCTCAAAACTGAGCAGAAAATCAAAGTACAACAAAAACCCAACAAAATAAATGGATAATTTTAATTTCCTATGAAAGTACGACATTACCCCGCTTTTATATCCAATTTATGGTAGCATACAAAATTGTTTGATGCGCAACGGCGGTCAATAGAGAAATGGGCAATTTCCTTTGTAGTTACATTAAAAAAAAACCCGTGATAAACTATTTACATACCTATCTACAAATTTGTAAGGAACCCTCGGTGCGCGAGTCCGACTCGCACTTGACCGGTTTTTTTATGCTGATTGTCTTGACTTGTTTTCGAACAAGCCCTCGCGGTACGCGTCCAGGTCATTTCGCCATCTCTTTCCGTCCATCTTCAGGCACCCATTGTGTAGAGATTTTTGCCCAGCGGTCATCGGGCATTCGGCTGATGTGACCCGCCCAATCCCATTTTCAATCAATTCTCATTCCAACACTAATACAATACAATATTTTGTCGGACTATGTATTAAGATCTTTGTTATTAAATGATCCATATTAGCTCCTTATAGAATGTTGAGATGCGTTTGTCCAGTATGCGTCAAAGCCTTCCCCTAACTAACAGTGCACATAAAGATGTACCATCAAGTCGCACCTTTGAATGCATTATCAATTCCACCCATGTCTTAAGTTCTGAGTTGAGCTGCATGATTACTAACAAATTTGTGCACTGACTGGACAGGTCCACTCAATCTGTGTGGTTCTTTCCTCTAAAGACCACTTCAAACACTAATCTACAAGGTTTTCACATGATCTGACCAAGATTATGTCTGGACTTTAAAAGAGACTGTGACCTCTGAGTTTGTTTCGGCCTTTCTTCTCAGAGTAGTTACATAGGAAACGCCGACTTCATCTAGTTTTTAAAATACTATTGACGTGTAAAAGTGTTTGTACAAACTTACTTAAAGAAATAAAATCTTTGACGTGTCCAGGAAGCAGTCTTCACAAGAACTCAAAGTTAAAGCATTTATTTCAATTAAGTAAACTATTTGCAAGGTCAAGGCCGCTCAGCGCGCTATGGAGCGAGATATGCTCGGAGTCTCTTTAAAGGATAAAATCAAGAATGAAATTATCCGGAAAAGAACCGGAGTTACCGACATAGCTTGCAGAGTAAGCAAACTGAAGTGGCAGTGGGCTGGCCATGTTTGTCGAAGGACCGATGGCCGGTGGAGCAGACGAGTCCTGGAGTGGAGACCGCGTATCGGCAAGCGTTGTGTGGGACGCCCCCCAGCTAGATGGACGGACGACCTAAAGAAGATGGCTGGGTTAGACTGGATGCGGAAGGCGGAGGACAGGGAGCTGTGGCGCAGTCTGGGAGAGGCCTATGTCCAACAGTGGACTGCGATAGACTGAGTTGATTGAAACCATTTACAGGCACTATTTAATTAAATAAATTCACCACTGCTTTTGCGGTTGCTGATTAGCGTTGAAAAGATGGAAGCACCTAGACCCCATTACCTCATCAGAGTAATCTGAGTTTACTTTTATCTGTTGCAGTTCTACAACACGATATTGGATCAGTTTATAAACACGTGGTACAGCAAGGTGACGTTGCAGCCCTTCTTTGTAGATGAGTTGCGTTATCAGCTTCGATACGCTTCCGCTTGTCTACTGCAGAGAGCTGTTAAGGTATGATGATTATTTTAGACGGTAAATGGTTCAGGATTTTCCAATGAAATGCAATTATCAGCGCCTCGCGGTTTCAGCCGTGTAAGTTTCGATCCCTCATCATTCATCATTTCAGCCGAAAGACGTCCACTGAGCCCCAAAAGGGGGATTTGCCGTAATCGCCACGCTTGGCAGGCGGGTTGGCGATCGCAGAATGGTATGGTGGTGGAATGCATACAGAACGCTGCTGCCCATTCTCCGGTACGACCCTTAGTCGCCTTTTACGACACCCACGGGATGTATGGGGTGGTGCTATTCTTTAAGTCCGGCACCACACAGACCACACAGAGATAGTATGGATTACTTATGTGGATATACTGCCATAGTGTGTTGTGATGAAATGAATAGCAAATTCTTAAGCAAGAAAAATTATAAAACTATAACAGTATTGCAGGGACGTCGAGGCGCTATATGTTACAGATTTTTTTTCATAATTGGCGATATATAGATTATAGGGGCCCTTGGCTAAATAATATCAGCCGCACAGGTCGATCGATTACGTTAAGCTACGCTTGCCGCGGTTGGTCTGTGGATGGGTGACCATCTTTACATACCGTGACCTCTCCGTGCCTCGGAAAGCACGTTAGGCCGTTGGTCCCCGCTGTCATTCGTGGTAAATGATAAATGATTTTATTTTTGTAACTAGGTTTATACAAACACTTTTACACGTCAATAATCATGGATCTTTGACAGTCGTTACCGGTAATCAGAAGCCCGAAAGTCTGACAACCAGTCTTACCAAGGGATATCGTATTACCCAGTAACTGGGTTGTGGAGGTCAGATAGGCAGTCGCTCCATGTAAAATACTGGTATTCAGCTGCATCCGGTTAGACTGGAAGCCGACCCCAACATAGTTGGGAAAAGGCTAGGCAGATGATGAACTGGCGATATAAATGATAAATGATTTTTATTTTGTAAGTAGGTTTGTACAAACACTTTTACACGTCAATCATGTTTTTTTTATAACTAGATGAGGTCGGCGTTTCCTATCTGACTACTCTGAGAAGAAAGGCCGAAACAAACTCAGAGGTCACAGTCTCTTTTAAAGTCCAGACATAATCTTGGTCAGGTTATATGAAGACCATGTAGATCGATGTCTGAGATGGTCTTTTGAGGAAAGAACCACACAGATTGAGAGGACCTGTCCAGTCAGTGCACGCATTTGTCAGAAATCGTGCAGCTCAACTCGAAACCTGAGGAGCTCAACGATTCGACGAACATTACCAAAGAAAGGACATTTGGGTAGGCCACATAAATTACTCAAACTGCCAGACAATGATCACAAAAAAAAAATCTAACAGAACAGAGGGAATAATAAAAAAAATATATAAAATTAATAAAATGACCCACATCGTCTTCACGTTCACAATAAATAAAATAAATAATACTTTACAAAGTAAGCAAATGTCATTGTTTATAAAAAAAAGGTAATTAAATAATGTCAATATGTATATAAAAAAAAACATTCAAAATGCAGAAATTGGAAGCAGCTCAATCCCAAGCCTTTTTGTCCTCAATATAATCTTTAACGGTATAAAAGGCTTTCTGGCACAACTTACGTTTAATGAATGATTTGAATTTATTAAGGCTTAGATCTTGAACGTGGCTTGGTAGTTTATAAAAGCGTATACATTGGCATCTGAACGTGCCACCTATATTATTATATATTTCTACGCTAGGCGGTCAAGATTCATGTGCTGAAGTCATGGTTACAGTTTGCGCCGCGGTGTCCCTACCACCCTGTATTGAAGTGAAATATTTTGTACCGTATGGCATCAAAAGGAAATACTGAATGGATATTTATTTCAGGTTGATTACGGGACCGATTTCCCTCCAAACCCTTAATAGTTTTACTATCCATTTTAATAGTTTTTTAAATTCGAAAGTAACTCTGTCTGTCTGTATGTTACCTTTTCACGCCTAAACCACTGAACGGATTTCGATAAAATTTGGCAAAGAGATAGATTGCATCCCGGGGAAGGACATAGGATAGTTTTATCCCGATATTTCCCACGGGATCAAAACTTACGTGGGTGAGACCTCGGGGCGCTGCTAGTATATTTTAATAAGAATCATTGTTCTTGTTTCGTTACTATCTCTAATCTTCTATTGCAGATAAACTATGCCCGCTTTATAACGTCCCGGCTAATCCCGTGTGCGTTACGTCACTACTCGGTATGTACGTCACGTCCGGGCGTATCATTGGATTCCAAGATGGCGTTACATCCGGCCGCAGCTAATAGGAACGCGGAGCTGAAGTATTTGAGGTGTATCACTAATGCTATTATGCCGTATTTGTTGAAGAATAATGAGTTGCAAAATCCGTAAGTATTAGTACCTATAGAAAAAAATTTTTTTTTATACAGAAGCGAATCATACGCCCAAAGCGGTAGAATAGGATATATGTATTTGCTTTAAAACATGGTGCATTAAGGTCTTATAAATAAAGTTATGATCTTACATGTTTCGCCATGGCCAGTCCATGGCGAAACATATTTAAACATGATAAATGTAACAAATTTAATACATTCATTTGTTAAAATTAAAACATTATTAATGACATATTGGAGGGTTTCGTATTTGAACACATAAGAATAATGGGTATATAAAAATAATTAAATCTCAGCATCATATCTTATATTTATCTGCTACTTTTTTTATCAAAAAATACTTTTACACTATAAAAACAATTACCAATAAGCCATTTGTGTAGGTCAATAGCTCGATTTTCACCGGTTCAAAGCCGGAGTTTCGTTTCTATTAAAATTATTATTTATTTTTATATTGATATTTATTGTAACAGCCGCACGGGTCGATCGATCAGGTTAAGCTACGCTTGCTGCGGTTGGTCCATGGATGGGTGAACATCTTTACATACCACGATCCCTCCGTGACTCGGAAAGCACGTTAAGCCGTTGGTCCCGGCTGTCTTTCGTGGATCTTTGACAGTCGCTACGGGTCGTCGGAAGCCCGAAAATCTGATAACCAGTCTTACCAAGGGGTATCTTATTACCCAGTAACTGGGTTGTGGAGGTCAGATAGGCAGGCGCTCCATATAAAATACTGGTATTCAGCTGCATCCAGTTAGACTGGAAGCCGACCCCAACAAAGTTGGGAAAAGGCTAGGCAGATCAGATTTGCACAGTATGTTAGGTTAAACGAGGGACATATTTATTTTAAAGCAGTGTGTACTCATAAAATTGAACGCCTTTTATTATGGGACTAACCCTGGAATATGAATCGAAAAATCTGCTGTTCTCTACAAAGTGCAAATATAGCGTTCAAAATATAGGGAACAGGATCAAAATAATTTATTTGACACACAACAACACCTTGCAATATCTCTACCAAATTATTTTTAGTATATACGAAACCCGAAACACGTGTCTAGTATTTTTATTTAAAGAATCTATGTACAAAAACTGTGTCATGAAAAATCAAAAAGTTATAAGCTTGTTAAGTTACCTGTTTGTCCATACAAAAACATCACCCGCGCCGCTCGCGTCGCACCGTCTTGCGCTCATTGATAATAGTACCTAGGTACCTAACCGTTCGGCGTGGAATTTGGATAACCTACTTAGTGTCGCTCGGTGTCCAACTCTTAACTTTTTTTAAAATATTTTTGGGAGAAATATATCATGGGGTAAAAATTATTGGATTCGATTCAGTTACTTATTCTGAACAAACTATATTCAGCATTCGCATATACTAAAAATTACGTTGTATACCTATAATATTTATTTTGTCATGTACGGTTCTTTTTTGCGTGCATAGCTAAGTGCAAAGGCACACAACAATGTATTAGGCACACAAGGTGGGTTCTTACACACATACCTGATGAGTGATGACTTGTTAACACAATCGTAATACTTTTACGAGATTTTAATTAACACTATTTAACAGTTTGTTGTTCATATGCTAATTGACTCTGAATAAGCTATTCAGGTGCCGTGATATAACGGTTTAATGCCATCATGCTTCCAGTGTAAGAGAGAGGCGGAGCTATACATGACCGATAACAACATCCCTTTTTCGCACTGGAACATGATGCATTAATACTTCGTAATACCCCGGAACATAAAGGGTTAAGGAAGGAACACGGGTGGGTTTTAGTCAGTAAGAGTCTTATTTTTTTTTTGGGTGGGAAATCATCAAATGACCCCACCCGCTCTGGGCGGAGCGAAAGGGAGTGTCAGACTCTTACTGACTAAAACCCACCCGTGTTCCTTCCTCAGCCCTTTATGTTCCGGGCCAGCGGTAACCCTTTCGGATAATCCCGCTGACCCGGCAGGCTTCGGCCCTAAGGGGCCCCTGCCTTGATGCTGACATCTCTTTGAGGCGCGCGTGGAACGTGTTCCACGCGCGCCTCAAAGAGATGTCAGCGCGGCGCGTAGGTACGTGTACCTACGCGCCGTCCGGCACGGGCCTGGTGCTGGTCGGACGGTGAGCTATCCATTACTCTCCGCCCGCAGGCCCGCGCCTACGGTGGTCGGGAGTCGTCCCGTGGCTCCTGACGCCCGGTGCGTCTCTCGCGGCGGCTGGGACGGGAGGCTCTCTCCCTCATCCATCCCGCGTCAGTAAGAGTCTGACACTCCCTTCCGCTCCGCCCATAGCGGGAGGGGTCATTAGATGATTTCCCACCTTAAAAAAAAAGCGGGCCCCGAATCACTATGAGATTCAGATGTTACGAGGTGCAGATTTTGACATGACATTAATTGAATTAAATTGACATCAGATTGATTTAGGATAATTATTTATAATTAACTAGCATTTGCTCGCGGCTTCGCCCGCGTGAATGTCGGTAAATATCCCTCGGGAACTTACTAACGGGATTTAAAGTACCATGTATTCCAGGTTATAAAATAGCTGTGTGGGTCTAATACAAATCACTTCAGCCGTATTTGCTTCTATCCGCGCGGAACATACATCCAGAAAAATAAACATCAATTCTAAAAACTATATTTTCGGCATCAGACCTCGTTTTTCACGAATATTCAATGTGTACAGTTTTGTCTTCGTTCGTTGTTTTGTTTTATATGCTTGAGTACGAGGCTTTTGACTACGTTGTATATATTTTGTCTTTTTTTTTATATGTCCGCTTTGTTTGTGCTGATTGAACAATTTTTTTACTATTTATCGACGTCAAAAAAAGGAGGTTGTTTATTATCTGTACAGAAGAATGTTTGTTGTGGAACACCAAAGCGACCTATGTCCAATAATTACCGCGTAATCTAATTGTATCTTTAACCACAAGTCAATAAGGTCTAATTTCTCTTTCTTCCAGTGTGTTCCAAGTATTAATAAGAGAGATATTCGCTGGCTGGGTGTTGTTATCACTAACTGACGTGTTGGCAGATCCGTACATATTGAACACGCTCATCATCCTGGCCACTGGAAATGAAACGATGGCACAGTTGCCTTCCACTCCTAATTATAAGGTAAATAATTGTATGTGGTTCCTGCACTATAGAGATTTTGTATTGTGGTTGCATGTTTATCAACTTTGTTTATGGGTAATTTCTAGGCCTCAAAATTTCTACTATTTGAACTAAAATCAATTCTAAAGGAAAAACTGTAAGAGGAGAGGAGCAAAGAGTGCGAATAAAAATACTCCTACTCGGAGCGGAGCAAATAGCCGCAGTTCTAGTTATTCAACTAAGACCTATTCCTGAGATTAGAAATCATACTGTGTTGTTAACACCTCTCTTTGCCTGTGATTTTCTATGCAAGGGGCTGCCCATTATCACGTGAGGCTCGAAAGGGGGGGGGGAGGGGTCCATAAAAAATCAAGAAATATCACAAGGGGGGAGGGGGGATGTAGTAATATATCATGTGTATTTATTTTTTCGGCAAACGCGCGAAACCGACAAGCGACGTTATCTACGTGTATTTATTTTTTCGTCAAACGCGTACAAAATCGAAAGCGGCTTGTAGTGTGACTGATTCGCCGTTGCCAGGCAACGAACGAAGTGAAGTTCCCGCGATATTTTTCTATAATAAAATTAGATGATACTTATACCTGTATTTTATAAATATTAAAAAAAAAAAAAAAGATTCTTTGCAGGGTACTAAAAATACACGTGATATAGGAGGGGGGGAAGGGGGGTAGTCTTAAACCTCACCATGTATCAACAAGGGGAAGAGGGGGTTAAAAAATGCCAAAAAAACATCACGTGATTATGAACGGCCCCTAACAGACTTGAATTTCAAGTATCGGATTTGTTTTGTTTACGACACACTTGAAATACATACATAATTATCTATCCATACTCCTGACGTCTCACAATTTGTATAAAATCAACAGTGCTTTTGTATAAAATCTTCTGAGAGTTGGAAACCTGGTGACCTGTAATACAGGTTTTCATTACCTACCACAGGCACCAGTGATTCACAAATGTTTGCATGCTGTATACTTATGATACCAAATAAATAAAAAATAAATAATTTGAACGGATATTTGATTTTGAACTCATTTTCTCCCTCAGGTAGAATTCTTAGAAACATTCGTCCGTCAAACAGAATCGATCTATAGCCAACGTTGCAAACTGCTGCGTGTTGAGCTCGACGTGGTCATCAGTGAACAAGAACATCTGTACGCGTTCATGCAGTTCATGAAGACGACCAGCCACCTGCACTTACTGCAGTTCTATAACGATATTAGTAAGTACAGATTTCCCAAGAAAAGTATGCGCTTCGTGGATCATCGTCTATTTTCGGGAATACGAACGCGCGATGATGAGATCTAATATAGAGCGGTTGTAACCATAGAATTATACCCTATTTTGTATTACTTCGATTACAAAATTATAGATTAACAACTCTATGCAAGCCCAAAAAAACTTTTAAAAACTTTTGAGTGACAAATGACTATCTCGTCTATGTCGGAATTTGTACCCAAGTTAAAGTCTCTTTGCCTCCTGGCGTAAACGAGAGGTTGCTTGTTAGTTACCAGCTCAAGCTAAATAATATCTAATAGAAACATTTTGTTCCAGAATCATTTCAAACAAAAATCCTGAACCCAGACCTGAACAGTTCAGAAGAAGAATCCTTACAGCGCCAAGCTCGAGCGATGTACTCCACGTACTTATCAGCGGGTCACCCGCTGGCCCCGCTGCCTATCTTCGGCGAGCTGGCGGACGAGCTGCAAGCTCTGTTGCAGCAGGATAGCAGTATCAACAAGTAATGTAGCTTATTATTGTAAACGGCATTGAAGGTTCGTGGCATACCTACCTGTCCGCCATTTTTTTCTTTAACCTATTAACCGCTTGTGTCGCATTTATGCGACACATATTTCCGTGCCCCTACCGCTCGTGTCGTATTTCTGCGACAGAGAACATGCATGATTTTTTCGTTCTAGTCAACGATTGCTCCTCCTTATTTATTGTAAGTGTTATTTTATCGATTTAGGTATTCAGCTGCATCCGGTTTGACTGGGAGCCGACCCCAACATGGTTAGAAAAAGGCTAGAATAGAATAGAATCGTTTATTTCTGAGTACATGGTACATAAAGATCTTAATATTAGACGGAATCACATATACTACCATTGCTGGTGTAGAAATATTAAATGAGTATCTAATTTACAAAGTTATAAATCATGCTACATTAAATAAAATTTGAAAATCAACAAACAAACAAAAAAATAAATAATAGTAGTAATAATAATATGTGTACTTTATGGAGCACATTATTTATATGCATACATAATTAAAATTAAATGTTATTCAAAGTTAACTATTTTATATAATGTCAATATGCAATAAAAAGTCATCGAACAGTATTATGATAATGTCAAAAAATATTCTGAAAATGTCAATCCATATTTATTATTAATACAATGTCAATGTTTATTACTAATATAATGTCAATATTTATTACTAATACAATGTCAATATTTGTTACTATTACAATGTCAATATTTATTACTAATACAATGTCAATACAAGGATCTACTAATTATACAAAGTCAATATTTTTGATTTAAAAATTCATTAACTGAATAGAAACAGTTATCCAAAAGCCAAACGAAAATTAATTTCTTAAATTTATTAGTAGGCAACACTCTAATGCGTGCAGGTAGTTTATTAAAAATTTTGGTTGCCATGCAATAGGAATTCCTACTGTATAAATGTAGTCTCTGTCTAGGTACCAGTAATTCGTTTGGATTTCTGTTCTGTACTCTTTTGGAAACGTGCTCATGTAATGGGAACAAGTGAGAATATTTCTTTACAAACAAACAGACTTCAAAAATGTATAAACAAGGAAGTGGAAGAATTTTTAGCAATTTAAATAAGGGTTGGCAATGTTCCAAATATCCCGCTCCATAAACCGCTCTTACACATTTTTTTTGTGCAAGGAAGGCTCTGTTTACGTCTACTGAGTTACCCCATATCACTAGTCCATAACGAAGCACTGATGAGACATATCCGTGATATGCGTTAAGAGCTGTTTCTGTATTAGCTATGCGTCTGAGTTTTCGAAGAGCAAACACAAATTTGTCCAATCTTGTACAGACTCTCTTCACGTGCTCTTTCCAATTCAATTTTTCATCGATAACGATTCCTAAGAATAAAGTTGATGGTACTGGTTCTAATGGCTAGGCAGATGATGATGATTATTTTATCGATTTGTAGCCGCGCGCTAGGGGCACGGCAATTGATATTTAGCCAAGCTAAGCGCTTGGCTAAATATCATCATCAATTGGCTAAATATCATCATCAATATAAAGGTTAAAAAGGCGTAAAAATAATGTCATGTTTCCGAGATATTAACGTTCAAAGTTGAAGATAAAAATGTAAGCAAGTTATAATAAATAATAATAATTTGTTCATTACCACAAAGTTCAAGTACATTGCACTGTTACAGATTAAAGATCTTAATTTAGCATTAGGTAGATAAGTACAATAGGTTCAACCCTGTCCCCTAAACTATGCTAGGCCTGTATCTTAGGGGGCAGTGCCCGGCTATAGGGTATGCTTCTAGGATTTTGTTGTGGCAGACGTGCCAGTGGACTGTGTCAAGTGGGTGCATTTTTTGATCTTGTGGTAAATTTAAAAAATGTAAGAGTGAGAAAGTGAAGAGTATTATATAAGAGTAAATGTTTGATGATTGTGTGAGGAAGTGGATCGGGTGTTTTGTGATAGTGTTGTGTGTAGTGAATGAAGTGAGTGTACGTTTGTCGTGTGTTAGGGATGTGCGAGTGATTAGCGCGTGTGCGAAAAATAGGTCGATTACACATAAAGAGGTGTTTATTAGGTGATGTAGGTTAAAAGAGGTTCCGTTCCATAATAGTCCTGCCTTAGCAGCCATTCAGTTACTGTACGTTTTAATTTAAACCTGGGGAGACCAAGAATATTTAGCCTTTTATGTGTTCAGTTCAAAAAAATTTGGACGTCACTTGATCTCTTTACTGGGTTTGGTCTTTGTTTTCCGTTTGCATTGATGTCAGCTATCGATTTATATAGGATATACGCGTGGCCGCCATTTTGAAAAAAAAAAAACAAAATGGCAGGACCTATGCCAGTGTCCATATAAAAATCTTCAATCCCCTTTATTAGTTTATATTTTAGGAAACTACAGCTAACCTTTTCTAAGAAAGGTTTATTTAGCCGTAAGAAGTGAGAAAAACAGTATTGTAACAAAGACAATGCTACAAGTTAGAGTTCAGGCTAGCATGAAGGATAAATGAATATACGTCCTGTGCTGTGTGTGTGTCTACTGACGAAATAAACGTTTTCAGAAAGGTGTTCCAAAAGTTATGATCATCTGAAATTAATGGATCCACCTGAGCTATACTCCGTTTGAAATAAGATTAGACATTCAAATAAACCTTTTTTACAGTCCGTTCAACCGATTTTGACTTCTATACCGTAGGCATAAGGATGGTATTAAAAGCAAAAAAAGTGGTTACAATACCAACTGTTTATTGCAGTTGCCATATGTCATGCAACCAACTCAATATAATTCAAAATCGGTTGAACGGACTGTAAAAAAGGTTTATTTAAATGTCTAATCTTATTTCAAATGGAGTATATTGTCAGCGGGATTGTCCGAAAGGGTTACCGCTGGCCCGGAACATAAAGGGCTAAGGAAGGAACACGGGTGGGTTTTAGTCAAGAGTCTGACACTCCCTTCCGCCCCACCCAGAGCGGGAGGGGTCATTTGATGATAACCCAGCCTGAAAAAAAAAAAGGAGTATATTATATTGCGAAAAGTCTTCATTTTCTTACTTTTTGCTAAAGATATTTGTTTTGTTTTTAGATTTCAAACCAGTCGAGCGCTGTATCAAGCTGCGAGGCAATCACATGCTGTGTTAGAAAAGTTATGGCTGCCTAAGTTTTTACATAGTGAAGAGGTAATTATTAATAAATACAATAGATATACCTAGTAATATACAATTCGTTCGTAATATTGTTATGATCACTAAAATTAAAGCTGGTTTAATTGTTCACAGTTCTACAAACTACTTGTCGGGAGCAGGATACCAACAGGGTATCAAAAACAAATGGTTAAAAAGTATGCTTATTTATTTGTGTTATAACTAACTCATGACAAAATCAAACAAAAAAGGTCTTCCTCAAAGTTCATATAAAAAAAAGTCGTACTTTTAATTAGCTGCATTAAAATCACAGCTTATGTGTTACTTAAATTACTGAAATTGGCGTCTTTTTGTTTTTTCGCGGCCATCATCCACATCTTATTTTTCTAGTATAGACTAGTGTAACAAACGAAACTTATTTGTCATGCATATCTCTAAACTCAGTCAGAAAAGAGTTATTAAGAAGTTATTACAGTGCTGTTATTTGTCATTAACAAAGCAAGCCAGGCTTTTGACCTTGGGTAAAAGTAAACAATTTTCGGCGTTGTTAGCCTGAGTTATATTTGTTAAGCGAAGATGTAATTTTGTTTTCCAGACCACACGAAAAGCTCCTAAACACAGCTCTAAAGCTAGGCCATAGATTAAAAGGCGCTCTAAAACCACAGACAATAGACGGACAAGTGCTCGACTGCTACACGAATTGCGACGAGTCTGAGGGCGATGGTGTAGATAACATAGATATACTGAAGTATTTAGATAATCTCGCTGTTGAAGATGCGGCGAGGGGACATGATTTGAGCACTTATAAGGTCGTGCTGACCAATGTTGAGACTAAGTTGGTAAGTTTTTTGTAGTTTTGATTCGAGTTGTAATGTTTTGAAGTGAAAAAATGTAGTATATATGACTTAGTAATTATTCTAGTAAACTATGAATGTGAAAATAGGTAGAATACCAAAATTTTACTTTGCTATGGTTAATTAGTACTGTTTTCTACTATTTGTTTTGTTTTAGAACAGACACGATTAAACACTTATTTTAGGCTTTAAAACATAATTTGGAGCTTATCATCCGCCATGAATAGTACAAATGTCTTTATGGTTTTTTCAGCAAAATCAAAATACACGGCGCGGCGTGTTTCTGTCTTCATTATCCACTTAAGGTTCAGCACAGTGCACGTAACTGTGCCTATGAGTGCCAGTAGCACTAAGCTGAACCAGCGGCAGTTTTGTGCTGAAATAAAAACAAAGTTTAGTGCTAAAAACCACCCGAAAACTGTTCCTTAATAGAGTACCAAAAATCATATTCAACCCTCCTTTTATCTTTTAGCAAGCCCCACCCCGTCGCGGCACAGTCCGCGTGTTCACCCTAACCGTTCACCGAGTAGAAGCCGGCTCAGGAGCATCACTCTGGAGCGTGGAGCGGAGTGAACATGACTTCCACCTGCTGAGGAGCAAGCTGCATGAGTTCCATGGAGACAGGCTGTTCCTAGACCTCTCACTACCCTCCAGGAGGTAGGATTCTTATAAATAAGAACTCACATTTTTTTTTGCGTTTTTTTTTTTTAGTTTTGACGCCACGGGACCCTAAATGCCCCCAGACTTATTAACAACAAAACTTCTATTGTGTCCTCGCTCAGTGTCTTGAGACCTAAGTGGTCTTAAAATATCCTTCACTCTACACCACTAGATGACCCTAGCAAATAATCGTTTTGGAAACGATCAACTTTCTTAAAATAATTTCTGATTTGTAAAGTAACTTCTAACAAAAAATAATTTCTAATTTGTAAAGTTTCTAAATTAACACTTTGTAATTGCATTTTTCGATTTTTAGTATTGTTTATTCTTTTCATTGTTATGGAAACGCTAAACATGATTGGACTCAAACTATGTAATATCTTGCATGTATACAATGTTTAACAAATAAATAAATTTTATCTTATCTTCTAAGTCAAGACTTCCTAAGTCTTACCAACTAAAACTTGTAAAACATTAACTTGCATTAGGTTGTTTTGAGTGCAGAAAATTACAGTTTAGTAATCGATCAAGTACCTGTATTCGCCTATCTTTTGCCACTAATTCTACAAAAAAAAAAATCTCTTTTAACTTCCGCATAATTCTTAAAGTTCATCTGCAAGAAATCATGTCATAAACTTTCTTTATTATTTTCAGAGACAACAGTCCCCTAGAAACTCTCCGCTACAAATATGAAGACTTTCTCCAACGACTCCTCCAGAAAAGTCTTCTTCAAACCAGTGAGCTTCTCCGCATATTCCTCACGGAAGACGGCGACTTCTCCATCGTCGTGCAGGCTTCAACGTTGAACGCTACCAGCAGTGACCTGGGGAACATATACCAGAGTGTAGCTCATAGGTTACGGAAGGAAAAAGGACAGCATTTGGAGAGTTTCATGAGGAATTTGTTGGTGTCTTCGGATATTGAGCGGTATCAGGCTTTGTGAGTATGTTTTCGATTGTCAAATTAGTTATTTATTAATTTAACGAAAGATTTATTTTGATTTTCATGCCGCCGAAAACTATGCCATGATATACATTTCACATGGTTTTAGATAAAAAAAAATATTTAAAAATCCATTCGAATTCGTTTTGATTATTAGTGCATACTAATCAGTCTCAATTTATTGAAAAATGCTTTACTTCCAAAATTATAAATGACTAGCTGCGCCCCGCGGTTTCACCCGCGTAAGTGTCGATCCCGTGGGAATATTGGGATAAGAAGTAGCCTATATGTTAATCCAGGCTACCTCCATACAAAATTTTATCAAAATTGGTCCAGCCGTTTGAGCGTGAAGAAGTAACAAACATATAAACACACACTGTACACACACAAAATTTCGCCTTTATAATATTAGTGACCTACCTGAGTACCAGAAATAGCGAAAAAAAAAAACAATTGTTCCCTACATTTATGTTCGTATAACTCGCCAAAATGTAGGAAAAAGCTGACTTTTTTTGCGATTTCAGGGTTGGTCCTATAGTAAAAGTTGTTCATAGTGATGAGTACAATTACCTCTTAAGAGGTTGTTAATGTTTTACCAATAACCCTGTATAAGAGTACGTCCGTGTGGGTATCTCGCAAGGACCGCACACGTTTTTACGCTTGATGAGGTCGGTGTTACACGGTGAAAATTTCCTTGTTACCCTGAACAACTTTTCAACAATGGTAACATTTCATCGGGTGATACAATTTTTATTGCTATCGTCGGGATTAGGCATATCCCTCTATTTGAAGTTTCAATCCGGGGGTCGTATTAATGCCATCATGATTCCAGTGCGAAAAAGGGACAGTGCTATCGGTCATGTCTAACGCCGTCTCTCTCTTACACTGGAATCATGATGGCATTAAACCGTCATAATACCGGCACCACCAAAGTTCTCTTCTCTCCCTAGAAAGCAAGGCACAGCCCGCGAAGTGGAAGAAGCACAAGAGATGAGCGAAGACATAGCTGTTGAAGTACAAACGAAGAGACAACGACGCGTGCGCAACATTCACGCGACCGTGTTCCAGAACAACTTCGACGTGACACCGACAGTGCGCAATGTGGACACAGAGTACCAGACCAGCGTGGTCGGCTTCACGCAGTGTCTTATGTATACGTGTGAGTATTTAATAAGTTATAATAATACCAGCTTATTATTGTCCCACTGAGCATTGATCACGACGCTTGCTCAAGACAGATTCGCGCTTTCAGACATATTTATTACTATCTTCCGCCCGCGGCTTCGCCCGCGAGGTATGTCGATAAAAACTATCCTATGTCCTACCCCGGGATGCAATCTATCTTTCTGCCAAATTTTATGAAATCCGTTCAGTGGTTTAGGCGTGAAAAGGTAACATACAGACAGACAGAGTTACTTTCGAATTTATAATATTAGTATGGACTAGCGACCCGCTCCTGCGTCTAACGGGTGTCTATTGCTATGGTGACATGTCAAAACATGGATTTCTGTGCTATATCTAAGTTAAAAATATTATTTTATGTGTTATACACAAAAAACCTTCTAGAATAAAATGATGAAGAAAACCGCATCAAAATTGTGGAGTTTAGAAGAACTAATCGGCCACACAAGCTGACACAATAAGCGCCTTTTTCTATTTTATAGATTACTAGCTGCGCCCCGCGGTTTCACCCGCATAAGTGTCGAGCCCGTGGGAATATCGGGATAAAAAGTAGCCTATATATTAATCCAGGGTGTCAGCTACCTCCATACATATTTTTTTTCAAAATTGGTCGAGCGTGAAGAAGTAACAAACATATAAACACACACACACTAACAAACTTTCGCCTTTATAATATTAGTGTGATAGACTATAGCTACCCCTGCTTTACCCATTCTGTGCTATATCTAAGTTAAATATGAATGTCTTACTTTTTATAGCTTAATAATTGAAAATTTTCTTTTTAATACCAGTAATAAAAGTGATCCGTATCCGCGGCGTGATCGCCCACGTGGCTGGCTCACTGATGGCGGTAACTAAGGACCTCTTAGACGATGCCTTCAACTGTCTGCTGAACAAGACACTGAGGAACCTGCTGAATGAAAGACGACTGGCGCATCTTATTAGGTTAGGACATGGTGGGTAGCTTTTTATTTTGATTTATACATAATTTAGAATTATAGAGACCTAATTCGAAATGTCTGTGTGGTGTCGGACTTAAAGAATAGCACCACCCCATACTTCCCGTGGGTGTCGTAAAAGGCGACTAGGGGTCGTACCGGAGAATGGGCAGCAGCGTTCTCTATGCATTCCATCACCATACTCGCCATGCTTGGCAGGCGCCAAGCATGGCGATTATGGCAACTCCCCCTCCCCCTTTGGGGGAAGCCTAAGTCCAGCAGTGGACGTCTTTCGGCTGAAATGATGATGATGAATTCGAAATTTGAAGATTTCAACTTTGACTCATAAAATTACCTTGCACGACCATCTTCATCGAATCTTAATAAAACAATTAAGTTAGATTAGACAACTCTGACATATCTGACAAGACTGACATATTAAGTCTCTGTTTTATTAAGATTCGATGGAGATGTTAAATCTTCAAATTATGAATTAGGTCTCTATAATTCTTTTCAACACACTTGCTCGTAAAGTGGCTCTTATTGAACCGCTTTTAGGTCCATAATGCAGTGTATTAAAAACGCGTGCTTTTTCTTTACTTTAATCCACATGTGCTTTATTTCCACAGATAACTATTTACTAGTCGGAGATTCGCGCTTTTTAATCTCATCAATTCACGTTTTTTTTAAATAGTCTGTATTGTCCTTGGTCCCAAAATGAACTAATATTTATTTACCTTAAGGTAAATGCGCAGGGTTTACGGACAATTTAAGGTGAATACGCAGTGGTAGACCGCGAAATTCAAATTTTCTTTTGCAATTTTCAGATCAGTGTCAGGTTGTATCTTGATCAAAATATGATTTGCGACTATAATAGGTACGTCTTTACAGAATTATAATCATTCGAAACATTAATACATCTTTCTTATGGAAAAGTTCTTAGGGAAAAAATCTAACTTAAAGATTCTATTCTAATGACTTTAATTCTGTAAATACCTACATATATAAATATATTATAGTCGCGAATCATATTTGATCAAGATACAACCTGACACTGACCTGCAAATTAAAAAAAAACGTAAGAAAATTTTAATTATCCACCTTAAATTAAAAAAAAAATTGTCCGTGGTCCCTTCCGAAACCAAACGGAAAAGACCCTGACCGGCGTTCTATTATTGCGGATTCTCACTGAACTAATGTATATTTCTCTATGCCAATAGTACTTTCTAATTCCATACTAACTATACTACAATTGTTTTGTGTTTATTTTTTTTTATATGGCGGTCTGTTGTCAGAGCCTACATGCTCTGTGGTCAGTGCTTTTATTTACACTTGCGCGCGCATTGATAGTGCTGGCTATGCGGAAAGACAAAACCAGCGCGCCATTTTCCATACAAGTTAATATTTAACAATACAAGTATGTTTTTTTCCTCGCAAGTGTGTTGAAAAACGTCGTATGAAACGCGTGTGCATTGCGACATTGCATTGCAGTGTGCTTACGTTGCCGCACAGGATCCACCCAAGCCGAGTCTGTTGAGCAATGGGTGTTGTTTGTTCAAGTCTGCAGATTCCCTCCATAATAATGTTGGAATATATGTCCGCGCCAAATAAAATATCTACCGGACGACTGACGTAAAAGTCGGGATCTGCGAGTTCTATGTTTTCTAAGTAAGACCAAGTGGGCTTTGCAAAGGTATAAGTTGGCAGATTTTTTGTTAAACTTTTCATGATGAAAACGTCAGTATTAAAAGAATAAGACTCTCTTCTTGATGAGCAGTTTATGTTGATAACTCCCTTGCAGGCATTATCCCTGGCTCCTATACCGGCTATTACGCCCTTGCATCGTTGACGGCGAAGTCCCAATTGTTGCGCCGCATTTTCGGTGATGAGTGAAGTTTGGGAGCCCTGATCAATCAAAGCTCGCATGTTAAGATAAGATCCATCACATTTTTGGACCTTAATCACGGCTGTGGACAATAATGTTTCCGGTACATCACGTTGTTGAGCCACGTGAGTCGTAAGTTGCTGATTTTGCTCAGGCAAAGTACGTGCATTTCCAGCTTTAGGTATTGCTTGGTCAGGTGTGCTTGGGAGGTGGGACTTCCGTCGCACTCATGACACCGTTTTGTTGAAATGCATTCCTTGCCTTTATGGCTAAAAAGACAATTTTCGCATAGCTTGTTGTCAACGACGAATTGTTTTCTGTCGATTGGGGACAATTCAATATATTGTTCACAATGGAATAATCCATGACCATTTTTGCATAATGGGCAAGTTCGTTTATTACGAAATTTTCCGTTCGATTTCGAAACGTTTTTGTTGCTCGAATAAGATTGTTTCGAATTACGATTGATATTTTTGTTATTAAGATTGTTATCCTTAGATGATTTTGCATTGGAATTTGGAGATTTCTGATCTTGTTTACGCCGCGATGACTCCATACTCGTAAACTTGGCTTCCAGGAAGTCCAAAAAGTCTGAAAGAATGGGCAGTTCACGAGGTTGCTTGAGAGATGCGATGTATTCGGAATGCGTGTTAGCATCTAGTTTGTTTGACATCAAATAGCAAATTACGGGGTCCCATGTGCTTACGTCTGCTCCCATGTTCTTTATAGCGTTAACACATTCGATGGTTGTATCGTGGATGCGTTTTACATAGAAGACTGAAGGTTGTTGCATGACCGGAAGATTGGTTAGAGTATTCATATGTGAGGTGAATATAAGCAGTTTATTATTGTACCTATGATTAAGGATTTCCCAACATGTTGAATAGTTTTCAGAGCTAATCTGAAGATGATGTATTAAACCCTCGGCTTCCCCTTTCAGTTTAGCTTTAAGGAACTGCATCTTTTGAGCTTGAGAGAGCGATGGATTGTTGTGGATGGCCTCTGTGAACAAGTCTTTAAAGGATACCCAGTGTTGATAATGGCCATTATACGTAGGCACTTCCATCTTTGGTGTTGACTGTTCTCGGTGTGATACAGACCACAATTTGCTATTCAGAGACTTCTTCATATTGTTGTACGTCATTTCATACGAGGTAAACTTGTCCTCATACGAATCATCTTGCCCGTCGAGTTCCCCTTCCAACTCCCAGTGAAGCATGTCAATGGCCGACCACCTCGTTTCCAAAGTTTTCAACGTATCTTGAAACTCCCATTTCTCAGTTATGGCATCGACGTTGATGTTCGCCACCGTTCTATAGAAAGCCTTAAAGTTAATAGTCTGCTTCTTCAGTAACTCATCTAACTTGCTGTTGGTGCCCTGAGACTTGAATTTCGGCGTTTCAAGAAAGGTCGTAGCCTCGCTCTCCTCTGGATTCCTGTTCCTAAGGGTCCCGTCCACGCCGGCCCTGGATGTGCCGGCTAACGGTTTTGCGGGTCTTAAAATAGATGGAGGTCCTGCACCTTTAATAGTTTCACGCGTCGAAAGATAGAAAGCATGAGTTTGTTGATAATGATTCAAGGCAAAATACTCAATCGATTTGTTGCTAAAGGGATTCAACTGTTCATGATTAGATTGAAACTCCTGCCAGTAGGAGTCTAAAGTTTCCAATCTACGTTTGATGTAGTCAGGAGTTTTGCGTTCCTGACCATCCTTCTTAAAGTTTGATAATAGTTGGTTCATGGCCACCATGATTTGGTTCTGGTTGGCCAGAAGATCCTCCATTGTTTGGCTCATATTGTTAGGTCAAGCAAAAAAAAGGAAAGATCTTACTTTGATTCTGTTGACTGGTGGGTATGTTGATTGCGCTCAAGACTGCTGTTTACTCCCTGAACTGCAACTCCACCGCTGTTGATATGGAACCACTCACACGAACTGACACAAAGTCCACTGATTGCTCGCGTTAATGATCCGACTCGAAGGACCATAAAGATGTACGGTGGTTACCTTACACCTTGTTGGTTAATGTTATGAGTACCGCGCCGCGACCCAGGTTAGGGAATTTGATTAAGTAAAACCGATGTTTACTGTTACACGGATTTATTGGTACTGAATTGACAAATGGAACGCGATGCACCGCATCGTGAGTTCAGCGTCAGCATTATTGCTAAACAATACAAAGTGTACGGGTTTGCTCGTACAGCACACATGTATCATAATGTACTATAAGGTGCGTATTGTGGTAGATAATACAAGATTAGGGATGCTACACCCATCGGAAAAATATATGGTGTGACTACCGAGATGACGAATAATAGAGAAGGCATCATCTGCCTAGCCTTTTCCTAACTATGTTGGGGTCGGCTTCCAGTCTAACCGGATGCAGCTGAATACCAGTATTTTACATGGAGCGACTGCCTATCTGACCTCCACAACCCAGTTAACTGGGTAATACGATACCCTTTTTTTTTTATTTTGCGGATGGGAAATCATCAAATGACTCCTCCCGCTCTGGGTGGAGCGGAAGGGAGTGTCAGACTCTTACTGACTAAAACCCACCCGTGTTCCTTCCTTAGCCCTTTATGTTCCGGGCCAGCGGTAACCCTTTCGGACAATCCCGCTGACCCGGCAGGCTTCGGCCCTAAGGGGCCCCTCCTCGATGCATCTCTTTGAGGCGCGCGTGGAACACGTACGCGCCGTCCGGCACGGGCCTGGTCCTGATCGGACGGTGAGCTACTCGTTACTCTCCGCCCGCAGGCCCGCGCCTACGTTGGCCGGGAGTCGACACGCGGCTCCCGACGCCCGGAGCGTCTCCCGCGGCGGCTGGGACGGGAGGCTCTCTCCCTGAGCCGTCCCGCCACCTCCTTCGCTAGCATGACTGCTTCGCAGAAGGAGGTGACTGCCTCCCACTCCCTCTCGCCCCGGACCATGGCTTGCACCAGGGCCGGACGCGAGAGGTCGCCGTTGCTGCCAATCGCCTCTACGAGGACACGGCGGTGCTCCGCCCAAGCGGGGCAGACCTCCACCGTGTCCTCTGGGCGATCCTGACAATGGTGACACCCGGGCGTTTCCTCCCGCCTGATGATGTGCAGGAACCTCCCGAAACTTCCGTGTCCGGTGAGGACCTGCGTCAGGCGGTAGGTGAGGGCGCCGTGGCGCCTCTCTAGCCAAATACGATACCCCTTGGTAAGACTGGTTGTCAGACTTTCCGGCTTCTGACCGTAACGACTGTCAAAGATCCACGAATGACAGCCGGGACCAACGGCTTAACGTGCTTTCCGAGGCACGGAGGGGTAAAGATGATCACCCATCCTCAGACCAACCGCGGCAAGCGCAACTTAACCTTATCGGTCGACCTGTGCCCGCGGCTGTTATTATTTAGCCACGGGCCCCTCGAATAATAGAGAAGTATGGAAGAAAAAGTCCACAAATTAATTGGGATAAGGGGAGGAGATGATGATGATGATGACACCGGGAAAATATAGTGTGCAATAACTTTTTGACATCAATTGGTAACGCAACCTGTTGACAGAATAAGGTGCTTCGTTGCACTAAATAAATTTTATTTATTTATTAAAACTTTATTCACAAGTAAAAACTGTACAAAGGCGGACTCTACCTTAAGGTCAGTCTACCTTAAGGTGATGCAGAAACAATACACAGTAGGTGCAATAGCAGAAAACAAATAGAAAATATTTATAAGTAAAATAATAAATGCTTTATCTTTCTATTTTTTTTTTTTGAAGTGAGAACTTCTCCAAAAAAAAAAAAAGGTATAAAAACTGCTCTAATCAAAGGCGCGGTGGGCATTTTTGAGTTGGGAAAAAACCATTGAACTCACGTCACTGTTACCATAAGCGACGCCGCGCGTGTTTTGTTTATGACGATTCAAAAAATACCCGCTTCGGATGTGTTCGGCTGTCCTCGGCATGTACTCGGTTTTAATGTATATCCGATATGTCAGTGAGTGATGGCAAAGTATTCTGTTTGTGTTTTGTTTTCACTTCTGGCGGTACTCCCGGAGTGCCACTGTTTTTTTTTTATTGCTGGTTGGGCCCTCTCTTGACCTCGATCACGCCTGATGGAAAGCGATGGATGAGGTCTATGATGGAACGAGCGTGCCCAGAAGATGTCTTAGGCACTGGAATTCCCACGCATCGATGAAACACAGCAGGCTGCTTGACGCCTGACTCCGGTGGGAGGGTGGTCGCAAACCAGGCGGGCGTTAGCCCTACTGCGCAATGGAAGAATTGGCCAGTCAAATAAGATGTTGGGTATGACTGTCCAGGATGAACCGAGCGCTCGGTTCAGTTGAATATGATGATGATGATGGGGCTCCCTTTTCCGCACTTAGACTCCCATTCGGTTCGTTGTGCGTGGGGATTCTGGCTAGCAAAGCCAGCCTAGCTCCGCCCAAAAGCACAGAAGCTTCCTGGGAGCTTCACAGGCTTCACGGAGCGACCTCATTGTTCCGAGGATTTCTGCACGTTGAGAAGCACGGCCTCGCATTCCAGGATGACGTGGGCGGCTAATTCCTCGGCGTAAAGGCAGCCCATGCAGAGGGGGCTGCCTGTGTCTGTGGCGCCTATGTTAAAAATATGTTTGTTAAGGGGGTTATGGCCCGTAATTGTCCCTATTAATACTCTAAGGTTATTTCTACACAAACTGAGAAGTTTTTTGGTTAGCCGCGGGTGTATCATTGGTAAAGCCAGTTTTGACTGTCTGCAGTCTGTTGCCCGTGACCATCTGTTGTTATGGAGTTGGGTCGATCTTTGGCGAATCCACGTACGAAATTGTGAGAAAGGCAGGGGAGGATGTGGGTACGGGCCTAGCACCTTCATATCCGAGCTTCTCTTCGCAAGTTCGTCAGCAGCATCATTGCCCAAGGATCCACTGTGCCCTCTGATCCACTGGAGAGTAATACGATTGAAGGTCGATAAACTCTCCAGAGCCAGATGGCACTCAAAAATTAGTTTATTGTTAGTTTGTTTGTTTCCTAAAGCTTTGAGCACAGACAGGCTGTCGGATTTAATGCGGTAGTTCCGGATGCCTAAACGCTTTACTGCTGTTGCGGCTTGTGTTAAGGCAACACATTCACATTGAAAGATCGAACTGTGTGTGCGTAGTGGTATGTGAAAGTTAATATTGAGGTCAAGGGAGTGTACGCCAGCACCTGAACCGTTTTGTGTCTTTGAGCCGTCTGTGTATTGGCTCCGTTCATTGGCTCCTGACTGATCCCTTTCTTCCTGAACTGTTTGTATAATGTAGTTTTTGTTGAACATCGGTTGGTTTGGTATTCTATCACACGGTGCAGCGATGAGAGGCTGGTACTCAATCGCCCGGTCCAGGATTTTAGCGTGTGGACTGGTAAGGTTTTTGCCCCATATGCCCAGATGCATCAGCCTGATGGCAGCTAGCGCTGCTTCCTGCTGTATGTACAAGTCAAGGGGGGTTAGTTGAAGGGCTTTCTGTTTAGTTGAGTAACTGGCGGAACAAACTGCGCTACACGAGCAGGCTTCTTCATGCATCCCAAAAATGTATCAACCTTGACTTTTTCCGTGTCCATAGACTACTCCGAATAAAATTATTCTTAAGGGGCCGGCGAACTACGCGTGCTAATGCGTAGTTCAAACAAACGTAATACCAAAATAATTTGTAAATCAAACATATTCATAAGGTAGTGTGTATTTATTCCGATTCGATTACATAATATTTAGGTTCCCAAATATATATTTTGGAAAAACTCTGCTATAAAAAAACCGGGCAAGAGCGAGTCGGACTCGCGCACCGAGGGTTCCGTAACATCCGGGTTTATGCATAAGGTTTATGTTTATGAAATTAAATGTTTTTATTTTTATTTTTGAGTTGATTGAATGAATGGTAAATTGCGGTTTACGATTTATGACATATTAAAAAAAAAACTACTTACTAAATCCCGTTCAAACAAATATTCGGTGGTAGTTTACATGGTAATGTACATCATATTTTTTTTTTTGTTTTATCATTCTCTTATTTTAGAAGTTACAGGGGGGGAAACACACATTTTACCACTTTGGAAGTGTCTCTCGCGCAAACTATTCAGCTTAGGAAAAAATGATATTAGAAACCTCAATATCATTTTTGAAGACCTACCCATGGATACCCCACACGTATTGGTTTGATGAAAAAAAAAACTTTTGAGTTTCGGTTCTAAGTATGGGGAACCCTAAAATTTATTGTTTTTTTTCTATTTTTGTGTGAAAATCTTAATGCGGTTCACAGAATACATCTACTTACCAAGTTTCAACAGTATAGTTCTTATAGTTTCGGAGAAAAGTGGCTGTGACATACGGACGGACAGACAGACAGACAGACGGACAGACAGACAGACATGACGAATCTATAAGGGTTCCGTTTTTGCCATTTGGCTACGGAACCCTAAAAAGAGATTTAAGGAATTTCAAATTTCTATAGAAAACTTATTTTTCTCACAACTCGTCTTTAAATCAGTGTCCATTCAAAATACATATTTGGGAACCTAGATATTCTGTAATCAATTCGGAATAAATACACATTACATTATAAATATGTTTGATTAACAAATTATTTTGGTATTACGTTTGTATACTATGATCTATGCATGCTCCGCCCCTTAACAAAACAGGATTTGATGTTGCATTAGTATATTAATTCATAAAATAGAGAGACAGAGTATTATCTTTGTCATTTGCATTGAACGGTAGATTATGTACTATGCACTCGTGAAGGTCGTAAGATGATTAAATAATTATATGGAGTGCATAATCCAAGTGTGTTTATTAAAGTTCATTTCAAATAAACTTGCGATAAAGTTTGTTCACCTCCTTCTACTAATGTATCCCAATATTTCCAAACCATACGAAAAAAATGTGTGGGCAGTGTCGGTAACACGATCAAAACATTGACTTACTCCGTGTTTGGTATTATGAAACTCAACCGATGCAATGTTAGCGACAGTTTTGTATGACGAACGATATCTATCGTAAGTTATTTGGACTTTTTGGTACAGGGTGGTTGAATGACATTTATCGCAAGTTTATTTGAAATACACTTTAGGCTGATGTCCATCAGTTGACTTTATTAGTTTGTTTTATCTCCACAAATGACGTTATTATACTAGTTACATTAAATTGACAGGGTATTTTGTGGGAGATCCTGAGTTTAAACTAAGCCTAGGTCCGTTTTTTTGGTACTCCAGGCCCCCCATTATATCATATAGTAAAGGTTGTCAATGTTAACTTTTCGGATTGTAGCATGGCGAAAGTAACATAAAATCTGATGTATTGTTGGTAGGAAAATAAGAACATATTATAAGATGTTATCTTATTTAATTCTCTCAGAGCAGACACAGGCAGACATTAGTTTTACAAGGAATAACAAGCAAGTCTGACAGGTGTGTTCTATGACACATATACATAGAGACGTTGTCGTTTTCTTCCCAGGACTGTTATTCGGTAGGAGACTATCGACTCCTCGAACTGACCCCGCCACCCAGCGCGAGCAGGCGCGGCGCCAGCTGCTGCGCGCGCTGCCGGGCGGCGCGGGGCTGCTGGCGGGCGGCGGCCTGCACGGCGCGCTACACGCGGCCTTCGACGTCATACAGGCGCCGCAACTTAATAAGCAGGTATACAACTTAATCAATACATTATTGGTGAAATGTGGCCTCTCCCTAAACCTTCGATGAGGACAGGCGTGACATATACTAGGTGACAGGCATATTTACGCGCAAACTGTAACCACAAAATCAGCACATCATTCACACCCCCCCTTCCCTCTCCCCCCCAGCTTAGGAAGGAAAATGTCGTCAAATTTAGGGCACCCTGTACCAAACAATAAGTCCGCTGTCACAACCAAACCTGTGGTGTGTGTGTATTTGGAGGAGAGTTTAATGCTCTTCCGATATTGTTAACTACTTTTAACATGGATTGCCGCAATTCGTATTTATTTGCCACTAACTGCGCCCCGCGGTTTCACCCGCGTAAATGTCGATCCCGTGGGAATATCGGGATAAAAAGTAGCCTATATGTTAATCCAGGGTGTCAGCTACCTCCATGCAACATTTTATCAAGATCAGTCTAGCCGTTCGAACGTGAAGAAGTAACAAACATATAAACATACTCACAAACTTTCGCCTTTATAATATCAGTGTGATTTACCTACTTCTTTTTCAAATTACGTTCGAGAAAATGACGAATGAACGATGACGATGAATGATGAAGGCATCGATTGCCACACAAAGACTACGTTATGAAAAAGCACCTGAACGTTTTCATAAATAGGGATTTTAATTATATTTAAATAGTTCAAATGAAACCAATATTGAAAGTAACGTCATCCGTGACGGTTTAACAGAACAAAAATGCAATATGTCACAATAAAAACGATTTCTTTATTTACCCTGTCCTCTTTTCTTTAAATGATTAAAATGTATTCCAAACTAACAATTTAAATTAATACGACGCAACGCGTGACCTAAGGATTTTTTGACACACATAAAAATATATAAATAGTAAATTGGTGTTGGTAGGTAAATCTTCTTCATTTAAATGTTGGTTCGCAGGTACCTATATTTTTTTACGTAGTAGCAACATTCGGAAATGAAGGGCAATGGCAGTGACATAAGAGAAAATACGTAGGTACAAAAAGTAAATAAAAATACTTTTATTTTTGATGTCCGAAATCCGGGAATCTTTTTCATAACAAAAACGTAAATCTAATTTAAAAAATAGGAGTAATTTTACAAAGTTCATTTGGTTGTGACCTGTTACCTCTCAAGTTGGTATGGTCCCATGGCCTAGCATGGTTGGTGGTCCTTTATCAACGGTTATTAAAAAAAAAGCTGTTCCATATATTTTGACCGTGTAGTTGTAAGATATATGAAACTGTATTTAATTTTTAAAAATATCCTATACGGGTAGCACGCATGAAAACCAAAAACGCGATAGCAAATCTTTCTAAAATAAAATGCGCTGTAAGGGACAGGCGAAGCCTTAGACACTCTTTGATGGCATACTATCTTGTACAATCAACAATAAAACTTGCACTACGAAAATCACCCTTACTGCTACAACATCAAAACGTTATCAATGACTGACTACTGTTTCATTATCTTTGCCATCTTTTAATCTCAAGGATAGGAAAATCCGATGTGTATGTTCCATATCAGATACGGACTTGCTGATAGGACGATGATTCACGCATATTAATTAATTGACACAGATAAGAACATCAATGACTGATAGCTATTGAGGTGACGCAGAAACGCACAATGTTATCTGCCTTAATATACTGATCTACTTTCTCTAAACACGTTTAACTAATCTAATCTAACTAGCCTGTACTGTCCCACTGCAGGGCAAACGCCTCGCTCTCCCTTTTCGACACAATTCTGTCTTTTGCGAGTGCCGGCCAGTCCTTACGGTAGGAGTCAAGCTCGTCCCGCCATCTTCGTCTCGGCCCATCGCGATGGCGTCGTGCCTTTAGTGGGACCCAATCGGTGGTTCTCTTAGCCCAATTGTAGTCTGACATGCGGCAGACATGTCCGGCCCAGTCCCATTTAAGAGCGTTTACACCGTACGGCATTTCATACAAACTTTCAAGCCCTTATTTTTCGAAATGAATGAACCGATTTTAATGAAACTTCATACGCATAAGCAGGATACAAAGGTCTAAAAAGTTAGTAGAGCACATTTTCGAAAAATAGTGTTACAGCCAAATTAGGCCGATTTTAAATTTTCCATAGAAACAGAGATTTCCAGTTATCTTTGTTTAAATAAGACATTTCCAAAATGTTCTCTACTAACTTTTTAGACCTTTGTATCCTGCTTATGCGTATGAAGTTTCATTAAAATCGGCTCAGCGTTTACGCCGTACGGCATTTCATACAAACTTTCAAGCCCTTGTTTTTCGAAATGAATGAATCGATTTTAATGAAACTTCATACGCAAAAGCAGGATACAAAGGTCTAAAAAGTTACTTAAGAACATTTTTAGCTGACACCCTGGATTAACACATAGGATACTTTTTATCCCGATATTCCCACAGGATCGAATCTTATGCGGATGAAACCGCGGGGCGCTGCTAGTAAATTAATAAATTACATCATAACTTCTGCCCGCGACTTTGTCCGCGTGAAATTTCACCCTCCCCCCATTCACCCTCTTAGGGGTGGAATTTCGAATAACCCTTTCTTAGTGGATACCTACTCTTCACAAAGAACACATACTCCAAATTTCATGTCTCTAGGACCAGCGGTTTAGGCTGTACGTTGATATATCAGTCAGTCAGTCAGGACTTTGAATTTTATATGTATAGATTACGCTTGTAATGTTCTCCCGACATTTCTCTAAAGCCACATTTCGCCAGCATAATCAGCCTATAGAATTCCCACTGCTGGGACACAGGTCTCCCCTCGATGAGAGGGAGTGGGCCATAATCCACCACCCGGCCCAGTGCGGGTTGGTAAATGTCACGTGTCTGCGAGTTATTGGTTCTAGGACATGCCGGTTTCCTCACGATGTTTTCCTTCTGTTTTGAGGGTACATTTAACCAGTTATGTTGTGTAATAGGCGGCGAGCCTATTGGCATCAACCGAGCACAAATCGACACTTGGGGCTGCTACTCAGAAATTCCTGATGGAAAACCCAAGAACACTTTGCCTGAACTAGGAATTGCACCCAGGGCCTCATGTTCAGCAGTAGCGCTTGGGACCAGAAGAGCAACGAGGGAGTTCAACAATTAATTTATTTATTTACCCATTTATTTCAGGCATCAAGGCCCACATAAACACATACAATACAATATTAATATAACTTAAAAATACTATAAATACATACTACATTATAATTACACTAAAAACTAACACACACGAAGTGTTTGCGTCGTGTTTCGCTGACTGGTGTCATGTAGCCAGCCACGAAACCGGCGGACACAAAACCCTTCGGCCAGAACTCTTCCTTGGGGAACTCCTCGAGAGGAAGACACACCAGAAACGACTTCAACTTCGTGTTGTGATGCGACTCCAACTTCTCGACCCTCAAAGTCCAGTTGGTCTTCACACGCATGTACTCTACGATCTCCTCAACCTTCGTCGAGTGGTGCAGTCTGGACACGTACAGCTGCGTCGTCGGGATTGCTGGACGCAGCAGCATGTTGGGTCATGCCTGCGCGGTGCCGCACTGGTTCCGACAAGGAGGCTTCTTCTTCTTCACCTTGACGAAACCATCCTTGTCGCCGGTACTTGCCCGTGGTCCGCACGTGTCCTCTGAACCCTGCCTTTTCAAAACCTTGAAATTAATCCCTACGTTCCTTTGTTTCAGCTGGTGTACAACCTATTGGATCTGTGCGTCATGGAGTTGTTCCCAGAACTGGGTGCCGTAAACAGCAGCCCATCCAAAGAACCAAAGAGTTGAGGATTTGTATCCATATCAGAGAGACACTATTTATTTTATAAATAAAACTTCAGCTAGGCATTTTATTTTTGTAAATCGCCAAAAACGCACGGTTGTTTGATGTTTAGTTAATTTATACGCAACTTATTATAATATGTAATTGTAAATATTTGTATTGTATAATGAATCTATTTTTATAATATTAGTTACTTATGGAAGCAATATTCGTTCGCTTGACCCTTCGAGGTTGTAATCGAAAAGACCACAGAGTATTTTTGAATGTTTTCTGTGTAGAAACGAAACACCAGAAATAAATTATTTTGATAATTGAAACTGTTTTATTGTGTTCTGTATTATACTTTACTAGTTAACCCGGCAACTTCGCACCGCCATCGAAATCAGTCAGTCCGTTCTTGAGTTATCATTAATAAAGGCGTTCCGTACAAAATTATGAGGTAATTAATTATCTTCTTTTTTTTTTTTCGTGAATTTTTCCATGTATTCGGGGCGGAGACAAATCCAACAAATCAAAGATCATAAAAATCGATCGAGCCTTTCTTGAGTTACAAATGGTGTACCTACTTTATTTTATTTATATAGATTTACGTCATTTTTCGGTAATTCACACACCCACACAGCGACTACCGTTTGACTTTTGTTTGGCAGCTCTTACAGCCCAATTCCAAACTTTCTGGCGGCTCGGAACACGTGTGGAGTCGCTCCTCAGTAATACATTCACGTGTCAGCGAAGGGGGTGAGGGCGTTTATGAGAAATATGAGTAATCAATAATTGGAGAGGCCTACTTTCAGCAATGGACTAATTAAGCTTCCGATGACTTTAAAAGTGAAACAATTCCATAAGTGTCCCCAATCAAAAATATAACACTTACTCAAACATTACTTTTTTTTTTTTTTTTTTTTCTTTTTGGCTTCGCACGGTTTGTGCATTTAGCCCAAACATTACTTAGGTACTACTACTTTATTACTTAGGTACTTACCGATTGTTCCCAACGAGTTACACTGTAACATGTCACAGTGTGACTCGTTGAGAATACTGTAACATATCACAGTTTGACCCGTTGGAAAAATTGTTTTTTTCTATTAACCTATCCTAACCTAACTTTTTTTTTAATAACTAGTTCGGTTCCGAGTAGCCTACTAAAAATAATCTCGTTTGTTTTGTATTAGCGCAAGTCGTTTCTGGCACATAAAAATATTTTTTATGTAAAAGTATTTTTTGTTCTATATAATCTAGTCGTGTCTGGCACCCGCCGACCGCTGCCGCGGCACCGCTCCCTTCGCTCGCTCGGCTCTACTTGCGTAGGGGTCATAGTTAACCTAACCATTTTTTTTTATGCCAGAACCGACTTGCGCTAATACAAAACAAACGAGATTATTTTAGTAGGCTACTCGGAAACGAACTAGTTATTAAAAAAAAAAAGGTTAGGTTAGGTTAAAACTGACCCCTACGCACGAGCCGAGCGAGCGAAGCGAGCGGCCAGCTAGTGCCAGAAACGACTAGATTATATGTATAAAAAGAAAAGTGAGAGATCGCGTATCGGCAAGTGAGTTGTGGGACGCCCCCAGTGATGATGCGCCGACGATCTTAAAAAGGTGCCTTCGACAGACTGGATGCGGTAAGCCGAAGATGGGGTATTGTGGCGCAGCCTGCGATGCTAACTTCTGCAATAGCCTGAGTTAATTGATTGATACAAATAAAATAAGCGATACCAGACCATCTCGTTGACACGAACATAGAAAACGTAAATGGCTTCCTTTGCAAAACATTGGCGTCGGGTATCTAGAATGCGTTTGATGTTGAACTAAACCCCAATGCTTATTCAAAATATTTGCATTATATTTTTAGAAGTAGGAAAAACAATGGGTATCAACATTTTGCATTGGATTAAATTATTAAGATTAGACATTCCTGAACGACCAGACCAGTTTTGTGACCATATGAACATAAACAAAGCAAAAGGAGCATGTAAGGACCGTTTTGTAGTTTCTGCCTGTCCCCATTTTTGGAAGAAGGCGTGAGTTTATATGTGTATGTATTTCTGAACGTTAAACTCATGATTAATCGTCACTAGTTTCTGAACGTTATGCGTAAACAATTCAATGTTGCCAACTTTTTGCTCACTGCACATCTATTGGGTAAATATGTGCTCGTCTGAAAGGCTTCTCTACAATTTAAAATAAAAATATTATAAATTAAATAAATAAGTTACAGAACTTATCAACAAAATTTTGAATGCAGGTTAAAATAATCTCTAGTTTAAAAAATATAGTTGACGCGCAAAAGTGTTGGTACATGCTCATTTACCATGAGCGTACCCAACATTTTTTTAAGGGGTGGGGCAGAAGTAAATAAAATCAGTAGTAGAAAATTAAGGGCGCCTTCAAAGCTGCAAAGTGCCGCACGGTGGCAGCGCTGCTGTAGCGCTGCCACCGCGCTGCTTTGTTAATCCATATAAATAAAAAACTGTAACACCTTTATACCATGTTTAAGGCAAATAAAGACTTAACTTAACTTAAAAAACGCGCGACTGCAGCGCTACACCCGCGCTGCAGCCGCGCATCAGTTCATCGCTTGACTAGTGACGATGCGCACGTAGTCGTCCAGTGAGTGGACGGTGAGAGTCGTCCAATATGGGATTCGAAGTCAGACAACTACTGTGTAAGCAACGAGTTATGTGTGCTGACCTTGAAGAAAACAAACGTCACAAACGCTATGTCTTAGTAATAAGAATTTGTTACACTTGTTTTTTTCAAGGTCAGCGCTCATAACTGGTTGCGTGACTTGTACAGACGCCAGCACATCAAGCTACTACAATCTATCAAATTTCTTTAGTAAATTTTCAACTTTATTGCTGAAGCATAAGGTTCATAGTTGATTGGGAATTTTTGACAGTTTCGGGTAGCTTGATGTGCTGGCGTCTGTAGAGTAATAAAATCGAAAAGAAAAAAGCTTGAGAAGAAATTATGCAATATGTTTATAAACACAAACACTTTTCCATAAGAGATTGGTGGTTGGTGGTAGAACTCTAACTTAGAAAGATAAATTAATGATTCTAATGATTATAATTCTATGTACCTGTTATTGTGTGCGCCCATGCTATTTACAGAAATAAAATCATTTATTATTTAACCATTTCATTTGCCAAACCAAATTGACCGTTCGCGTCACCAAAGTGGTGACCCCGAACTAAACACACCTGAAGAAAATAATCAATCGCCTAGAAGAATTATCATTTCTCACCAATTTCAAGATGTCGAATCCCTGCTCAAAGGAAGAACTCGCGCTACTTGCCGACAAAATGATGGAGCAGACTGCATCAACAGAAGTCGCAGCTTTGCAGTCACCCGCACCACTTACGTCAATAACACCGCAAGTAGATACACAGTTTCTCATCAGCGAAATAAGAAAACTATCGCTTGAAATAGCCGAGCTCAAATCAAGACCATCATACAACAACAACCATCGCCGCAGCCGCTACCCATCTCGTCACCGTAACACATCAAGATCACGCACTCGAGAAGCATCGCCATCACCATTCTGTTATTATCACCGACGTTTCAAAGACCAGGCTAGGCACTGCACATCGCCTTGTTCATTCAAGAAACAAAATACGGAAAACTAGACAGAACGTTGGCAGAGGCGGACACCGGCGCTCAAGAAATATCTCACCGCCTATACATCACCGACAGAAACTCGAAACTATCATTCTTAGTCGACACTGGAGCTAACATATCCGTGCTACCGAGAACAAAGGGTCGAGTAGAAACGCCGCTACCATTTCAACTATACGCTGCGAACAACACTAAAATAGCTACGTATGGCGAGAAAACATTATCTCTCGATTTCAATCTACGACGCCCTTACAAATGGAAATTCATCGTAGCTGATGTTTCAAAACCAATACTCGGAGCCGATTTCCTCAAGCACCATCAACTCACAGTCGATTTGAATAACCGAAAACTAATCGACGGTGTTACAAGCCTAAAGGTAAACGCCCCGGTACGAGCATCGAACGTGCCCACCGTACGCAGCATTGACATGTCGCAATCATACCACGACATCCTAGCTCAATATCCCGGCGTAACAAGATTGACATCGATGCAACTAAACTCAAACATCAACGTGCAACATTACATCGAAACTCGAGGACCACCCATACACTGTCGCGCTCGACCAATTCCACCGCATCGTTTCGAAACAGTCAAAAAAGAATTCGAAAACATGATCGAACAAGGATTATGCAGACCTAGTAAAAGTCCATGGTCATTACCTCTACACATCGTCCCCAAGAAGAATGGCGATATTAGAGTCTGTGGTGATTATCGCCGACTCAACTCCATCACCGTACCAGACCGTTACCCCGTTCCACGCATCAAAGATTTTACTCATCGCCTAGCTGGGAAAACTATCTTCTCTACAATAGACCTCAACCGAGCATACCAACAACTGAGCGTAAGAGAAGAAGACATTGAAAAGACAGCTATCATCACACCAATGGGATTATTCGAATTTCCACGTATGTGCCCTGGTTTAAAAAACGCGGGACAAACGTTTCAACGATACATCCATGAAGTACTACGAGGATTGGATTGTGTTTTCCCATTCATCGACGATTTATTAGTAGCATCAGAAAACGAAGCTCAACACCGAAAACACCTTCATATCGTACTAAAGAGATTAGAAGATAATGGCATCACTATCAACCCCGCCAAATGCAACCTAGGACAACCAGAAGTTCAGTTCCTAGGATACACCGTATCATCAGAAGGCATCAAACCACCAGAACATAAAATTCAAACTATCACCAACTATCCCAAGCCGACTACAATCGAAGAATTAAGAAGATTTCTTGGTATGATCAACTTCTATCGCGAACACATACCCAACGCCGCATCCCTTCAAGCACCATTGAACGCATACCTACATAACGTCAAGAAGAGGGATAAAACTCAAATCACGTGGACAGACGAAGCAACTCAAGCGTTCGAGCAATGTAAAGCTAGCATCATACAAGCAGCTCTACTCGCTCATCCATCACATCATGCTACACTTGCTTTGTTCTGCGACGCATCCGACAACTCAGCTGGTGCCGTACTACAGCAATATATAGACGAAACATGGCAGCCGCTCGGATATTATTCCAAAAAATTCAATGACGCGCAAAAGAAATATTCCACTTACGACCGAGAGCTACTCGCAATCTACATGGCAGTCAAACATTTCCGCAAGACATTCGAAGGACGCCACCTCATTATATTTACGGATCACAAGCCGCTAACATTCGTAATGACAAAAACGCAATCGAAAACAGAAACCCCGAGACGAACGAGACAACTTTTGTTTATCAGCGAATTTACCACAGACATACGTCACGTGAGCGGTAAACAAAACATTGTCGCCGACACACTCAGTCGCATAGAAACAATCACATGCCCATCTACAATAAACTACAGCGACATAGCCAGCGCGCAAGAAAAGGACACCAACATCGAACAACTATTATCACAAAATAACATCATTCTCAAGAAAATAGTGATACCTAACACCAACATCGAATTATACTGCGAAGCATCTACTCCTTATGTACGCCCGTACATACCCGTGCAACATAGGAAAGAAATTTTTGACAACGTGCACAACATCAGTCATCCTGGCACGCGCACGACTCGCAAACTTATCACTCAAAAATACTTCTGGCCATCAATGAATGCAGACATCAGCCGTTGGACGCGTACCTGCATACATTGTCAAAAAAACAAGATACAACGACACACATTCTCGAACATCGCATCTTTCCCGCCAAGCGAGCGATTTCAACATCTGCACGTCGATATCGTCGGACCGCTACCTACAACAGCTCAAGGCCATCGGTACTTAATAACAATGATCGACCGAGCAACTAAGTGGCCCGAAGCAATCCCGACCGACGAAATAACAGCTGTTCGAATAGCCGATGTCATATATCAACATTGGATCGCAAGATTTGGATGCCCGACCACACTAACCAGCGACCAAGGACGTCAGTTCGAGAGTCAACTATTTCAAAACCTAATGAAGCAAATGGGAATAAAGAAAAATCGCACAACACCCTATCACCCGCAAAGTAACGGTATCGTCGAACGATGGCATCGCACTCTCAAGACCGCATTACGCGCGAAACTCACCAACGCCAGTACATGGATCGACGAGTTACCTACCGTGCTACTGGGACTACGAGCCGCCTTACGCACAGACACCTGCGTGAGCGCCGCCGAACTTACCTACGGATACAATTTACGTTTACCTGGAGAATTTTTCACTACAAGCACCTGTTCACCTACCATGGATTATAACTACGTTGAAAAACTTCGTGATATTATTCAAGCAAACAAACCGCAAATCGACACCGAGCATCACAGCAAAAACAAAAGTTTGTTCGTTCATCAAGATTTACTCAAGTGCAGTCACGTATTTATAAGAACAGACTCAGTAAAAAAATCACTTCAGACTCCATACGAAGGACCCTATCGAGTTATAAGCCGAACAGATAAAGTTTACACCATACAACTACCCAATCGGCAAACCAATATTTCCATCGATCGATTGAAGCCTGCATATGTTGTCACAGAAGATACCTTACCATCACCTAAGATTACCACACCCAAGAACAGTACCATTCCAGCAGTTACCAAGCAACCAACCGATGTACCTCCGGCTAGCATGACGTCACAGCCCGCCAGCAACATGACAACGCGCACGGGCCGTGCCATCAAACTGCCGGTACGCTTCGCTTGAGGGGGAGTACTGTAGCTGCATCATTCATCATCTTAGCAACCGACCGCGGAGCCTGTAGCTGCACGGCGGAGCCCTTAGCCCTAGCGCTCTGCTATCGCCACCGCGATAGTGGCGCCCCTGTTGAGAGCTCAGCGAACTACAACCTCAACGTGTCGAGCAGCGATTGGGCACCGATTGGTTGTTAAACTCACAAGTTTTAAAGTGCCCACTATTATTTTTTGTTATCTTAGGAATTTGTTATAAGTAGTTGTTATTTTTAGAAAATAGAACATTACCGTTTAGCGTCTCGAACCCGTTGTTTCCTTTAAACCTGCATATTCCAAAGGGTGATAATAAAATTATTACTGAACAACTTGAAGAAGTAAATACAAATACTCTGCTACAATAGTGCTAAAATAATCACTATTTGAAGAGTATCTGATTGGGTTGCTTGTATGTATTGGTGTTGTGTATTTAATTATTATATTTGGAATAAATAGAGATTTACCATAAGAATCAAATAAATCGGATACGATTTCCACACCAACAACACTCCACTAAAATTGTAATTGGGGAATTCAAATACTGAGTTGGCAACACTTGTGTTATGTCAATCTTAATTTACAGTGGAAAGTAAAAGGCGATGGGTGTGTTGCTTTGTGTTTATTTCTTGTTTTAGATAGAAACGAATGAATAAGTTAAAAACAAAACAGAAATTTAATAAATCAAACAATATTTAACTCATTCAGTTACTCGATTACACCATTGTAAATATCTCGTAACAAATCCTTGTTTTGATTTCTTCAATGGTTGTGTTACTGATTGTAACAAAAACAAAATATAAAAACAATTGAAATAAATTAGTTCGTTTAATGTTTGTGATAAGTGATGTCCAGTGTTTATGAGGTCCTTAGTAAACACGCGTGTGCTTAATTAGCAGTTATAAGTTATTCATAATGGCTTTCGTAAATAAATATTGTTTAAATAACCATGGATGTGGGTTTTGAACGTGCCAGTGTTCGAATTTCGAAATCGCGATGTCGTCGTCGCCGTGCCAAAAAGGCGGGATGCGCCTCAGTGAAGCATTGGATAACATGCAACTTGCGTACAATCCGATCACGAAACAGTTACATTTTGTGAGTCCTAAAGTGGAGAAACATGTAGAGGATACATCCGATGATATTGATAAGCTGTCAAAGAAGAGTAGTTTCAGTGATGAAGGTAACTTCTCTATATCAACTTGTGAAAAAAGTGATACAAGCGATTCTCCTAAGAGTACTCTGCAGTGGGGCAGCGTGGCTGGTCACCACCGAGGAAAGGATGGTGGTTCCTTCTCCAGCACTGTATCCAGTCTGTCCGAGTGTTCTCTTGGCTCCGCTGCCTCCAAGGATGATGAGGTCCCCGATGCAACTTCCCATGATCAGGACCACTCTAAGCTGAAGAAGAAGGGGCTTTCTGGATTTTTCAGCAGGTAAGACTTACTTTTACAATGTTATAAAAACAAACCTGGTTTATGAAATGTGTGTGAAGTTTTCATCAAACACATGATTTAAAAACATGCTATGGTGTGACTGTCCAGTCTATTATTAATTTATTACGATGATAATTCACATCAAAAACATTACATAAGTCAGTCTGTCCATTTTTATTACTTATTTACATGTGAATAGATAATATCTAGCTATCAGGTATATGAAAATCAACTTTATGACTATTATCAAAGAGTTCAAAATACACTAGCAATTTTCCAATGTAGGTACAGCAAAAAAAAAAATTCTTAACACATTCCGGGACACAACACGAGACACAATAGAAGTTTTATTGTTATCACGTCGAGGAGTGTTTAGTGTCCCGGAACATGTTAAGTTTAAAATCCTGGCCACTATTCTTTTTATTTCCTTTCTAAAAAAGAGTAAAAGTTCAACTAGTTATTTGTAAATTTTACATCAAATTAAGTACATACCTAATAATAATGACTTAACATTGTAAATGCAAATTATCACTGATCAGCATTCTTGAATGAACCTATTAAGTAATGTATTGACATAGTTTTTATGTAATACTACATAACATAACATTAGGAAGCATTTAGTACCCGCTTATTTAATAACTCGGGGAATAAATTAACCAGCTGATCTAGAAATAGCTATTATCAGCTACTGGCTACAAGTTATTTTAATTATTTACTAAATGTACTCATTAAAATTCGAAATATTTAAAGTCAACAGCAAATAATTAACTTAATTTTGAATGTTATTTTGTCATTTAACTAAGTTTAATTTAAAGTAATTATAGCCACATGGGTCAATCGATCAGGTTAAGCTACGCTTGCCGCGGTTGGTCCGTGGATGGGTGACCATCTTCACATACCAAGACCCTTCTGTGCCTCGGAAAGCACGTTAAACCGTTGGTCCCGGCTGCCATACGTGGCTCTTTGACAGTCATTACGGGTCGTCAGTAACCCGAAAGTCTGACCACCAGTCTTACCAAGGGATATCGTATTACCCAGTAGCTGGGTTGTGGAGGTCAGATAGGCAGTCGCTCCATGTAAAATACTGGTATTCAGCTGCTTTCGGCTAGACTGGAAGCCGACCCCAACATAGTTGGGGAAAGGCTAGGCAGATGATTTTGTCATTTAACTTCAGTTATTTTATTTTTGCAAACTGATGTATAAATCTACGAGTCTATCTTCCTTATTTATCTACTTTGTAAAATGTAAATAATACCATAGATTGCAAACATCAATACCGATCAAATAAGCTAATATTTTACAAGGCAACCAATGAGTTTTTCCTTCTACGGGATGCCTGTTATTTCCTACTTAACTCTAATTTTTTATTTGCTAGAATGACAGCTGCCATCAAACCTTTTTTTACCAACAGACATTAATGTAATGATCGCAGCTGCCATTTTGGCCTAGCAAATTAAAAATTTGAGTTCAGCTAGGCTTTATGGTGTCACCCGCCTCATTTGGCTCCAAAGGGTCGTAGTGTAATGTTAAATAGCCTGTTTAACATTCCTCAAGAATTAGGCTACAATATGAAAAAAAAAAAACCTGCAACTGGTAGTTTCAGAGATCAGCAAACAAACTCTACAGAAAAGAAAAGAAAAAAAAAACTGTTTATTCTGCCCAAAAAAACCCACATTACAAATAAAAAAGAATATAAAATATACACATGCAACAGTCAAAAGCTATATTATATTAGTATAGAAGTACCAGTACAACACATTAAAAGTTCATAAAACACTGCTCACAAAACACCTGCATTGTCCGTCTCCTATTTTAGCAATAACAGGTTATAGAAACCATTGGAATTTCCCTGTGTCTTAGTTTTACTACTTTGTATTCTTTTGTTTATTGTCCATTGTCTTGTCTGTGATAAAAATCTACACAAGCATAAAAAATATTTTCTTCAGTATTAAGGTTTTTCAATGTATTGCACATAAATTACCAATTTAGGACAAAGACAATTTTTTCCATGTATTTATAGAGTTCTGAAGTCAATTGAAGTTGCTATGAACGACGGGATTAAAAATTTACATAAAATTATAATAAAACTCGTAGAGTAGTAAGAAAATAATTTATTTTGAATTTTATTTAAAGACAATCTTAATTAAATATTATGCTTCATAAAATACTTTTTATACTGTACTTAATATCTAAAGTCTTTTGTATTGGAATAATTTTTGTATTAAATAAAATGGAGACTAGACTTTAGCTTTACCAAAGTTGACTTTATCAATGCCAACTAATTGGCAAGACACTTCAAACAGTCTCTCTTGATGATCTAATTTCTTTGAGAAACCGTTACTAATTCCTTCAATACAATTACTAATGTATAAACCCCCCCTTTTCTCCAAATCTTTGTCAAAACAAGCATGAAGTATTGAAATAGCTCCTTTAGCTGGGGTCTTGAAAAACAATTTCATGGCCCAAGGGAAAGCTTTTTTGAACATGGTCTTTTCAAAGAGGTCTGTATCCACAATTCCTGGGTGGACTGCATAGCATTTCACTGCAGAACCTTCTTCTTCCAATGTCTTGTTGATGTATCTGGCACTCATTAGCTGTAACAAAACAAAAGAGGTGTTTAAAATACAATTTGAACAACAACATCTTAAAAATAATTTGGAGCAGTAAACTGGTTTCTTGTTTGAATACAGTTGGTTAAAGAAAGTAGAACATTTCTATACCTGTGCCAGTTTAGCCTGCGCATACGCAGCCGTAGAATCATAATGCTCCTTCATATTGATGTCTTCAAAGTATATCTTGCCAGGGTAATGAGCGCATGACGTCACATTCACAACCCTCGCCGCTTCTCCGATAGCGCCGCCCTTTTTTAGCGCTGGCAACAATAAGTGTGTCAAATAAAAGTGGCCCAGATGGTTGACCGCTAACTGGTTCTCAAACCCATCCTCAGTGAGTTCATAGTCTCCATACATTATCCCAGCGTTGTTGACGAGAAGGTGAATAGTCGGGAATCGGTCCAACACATTCTCTGCAAATTCTTTGACAGATTTCATCGATTGCAAATCCAATGGGAAAGCCACAATGTTATCCCCATTCTCCATGTTATCAGCTAACTTCTTCATCGCTTCTGGTTTCCTCACACCGGCAATAACGAACACATTCGACTTCAGTAATCCTCGCACAACTTCGGATCCGATACCGCGAGCGCCGCCGGTGACGACCGCAATTTTCCTCTTTGCGTCTGGCAACACAATTTTGTTTCTCCATACGTTCACCCAGTCATCGATGAGGCCGCCGGCGCCTGCGCCCTGCATGTCTAGCGCGTATCGTAGTTCACTCAGGATGTGCTTCAAGGGCTTATGTCTGTTGACGTACCAGTAGATAGCTGCAGCACCGGTAAGAATTAACGCTGATGCGATTGCGAGAGACATGTTGAGGTTATGTTATCGTCCGCTCGACGCGACGCTACGGTTGCACTGGCGACCGTTGCTTTCACTCTGCTGGAAATCCTCAACGCTTTCTCTCGATCCGGTGTTTGTTTGGTCTAGTACCGTTAGTCCAGAGGTCGCGCTGCTCATTTACTTATTAAATGACAGGGAGTTGACAGTATCTGTAACAAAACATAACATTGAACGTAAACATATAATTAATGTGTCGCGAGTAGGACGTTGCGAGGCGTGTTATCGACGCGTGGCCTCCAGCTGTACTGAAAACGATGACGCAACTCCAGTACTATAGTTATAAGACTAAACGGAAACCATTGAAGCGTTACAATCAAATACAAAGCCTGTTTAGGAATCTTTTTGATTCTTTTATTTAAACTAGAACTGAAAACTAAATTCCTGGGTTATCTCACGCACGGCACTGATTTCACAATAATATTTACGGAATGAAATACCATCTGTTATACGATATGCACGTTGCACCTGACGGTACTGACTTGTTTGTTTTGCAAATACAATCGGGGCGCATGCGCTGTACGTGCCGGTATTTATCGGTGTACCGTCCGATTTCTAATTATGGCATTAACAGGTTGCGGTGCAGTGGTTATCGCGGTTTCGTTAATATTCTTTGTGCTAATTTTGGCAATTTGTTAAAGAATGATATCCGATTGGCGCTTCCGATTTCCTATTCGAGTTGTTCTTCTGCCTAATTTGAATGATGTTCTTGTTTTTAGAATTGTATTAACCGGTTTAGACTAGGTATGTCAAAAATGTGACTAACCCAAAACATCGTGTTATGAACGCAGCTAAGGCAGCTTCATTTGAATATTTTATGACTTCGCCCAGATGGCTTTACAAGTTCTTGCTTTTCTTTTGACGGTACCGCAGAGTTGCGGGCTGTATATGGGCATATGGGGCGATATGAATCAGCTAATTATATTCTACTAGCTACGCTTGATACCTACCTAGGGGCTACACGTCATCCGAAGGTCTTCTAAGCTATTAAAAACTTCAACATCAAAGATAAACCACTTTTTGTTGAGATTCCGAATCAAATTCTTGCGAGCGACACCAAAGCGACACAGATAAATTCAACACATTTTTTCACATGAACGCGTAACGAATCTGTCTCGTATAATAAATCAGGGTTAAGGATGTAAGGCGACCTCTTTTATGCTCCCCTTATCCAACATCAATGTTTGACGCTGACAAAGAGAGCGATACCTCTCCATCCCTCTCTAACGTTCTAGCGGTGCGGACTAGTTCCCGCTCAGAGATTTTAATAAGGGTCTTTGAACTACTGAATGCTGATGGTGCGTGTCGTCTACGCTATGACGCAACGCTAAACTGCTGTAAAAACGCCAGTGCTTAATTTATACTAAGTCCGAGTGATCTCTGACGTCAGTTTACTGTTAACGATGGATTTAACAATATGGATCGTGAAAATTAAGATGTATATGGAAATCTGGTGATATCTTTGTTGTACCTCTCGATATCTTAATGACAATTGTGTATCTGCTGATAAAGACAATTTTTGATAAATAAAGATGAAATTCTTTTACTACAATCGCTGATCGAGCGAGCGATAAAAACACCCACGAAGCATTCTTGCTAACATAAAATGCCAACGAAGCTAAATTCTGCTAGCGAGTGCATTCATGTGAGCATGACGTCATTTAAAATAAAATAAGCCAACTCAAAAGAAATGCAGCTGTATGAAAAGTACATAAGAAAGGCTTTAACATGACGCTGAACGTAAAGCATAAACATGAAGTAGAGTTTGTAAATGTACGGTATTTGCAAAATGCATTCCGGCTAAATAGCAGGGCAACCGCAACACAAAGACTTTGAGGGCTTTTTGAGTTTGCCACAACGCGTTGCGGTTTACTGTTTTATCAGCAAGCACACACCGCACACAGTCAGTTTCCAACCTAAAGTTCATTTCAAATAAACTTGCGATAAAGTTTGTTCACCTCCTTCTACTAATGTATCCGAATATTTCCAAACCATACGAAAAAAATGTATGGGCAGTGTCGGTAACACGATCAAAACAATGACTTGCTCCGTGTTTGGTATTATGAAACTCAACCGATGCAATGTTAGCGACAGTTTTGTATGACGAACGATATCTATCGTAAGTTATTTGGACTTTTTGGTACAGGGTGGTTGAATGACATTTATCGCAAGTTTATTTGAAATACACTTTAACACATTGTAATTTGGTACCATAAGCCCGTTATTCAAATTTAACGCACACAAACTCTGAAACGATGTAACTATTTACTTTAGAGGAGAATATAGAACCTAAAACAGTTTCCTAAGGGTGAATTAGGAACTGTTTCTAGGTTCTATATACAAAAGAAGAAATAAAACGAAGGTGCATTATCTGAACATAAAACAACAAACAGCCCTGTTGATGCAATTAATAACGAATCTTATGCTGATGTCACCGTCGCAGATAAAATCGATGTATTTACAACGTACGTAATAAAACACCGGGCTTTCAAACAACTTGCAAGAAAGCATAAAATAAATGAGAAAACACTAAAACAAATACAAGCCCTTCGAGATCCGGTTCGAGAAACAATACGGCATAAAGTTAAGGCGAACTTGCTGCATACGTAATAATGTACAATGGCCAATTCTATACACCCGATACTTGTCCGGGGAAACCTGTTTTCAAAGGCGCTGTGCCCCTGGACTCAGCTACCGCCAAGACGCTTGACCTTGGATGCTTTAACACTAACCCTTTTTACTGTTGCTGGCTTTGCGCATCGTGGATTGAAAACGTTCTTCCCCAAAGCTGCAATGGAAAGCGTGCACTTGGCTATTAACGATAATTCTTACGATTCTTTGTAGCGGTTGTAGACTTATAACAGCAGTCTGCACTCGGCTCGGTCAAACATTTGATGATAAAGATTGCCCAAGAGTTTTAAAAGTGTTTTCGAATAAGCACTCGGTTCAAAGCATGTCTTAAAGGAGCTTAAAGGCTTTATCTTACACTGAAGCGAATTGCCACACGGATGCGCACGCTAAGCATATGGCGCAAACGAGATGGTCTGGACACCTGACTAGGGAATGCAGAACCGGTTCTGTTTTAAAGAACCGGGATTTTCGGGACCTTCTGGCTAAAGAACCGGGATTCCCGGTACTTTCGATACTTTAAGTAAGCCTTTAAAAGATGAAGAGTTGAAACGGAGAAAGTAAAAGAAAGACGAAATGACAGGGCAAAATAAAAACATTTAAATCAAATCAAATAAAACGTTTTATTTCTTGTTTTATTGGTAACTACGCATATTCTACCAGCAACATCTTTATTAACATTAAAACATTTTTGTACCTAATCCTAGATAATATTTATCAGAAACATTTATTAAACATCTTCTCCAAACAAATGATTTAAATCAACATGACTCCTATTGCAATTCTGCATAACCAAATTATAATTTAAAACTTGCGTAATATCTATAAAAAAAAAAGAAAAGGAACAGTGGAGTTTTAGCGTAGCATTAATCAGTCTCAATATTATTGATTAGATAATCTTAACCGACATTTTTTAAATTGTTATTTATTAACATAATTCATCATCATCCTTTCAGCCGAAAAACGTCCACTGCTGGACATAGGCCACCCCCAAGCACCTCCACTTCGACCGGTTCTGTGCTTCTCGCACCCATGGTTCCCGCGGCCTTCACAAGGTCGTCGGACCACCTTGTGGGAGGCCTTCCAAAGCTACGTCTACCGGTACGCGGTCGCCACTCCAGAACATTTCGGCCCCATCGACCATCTGTTCTGCGAGCAATGTGCCCTGCCCGCCCACTGCCACTTAAGTTTGGCAATTCTTCGGGCTATGTCGGTTACCTTGGTCCTCCTGCGGATCTCCTCATTCCTGATTCGATCACGCAGGGAAACTCCATAGCTCTCTCCATTGCCCTTTGGGTGACTTTAGCCTTCTTATAAGGCCCATTGTGTGTGACCACGTTACAGTGCCATAAGTCATCACTGGCAACACGCACTGGTCAAAGACTTTCGTCTTGAGACACTGAGGTATGTGGGATGAGAAGATTTTGCGTAGCTTCCCGAACGCTGCCCAGCCGAGTCGGATTCGACGATCGACCTCTTTTTCGAAGTTAGACTTACCTAACTGGACAGCTTGTCCTAGGTAAACATACTCGTCCACGACTTCGAGTGCAGTGTCTCCGATCTTTATGAGAGTGGGTGTTACATGGGCATTTGACATGACCTTCGTTTTGTCCAAGTTCATTTTAAGACCCACTTTTTCGGAGGCTCTACTGAGGTCATCGAGCATTGTACTGAGGTCCTGCATAGTCTCAGCCCTGTCTCACACCTCGCTGCAAAAGGATAGGTTTCGAGATCTGATCCTGGAGTCGGACTGCCATAGTGGCGCTTACGTACCGACACTTCAGCACCTCGATGTACCGATAGTCGATCTGGCACCGTTGAAGAGACTGCAGCACAGCCCATGTCTCAATCGAATCAAGGGCTTTCTCGTAGTCCACCAACGCTAAGCAGAGAGGCAGGTTATATTCTTCGGTCTTCTGTATAACCTGTCGCAGCGTATGTATGTGGTCTACGGTGCTAAAGCCTTTACGGAATCCGGCTTGTTCGGGAGGCGTCAAAGCTGCGCGCGAGACGGTTCGCGATGACTCTCGAAAACAGCTTGTAGACATGGCTCAGAAGTGAGATGGGCCTATAATTCTTAAGAAAGGTATTGTCGCCCTTCTTAAAGAAAAGTATCACCACACCTCTGTTCCATGCCTGTGGTGTTTTGTCCTCGAGTATGACGGAATCAAACAGCTTCTGAAGGGCCTTAAGAACGGGTTTTCCGCCGGCCTTCAGGAGCTCGGCCTTAATTCCGTCATCACCCGACGCCTTGTTATTTTTGAGCTGCTTCAGAGCCATCCTGATCTCGTACAGGCTGACGTCCGGGATGTCTTCGGTATAGTGTCGGGTCAATCTAGCTCTTGGGTCGTTTGCCAGATCCATAACGGGGTTACTTGTTGGCGTGTATAACTGCCCATAGAACCTCTCGATCTCTCTCAACAGCTCAGGTTTGGCGGATACGATCCTGCCATCATCGGTCTTTAGTTTCGTAAGCTGGCTCTGCCCAAAAGAAGCAGTCTTGTTTGAGTCTTTTTTGCGAAGCACTCCACCAAAATCACAAACACAACGCAAAGCACAACATTCCGAAGACGCGATGGCCGCCACCAGCCCCTCCCGCACCCTCGTGCAGCATGCTCTTGTAGCATGCATGCTTCTTGTGCATGCTAGGTAGCAAGTGTATTCCACGCTTTAAGCGGTCGAGCTTTATGCTATTAAATTAGAAATATTCGAAACGCGAAGTATCTTTTCCCGAAAGTACCGAAAGAACCGGGATTTTGTTTTAAAAATCCCGGTTCCAAAAACGATGCTAATTTCCGGGATTTACCGGTACTTTCGGTTCCGGGATTTCCCGGGACTATTCACTACACCTGACATGTGGGACACGGCGAAAAAAAAAAGGCACAGGCTCTCTGGGAAGCTGACATTTAAGACAAAATAAACAAGCACCTTACCCGAAAAACTGATCTTGGAAAGAACGTTAAAGATACAATAAAAATATTTTAATGCTTCCTACTTTTTACTCGCCCGGAAACTTAGTATGATTGGCACTCAAGAAAATCGCGTTCCTCCTTTTATAAAGGACTACAAAGGGCTTCGTTTCTGCACTGATGCCATCATAGCTGTATATGGTAATAATAACTGTATTGTAGGTATCTCTGGTATAGTGGTATATCAAACCGGTTGCCCGGGTCATCCTTCATTAGCTGCAAGGTCCTCAAATTAACGAACTGCTAAATACGGACACCTGTTTATCGTCTGTCGTTACAGTATTGTCGTTTCGCCTTGGAGTTTAAATGGCAATGCCGCGTTAAAAAAAGTTGGCATCAGCTGTTTACCAAGGTTTCATTCATGAGTTTATTTTTTACTTGTAACGACGCGTGTCAACTGCAACAACAAATGACGGTGTGTTGATGGTTTTCTTTGCTATTGCTGCTAAAGTGAGAGTAGATTACCAACATAAACGCAGCTAGTAGTACCTTATACGCAAGTTTTCTCTGCGAATACACCAGGTTAGGTGAAGCTGGGGATTTGAAATCCGGTTTCCACGCATTATATTATATGAACTATAATAGTTGTGGGACCATTGAACATATTTTATGTATGTTTGTTCGAAGACTACTTGGTATTTTGCGGGCCATTAAATAATGCTGTTTTTCTGGCAATTATGCAAATGGCTTTCGCAGAGTTGATTTTCTCATATTTAGAAATCATTTGTTCTTGCTTCTTTTACAGCTTCTGTAGTTTCGACGTCATTGTGGCTTTCAACAGATTGTTTGAAATGTTTGGGATTATCAAACATTCTCGTGACTTTGTTCGCAATTGTAACCGTCCCATTTGCAAGATGTTTGGATACCAGATTTATCACAAATTGGCCTCAATGTACTGTATATATTATACTACTACTCTAATAACAATACTAGCTGACCCGGCAAACGTTGTTTTGCCATATAAATTATTTCTAGCTGCCCGGCGCTACTTCGCAGCTTCGTTCGCGTGGTGTCCTACCTCTTAACCTACCCTACCCCTACCCTACTCCTACCCTACTCCTTTAGTACTCCTACCCTACTCCTACTCTACTCCTACACTACTCCTTACCCTACTCCTTTAGGCAAATAAAAATATTAAAAAAAACCGCATTAAAAGTATCCTATGTCCGTCTCGTGGTTCTAAACTACCTCCCCATCAATTTTCAGCCAAATCGGTTCAGCCGTTCTTGAGTTATAAATAGTGTAACTAAGACGACTTTCTTTTATACATATAGGTATCGTATATAATTATGTTATTTTTATGTTAACAATAAATTCTGTAAAGGTTATTCAACATTCGTGTGGCTTCTTTGACCCAGGCTTTGTATAAGGCTTTAAGACGAGATTAATTTTCAAAGGAATTCACAATGAGGATGTCTTATAAGAACCAGTTTCAACTTCAACTAATTTAAAATATAATACCTAACACGGTTCACTGATTTGAAAGATTACCATCCTTTTTTTTATTTCATCGTAAATGCACATTTTGACCCAACTTCCTTTGATTACAGGTCTACAAAAAAAATATTCATGGTTGAGTTAACATTGACAATGTTCTATTACGAGTTGGTCAAGACTATACTTATTCCTGAGTCATTGACGTCAGTACAATTTTATCAAGCATTTTACCACGACTTAATTACTGCTATTGTTGTTCTTCTAATGACTAATCAGTATTGGACGTTGGAATTCCGTCGGTGGTCGTTCCATCTGCATCGCATAATTTTACCGTCGTCGCCGTCGAGTCAACTTTAGTTACGTCAGTTGGAATTATAACACTGATGAATCGAACTTCTGCGTCATCTTCCTGAAGCAAACCGGGGAACTGAATTATCTATACTAATAATTATAAACAGGTAAAGTTTTGTATGTAGGTGGTAATCTCTGGAACTACCAGTCGGATTTGAAAAAATCTTTTAGCTTTTGATAGCCCAATTCTTGGCGAAGGCTATTCAACATCACACTATGACCCTTAGGAGCAGAAACGAAGTAACAGTGCGGGCAGGCGATGAGATGCGACGTCTGGGTCGGTGGAACAAGAAATTTCACGCGGACGAAGTCGCGGGCAGAAGCTAGTCAATGATAAATGTTAATGCAATTTTAAGTGTTGGTATTTAGAACTGGGTTAATGATAATCTATTCGTTGAGTCGTGAAAGTAAATATTGATAAGCTTTCTAGACTAAACAAATAGTGTGATTGTGGAAGATCAACCGATAACTCAAAAACGCGTAGATATTTATTATGGACCGATGTTATGTAGGTATATGTCACCGGCCAAACCCGATCTTAGGATGAACTAGTTTCGCCTGGGCCAAACCAGTTCGATAGGCGACGTAGGATGCAAGAGCGAGCGAAGGGCACCCCGAGGTTAGGTTTGGTTAGGTTACTTTAAACCCTGTACACAGAAATAGAAGCCCCGCGAACCCGGGCTCCGACGACATAGGATGCAAGAGCGAGGGAGGACTGGTTTGGCCTAGGCGAAACTAGTTCATCCTAAAATAGGGTTTGGCCGGTAACATATACCTACTGAGTATGTACCCGCGGGGTAATTCTATCAGTATCAATGTCTTTCATTTTGACAGTTTAACAACATTCATTGCGTTATTCACGTTGTTGAGCAGACAAATTTTTCAAACACATGAAGCAATGGATTAGCAATATGATTCAAAATGATTCAGATTGAGATTCATAGTGGCGCCGATTCTGTTTTTTCACAAACTAAACTACATTTAAGTTCAGGCATCTTTTTCTTTCTATTTCATTAAGAAAAGGACAGAAGATAAATATCAGTTTAGTCCTGTCAAATTAGTCAGCGCCTGACGTAAATTGACGTATTTTTAATAGCCAATTTTTTAATCTCGTCTAAATTGTCTATGGAGTATCTTAATTTGACAGGATTAAACTAATATTTATCTTCTGTCCCTTTCTTAATGAAATAGAAAGAAAAAGATGTATGAACTTAAATTTAGTTTAGTTTGTGAACAACAGAATCGGCGCCAGTGTGTTACACAATTAGAGTGCTAATATTTTTTTAATACCAAAGAGACTGGTCTTCAGGACTAAGGGTATCCTAGTGTGGAGGCTAGAACTATTTGAATTCAGATTCTCTCTTGAACAATAAAGTTTGTATTATTTTATTTATCCATAAAACACCTACACTCCCCGCGAATTTCGTCTGATGGAATCCGCGTATCATTCACACATCACTAATAACAGGGCGGTCCCCTTTCTGTCTAGCCAGAGGGGAGCTGAGTCCCCTAAATGTAAAGCCAATATTACCGTTCCCGAAAACAATACGAATGAAGTCACAGATATAAATATAGCTCATGGCATCACATTGCGTGAAGATAACAAAGAGAAAAAACATTCACCTCACGAATTACGTTCTTCATAGTTAAACAAGATCTTACAAAATAAAGCAAAATTAAAGTTCCATTCAGTTATTATTAGACATTTTTCTTTATAGTAAGTGCCTTCTAATCTCCTAGTAGAGAAAGATAAAAGGGTAGTGGTAACCGCGAAATTCAAATTTTCTTACGTTTTTTTGCAATTTGCAGGTCAGTGTCAGGTTGTATCTTGATCAAAATATGTTTCGCGACAATAACAGGTACATACTCAGAGAATTATAATCATTAGAATCATTAATACATCTTTCTAAGTTAGATTTCTACCATAAGCACTTTTCCATAAGAGATTGGTGGTTGGTGGTAGAAATCTAACTTAGAAAGATATATACTAATGATTATAATTCTCTAAATATGTACCTATTATTGTCGCGAATCATATTTTGATCAAGATACAATCTGACACTGACCTGTAAATTGCAAAATACGTAAGAAAACTTGAATTTCGCGGTCTACCACTACCCATTCACCTTAACCGTGCTTATGAAGTAAAGAATAATAAAATCAACGTAAACTTCCTTGGTGACTCAACAGCTATTTATTTTTCTGGGTTTACACTGCAGTGTTTCTTTGTGGACTCTGATTACGGCGTGGAGCAAATCTTTTTCCAACGCTTTTATATGCTGTGTGCAGTGTTCTTGGAATTTAAAAAGGTGCACTGTTTGAATTTCAAATTAGAAAGAGAACATATGCCATATTTAGCTTTACAAAACTGTAGTGACTCTTATAGCTTCTAAAAGATATCCAAAGTTATAGGGTCCAGTAAGTTGAATACTTGTGGTCCATCTAAGACTTTTATAAGAAATTTTAATGGAATCATTTACGTAAGATGTTCTCTTTTTATTTTAATACTTTGTTATGCAAATCTGACTGGAATGAAACAAAAATATTTATACAAACAATGTAGTATTTCTTCCTTAAGAAGCTTTGTCATAATATTTTGTCAATACCAACTTCTTTGTGATGTATTTTTATTGGAGTTTTCATGTCTTTTGGTAAAATCTTGCTATAGAACGACTTGGGGCCTTAATGATTTTATTTTAATTCGCTATTGTACAGTTGTATTACCAGATTGTGAATCCGTCTTAATCTCAAAGTTCTTTAGTAAACAGGTTTTAATTAGACTTAACAAGATCTTATCAACGCATCAAGATCGAGATTGAATTTAATAAAGCGTTTAAAGCATGTTGAACTCGTCTGCGCTTTTAAAGAAAACATCTAGGTACATTTCAGGTTAATGAACTGTTTTGTTTTTGTTCTAAGCTTTGAATTTATTGAGTTTGATGTTGAACAGTACTACTCTCCATCTCAGCCGATATAAATTATATTTCACAGTTTTTCCTAATTCTGGCAATGATTGATCCAAATAAGAAAAGGAAAATGCTGAAAGAAATAACGGAATCCAATATTCAGTAAGAGCATTATCTCATATTGAATTTTGGCCAACATTCGTATATTCCGCGTTCCTCTAAACATGATTCATAAACAATAATGGTTAGAACAATGTCACTTGTACGCATGAGTAATGTTTACGGTAACAAAGATGTTGTGACAATGTAATTATTTTATGTTTTTAATTTGTCAACTTTGTGGTACAATGTTTTCATTACAATGAGTACGAAGAAAACTCTGTAACGAGTGATAAATTGATGGCTGTTGAACTTTGTACGGCTGTTTAATGAGGATATTTTATTTGAGCGTGTGAAAGAGGGTCTTATATTGTAATCTAAACATATTCGGAACAATTTGAACCCGTCTTGTGTTTATGAGAAGTAATTTCATTCAATCAACCCAATTTGATGAGGACAAATTTTTGCCAACAATCTCGTAGGAACAATTTGGATCATAACAACTAATGCTCTTGTCGTTCAAGTCGAGATTTAGTGCTATAATAAGATACAATCTTGTAGCATAAGGAGGAGCTATAATGTCAGTGCACTGGTATTCCTCAAGACCGCTAGACTGCGTAGGAAGGCAAAGCTAATCTGACGTCATCGCCTTTCACTGTACCTATGCCTATGTGAGGAGTGTCACCTTTAAGGAACTTGTTGATTGGTCAGTTATGATGTGCAAAGGTCTTGATAATTACGCGTAGGTTTTATTATCTAGCAAGGCAAAGGTTGCTACCGAAAGCTAAAGAAAAAGCTATAAATGGCTTGAAGCCAGAAGGTGAAGATGAAGTTAAATGAGAATTAATTGCCACAGCAGGTGGGTATTAGTATGGAGACAACGTGTGTAATATATGTTTGTATTAAGAAGCGAAAGGGCCAACGGGGTTAGCGCTGAAAATAATGTGGATGTCGACCCCAAATTCCAATGTTACGTTAGCTTCAAATATTAAACAAGTTTAAGTTTTGATACGAAGAAGAATATAGTCACGGTAATATTATACTTAATCAAAATTTATATAGCAAGAGCACCTGCCTCGGGGTCGATGACTTTTATTTATAAACATCAGATTGTGTAGCAACATTTTTTCTGTTGGAATTAGAATATTTATGGAATGGATAGCGGTCGTTGAGGTTTTATACTTGTCCAGTGTATACATATAAAAATAATACCGGTATAATCAATAGCATTATATCCCCCGCACCGAAATAATTGGGTTATGTCAGCGAGGGCGAACAGTATAAAATTAGAATCTTAATTTTATCAAACTGTAAGGTTATTCATTAATTAAGTGGATTTTGTGGAGATGGGGTTTGGTTTGGACGTGTAATATTCTTAGCAGCAACATAATAATCCCATAGTTAATGTCCCCTTAAAACAAGGTAGGTATCTTATCTACTTTCAATTGGCAGCCTCTGTCATTTATCAGATCCTGACTAACTTCCATCTTATTCATAGCCAAGACAATCTTTGTAACACGATCCACAAATAAGATATCACTTTCTTTATCTTTCGATATACACAACTCTTTATCTTTCATGGTTACGTAAAAGAGTGACGATCATAGAATTACAAAACGTCGTCTACAAATCGCGTGGGAAGTGCAAGTTATTTTGGGGTCCGTGACGAAATGTTAAATCGTTTTACCTGAAAATTGAACAGCGTTGCTTGAATCGTAAGATCGTAAGTTTTCTGAAATTGCCCGACTGCTCGTTAATTTCAATGTGTCTACTATCTCTACATATTTCGTTATCCGCGAGGTTATATTTGGAGATGAGTGCAGCCATAGTGTAGCAATACTCAATACTGGAACGTAATAATTTTCAGTCTATCAAAAAGTACTCTGTGACTGTGGTAATAATGCATGACATTCATGAAAGACACCTCTTTATACTATGATACAAGAACTGTGCATAAATACTTTTAACTATCTCAAAGATAAATTAAAACCTCTTTACATAATAAAATAGGAGCGTGGACACACAGCATGGATGTGTGTCACATTGAATCAAGCCACAAAAAGTCTACTGCATTCTTATGAATGAATTATGGATTGAAAAAGTCATTCCAATGTACCGATATATCAATATGGTAAGCAATGTTGAGTGACTTGAGTGTGCCATTTGATTTGCCGATTCGTTCCGTAAAATGATGCCGTTAGCCGTAATGTGTTTATGCCAATATCTGCGTAATATTACATATCGCAAGCTACATAAAGTACACACCACCTAGTTGTCATTCGTAGAAATCGTGTCATTAATGAAAATTAAATTATTCATGTTGCAAAAAATAATGGTGCCGTAACTATAGTTGCGGGCCTTGCGGGGCGGTAGCTTCACGCTTACCGCTGCCATTACAACAATAGCGATGGAATATCTGTCAGTGAATTTAATAAATTCGTCCAGTGAAAGTACTGCACGGACCAGAGTAACGATTACATACACCAGTTACTTAATAATTACGGAAGTCAGTTTATATATACATACTTTCTTTAAAAGCAGTTAAATCTGAGATTTATGTATTTCCTTTGAACAGAGTGACCACGATTGTAATGCGTTGATTTTATTGCAGATCGTTTTGCTATACTTTACGATCTCAGTAACGATAACGAGGTTTTATAGCCCTAAAACTTAACGTGATTAATAATATACATAAGTATATCTAGTTAAAGCTCCGGTTGTTAAAAAGGTAAACCAGTCAGTAGTGTAATATATACCAAAGCGGAAAAGGCATATGTTAGGTAAAATCTCCTAGGCAACAGAAATACGAACAAAACTATTAATAATTCCAAAGACTATTTCTACTAATAGAAAGCAATGAAATGTGTATCATGAATAAATATTGATTGACTTGGGGTCCTTCAAGGGGCCATCTTAGAATTGGAGCTTACGTTAATAGAACGCCGGCGTCAAGTCCATCCAACGTAATGACTTTCTGAATCTATACTATTTCTGGATTAGATATTATATTATTTTATTGATTTCGATATACTTTGGTTGGATGTCCGCGTTATTAGTTTTTATATTGTGTGGAAGCAATGATGTTTCTTTGTGTAATGATTGGAATTCCTGGGTGGTCTTGCCCGCAGCCGGTAGATGCCGTATAAAAGTCAAATCTATATAAATATACATAATTATAAAACTTCAAAGTCCTGACTGACTGATATATCAACGTGCAGCCTAAACCGCTGGTCCTGGAGACATGAAATTTGGAGGGTGTGTTCTTTGGCAGTAGGTATCCACTAAGAAAGGGTTTTTCGAAATTCCGTCCCTAAGAAGGTAAATGGGGGGAAGATGAAAATTCACGCGGACGATGTCGCGGGCAGAAGCTAGTTAAATATAATATCAGCGATTCTATGAACAGCAGAATCTACTGATTGTATTTAAGAATTCACGAAATATTATGCGTCGTCTGTCGTTATCGTTACAGTAGTTCCCATGTCCGGCAGTGTGTTTACCGGGTGATAGGATGCTGATGAGAGATTAATGATTTATATCACTCAAGTAACACAAGAAGAAAGTTCAGTTTCACATTAACGATTAATCGTGAACGACCAGCTCCATCCGTACTTAATCTGCCTGACTTAAGCTTTTATAGCCGACAGGAAATTGTTCCACCACGATAACCACTCGTGTTTTTATGGTTTTACTTTAACTATCAATAAATATGTTAGTAGTGTAGTAAAAATTAAAATAATTAGTGGTTCCGTTCCGCAGCAGAGGCTCCCGACAAAAATAGGTCTTGATTTATATGGTAGTCTATATTGGAAATCTGTATGGGTTTTATATCTGTACCTATACCTCTAAAATTCTGAATATATTTTCCAACATCTTTGAGAAGCGTACTTATTACCCATCTGCAATATCCAGGCGAGATTTATTATCTGTTTCAAATTCTTTCTCTGTGAACTCGAATTTCAAATGCCAAGAACATTCTCAAGGTGTCTTGAAATTATCAAAGAGTAACTTGTGTAACCAAAAAGGAAGTGAAACTCAATGGGTCATCATCAAACATCAGAGGACAGTCTCTCATTTCAATAACAAAGTACCCTTATACTCCGTCGTCGTGACAAGTAAAGCATTCAATTGATAAGGCCACAAGAATGCATGAACTATGAATGAATGTCGACTATTTATAGAGATAAAGTGGACTAGATTGGAACCATTAGTTTTTGTAATACTGATGTAATGGTGAATGTCGTTGAGGACATTTTAATTGCAGCCATTGTGACGATACTGTTGGCAATTGATCTTTGATCAGACAAAGTATCAATTGATTTGAAAGAGTTCAGCATATTGGAATAAAAGAAAATGTACTATGATAAAGTGCCTGAAAGACGGGTTGAAATATTACCTACAGAAAATATTTGGTGTCTTATATCGTACTTTTTCAGACAGAAAAGAAATATAGACTCCATTTTGATCTCGAACTGGTTGCTAGCGAATTTCTATCCGAACGTAATTTACGTGTGGATGAATAGAACGACCTCCTGACATTTACGTAGCATTTGGAATTGGTAAACGAACTGTAGCGTACCGTATAGCTTTTGCAATATTATACTGTATGGTGTCAATGTTTGCCTTATTGGATTTACCTATGTCCTTATATTAACGGAAATAAATATTTTTAAAGGAAACTTAGGTCATATTATAAGTAAGTGTTTGACTCATAACCCTATAAGCAGCCCACCGTCCTTTATATTGGTTAATCAACTGTAATATAGCCAAAGTCTTTCATGCATGACCTACAAAACAAAAAGCCAGACAAAGGCAGTAAGTATCGATTTGGTTATATGGTATGCAAACAATTGATGAGAAATTAGTTTAGACGTTAAATTCTATTACTATCAATGAAGTTAAGGTCACCGAACAAAACTGCAGCTTTTATTGTGCCAGAAGAATATATTATCTTAGAATTGAACACGTTTTTATTCTCAAATCGATTTGTATTGAAAATTTGAAACATTCGAAAGTACATTTGAAAAGGATTAAACAAGAAAAACTGCAGAATCCTATTTATTTTGAATTTCTGGAAGTCGTCCTAATGGGCTGTAGCCATGTAGGACGAGTTGATGAATTACTCAAAATAAATGAGCAAACACCACAATTTTTCATCGGCAGGAATTCACTGACTGAAGGAATACCGTCTACTATTTTAAATTGGTCCGTAACATCAAAGGTTAAAGCGTGTAGTGATGTCATGACACCATTAATTCAACTCCGTCTGATCCAGACCACTCGAGACAACCAAACAGTTCAATAATACCAGAATTATTTAAACGTACGACGTCACTGCGACCTCCTCGATGTATAAATACTAGCACATATATTGATGAAAGCAAATACGTCACACGGCATTGACAACTTTTAGTTAAATACAGTTTCCAATCTGAAGAACTGGATCTGTAGATCCGAAGGCCGAAATCAAGAGTACGAATGTTTTCGGATAGAGATCCAGTTTGAATGAATGTATAATAAAGATAGTTTAGAGTTCACATCTATGTTACAGTTTCGCAAAAAAAGAAGCATATATATCAACACTGGGGAAATGAGGATATCTCTTCGCCTAATCGATTGATCTCTACATAACAAGATCATCGTTCCTTAGAAGCGATTAAATTAATCCGATTCGTGCGACTCGATTGGCCAGTAATCCACTTTTGAATAAGCATGATGTCATCAGATTGCAGTAATGCCAGATTCGGTACGAGTATGGCCAGAGTTAATGTGCTAAGAATTTGTCAACTGCGATCCGCAAAAGATTAAAAGAGGGAAGTGACTGCGTTTCACTCGACGATTCTGATCTAAGTTATTTATAAGCTTTTATTTAAAGCCTTTATGTGTCCATTGCTAAACATGAATCATGATAAACTTACAAATTGGGTAAAGGTTCAGGTGTTAATTTATAAAAACCAAAATTGAAGCTGGAGTTTATCCAACTCGTAATGGAAAAGAACTAAATGACATATACATTATATCGATTACGCCGTATAAATGCGTCACTCATTTCTAATACGATGTGAAACCATAGCTAATTTCAATTGTGATGCTAAATGTGTCTATAAATCTTGGCAATCAACACTGTTTAAAATTTCTACTAATGCTAGCACATTTTCCAAAACATTTGGAGTATAAAATGAGTATTGCACTCATATGTGCATGAACCATGTAAAAGTCTATTGTCGGTCGAATTTTTGCGTGTATTACGTAAACAGGTTTCTCGTATTCTTTCACAACTTTCATTCATTGCGACACATTATTTGCTATTGTGCGTTCTGCGGTGGTGTTTAAAAAACGAATTTCGATTGTTCGCGACCGCACGTGTTCGGAACGAGGTTACATCTTCGCTTTTACGTAATGAATGTTGGTAAACATATTTTTTTAATAACGTCTTTGGTAGGCTTTGCCTTCAATATTACGTGTCTTATGAATTGAAAACTATGCGGTCAGAATCATCTTTTAGACTCTACAGTGCAATTCATTCATTCTTTGACCTAATACCATCCAGAAACTCACAAGTCCGGGCTCATAAAAAGTCCCATCGAGTTACTTAAAGTTAGATCTTTCGTGGCTATAAGCCCTCTTTGGTCGACATTGTCAAAGAAATCTGTAAAAGCTCACCTTCGAAAGTTAAGCTTCTACGACTGCAAGAAGTGAACAATCGCTTGCAGTTTAAAAGCGACTGAAACGAGGAGATTTTGTGAGCAAAACTTGTCTAGTTTTAGAACTACTAAAATCTATTTTATTCTTATTATTTACCAGCAGAACATTGGCGTCACTAAGAATAACGTTCTTGAAAGATAATATCACCCAATAAGTAGGTGCTCGCCATTCGTTAGCTCCGGATAAGATCTTTTAAAGTTTCTTTCAGAACTTGACCTCAAAATGGATCTTGATTAGGAGTTGCCGTTACTATAAGAAGCTCTCTTTTTATCAGTTTGAGATTATCTTGTAATCGACTTTATAATTCTTTTTTAATTTGTTTTCTTTCTTAGTTATTTTGTGCTGCTTACAATCAGACCCCCTTTCCTAAAATACCTGCTTATTATGTCTTGCTGTTCTTTGCTGTTAAATCACCAGTCCAGTATTGAGTTTCCGCTTTAAAATCTTAACAATTTCAAACTGTTCTGTGACTACAATTCTGTCGTGTGGACCTTTCTTACCTTCGCGTTCGGCAAGAAAGTCGAGATGCATGGTGTACTAACTCTGAGTTAGGAGCTAGTCACGATTCTACCGTATCCAATCGTAATGTTTGATTCTAACTGGTTCCAACGTCCAACTGCGGTATGTAACTTTATGTTGGCGATGCACGTATTGATATCGCTCTCAGTTCTGCTCATCCCGGAAGCGAAAACAAACTTGCAGATAAGCAACATTGAAAATGTAAAATATAATTGTATATAATTTAAATATTACTTTTGTTATTATGTATCGATAACCCGTCTGTTTTTCAGTCACTATGTCTGTCTGGAAACAGTGTGTCGTGTCGAATATTTTTATTTCCACCATTTACTTTTGTTTGTTCTTGTTTAGCACGTAGTGTGTGGTTAGTGGACATGTGCGCTAAAGCTGTGTGAGTACTATTGTTATTGACACCTCATATGCATGGCATTTCAGTATCGGTCATAAAAATTCTTCGGTCGTTTAAAATGTAGTCTTAAAGTACGTAGGTACTGGAAAATTGGAAATGTTTTAGTGCAGTCTTAATTCATATTTACACAAGCTATAGCAACAGGTTGCATAACCTAGTAATGTTATGTTGTTTATAAATATGGGCAAGCCGGAAGAAACAACAACAACTCATGTTCAATAATTAATAACAATTAAAACATAAAATACAAACAACGTCGCGTGGTTGATAAGGAAATTCTTCTTAGCGTGTCGATGGAAATCTAAGTAGAGTCGGCCCAGAATTTGACTACAAGTGCACGTTCAGTAGAGTCCATCAGTTTTTGTAACGTGCAGGCAACAGGACACGCTGGACACGATATTAAATGCTCCCGTTGTCTGTGGAACATCACCTCAATATACATTTTACATTTCATTTACGTAAGGAAATTCATACAGATATACATATAATCAACATCTAGGGTCTTAAAACGCTGATTTCGGCGGCGTAAATATGTCAAAGACATATTTACACATACACACACACAGGTACATAACACATTTTTTTTTAAACATTTATGACATATTTACTTGCCACCTCAAAGAAAGAGCGTGTGCTCCATCATAACCCCATTCACGAGAACAAATGTTAGTTATTTACATTGCATTTCTGTGGCTCGCACTCATCTCCCACTACTTCATAGCAGATGGATGGGGGTCGCGTCACTGGCTAGAGCAAATGGGTCTCGGCCATCTATCCTCGGAGTGCCATGCCAAGGCTACTATAATACTGATTGCCAAATTTTACGCTAATGCTCGCTTTATGGCTGCTTTTGTACTATGTGGGTTAAGGATGTTTATATGGTATTTGTCAGTGACCCTCTAGCGCTTATGATCTCGTCTATGTGATCTATGTCCATCTATCAAAGCAATGGAATTCCTGATTTCAAAGCATCGGTTAACGCAACTATTATGTCTGTCCGTCTGGAAACTCTTAAGCGTTGTCCGAGTAATTCTTTGTCTTTGCATTTCATATATTGGCAACGATTATCGTTTCAAAGGATGCTGTCCTTGACAGTTCCGTTCAGTGGCTTAGAACTCAAAAGATGACCTCGTATAAACCTACATATCATCTTTATTATTATATCTGGTTACATATCATTGTGCTTATTGTTAGAGTCAACTGAAGAAAATGAGTTGAGAACGAATAGACGAATAGATAATGTCTATATCAGTCACTCACTATTAATACACAGATGTGTCTTTATGGCCGGCACGTTCCCTCGCAACGTGGTTCCAATTGGGGACGAGCGTCATTTTTTGAAGTGAAGTGATCGTTGTGACTATTGTCGATTCTGGCAGGAGCATTCAATGGTATGTGAAATTCTGATATGCGGTAGTTTTGTAGACGTCCAACCCCTCTAAAGACACCCTAAGGGTAAATAAATAAGTACCAGTTTCCAATCGATGCTGGTTACCTTGCCCCGCTACTTGTTCTGTGATTTTTTTAGAGAAGTTAAGTAAGTATTCCTTTTCTAGCGTTTCTACAACTATATAATATGTATTGAAGTCAGCTTCTAGTCCAACTAGATGCAGCTGAATATCATTACATATTCCTTTTAAAACATCAGTCATCATCAGTAGTTTGTATTATTGCATATTATTTATCTGGCCGCACAGATATTCTATTTTCCTTATCAACTCAACTTATTCGGAGGTCAAACACGTCCATTGTAATAGAAATAGAACTAAATGTTCAAGACATACTGTATTTTTTACTATATGATCATCTTAGTTACTTTAATATCCGCCATGTATATTCTGCTTTTTGTTACCATAGTATTCATAGCCTTGACATTTGATAACAGTTTAACCGTATTAATACTGCCGTACAATTTAAAAACGCCAGCTTCGTATTAATAAAAGACTTTATAGACGTTACGTGTTAGCGGACAATTTTCGAGACTGCGGCAAAAATCGTCGGACTTACCTATTTAACCTTTTGAACGCCAATGTCGGCTATAGCCGACATGAGCAAGCGTGCCCTGTGCGCCAACGACGGCTATACTCGACAAAAAACAGGTCGCAGAAAAATACAAAATAAACCTATTAAATCATTACTTTTATGTATTTTATTGATACACCTTGAAATTAAGATTTTCGGGCTTGGCGTACAGGGCATAGGAATACCGATATGGCGTGGCGGTGAAAAGGGCTGTTAGCAAATAAAAGCAAACACGTTTGGGGTTTTTATTATTCCCCTAGATTTTAGTATCAGTCCTGACTCGTGATATCGTAACGCAGTAGTTACTGATGTAATCCGGTAATGAGAAGTTTCTATAGTGATAATGAATTTAATTGTGGCAGCGTCATGCAATTGTGATATAACAATTAAGATAGACGTCATGGCAGTCCATCATACAATAATGCTGTTCGTATTCATAGATATCATCGCTATGATAATGACGAAGTCTGAAAATTCCAGTAAAATCATCGCATCGCACAATACAGCGTTGTTGCAATTATAAATATAATATCAAATTACTTTTATGACAGGAGGTATACATATTGTACTGTAATCAGGCACATGTAACCAAAACGTGGTTTATTATGAGTTTTATGACAACAATTCCGTAGTTTCCAGATTTTCGTGTAGATTACACATCCGGATATCAACAAAAATACGACATATTAAAGATAAAATTAACAGGTATTTAGTTAATCTTATCTAAAGAGTAATCAATAGACAGTCATGTAGAATCAACGTCATTATCAATAATGACGTACAAATACAAAGGTTCAATTGACTTTTTATGACGAAGATTATGATTTTCTTCAAGCAATTGCTTCATTGCAGTTTAACAATTTTAAATTACTTCTAATTATTCCCTATAAAAACCAACTTGTCATTAGACTTATGGCATGAACGAATTAACTCGTCAATTAGTAACGAGACCTCCTACTTTACCATTTGCTATTTATTCAAAGTAAACTGTACCGTATTTGCTTACATGAAGGATGTTAACACCTTCGTTGTTATGTTGGTTACTATCGTCACTCACGTCTTCTTGCAACAGGCCTTGCCGTTTCTCACGGTCCACGTCGTGGTGTCGTCTTGGGATCGAAACCGGAGGTTGGGCAAAGTGTTGCAAAACTGTTATGGTATGGCGAACGACTATGCCTATGCGAGCTATGTGAACAGCTAGAGAATTTATAACTACTTTATTTGGACGGAAACTTGAACGCAGAAATGGATTTCATGTCATTAGAGATGTCATCGTAGACGTTGCGTATTTGAATGAGACATCCCTGAGTAAGATCATGATGTCAGAGATCAGGTGCATTCTGTTGCTCATCTTTCAATTGTTCCTACGAATGTACACTTGTTAGTAGCGTATGCTTTGTCGAAATTCGGTACATAACGAGGCCCATGACCTCTTACGAGCTGATTCCTATATAAGATAATAATTTACCAAGAACTTACTGAGTAACGTCGAGATATGCGATGCGAGGAAAATCAGTAGGATGTTCAAGCAAGTTATTCCCATGATGCTTGTAGGCGATAAAATAGTGTAAATGAATGAAATCGCCTAAGCTACTGTATCTAAAGCGCTACTAATGTGGCCGACACGATCTGTTGCGTACGATTCGTCTAGTCTAGATTACAAAGAGATTAGCGATCTATACGAAACTACTGCACGAGGTATTAAGCCATCCAATTCTTAGAAGGTTTGTCATCTGTTGATGTAAATGGGAGCACAAATGAGACACGATGTCCAGGAAGCCATAGAAATCTTAGAATGCGTCTGAGGACGAATACTATTGGCTACAGGCAAACAGGGCCTTAAGAATTTATGCAAAGATGATGACTGAAACAAAAGGAAAACTTCGAATTTTTATAAGGTAAATAGATATACATATTCTTGAATAGCATTTTTTCCTTCTAAAACCTGGTATCTATCAATAAACAATAAAGCGAGACTGGTCGAACAATCGACGGAATTAAAAATAAACGTCAATTTATTTTGCATTACGTAACGGCCCCAGCGTGGCCAAAGCAAATTAATGAAGCTAGTAGAATGCACTTTAATTATGAACTTCAATTAAATTCTACTTTCATCAGTAGTGTAGGCAAAAGAATGAAAAGCCTTGGTGAACTTTTTAATTAAACATTTTATTAATTTAATTCATTCTCTGTTTTCAACATTATGAATGATGAAAGGGTATGAAAGTATTTTGCGGGTACTTACAATTGATGACGAATTTCAAGTTAGTTGCCGAACACTATAGAATTGAAGGAAAAAGAAAATACTTACGTTATGTGTTAGGTATTGTCTTGCAAATAAACAAAACAATAATAACCACAAAATAAAAAAGAAACAGAAAACTTTGAGGTAAACAAATATAAACTTTAGAGTGCCAAAAAAACCAATGGAGCCATCAACATAATTATTTATACTCGTATAACTCGTCAAAATGTAGGGAACAGCATATTTTTTTTTCGCGATTTCAGGTTTGGTCCCATAGTAAAAGTTGTTCATAATGATGAGTACAATGACCTCTTAAGAGGTTGTTAATGTTTTACCAATAACCCTGTATAACTAGCTGACCCGGCGAACTTCGTACCGCTTTAGATTTTTTATTTCCCATGTTTTAATAATTAGGAACCCTCCCTCCCCAGAACACCCTACCTAAGGTTAATCACAATTTGACCAATGGTTTCGGAACGCATAGAGGACAAACATACACACATTGATTTTTATTTATATAGATAGATGATGTAAAAGTGGCTATAGAAGATACATATAATTATATCTTTAACATGGAACCTGACTAAGAGCATAAAGGTTAATACTCACCGTGTGAACTTTGGGGTGACCTGCCATCTTTAATTCATGAATATTTAACAACAATAAACTAAATCATCGACTTAATATAGAATTTCCTGCACAAACCACTATTTTTTTACAAACATTTTATAGCTTTGAGGATAAGATCTAGTTGTTTTTAAATCCCTACTTGGAATCCAGTTTCTTGCTCTTTTTTTTAAACGATTTGTTCAGAGAAAAAATGTTATTATTTGCCACAGTCGCATATTTTCAAATGGTATTTATTAAAAGTATTGAAACCAAAGCTTTGTAAATGAGACTATAAAATAACAAGTATGTCACAAATGGGCAGGAGATCATTGCCTCCTCCTCCACTGACCTTCGTTTATAGCCTGAAGCACTTGAAATCAAACGTAAACAATTCTAATTTTAATTTTGAAGAAGTAAAACCAAACAATAAAATGAATGCTTTATCTTTTGTCAAGATAAGTAAACATTATTCTGCTGACTGACATGGAATGTAGTTGGCAGACGAATCACACCTACATAACGGCGAAATTATTGCATATACAAATTGTAATAGCGCAAGTTGTAATCGTTGCTAAGCCATCTCTTACGAATACCAGGGCAAATAGCTTCCTACATGAGCTGTGTTATTAAGTGTTTAACAAATCATAGGATGCTGTGGCATCACGAGTACCTACGACTTAGACAAGTACAGACCATGTCGTCGATGTAGGTTGCATGCATGAATGATAAATATTTCTAGCCAGAAGCCGATACTTAGGAATATCATTCAGGAGATAGCGAAGCAAATGCTTCCGCAAACATTCTTCAGTGATTAAACGAAGTCATTAATCCTTAAGCTATATTTTAGTCGTCTTCTACCCCACAACGACCAGATAATGGGCTCGTAATGCATGGCTGTCAAGGTAAAAATAATTACACACCATTTGTAAATATCGACGTAAATAATATGTCGAGATCTTTAAACGTGTGAACACACGACATGGTAGGACAAATTGCGGATGTAATTTCCCTTAATGATCTCATGATAGGTGATGATGGTAATATAATATTTAGCAATATTGAAGGCCAATATGGTAATCGAATTCGTGCACACTGGAGCGTTACATTTTGTTTTAAAACTATCATGTTACTGTGTTCAACCAAGGAGTGCTCACGATGAAGGAATAAGATTTGTTCCATTTTCTTGAACGAAAACAAGTTTTGTGAAGAGCTAAGCTCTTTTTCTTCAGTAGGAATCCAATTTTATTACTCCCCTCTGTATTTTGATCTTTCGGTGCGGATTTCAAGACAATCTACGGTTCTGGGTCAGGCAAGCCGGTCGTTATTGCTTTGTTTTTCTTTTAGATTGAATTTGGCTTTAGGTATGTGTTGTATTTATTTGATCATTTTCCTCTAGAACATCCTGGGCGTCTTATGATCTTGAGGTGGTCCGGTCAACTTTTAGTCTCGGTTAACAGTAATTCATGGAAAATTCGAATAATTGAGCACATGACCTCCAAATTATAGTGTTTAGGTTAATCTTTTTAATACTTACTTACTTATACAAATATGTAGTTGATTGGCACAAACGTGCTTTTCGCGTTAATAGAAAATTACGCAGGGTAACAAATCAAATTAGGAACGTATATATCCGTGATGGTAATTTGAATGTTATTTGCAAAACGGTGTTATGCGTGTGCAAATAAAAATATAAATACTTGGATAATGATGTAATCATCGGAAAGAGAAGCCACAACAACAGCTACAATTTACGAAGGATACGAGGAAGAAGGCCCATAAGAATTGGCCTTGTTGTTTCTTTTTTAATCTTTGGATGCTCGCACATTTTAATACAATTCAACCACGACTTACTTGCAATCTTGCAATCCTTCCCATTCAGAAACTTCAGAGAATCCCACACAAAAACTGCGTGAGCAGGTCCATCGACGCCCACTGGCAAGTCTGGCAACCATTAATCTGACAAACATTCTATGATGCGAAGGTCACGACCACACAATGGAATGTTGCGATCGCTACAATGGATGGGCAGGCCGCGGCTCGAATAAATTAGCTTTCCGATACGCTATTGATATGATTAGTATTGTCGACTATTGTGCAGTTGCACGTGCCTGTAGCCGAAAATGTGAATGTTTCGACATGTAATGAATGATAGTAGGTTTAGATTCCCAGACTTTGTTGTTTCCTGGGTTGGAATGTGATAGTTTGGTGTGAGATGTTATTCGTTGAATGTATATATTTCCGAATTGAATGTATATGATTCCGAATACAATCAGACTGGGTTATTTCCGTTGCCCGGGTGTAATGTTTTTATTAAAATTGCTTTCAGTGTTCAATAGTCACTCAAAACGTTGTTAATTTGCCGGCAAACGCTTTAATGTTTCTGATTATTGTTAAATTATATTTTCATTCCAGCGTTACGACTACCATTTAATATTGTTTCTCATTCCCTGGAAAACTGTGTGCTATTTATATAGCAACATTCCTAATTTTATTTTGCTTTCCAACCTTCGTTCCTAGATATATATTTATATTTTATATTGATGATTTATTTCCATCCAAGCGTTAAACACTAATCGGTAGACGTGGCCATAGCCTAGGTAATAATTGCAATAATTTCCGTTCTAAAACGACTTAAAGAGATTTCTTTGTACTCTAAGAAGTCTTATTTCGTCCACATCATCGTAATCACTACAAGAATTCTGACTACAAACTCACTCCTTTCAATCTTGGAATAAAATACAAATTCTTAGCATAATGCCATTCTCGGTATCTTAAGGGTCATATCGTGCTCCCTGACCTCAAATAATTGTAGCCCGTACCTCGCGCCACATACCACAAATGATGTGAGGTTCTTGCTTACATACATCTAAAGGAGGTTACATATTTGTTACATTATATGGTCTGGATTGTTCGCAGACGCTCGCGTGTGGGTGTTCAAGATTAACTTTGATTTATTAGTCCTGTTATTTGCAGTAGGATTATATGAAAATAGGTGTAATTAATTGCGTACGCTGTTTTTATTTTTGCTTGCGTTCCCATACATGGTCTGGCACTTAGTTGTGACCTATAATAGCTGTTCTGTTTAAAGCATATGGTTGGTTTTTGTTTCGACTGGACTCCTAACGGGAGTTCCAAACCAACTGAATAAATCAGTAAGATAAATGTATTTAATTATGTTTGTATTTTATTATTATTGTAACAGCCGCACAGGTCGATCGATCAAGTTAAGCTACACTTGCCGCGGTTGGTCTGTGGATGGGTGACCATCTTTACATACCGTGACCCCTCCGTGCCTCGGAAAGCACTGGTCCCGGCTGTCATTCGTGGATCTTTAACGGTCGTTACGGGTAGTCAGAAGCCCGAAAGTCGGACAACCAGTCTTACCAAGGGGTATCTTATTACCCAGTAACTGGATTGTGAAGGTCAGATGGGCCGTCGCTCCATGTAAAATACTGGTATTTGGCTGCATCTGGTTAGACTGGAAGCCGACCAACATAGTTGGGATTGTTGGGAAAAGGCTAGGTAGATGATGAAATGTATTTAATTTTGCATTATCATTGCTAGGGAGTAACTACATACATATTACTTCTTATTCGCAGCATCTCTTTTCTGCCAGGTCTAAAGCATAATATCTCGCTTTGAAAATTGTATGAAGAAATGCAGAAAGCAATTTAACCCAACTCACAATCAATTCTGCGTTTGTAATCAGAAACCTTGTGAACATTCGCCTCAATTTCAATTTAATAAGAAATTGGGAAGTTTCATGTAATTTGCTTCGGTATTTGCAATTTTGCAGGCAACCTATAGTTGCCATTTTACTGCTGACGTTAACGCGCGAGCTTCTACGTTTCCAGTGTTAACGCTGGAAGCCATTTGCCTTTTACGACTCACTTTCCTTAGAATTGCTTAGATTTAGTTCAGTTCTCTATTCATGTCTTATTTAATAAAGGTTCATCAGTTTAATAAAGGATCTTCAGTGTTTGATATACAAGGTGGAGACGACAGTCAGACTATATAATTATCAAAATTAGATCAAATATATCCAATACTTTAGTCACTATAGCTAGTCAAAGATTGCCAAAACCCATAGTGGATCCATCACTACTATTTACTTAGTTTGTATCATTTTTTAACCCCCGACAAAAGCAGAGGGGTGCTATAAGTTTAACGTGTGTATCTATTTGCGCTATCGTAGCTCCTAAACGGCTGAACCGATTTTGATTATTTTGATTTTAGGATTCATTTGATAGTTCGAAAATACTCTTGTGCATTATTATTGCCAGTGCTTTCATTTATTGCCGTATTGTTTTCTCTACATTGTATAAAAGCTGCCATTGATGGTAAGCCTTCAAAGACCAAACCATACTTGTTTTGTTCAGTTATCTCAAATATCTTTTACTCAATACTCACTGTTTTTATTTAACTCGCAGGTCAGTAAAGCAACGTATAATGAGCGCCATTGTTTCCATATTTTCCATTCTCGCGTTGAAAGATAAATATGAATTTAAACAAACTTTGCCGGTACACAGCGTGTTTGCTGAAGTTATCCGTACTGTTTGCGATCTCCAACGTCATTGTTACGACCATGTTTCTATATAAGCATTTGGTACATATTATGTGTTAAAATAAACAATATTGTTGCGTGGTGCATTGGGTTTCACTGAACAAATAATTGGCCAAATTTCCAGTTTATTAAATTATGTTGGTCATTCATTATTTCAAACACGCTGTTGGTATGTCTTTGCTTACATGAATAATAATTTATGATTTTCCAAATTCAAGAGTGGGCAACACCTGGTCCTTTTTGGTACAAGTTCATTGGCTTTCTCTCTTCTGGATTTTCCCAGTGAATTGCTTCCTGCTTTTAACTACGAATGCCCAATGCATTTCATTGGCTGTTTGCGTAGTTTACAAGGAAACATTTGATAACCGTTTCACCACCCCTGAACATACTGATGATCAAGGCATGAAACAGTGAAAGAGTAACAATTACTAAGAAAAACAAATTTAAAGTATCTAACAGAAGGAAGTTCACACACATTTTTCTTTGGTCTATTCCGCTGTATATTCAATTGATTTACAAAATTACTCGTGGAAATCTGATTGTTAAATTTGTAGAACGTATACTTTATAACAGTTCTCAAGAATTTTAATTGTTTCTTCTGCTCATTGTTTATGCGATCTTCAAGATCAAAAATGTACTGGCGCCGATTCTGTTGTTCACAAACTAAACTAAATTTAAGTTCATGCATCTTTTTCTTTCTATTTCATTAAAAAAAGGTCAGAAGATAAATATTAGTTTAGTCCTGTCAAATTAAGATACTGCATAGACAATGACGAGATTAAAAAATTGGCTATTAAAAATACGTCAATTTACGTCAGGCGCTGACTAATTTGACAGGACTAAACTAATATTAAATTTATCTTCTGTCCATTTCTTAATGAAATAGAAAGAAAAAGATGCCTGAACTTAAATTTAGTTTAGTCTGTGAACAACAGAATCGGCGCCATTATCATATTATAAGCTTTATATTATCACTTGTGTTGAAGTGATTATGTAACTAAAATTATATTCAAATACAAGGTAGTCGTGAGAACTTGTTTCTTTGATAATTGCATGTTCTCTGCCGGGTTAGATAACTTGAATACTTGAGATGAGACACATCGCCTGTATTTACGGAATTGCTTCGGAATGTAGTGCCGTTTCCGTTCTGTCCCTGTGACAGATGTGCGGTTCTATTTTTGTCGTTTTATTTGATGTCATAACGAGCGTTTGTGAAGCAAATTGCCACATTTGTTGAATACTATGTTCATCTCTATGGGCGGGGGATGTAACTAAATGATTAGTTTTGGCTTACATCATTTTGTTATTGCAATCGTTTTGTGACCTATCATTAGTAAACTGTTGATTAACTTCGCTTATGACCTCATCACTATCTGATCCAATCGGATCTGTATCATTTATCTATTAAATTCTGGGATTCAATCTCTGGTCCTTTTCAATACTTAATGATTAAGTGGTGGTAAAATTTTAGAGACCATTATGAACCCTGTTGTTTAGAGACCATTATGAACCCAAGTAAAATCTTTTTTTTTTTTTGTCACATAACCACACTGCATTACGGGCCTATTGCACATACCACAACGGGCGTACTGGATGTAGGAAAGAAGGTTGCCAGGCTCAAATAGGATGGGGCAGGCCACATCAACCGTATGCACGCTGGCCGCTAGGCAAAAGTCCACACAATGAGTGTCTGAAGGTGAACAGCGACGCCGAGTCCGACCTAAAAAGAGGGCGAGACGACCTGGACGCATACCACGAGGGCTGGTTTGAGGTACCGCGGGCAGAGTTCCTGGAAGGATTTGGGGCAGGCCTTTGGCCAACAGTGGGACAGTACAGGCTAATAAAAAAAACATTTTGTTTACTATTACAAAGAAAGAAAGAAAAATAGGTTTATTTGTCACAGAAACTAGCGCATTATATCTTTGAATGTATAAGCTAGGTCTCAATTCGTCGACTAACAAGTGCGCCGGGTCGTCGTGATAATGTGTCGGCGCGCGCGCACGTTTCGTACCAAGGTGTACCAAGCGCCGCCCGGCACCGCCGCGCACACCACAGCTGTTTTTATTCCGCACAACTAACAGATTAGCTTTAAAACAATTGTAGGAAACTCGCATTTCTATGGTTGCGTAAAGCTTTTGTTGTGGCGTTATGATTTTAAGTACTTTTGCGTAGCTTGCTGCAGTGCGTACTTGGTTTGAGTTTAATGTTGCATATTTTGAGTTCAATATTTCAAAACTTCACATCGCAATATGCTGATGTGGGTTACATCAAACTTTAGAGATTACATAACGAAGTTTCATTTCAAAGCTATTTGCGGAGATTCTGAAATGGTCGGATACTGCGATTTGGTGAAAGGTTTCCAATTCGATGGAAATTCAAATTTTCCGTTCTAAATATACTGCCCTTTATGCAGATTGGCTGAAAGCCCAGTCAGTAGACTGTGATAGCGCTTTTTTGAGCGAGGTCATATGTGTTTGCGGTGATTCAATGTTTGCCCAGAATAAGGGGGCGTAATTTCTTTAATGGTGTTTATTTTACGACGCCACATTCTTTCTCACATGTCCAGGCGGATTTTTGTACCGAAATAAAAGATAAGGGCTCTAAATATAATTTTCAAGACGTCATAAAACGCTTGTTGCTCAGCTCGTAAACTCACTGTTCTGTTTTTATATGCGCGTTTTTACGATAACTTTTTATTAAGGATTAATAGAAAACAGACATCTTGATGACCATTTCTGATGCTGTATGTAGCTCATATATTAAACGAGACATGATCCTGCGAATGGTTACAAGGCGAAATAACAACTTTATTTCCTGGTTATTAGGTCTGAATTCGTCTGTTTATACATATAGTAAACAATTTGATATTAATGTACAAAGCAAATTGTACGAAGGCCGCACATGTGTTTGACGTTGATGCATGCTCATGAGTCATGCTTCGAATAAGTATCATTATTTTTTGTGCTCCATCGGTTTGGTTTCCTCATTTTGCACACTGATTTAGTACTTAATTTGTTGTCATATCACGAACACACTCAGGTTTTGTTGTTCTCGTTTATTCTTGGTTGTGCGTGAATAAGGATAACGATATCAGAAAATAAATTAATTTTTGTTCAGTCTTAATTATATGCCAATTAATAATGGATGGATTTGGATTGTGATTTAAACTGGTTGATTACATCCATGCTGTTAGAAATAGCTTCACAACTTGACGTTGATCTGTACCTATATTAGCAGTATCTAGTTATCTAATTACATTTGCAACTTTTCCATTACATAGTAGGACGTTAGGTAAGTAGTTTTACTAAACTACTTGTTATCGTTTTCCGTTCCATAAGTTCTTAAGTATGCTATTAAATCACTTTTCTCTTTGGTACCGTTTCCGTCTAAGATTCGAATGGCTTCTCTTACTACTTCAAAACTTAGTTCTGTGTTACACTTACAACTACTACTAGCAAATCAATGCCATTTGTTAGAGTTAAACTATCTAGTTTAACCTGTAACAAATCGCTTAGTCAACCTGTTTGAAGATATTATCATTGCTCATTTTATATTCCCCTTATGAGCAAACATTGATGAGAAAGAACATACACATACCTGTCTTGTATAACCCCAAGTCAACACAAAGCGAAACATTTGCAATAAAAAGCACAAGTAACCAAATACTTTTTTGATCATTCATTACAAAAACCCATGCCCTCCACATCTCCTATACCAGTACCGTATAAAGCGACCCAATTCATGTAATATGCCATACCATCTATTGATCGAAACCAACCATCCCACACGAGGTAGAGAGCCGCGAATTATCACACAATGACATTCCGTTCTGTGTATACGCAGACAGTTTTGATGATTGATGTGTATTGTCAGTCTGTCCTGTATTTGTTGTTGCTTACCGAGAAATGAGAAAGGTTGTTAGGTGAGAACAACCGGTCTATTCTGGAAAGATCTTACCGTGAAAATTTAGGTGAAGTGAGCTGCCATTTCACCTGATGCTTAGGAATTGACACTATTGACAGCTCGTTTCACCATCGTTTTCACGGTTCGAGATCGTTACGAAATAGATCGGCTGTTGTTGATCTTGATATAATTCCTTGATGTAACTGTTTGTTTATTTTGTGCTTGTTGAATGTTGATAATGATTTACGTACAGGGGCCCTAGTCTGCTATTTTTATAAATTCGTCATTCCAACACGATCCCACCACCATCCCATTGTCATTTTGCTAAAAGTTCGTAATCTGCTAAATTCATAATGGTTGATCATTGGTCGGTCAATGGCACAGAAATTGTACGATACTCGTAACGAATTAAAAGCAATGACTGCACAATGACGTTCTAATGGTAGGTAACTGATCAAAGAAACTGTCAAAATTTTAGCAGATTACCGCGTAAGTCAGTAATTCATTTTTCATTATGTACGAGATTACCATTCTATGCCATTTCTTTCAATGGAGTGTCAGTGGTTGACCATTGGAAAGTCATAATGACGCCATTATATTAGTAGATTACCAAACTTGTCAAAATCAACAATTATGAAATCAATGATAGACCATTTTGACACTATTGTAATAGCAGACCTTGAGGTCCAGGTGGCGTGTACTGATTCAGATTATGACTTACCATGTGTCAGTTGAAACACTAGCAGCATGTTCATTTCCTATTCAATGTATTCAAAATGTTAGTTACTAAAATTCGATGATCTATGTTAAAGCTAAATGCTGAAAAAAGCTAGGATCGAGGATTATTCAAGTTCCAGACTGCCTGGTTTTAAATTCTGAGCACTTAGTCCTTTCATACGAGCAAAAAGGCGGCCTGCTTTGTAAAGCAATTCTCGTTAAAAGGAGCATTGAATTCTCAAACATTCTCGTACATTTTGTAACATTAACAACGATATAAAGTTATACGCCTTCAAGCGGACTACGGTCTATAAGAACCTGGAACCTTTGGTGAACAGAAATTCTTTATATACATTTGCCCTTTCTCGATTAAACTACCTGGTATGTGTATTTTGTTTTTAAGAAAATAATTCCATATTGAATTTGCCTTTGTTCAGCAAATTCTTTATCGCCCTTTGTAGTAGATGCACGCATACGTAGAGCTAAATGGTGAATGTTTATTAATGCTATAGATTCCGTTAGACAATTGAAAGAGGTTAAGTCTTCAGATTCCGCACTTCCTTCGATGTTTTACTATAAATAACAAAACATGAGAAATCCCTCGATCCGTAACTCACTACGATTGAATTTCATATCGACAACTTCTTTAGGAATAAATCCATTACAATTTATTAGCTTTTCTTTTACCTTTTATATGTGTACACTAGCTTCTGCCCGCGACTTCGTCTGCATAAAATGTCTTTTTCCCCGACCCATCCCGTCGCATCGCATTGCCTGCCCGCGCTATTACTTCGTTTTCGCTTAGCGTTCTCTCATTTTTTCTTTCTTTTTGCTCGACTCCTAAGAGTACTAGCGTGTTGTGATAGCCTGTAGCCTTCCTCAAGGATTAGGCTATCAAATGCAGAAAGAATTTTTTAAATCCGACTGGTAGTTCCAGCCAGAGGTTATCGCGTTCAAACAAACTCTTCAGCTTTATTATTAGTATAGATATACATAAATTCATTCTCATAAATTATAAAAAAAACATGTCTAACTTACATTCTTGAATTTAGATATCTTGTATAATATTGTTATTTTCGTCACATCACCGATTATGCGTTTCCAACTGATTATGTAATGTCTCGTCCACCTGCTTCACTAATGACAAACTCATTTGCACTCATCTTTTATTTATATTACTTCTTATTTGTTATTCTCTTCAGGATGAGTAGTTTTCTACTTGCTCTTATTATCGTTATTGCTATCGATAAGTATTAGCACTTCATCAAGATAGCCTGGCATGTGACGATTATCTATATATCTTCCACTTGAGAGTATAGGAAACCTCTTATAAAATTTGACAATGCTACCTGATGCTTATCTACAGCTACTATTCAAATACAAACTGCGACAGACAACAGGTTCTTTGAACCTGACTTGACTAACTTCCCCAGTGCACTGAGTTGCTGAAACGAACGCATCCCACAGTCCTTTTGTGCAGGCTAAACGAGCCATAAATATGGGATAGTACTGGCACACAGTCACACGATAAATGTGCTGGCTAGAAACAGCAATATATACGTTGACTATAGCTACAGCTGAGCATATAGTAACATCAGAATATTATAATCCTACGTACAGTTACGAGCATTAATATACCTTTACCTACACTTTCAAATTTTAATTTTATAAAATAGGTCTTATCTCAAAGTTGCAACCGTTTGGATTTTGCAAAGTGATGCATATTAGTGCTATTGACTGTACACTAACTGATCGTTTTCTCTTAATTGACATCCACAATTTGCTGCGATAAGCCGTTGATCTACAACTTCCTCTCCATCCATCCTCCACGCAGCATGAAAACGTTCACTTTGACTTCCCTAATTAATCTCGATTTAACAAGCTACACACTAAAGGCGTAAAGTGTTTAATTAACATTAAAATTCGTTTGGTCGTCCCTCGTTAATTTTTTAAAGAAAGTTAATCATTATTTAGTCATTAGTCATTACCATAAAAAGTTACAAAAGGCTTTTGTCGTAAGTAAACGCAATTTCGTAATGGCCATAATCAAAATAATATTATTATCATAACAATTTAAATAGGAAAGTAAGATTCGTTTAAGTTAAGAGTTTTGCATAAGGCAAGTCAAAATGGCTGTCTACAATTGCAAAATAGTAGAAACTTTAGAGAAACGTGCGGAAAAGGAAACTGAACACTTGAAATTGCATATGAATTTCGTACATTTCAATGACTATATCACTTCCAGATCGTTGATTTTCTTCTTGTCTATAGAGGCATCGGCTTTTAGGTATCTGTATTGATTCCTGTTCGACAGTTGTAATCCATTAGCGGAAATCTTAGCCACCGGTGATTTATAGCATCCGCATTATCAATACGTTCTCGTTCCGGCTATAATCAAAATCATCCCATCATAGATAGCTCTAATTAGACCATTTCATCACTACTACCATCGAGCTACAAACGAAATCAAAGTGGGTGTCCACCGTCCATTACATTATGCACTTCCTTTAGCCCACAAAGGAAGCGTCTGTCTGCTCGCATTAATCACGAGATTTTAATGGAACTCTCAATAACATGCTTCAGCTTTGTGTAATAAAAGAGAAAGAGGGCTTGATGAATGAGTGTGCTTTCTAAGTTTGGAACCACTATAAATAATTCTGTTATTGAGTCCCCGAGTATTTACGAGTAACATGTTTTCCTTCTATTCTCCCCTGCTAGCTGTCACGTTATCATTCACTCCCTTTTCGTACATACCATTTTTCACACAATCCATTTGTCTCCTTTCACCCTCCATTAATCAAGATTTATACTCATGACTGTCAGTGTGGTGCCGGACTTAAAGAATAGCACCACCCCATACTTCCCGTGGGTGTCGTAAAATGCGACTAAGGGGCGTACCGGAGAATGGGCAGCAGCGTTCTCTATGCATTCCACCACCATACTGTACTGCGATCGCCAACCCGCCTGCCAAGCGTGGCGATTATGTCAAAACCCCCCCTTTTGGGGGAGGACTCATGACTATTTTCGCCACATGTGTATTATCCCTCTTCATAGCAGGTCCATACCAAGACAAACGCTAAATCATCAATCATTATTCTCTTGCCCTAGTGATTTAATTCTAAATATTCCTTCATTTGTTTCAGAGGAGTATTTCCTTGGAAAAGCAATTCTTCAAAGAACCACGACTCGCCATCAACAGTGGTGTCATGGCGTCTCTTCGGCAGCAAATCCAGTGGGAACCTGGCTGCGAAGACCATCAACTCCGAAGCACAGAAGACTTTGACGCCAGCGTCTTCTGGAGCCAATACTCCTCATCATCACAAGAGGCAAGGCAGTTCTGCGAGTGAGAAGCAGTTTGAAGATTTGGTGGCCAGCTCTATTGCTCTTATACAGCATGATAGGTGAGTTTGCTTATTTAAACATCTTTTAGTTGCACATCCAGTGTAGGAATTTATTCGTCCTTATATCAGTAGTAGAGAAAAAAGATTAATGATGAGAGTACTTTGTTTTTATTTTTACTCTCCATCTTAGTCATTTCGCGATTTTAGAACTGTCAGTTGGTGTGCCGTCTTGGTATCGTCATGCGAACATCTATTGCCAAGGTAAATTTTGGCTGTGTACTAAAATGAACCCAAAGTTGACCAGTGATATTGAAATTGCAGACTGAGAATATTGTCATACGTTATAATTACAATACGGTTGATAGCATTATTATGATGTTTCTAACAAACGCAAAGAACACAGACATTCATAAACTACGAATTCGCTAACATAAATACTTTCAGGTGACCGACGACGGTTCTGTTTACCTTCACGAAGGTATCCCACGTCAGTTGATGACGCAGCCAACTCGCAAATGTTATTGTTTTGTCCCAATTACGCGGAAACTTGTTTGCGCAGCCGTATCATATCCGTGCTTTTTATCAGGAACATTGCTTGAACATACAATGTGTATTAAGTTGAATAGTATTTGATGTTCCTGTTGAACTAAGCGAAGTGTTTTGTTTTATGAAACTGCGAGGCAACACACTAACAAGAGGAAGGCAATTCATTTTGTTATTTACGTTGTTGAGCAGACAAATTTTTCGAACATGTGAAGCAATGGATTAGAAATATTCTTCAAAATGATTCATATTGTGGTTAATAGTGTGTCATGGAATTAGGGTGCTGGAATTACAAACTCGTTTTCATATAAGTAATCTAACAATCTATCAATATTATTAAGCTATGGATTTCAATTATAGGTGTAACATTAATCATCTATAGTTCAGGAGGCACACATAGAATGGACTTATGGAGTCATCGACACGATGAACTCAAGCTTTCTTCGTAAAACTCATTTTTAAGTTCATTAACATCATGTGCTACCTTATCAACTACCGGGTTACCGTCCCTTCACCTACTTTTTCTTTTGGTGTTAAATAAGACAAAGCAACTGGTATTTTATAGTTAAATGTGTACAATATTTAGTACAGTAATCTTCAAGAAGTCATTGACTTCATGAATAACAAAGCTATCTTCAAAAATTTAATCAGTCTTATGCCATTATACTGTAACTAACAGATCGCTAACTCGTCTTTTTTTCTCCAAACACAACTGACTGATAAATAAGTTACGGAATTACCAGCATACATAAATAACTGTTGGTGACATTTCTGAGGCCAAAAAACACTGTTACTGTTTTTCATTCTATCTATGTATTAGGTCCTATGTCCACCAGTGGACGTCTTTCGGCTGAAATGATGATGATGATGATCCTCATAAGTTTTAGTTTAAAAAAGTTCGGTATGGTCCATTAATCAAGTCATCGGACACGACAATCTAAAAACCCTGTTCAGTCAGTTCATTAACATCGTCTAAAAGTTCAGTAAGGTTCGTTTAATCACCTCATCGACATGACACTTAATTATAATTCTCTCTCCAATAAGTTTGTCTACTTCGTTTAACCTTTCCACTTTCTTATGGTGACAAAGACCGCGTAAATTGACCTACCGATCCATCAGCACAGCACAATGGCCGTTGGTACCCGGTGACATTTCCGAGGTCATATACAGGTGTTATCTGACCGACATTGCCTGTCCTAATAAACTGTTTTTGCGTCACGCTTCGACGGAACTATTGGCTAATTAACATTTGGACTGAATTGCTGAAACAATCCAAGTTAGGCCTCGGTTTTATATAGAAACCAGTTTGGTTAAATTCTTGGTAGAAGTTGGTGAAATATGATTTTGCGAATTTGGAATTTAGAGTCCTTTTTGTTGTCAGGCTGTTTAATTGTATTTAATTTTATTAAAGCCTGGGCATCCGTGCAGAAAGATCAGCTTAGTTGGTTCTTGTGCCTCATTGTATAAAGAATTATTTTTTGGGTTTTCAATAATTATTTCACAGTTCAAGGTAGTTTCTCTGCGTGTAGACTGTGCGTGAGTTCCTTTATTATCTACAACCCTTAATTTAGTTAGTGCTTCATAGTTATACTTTCAGTGCCAAAAAGAAACCTTTTTCGATTGCTATCGTGATTGTCGTGTAAATCTAAACAAGAGCGAGTCGGACTCGCGCACGGAGGGTTCCGTAACATCCGGGTTTATGCATAAGGTTTATGTTTATGAAATTATTTTTTTTTTTTTTGAGTTGATTGAATGAATGGTAAATTGCGGTTTACGATTTATGACGTATTAAAAAAACAACTTACTAGATCTCGTTCAAACCAATTTTCGGTGGAAGTTTACATGGTATTGTACATCATATATTTTTTTTTAGTTTTATCATTCTCTTATTTTAGAAGTTACAGGGACACACACTCACACATTTTACCACTTTGGAAGTGTCTCTCGCGCAAACTATTCAGTTTAGAAAAAAATGATATTAGAAACCTCAATATCATTTTTGAAGACCTATCCATAGATTCCCCACACGTAAGGGTTTGACGAAAACAAATTTTTTAGTTTCAGTTCTAAGTATGGGGAACCCCAAAATTTATTGTTTTTTTTTTTCTATTTTTGTGTGAAAATCTTAATGCGGTTCACAGAATACATCTACTTACCAAGTTTCAACAGTATAGTTCTTATAGTTTCGGAGAAAAGTGGCTGTGACATACGGACGGACAGACCGACGGACGGACAGACAGACGGACAGACAGACAGACAGACATGACGAATCTATAAGGGTTCCGTTTTTTGCCATTTGGCAACGGAACCCTAATAAAAAAAACGTGTAAATGTGGGTGGGCCGACATGCTCCAATAGATTCGGTTATTGCTTCAACGACCCGACTTCGTTTTCCGTGCGTGTCAGGATATACTAATCCTTCAAATTATGCTGGTGTGGCTTCTAACACATTGTACTAAATACACATTGGAGTATCATTAGAATTTTTAGGATAGTCTGACGTAGCCGTTCATGTTTTGTCTTTCTTGACGCACAAGTTTAGCTTTAGTATTGTTCTCAAGTAAGTGACTTACTCGTATGTCTTTATTGGGAATAAAGTTTCTTTAAACCGAAACCGAAATAAACTTTCCTGATTTATTTTTGTTATCAATAAACTCCTTTACGAGCCTTCACCCGGCACACTGTTAGTTACCGTCCCTGGCAGCCTAGATAATTTGATAATGTTCCCAGTTTCCATGCGTAAGTAGGTACTTACCCACTTTTCACATTATGGTGTGTAGATCTCTTGATTTTGCTACTATTCGTTCTTCTTTTGTTAGATATTGCAGGATATATCCATAAAACTGATGTTCTATGATAGAGTTTGTTTTTCTGCAATCGATTCTTGCAGCGGGTTTTACCAAATGGAAATAAGCGCAATTCCACTATGACTAATTTGACTTCAGCAGTAAAGTAAAGTAAGTGTAGATTTAGGTTTTTCCTTGTTACCTAAAAAAATCTAAATGAACGTTGGAAGAGAAACCAGTTTGTATGTTAACTATGCTTTAACTAAATATTGAGTGAACACGTAGCGTTTTTAGCAATAAATCAGTGGTTGAAATGAATCCTAACGTCGATACATAAATCATTATACTACTAAAACAGGGCAAATCTGCAAGGGCTCAGCGCTTTGGCACCAGTAATATGATTATTAGAGCTTGAAGGCTGAAACTGATAATACTGTTTCAATGTGCCCAATTTATGTCACGCATGAAGCCCTTTATTTGTGTGTGTAGATAATTTAATATATTTGGTCCCTCCGCCCTTATTTAATTACTCCAAAGCATCCATTTTCCTATTATTGAGACTGAAGCCGTCGTCCGTTATACTAGCCACTAGCCAGTACTATTGTCTCTTCTGTAATTAAGCCTCCGTTATGTGTTCCTCTCTTGTGAGGGAGTGGGTCCACCACGCGGGCCGTAGCTGGTGAATGTCGAGTCTTCGATTTTTTCAGTTTCTGTTACCTGTTTCCTCGCCGTGTTTTCCTTCGCCGTTTTTAGAGCATCCATAAATTGTAATATACTAGAGCTAGCAAATCTATGTACAAGGTGCTTAGCGCATTGACACTTGTAACAAGATTAAGTACTCAGTTGAAGGCTACCAGTCCAGTACTCTGCACTGATAAGACTCCTTCAATTTGCCCAACTGTCACGCGTAACGTGAAGCCATTGTATATAAATCGTGTTACCACGTGTAAGCAGAGCTTGTTTTGTTTCGTATCCAATATAAATGATATGTGGTTTCATATAATATTACGTTTAATGGGCATGAGAAAATATAGCTAGTTATTTTCACGGTCAACTTCAGATTGATCTATGAAAATGCATTTGGATGTTATGGTCAAATTGAATAATGAAATGATACTTGAAACCTAGTTGGAAGAATTGGATATGCTCGTGTTAAGTTAGGATTACGAGCAATAGGAATACAAGAAGCTGACAAAACATCTATTAATTACCACGTATACTACGACAGACAAGTACACGTACTTGCTCATAAATTAATCAACTAAAAGGCCTTCCGACCCAATCCGAAATACAATTTACCTAAAATTAGAATAATCGATACAAAACAGAATTATAAATCATGTTCCGAGTACCCTTACATGCGGATAAACCCAGAAATTAATCAATATTGACTCGCAATATTGGAATAGACATTCCAAGCAACCTGTGCGTATGATAAAACACCTAGGTATTCATTCCTATGCATTGTGAACAACAGGTGTTATTAATACCTGCGTCACAAAGAACGGAGGGAAATACCTAAGCATCTTATAATGGTGCAAGCTGTTTGCCTGATGGGATTTCACATCGACAAAAATTACGACCTCCCTTACTAACTTTCATCCCCATATTTAAGCCCTTTTTCAAAAATCCTTCAATTTAAATGTTCATCATCGTTACACGAGTATAAGGAAAATTGTATGCTTCTGCTAGACCCAACGACCATATTCGATGGGCTGTGCGTTGTCTATCAGTGAGTGAGTGAATGAATGAATATACGTATTTTATTAAATAGACTATATTCTGACAGCGACTTCTCCTACGTAAAAATTCGGGCGCCAACCCACCTCATCGCCCGGCCGTGCTTCGTTTCGCTTAACGTTCTTTCTGACTTTTTTCTTTTTACACGACTCCTAAGGATTGTAGCATGAAGTTAGCTTATAACCTTGCCTCAAGAATTGGGCTATCAAAATAAATGCAAAGAGACGTTTTCAAATCCGGCTGTTAGTTCCGAGATAGGAGAAGTTGTTTGGATGTTTTAATCACAAGATTTGGTGAAGATGGTATTTGTGTGGAAGATGTTACATTTTTCGGCGATTGTATTGTCTGCTTGGGTGGTAACATAGATACTGCAGTATGTATCCATTCAAAGGTTCGTTCTCGACCATCTTGGTCTATAAAAATGCGATGATGTGATTCAACTGTATTTCTATTAAAGTTATATTGACTTAATTGAGTCCAGTTATAATACCAAATTCGCCACTAGATTTCCGAAACTGATTGTCTTTCTATTCAAAATTATATCAGACTAGCTTCTGCCCGCAACTTCGTTCGCCCCGTCGCGCGTCGCATCGCATCGCTCGCCCGCGCTATCACTTCGTTTTCGCTTAGCGTTCTTTTTGCATTTTTTCTCTTTGCTCAGCTCGGTCGTAGCGTGATATTAAATAGCCTATAACCCTCCTCAAGAAATGGGCTATCAAAAGAATTTTTCTAATCCGGCTGGTAGTTTATAGATTAGCGCGTTCAATAAAAAAAAAAAAACTCTTCAACTTGGTTATATTAATATAGATGCTCGGTTCTCTTTCCCAATCAGAAAGAGTTTTGCTAGCTTAATTTTAAACATTCTTCGAGAGCTTTGTAAGCGTAATCAGAATACAAATTGCAGAAAATTTGTCTGCTTCAAAAAGAAATGGGTGCTTTTTAAAGTGCGTGATCAATGATCCTCCCTTTATAGCAGGCGGCTTGACATAGCCCCATTATATCTATCCTCACGACATCACTACGTGTCCGTGCTTACGAATTTAAATTGCCAAATTAATATTCGCCATACAACGCGAAAATTACCGACTTCACGCAACATCGTTGGCACTTGCGTTAAATTTTCATAATGTCCGGGGAAATTGGACCGTTAGCCGCTAATAAATTAGTCATAAACAACATTATTTATTGCCTGACTTCCCCTATGGGTCCGAGAGGAAATTGAACGGAAAATGGCGAAGTCCTCGACATTAATTTAGCTTCACTTTATAAGTCAGAATTAGTAGGTACTATGTTTAGGTTAAGTGTTGTCATGACTGACACGAAAGCACATACCGTAGGCTTTGTATCTAATTTCATTCCATGTTTACAGCCAACAATAAAATCCCCAGCCTGAGTTTACCTGACATTATTATGGGAAAATAGCAGTAAACAGTTATAGGAGTCGTGCTTGAAGGTGGCTGTTTTACTTTTTCAAACTACAACAGAGGCACAGAAGCGGAAATACCAGTATAATGACAGAGCTGCCCTCCGCAATTTGCTCGTTCGTGACCGCTCTAGGGCTCAGTGTAATAGCGAATTTATTTAATCTGTGCCACTCATCTCGCTCCGGTTCACGTTGCCCGGAATATTTTCGAGTGCTCTCCAAATATTCGCAGAGCAATTTTTATATTTTCAATATTCCGCTACTGCTATCGAATTTCCGTTCAGGTTTGGGTTACAACGAATTTCAATTTGTAATGCCTACATGGGAATTTATTTACGTGTTGGCGTGTGACTGCGCAATCTTGAGTAAAGACCTCTCGGGCGTGCAATTTTCAATTATGATGGTAATTTTGCGAATTGCTCTTTGCTGTCTTAACAATATCGTCGAATAACTGACCGAAATGCCTGTTTAGTTGAGACCTTAGCCTTTCGAGATACCAACTTCTCATCGGTGTCTTCATTATTTTGCGTTTCCAAAGTTCAGGCTAAATATTCAAAGCTATTAAATCTGTTTTCATCAATCATTATAGATTTAGCGTGCTTATGTAAATTGTCCACAGTTTATTCGATGCGTGCGTTGCGCTTATAAGCTAATACACACTGAAGATTTAAAATGCATACATAATGAAGCATACCCTCATTCGTGCATTATAAAAGGTGAGGACGCTTTTAACGGAATGCGTTAAAATGAATTAAACATTTATTCGCAATTCGCTTTCTTAATTCAATGTGAACATTTAAATAAATCATCTGGTATCTCTTCGATTGAATTTATCGGCAGTACATGTTGTAATTACGCGTTAAAAAATTGGGAATACAAGGAGCGTGAAACACGCAAGTTGCTAAACTTTTTAGATTTTATTTTAATTGCGATTTTTTAAGCTGATTAGTGAACGAAGATTAGCGTGACCGTTGTTTTGAAAGGTACGGTAAGCGTCAATTAGGCTCAAATTTGCGTATCTTCAAGATTTCGATGGTTCGTGTTAGTCTTGTACGATGTTAATGACTTTGACATTTTACCATGTAGCTGTGATAAATTAGGCATGTTTAATTTTGAAAGGTGCATTAGGACCTTTTATTTTTTGGTAGAGATACCTTTGATGCAGAGATAGTCAACATGAGCATCTGTGAAATTGGAATTTCAACATTTCCAACTCAAATTCAAGTATTATTGATTAAAATAGAGGCAATAGCATAAAACTTTACGACTGAAACTAGCGATGAATGTGCGGATTCAACTGACATTTTCAAAAGCAATAGTCAGTATCTAATTTCGAGGAAAGGCCAAGGTTTGAAGATAATGTTAGGAATGGAAGTTGTTTTGGTATGTAACGAGAAAAGGTTAAATATTTTTATCTTAAGCAGAATTTAAGTATAAAGATATTAAGATTTGTTATATTTGTTAAATAGGTGCAGAGATCAGGTGGCCTCAAAAGGCCACCTGATTTCTGGAGAATCATAAAAGGATAACATTATGAATTATAATATGACGAAGACCGTTTTTTTTTTTCGCTGCACTACGTGGGTGGGTAAAATCAAAGAGATTGGGATTGGATTTGGATTAGATTGATTGGTATTTTAGCATAGACAAAAAAAAAATAACTGAAAAATGCTTCACCAATGGGATTTGATAAGATTAACTTAACAGTTAACTGTCCTATTATCATTTTATGATTCTGCCAAAGTGGTCTTTTTAGGCCCCCAGAAGGCAAATTCTCGTAATTTAAAACGTTCTAGTCGCAGTCTCATCTCGGCGACACACAAATGTCAAAAATGTAGGGAGATTAGAGGTATTTTTGACAGATTGAGACTGAGATCAGGGGGCATAAAAAAGCCACTTTGGCGAAATCATAAAAGAATATCGTTATGAATCATAATATGGCGAACACAGTCTGTGTTTTTCTTTTTTTCGCTACACTACGTAGGTATAATCAGAGAGATGGGATGGGAATGGATTTGGATTGGTATTTTAGCACAGAAAAAAAAAATAACTGAAAAATCCTTCACCAATTTGATACGATTAACGTAACACTTAACTGCCCATTATGATTTATAATGTTATCCTTATAGGATTCTGCCAAAGTGGCCTTTTTAGGCCCCCAGACTGTGACCGTTCTTAAAATTACAAGAATTTCCGCTCTGGTCTTTCCGTAGAGATTTTGCAAGAACTTAAAATTAGGTGTTTGCCTTCATTGCGAAATAACTCTTGAGACAAAACAACATCGAAATTTGCACCTGCTTAGTCAAATGCTCAATTCTGTGCCTTCCTTTGAATGTATGAATTGCACCGATCCCTGCGTGGTTAAACCATACTCGATTAATCGAATGAACCCCAAGATTCGCACTAGCTCCTGTAGCCTCATGTTCATGGTGCTACAGCTACCTTTGCATATCAAGGAATAGACCGGAGGCGCGGTAATGTTAGGAAAAGTTCTCAATTCTGTGGCTTCCCTTGATCAAATATTTCGATTAAAGGCCTACGCAGACCGGGACGGCATGGCAAGGGATTTTGCCGTCAGTCAGCGCACACTAGCCGCTTAGATACCGCGGCATTCCAGCGGCTTCCCCGGTTCTCTACCCCCGCCGCCTCACCCCGCGGTATGTCACAACGAGCGCCGGAGTCCTTGGCATGCCGTTGCCTACCGCAGGACGCCACGGCATCCCGCCGCGGGAGCCCGTGGCGCGTCTTTTAGTGCCGTGCAATGAAATCCCTTTCGATGCCACGGCATCATTTTAAAGCATAGCAATTTAAGTCGTATTTCTATATCGATACGTTTGAATGTCCATTAGTAAAAATTTAAATCCCTTGCCATGCCTTTAAGCAATAGGTATTTGTACGGCAGGTGTATACAAGTTTCAAGCACACGCATAACACAAACAGTTTCTCAGAAACTAAATCCAGATACTAAATTATACGCCAACAATGTAACTTGGCCCGTTCTAGATCCACAAGCGTGCACTTTTGATGCGTCTCCATACATTATGTATCGCACGCAAACCCTGCAGTCTGCACGATACCATTTGAATATTCAATCACTTTATATATTACTAATGTACTTATAACATCACGATGAAGCGATTCTTTGTGTTATCTAATTGCGCATAATGCTGCATAGTAATTTTTAAATGTAATTGTTATAAATAATTATCTAAGATTGCAATGAACCGGATTTTCCATTAATTATATGCAATTAATTTCGTATATATTGATTTTTCATGTGGTTTTATGGTAATCTGAAGATGAGTAGGTCGTAACCTTGTTACAGTGCATACTAATTACCTACTAGCAATGTATTTTTGCTACAACATTGTAAACTGGTACAATTTTGTATAGAATTGCATTGGATAACTGTAATATTAGATTCTGATATGAAGCGGTAAGGTCTCATATTTCTTATCTATCCAATTATACGTTACGAATTTATAATTCCCACATTACTTATTAATTAACTGAAAACTTCTGTGTAAACAAAAAGCACATCAAACTTTCAATTTGAAAGAAAGTACCTGAGTAAGAAATTGCATAATTCATCTGCCTAGCCTTTTCCCAACAATGTTAGGGTCAGCTTCCAGTCTAACCGGATGCAGCTGAATACCCAGTATTTTACATGGAACGACTGCCTATTTGACCTCCACAACCCAGTTACTGGATAATACGATACCCATTGGTAAGACTAGTTGTCAGATTTTCAGGCTTCTGACTGACCTTGACCCGTAACGAATGTTAAAGGTCCAAGAATGACAGCTGCCGGGACCACAACGCATTAACGTGCTTTCCGAGCCACGGAGGGTCTCGGTATGTATGATAGATGATCATTCATCCACAGACCAACCGCGGCAAGCATAGCTTAACCTGATCGATCGACCTGTGCGACTATTATTATTTAGCCACGGGCCCCTTGGCCCGGAAATTACATAATTAAGCTTATAAATCTTATCTCCTTTCAGACCATCAAACCTACCCGCAAAATGCACCGAAGAGGCGCTTCGCCATAAAGCTGAACACGCACGAATGGTGGAGGCAGCGCGGCGAAGGGTCGAACGCGAAGCGGCTGCAAGACACGCAAGAATGCAAGAGTCTCTACGATTGGAGGAGAGACTAGCAAGACACGCGAAAGAGTGGACGCAGAATATACTCCCGGAATGGAATAACACGTGAGTAACCGTTTTATATCGACTTTCGGCACAAGATAGTGGTAAATAACACACCGAGACAGGAAGGTAAAGGCTTGCATGCGAGGCCGCAAGACACGGAATATTGCAAGAGTCGTTGCGATTGGAGGAGCGGCTTGCTAGGCATGCGAACAGTGAACAGGCATCTTTTGACCACGACCCCATCCATCGCTTTCCATCAGGCGTGATCCAGGTCAAGAGCAGGCCCAATCAGTAATAAAAAAAAGAATGAATGCAAAACATACCCTCGCATTGGAGTATTAAGCTCCTTCTGTCGGCACAAGTTTATACCATCAAATCAAAAGTCATTACGGCGAAAGCGCCAGGGTCGCCCGCGAAATTCATTTTTTTTTTTTACGTTTTTTGCAATGTGCTGGTCGGTATTAAGTTGGACGTTGATTAAAATATGATTCGCGGCCGTAACAAATATGTATTTACAGAATTATAATCATTAAAGTTATCAACCCAACTCTCTAAGACCAAGTAATCCCCAAGAATGACTACTTCATGAAATCTTGACATTTGGGGATTATACTAACTTAACAAGTTGAATTACTGATTGTAATGATTATAATTCTGTAAATACATATTTGTTACCGCGAATCATATTTTAATCAACGTGCAACGACCAGCTTATTGCAGAAAACGTAAGAAAATTTGAATTTCGCGGGCTACCTTAGCGCTTCCCCCTTAACTTAAATAAGCCCGAGAATCAGCACTTTTTCTCAAAACTGTGAAGGAAAACATCGTGAGGAAATCGGCATGTCCTAGAAACAAAAATTCGAAGTGACATCTACCAACCGGACTGGGCACGCGTGGCGGATTAAGACCCACTCTCTCTTGAAGAGAGGAGACCTGTGTCCTCGCAGTGAGAACAGTATAGGCTGTATATGCAGCACATTTATTGATCGTCAAAATTACATATGAAAGTCCCCCAAACGCCCTTCAACACTTCCTTAAGTTTTAATTCTTCCCTGCACAAGTTTCACCATAATCTCGAGCCTCGATGACAGTATAGTTCTGTATAATCATCTCAGGCTATACAAAAATACGCTGCAAATATTAGCCACTAAGGGGCCGTTTCCACTAGCGAGAGTATTGCGGCGATAGTCTGGCCGTGCCATCAAATTTTCACCGCGATGAAATCGCCGTGTGGAGACACGTTCTAAGAGAGTGTAAAGAAATACGTGTCACGAGGATAATGTCGCCGCGATTCTCTCGCTCGTGGAGACGGCCCCTAAGCGACGGTTAGCGAACCGGACGTAGGTACTTACGTATCTTCGCTCTTGTAGAGCCTCTCGTCTAGACGTTTTAATGGTCCCCAGTAGGATAAAGGCAGGTTCTGGTTTCATGTCGAGAGGACGTTTAACATTCAGATATTAATATTCAATTGGTGCTATAGACATTTGCTAATAATTTGGTATTTACTCACCACAATTAGGCATACAATGATCAAACACTACTAAATTTACAATGGGTGGCCTTATCGCTTTCTGCGATCTCTTCCAGGCAACCTTGGAATGGACAGTGATTTGCTTGGACATAAAATGGGGTATTACAATGGGATAGTATGCTTTTACATCGTTAACAATAACAATAGCTTTGAAGATGGGTCATAATGATGTTTGACTTATGACTTGTCTCATGCATTGTGAAACTATGTCAGTGTAAGAAATATTGAATGGCATAATGGGTTCTGCACACAATGAAATTCAATTGTTTGTTTTTTGTTACGCTCCATTTCAATGTAGGCCCAAAACTAGAGAATAACTAGTCAGTGGTCATAATGCGTTCAATAGCAGTTAGCTGTATGAATGTATGTATTGTTAAAATTATTATTTATGAGATATCTAGCTGTGCCTCGCGGTTTCACCCGCATAAGTGTCGATCCCGTGGGAATATCGGGATAAAAAGTAGCCTATATGTTAATCCAGGGAGTCAACTACCTCCATACAAAATTTTATCAAAATTGGTCCAGCCGTTTGAGCGTGAAGAAGTAACAAACATATAAACACACACACTCACAAATTTTCGCCTTTTATTAGTGAGATAAACATTAATATTTAGATTTATTTTAAATAGCATATTACAACAACTCTGATTATTGTGCACTAAAATAACTAAATTTTCCATAAATAAACCCCGAATAATCTATAAATAAATTAAAAAAGGAAAATCAACCTTTAATCAAACCAATTCTATTTATAGGAAGAACTCAAAACATACGCTAGAACTTTGGTGGAGCGGGCTCCCCCCAGCAGTTCGCGGCAAAGTATGGCAACTGGCCATCGAAAACAAACTCAAGATTACCCACGACATGTACCAAGATTACGTCGCGAGGGCAAAGCAAAGGCTACACGAAGCACAACTCAGAAGGAAACGGTTAAAAATTAACAGAAACGACAACAAATGCAGCTGCAAGAAAGAAAATAAAGAAAAAGTTGTAGAACAGAAAGAAAAACTGGCACAACTAGACGATATCCTCGCTAAAACAGACGACAGAATCAAAACTGATGAAGAAAAAACTCGTTTAGGTATCCCTAGAAACTTCAGCGAGCAGAATCTAAAGTCCCAAGCTACTGATGCAGGGCCGAAGAAGTGTTGTTCGAAATCCAACCCTAATCTACTAGACTACAGTGACGAATGTTCCATGGAGTTGATTCAGCTGGATATTGCGAGGACATTCCCTCATCTATGTATCTTTCAGCCAGGAGGACCGTACTTTGACGTGTTACATGAGCTGCTGGCTGCGTATGTGTGTTATAGGCCGGATATTGGATATGTACAGGTACGTTTTTTTTTGTAAAATTTGTACTTATTTATTTTTGGTGTGAAATTGAATTAACTCAAAAAAAAAACAAAATTTAAAACTATTTATTTTAAACAACATCATGGAACATTTACATCAAAAAAATTGCGCTCAATCTTTGATACATAATAAGATTATGTGCGCTACTGACTTATTTTAGAGTTAGCTCAAAGGCCAATGAAAAAACAGAAACATTAAAAAAAACCTACACGCAGACCTCCCCCATTCCAAACTTCCCCACGGTGAAGTAGGCTTTCAATATATTTTTAATTAGTTGCCCTTTTTTGTTTTCTAATTTTTTGGCAATTTCCTTTGGCAGCTTATTTAGAATGTCAGGAAAGGCATACGTCCAGGCTCTCTTACCATACTCATTATTAATTTTTGGCAATTTATATAGAGGCAAATACGACAGGTTACGAACAAAGTTTGGTCTGTTTGTTTTTTGCAGTTTATTCATAAAAACAGAATAATCAGCGGCAACAGCCAGTTTGACTTTATCGAATACATTTATTAACTATTTGATTCAATTATTTTTGACAGTAGGTATCTACTATTTGATACAGATATTGTTTTGTAGGAAGTTTTAGTTAATAATATTAGGAGATAAATCAAATATAGGTACTATCGATAAAAATTATATAGAAAAAAAAAATTGTATTTCCTATGTGTCGTTAAAGTTCAGTTCGCTTAAAATTTTTGTGATATATTTAGTGAAAGCAAGTAGGACTTCTGGTTTACGCGTTTGCATCCCGATGTCATATGACGTGATTGCCTCATACTGCAAGCGATCCATGGCGAATCTGGGGCAATCCCTGAGGAGGTGGTCGAGGCTTTGGCTTGTCGTCGTGCCTGGGACAATTGTCGTTTGCAGTGATTTTAAAACGGTGTAGGTACTTTGATTAAGCAGATTCAGACGACTCACTCGGGACGAGTGTAACTGCTAAACATGTGATGAGATCCTGGGTTTGATCCCCGAGTTCAGGCAATACAAATTGTTATTGGGCTTCTCTCTTCTCTCAAAAATTCTCTATTAGTTGAAAATCTATTAAAGAAATTTGACTGATTGTTAGTAGCTTGATGTGCTGGCGGCGTCTGTACTTAAATAATATCATGAATAGGCCGTAGTTTTTTTTTCTTTTTTTTTTCTCTTGATCACAACCGGGAAAATATAAAAGTAATGCATTTTCCTTGTCGATTTAACTTCGTCAAGTAAATCACGAGTCCACGAACTGTAAACCACATTGCCACGAAATTCAAACAATGATCGTGATGAGAAAGTCAAAGTCAAAGTCAAAGTCAAAGCATTTATTTCAAATAGGCACTTAACAGGCACTTTTGAACGTCAAAAATTACTAATATAGAATTGATTCTAGTCGCCCATTCCAAAAGGTAGATTTCGTATGGAGAAGAATGGGCAAGAAACTCCACCGTTACTCTTTTAAAATGTTTTACAATATTTTGCATGTACATTAATTATATAATATATATGTGAAGACGATGCACCTAAAATAAAATTACTGTACCACAATAGGTAAAAGAATTAAAAATGAAACCATAACATATAAATTAATTATCTGATAGATACATGGTGCTCACATATTTACAAGCATGGTAAAAATAAACGATTGTCATTAAAAAATAATAATAATAATAGTAATAAGTCAGGGTGTGAGTTAAAGTAATTACAGAATGTAAATCAATGTAAAAAAAAAAAAAAAAAAGAAGAACAAAGAATACATTTTGCAATTAAATTAGCAACCAGTTTGATTTTGTCTTGACTCTAGATTGTCCTATGGAGCAGGACCAGCATGTTTACCTACTTAAAATAGACCGAGACCGTTTACCTACTTAAAATATTACTAAATGTTTATATAATTTAACTAAATGTTTGTGAGAGTTTGCTTGTTTAAAGTCTTCCTCACGTTTCTCTAGATTTCCCTCATTTGTTTGATTTTATTCCGACTTCAAAATAGGGAGGTTCAGTTTCTCTTGTATTAGTTTTGGTGACTACAGTTTCAGAACAAAATAATAAGATTGGGAACCCAATTGCGATGGCATGGCGCCATTCTTAACCTAAAATGATCAACTACTTATTCTAGAGTAGATACTATAACTTATTTTTTTTGTAGCAATAGTTGGAAAAGTTCGCGGTTGACCTCTTTTCAACTTTATAACTAAGGACATAAGGGTGAAAAGTGGTTAATTTTGACGAGTTTACGTATTTAGAGGCTTATTTTTGACTTTACTAGCTTTTATCTGCTGTTAGGTTCTCATGTGTCGATGTTCTTGCCCGTAACTCTAAAGGTGAGTATACACTTGAGCATTTTCTCGAGCATTTCCATGTAATGTAACGTTCTTACAGATGGTACAATACAAGCAAAAGTTCAATTTAAAAAAGCATTTCCGTGTAATGTAATGCTCCTGCGAATGCTCGACACCATTTTCAAAGCAATGCTCACGGCGCGCGGCGAGGCGAGTGAGCATTTACCTGTAACATTCCTTTCTATTCTCTATATCTCTCTCCGCGTCTCGTTTTGCCTGCGCTCGTGTCTTTGCTCGATGAAATGTTACACAAATTCGCTCGTTTGTTTGCAAAATCAAGTTGTAACAAAGCGTTGAGCGTCGTGCTCTTTGCTCGGTCCGTGACAGGGTGACACATTAGAGCAGCTCGATGTTTTGTTATAAGTAAATGCTCGTCTATACTCACCTTTACACTGAAAAAAAAGCGATTTCATGACTAAGAAATGTTTGTAAAACAGTAAAAGGCAAAACAGTAACTTTTAATGATTGAACATACTATTTACTGAAAAAAAAAACAACAAAAAAAAAAGGAAAACCACCATTACTGTAATGTAAGTAAAGGAAATTGCTCATTTCTCTACTGACCGCCGTTGCGCATCAAACAATTTTGTATGCTACCATAAATTGGATATAAAAGCGGGGTAATGTCGTACTTTCATAGGAAATTAAAATTATCCATTTATTTATTGGGGTTTTTGTTGTACTTTGATTTTCTGCTCAGTTTTGAGGTTAGTTTTGTAACAAATCTTTCACCAAAAAAACAGTATTTTACAACAATATGATTTGATTCACATAAAACAACAGAAAATAGTTCCAATAAATCAATGAATGATCCCAATTAAATAATATTACAAAGGTAGGTCATGCTAAATGTAGGTTTTGATAGGAAATAGAAAATAAAAATGCTTGAATATAGGAATGCAATAGTTTCATTGGTCCATATTATCATAATATTCATAAAATATGTCGTCTATAAGCGGAGTCGGTGGCTCCACAGACCTAAATCGAGCCCAACTAAGATACCACAAAATGGTCATAATGAGAGCACATCATCCCATTGTTTGATTACCCACCAAACAATTGCAATAATAGTTATTAATATCACCTAGGTACTGAGTTACTTATTAATTAAAATGTAAGCGTAACCTTTCTGCTGACATGTCGTGACTTAATTCTTCCCCTTACTAAATACGTGTCCGTTCCCAGTACCATCGGCAAGTCAACCTCAATGTCGTTTGCTAGTTCAATTCCGCATATTTCGTTCCTACTCACATGCTCCCAATAATACGACTAACATCTAAAAATAAATATAATAGATATATCATATTCAGTAAAGAAATTGATCTTAGCATTAGTTTAATAGAAAATATACATATTGTATTAGTTTAATAGAAAATACACATATTGTCACAGACAGGCAAAAGTCACAAACAAAATCAAATCAAACTAAGAAAAGTATAACTGGTGGTTCTTAATTCTCATCTCATCATCTTCCTCTTAGCGTGTCGATAGCAATCTAAATGGACTCGGCCCAGAATTCAGCTACTTGTTTGCCGCCATCACCAGCGTCCTTCAGTTCCAGTAAAGTGGAGCAGACGGGACACGATATTAAGTGTCCCATCGTTTATGGAACAGCACAACATTTACACTCCAAGGCGGTGTCGTCTATGAATCTCCACCTGAACAGGTTGTCCTTACTTCGGCCAACCGTGGTCCGAAGGTTACCCAAGGTAACTCATGTCCTGGTAGGAGCTCTTCAGCCGGTGGAACGAATGGTTTGGGTAAGGAAGCACTGTGTCGCCACAGCTTCAGTCTGTATTGTGATCGTTCGCAAGTGAGTGGTACAACACACTTCCCCACTTTTCTCATCATGATGCATTTAAATGTATATTTTGAACTTAGTTAAACAGCTCCTAGTATTAGCTGTAAACAACAAAATACAAATGTGCTGAAAGACTTCCATTATATCCGTTGCCTCTCCGACTTGAGACGGGGTAGACACAGCTCCCACAGCGTGACATTTTTAACGAAATCGTTGGTGATTTACTGCACTGAAAACACAGGCCGTAGTCGTAAAAACGTTCTACACAATCCACAGCACAGAAACAGTACAATGGTCTCTATAAGAATTCTTGACCGTGCAGAAATCTGAAGACTCAACTGGACACGATGTTAACGCAATGATAAGTTATTTTTTAGCACAACAAACTCAGCAACTATCAATAAACCAGGAATAACAATGTTCGCTGCGAAGTGCTGGTCGGCAGGTCGACCGACATGAGATGCTTTGTTTGACAAATAATTATTGACAGTGAGTGACACTTTTGACACATTTGGCAGTTCACCTTTCACATTGCCCGTGATAGTGTTACCAACAGTTAATCTTAATCACCCTGACCATGTGATTTGTCAATAATAGAAATAGTTTTAATTAGTAAAGTAATGTAACTACACTAACAAGTATGGACAAATAATTAGTCTGAAATAAATGATTTAATTTAATATTATTTTAAAGATCTTAAAAATATATAATTATATTAAGTTAATTATGTTAATTAAAAAATAATAAGGAGGACAAATGATAAAAAAACACTTTTACACGTCAAACATATTTTTTTAAACTAGATGAGAAGGGCATTTCCTATGTGACAACTCTGAGAAGAAAGGCCGAAACAAACTCAGAGTCACAATCTCTTTTAAAGCCCAGACATAATCTTGGTCAGATCATGTGCAGACCATGTGTAAAGGTGTCTGAAATGTTCTTTTGAGAAAAGAACCACACAGATTGAGTGGACCTGTCCAGTCAGTGCTCCCATTTGTCAGTAAACGTGCAGCTCAACGCAGAACTTAAGGAGCTCAACGATTCGACGAACAATACCAAAGAAGGGACATTTGGGTAGGCCGTATAAATTAGGTACTCCAACTGCCAGATCATGACTAAAACGGAATCAATGACCCAGGAAGAATGTCATAGTTGAAATTATTTTTAAAACTCAGCGTCTGTCTTTATACTAAGCGTTAAGACCGATTATGGGGAGGTTCTTAAAATTGGCAACACTGCTATTACAAAAATACTCCATTTAAAAAAATATGCAATAAAATCGAATTAATAACTAATTAAATACAAAATATTAACCTCACATACGATTTCAATCAACTGAACTCAGAAAAGATAAAAAAATATTTTATAATTTATAAGTATATTTTTATGGCCATACTCTATTGCTTTAAAGCGGTACTGGTTATGGGCAATTTCCTTTCAATGGTTTTAACGATATCACCAAATGAATAAAACAGTTAATTTTGTGACCTACTTATTTAGCTACTTAAAACGTTAAAGTATACTGTCATGACGGTAACATTTTGCCTCAAGCTTGAACTGTTTTCGGATCAGTAAAAAATACTGTTTTGAACGTTAGGCTCATATGGAACTGTTTAAAGCACTTCAGGGGGCCTAAAAAGGCCACTTTGGAGAATCATAAAAGGATACCATTATGAATCGTAATATGGCGAAGACAGTCCGTATTTTTCTTTTTTTAGCTGCACTACGTAGATATAATCAAAGAGATTGTGATTGGTTTTGGATCGGATTGATTGGTATTTTAGCACAGACAAAAAAAAAACTGAACACCAATGGGATTTGATACGATTAACTTAACGGGTAACTGTTCATTATGTTATCCTTTTATGATTCTGCCAAAGTGGCCTTTTTAGGCCCCCAGATCAATGTTTTTTCATTTTTATTTAGTACTTATTTATTTCAGTGTAGGTACTGCAAATGTTCCGAATCCCATACATAACGGTATCTAGCGTGACCTGCACGTCCCGCATGCAGCTATTCGCTGGTAATCGTTACGTGATAACAATGCACGCGTGATACTATGAGCACGTAGCGGTACTTGTAATTATACCGTGGTGATTGAGCCTTTGTTTGGGCCTAATCGCGACTGTATGTGTTTTAAATGGTAAATACAGGGTGTAAGTCCGCGACTTTTTTTTGTTGGGTCGTAAATTATCAAATAACTCCTCCCGCTCTTCGTGTCAGACTTTTCCTGACTAAAACCCACCCGTGTTCCTTCAGTTGCCTGTGCCAGGGGCCACGGTAACTCTTTCGAACAACCCGCGACCCTGGCAGGCATCGGCCCTAGCGGACCCCGTCAGTTAGTGCTGACACCTCATTGAGGCGAGCGTGAAACACAACGTGCCGTCGACCCGGGTCTGGTCCTTACCGGACGACGAGCCGTGTAAGGTCGCGCCTGATCTCTCTCTGGACGTGTCGGATTGCCGTCCCATCCGACTATGAGAGTGAGGGAAGAGAGAGTACAGCTGTGTCTGCGCTTTGCTTGCGATTCCCGTCTATGCCCTTTTTTTCGGGGCAACCCTTCAAAAGGCTCCTAGACTTTATTACTTCACTAAAACCACCCCAGTGATCACCATCAGCACATGGAGGGGGTCCCGTTACCTCTTAATAGACCAATCCGGAACCCCCTCACAGTAACCTGCCATCCTGTATATTGTCAGTAAAGTATTAGTATTGTCATAATTAATAAATAAAGTTGTCTTTATCACATATTCATTGACTGAACACTTACTTTAGATTATACTAGCTGCGCCTCGCGGTTTCACCCGCATAAGTTTTGATCCCGTGGGAATATCGGGATAAAAAGTAGCCTATGTGTTAATCCAGGGTGTCAGCTACCTCCATACAAAATTTCATCAAAATTGGTGCAGCCGTTTGATCGTGAAGAAGTAACAAACATATAAACACACACACACACTCACTCACACACTCACAAACTTTCGCATTTATAATATTAGTGTGATAATAAATACAGAACACGCTGTGGTAGCATAATTTTTGATGATCCTCTACGAAGCGATTAGTTATTAAGACACTGATCGCCACAAGATGATAATTACCAACTTTATCTATTGTGCCATATCCATCCATATCAATTCTTCACCGAAAGCGCGACTACCATACTTATCTCTCTGCACCAGTCTGTGCACATACTGGCAACGTCATTAATGTGGGTCCAAATTTTGAAGATTTGTGCTGAATGAGGCTCATTTTTTTTCTTCGTCAGCCCTTTTCATTTTATTCTAAAATCGTGTTTATTTCAGCACCTTTTCTTTTGAAAAACTAAATTAATAATGGCATGTTTGTTTCCAGGGCATGTCATTCATAGCAGCAGTACTGATCCTCAACATGGAAGCACCTCAGGCGTTCGTCTGTTTCGCCAACTTGCTGGATGGACCTGTGCTAAGGGCTGCCTTTACCAGGGATGGAGCTACTATGCAGGTGTGTTAAATGTTCCAAGGTTTATAGGTTCGGATGCCGTCGTGAGAAAGCAACGAGATAGGTATATTTAAAATAGGGTAAAGGGTATTTAAAATATTGCTCTCTTGTGTTATCACCATCACTGAAGCTAACATAATAGGTCAACATAGTTTCTAAGACTGCACTTATTACATGGGGTGGGGGGAGGTTGTTAAACCGTCTCTGAATTGAGCAGTTCTTGGCGTCTATACTTAGAATCGAAATTAAAAAATTGTAATACCAGCTCAAATTGTGATGGCATAAATGTTATCATAATATTTGAGCTGGTCATCAGCCTATATCGACCCTACTGCTGCGACACAGGCCTCCTCTCTGTGAGATGGAGTGGGCCGTAATCTACCACGTGGGCCCAGAGTGTGGCGTTGCTGCATGTCACACGCTTTTAAATTTTTGGATCTAGGTCATGCCGGTTTCCTTAGGATGTTAATAAATCGTGTGTTGTTGTACCTCCAGCGGCTATGGAAGGCCTACACGACGCTGCTGCGGCACAACCTGCCGACGCTGGCGGACGCGGTGGCCCCCGAGCTGTACCTGCTGGAGTGGCTGTACACGGCCTTCGCCAAGGCCATGCCGCTGGACGCGGCGTGTCGCGTGTGGGACGTGTTCCTACGGGACGGGGACACCTTCCTGTTCAACACGGCTCTGGGTACGTTTATTATATAAGGTCCCATTAAAATAGATGGACAAACTTTTAGAAATCATTCAGACCACCACAATAAGGACGATGGTAAAAAAATATTTATGAAAAACGCATAGATACTTACAAGAAAAGTAATTAACTAACGAAAATACACTAATGTGCCGGCAATTTATTATTTTAGGTCAAAATAAAATCACTTTAATGAGTGTTTTTTTTTTTGCTTGGATATCTTTGGTTAGGCGAACTGAGCGCTGTGTTAAAATTTGTCCATCCATTTTAATGGGTTCCTGTATAATCAAAATATCAGGTTTATCCATAGGGAGGTCGACAATTTGGTTCTCAATAGAAAAGGTGCTATACCCACAAGTTCAACAAGAAACAGGCATTAGTCGCGGTATAAGATAATTAGAATGTGCAACCAGCACATCAAACTACCTGAAACTATCAAATTTTCCCAATTAACTTTGAACCTTATGCTCTAACGATAAAGTTGAAAATCTATTAAAGAAATTTGTCAGATTATGGTAGCTTGATCTGCTGGCGTCTGTACACTCAATCAATCCAGTCCACCGTAGTGCATATTTGTTTCTTGAAATTATGACTTTATTCCCGATATCAAGATAATATTCACCACGAAAAAAAGATCGCAGAATTTTCTTTTTACCAAATTGACCTTTGTCGTTGCAAGTAATAGCCTAATTGAAACTGTATGGCGGCGTGATGTGTGCTACTCGCTGCGCAGTACCCCCCCCCCCCTCCCCCCGCCGCCACGTGAATGTGTCTGCGCAGCCTATCGCCGAGTGTTTCGAGCCGACATAATGTTTGCATTGGACTGTACTAGAGATCTAAGCCTCCAGGTCTTTAAAGGGGGGGTCCATGACTCACCCCAAGTAACCACTCAGTAGTACAGTCACGAGCATATATGTCAACACTTGGCAAGTTTAAAATGCGATTCTTACGTGAAATAACGAATGCAACCTTGAAATACGACACTTTACATAAACCTGTGGGTTCAAAAATACTATGTTCGTGATAACATAAAATTTCATTCAAAATTAAAGGAGAAAATCGCATTCGAATAAAGCCAAGTGTATACATACTAATGCTCGTGACTGTAGATATCAAATCTACTGCTGTCAGATAATATGTTTATTAGTTGACCTAAATCACTCCAATCGCCAAAACAACCTAAGTTTGATAGACTGGGAAAGTGCTGGTTCAGTTTGCAAATATGAGCAACGCTCAATTTGACGTAGTGTACTGTAGTCATGACCTTCGTCTTAGAACAGAACTTACTAAAAGTCAATTTACTTATTTCTCATTACAGGCGTTCTCCACCTCTACCAAGAGGAACTAAAAGACATGGACTTCATTTCCGCTGCCCAGTTCCTCACAAAACTCCCAGAAGACTTGGACCCAGAAGCTCTATTCAAGAGCATTTCTGCCGTCTCCCTAACCCTCGACGGTATGTCCTTCGAAGAGCTGGCTTCTTGCTGCGAGGTTGACACAACCCTGGATGATGACGTCACGGTCAGGTTATGATATAAAAGGACTTTTAATTTTGACGGTTTCTGGGATATTGTTGATGCTTTGTCGTTTAGATTTCGGTTATAGTAAATGGGGTTAGAGTGGAAGAAAGTGACGAAAAAAATAGGGTTAAAATTACCATCGTTGTAGTAGACGCTAACTTTCGTGACAGTCGCGGTCATAAAATGTTAGAGCGAGACGACATGAGACTCAGTTTAGAGTTTTCGTAGTAAACATTCACCGTCCTGCTCGCACGATTTGTTACAACAACTGCCACGTCTAGTCTAAGCGTTGAATATAACTGTTTTTTTTTACGCTGGTAAGACAACATTTATTTGTCAAGTCTTGTATAAAAATCGTAACTGGCAACATTAGAATAACCTTTATCATTCTTGGGTGACGATTTGGTGCGACGAGGAATTTTGTAAGTGAGTGAAGTTGAGTCGTTTTACATTGTCGGCCAGTGAGGTTTTGGATGGTAAAAGTTATAGCATCGAGCTAACTCTTGCTTGTAAAAAATATCTCGTAGGTTTGTTTAGTGTCCATATCATTTTCATAGCGTTTTTTTAGAGAATGATTCGTTTTGTACTGTGACATAGTGTCCTTTATTTATAAACTATGTTTATATAAGTTATTTCTAAATATCTTATATAATTTCGAAATGTAAATAGAATGAATTTAGATATTATTTTGATTGATCGTTATAAAATTAGGATTTTTATATTTAATATTTTTCATGGTTTATTTTCAATGTGTGATTCGAATTTTTATGGAATTAAAATTGAATACGACTACTGGTCGTAGCGAGCTGTAAATAATTAAAAATAAAGTACTCAAACAAGATTATCAGCAATCGATGACGAGACTGCTTAGTACCTATCGTCTCCGAATTTATTCGTGATTTTCAATAAATTAATTAAAATCACTGTAAATAATGTAATTTGTGCGTGTAACAAACATATCATATACATTAGTTTTGAATTAGTCATTTGAAGTTCTATACATAAACGGTTGTGCGAGAACTTTAGCTGAGTAATTACATAATTAAACGACATTATTTTGCTGATATATATATTGCTATACTACAGACAAAATCTTTAGTCTATCGCAGATGTAGTGTCAGCAAAATTTTGGGTTTTTCTGACTTATTTTCATATTTGTTACAATTCACTTTTAAACACCATAATCTATGTGATCTGACGCAAATATGAAAGTGATCTAATGCTGCGGCTGAACATGCTCATAAAAGTTTATGCAACACACCCAAAAATATAAAAATTCAAGTAAAACATGTTCGAAAACTTCAGTTTTACGTTTTAGTATTTTCTTTCGGCCATTTTCGTTGTATATTTTCGTCCACAGCATGCGTAGCCGCAGTCCATCAAACCTATCCATCTTCGTACCTGTTTCTATTAAAAAATATTTAACAATACTATTAGTTAACACTAGGATTATTTAAGTATCCTAACTTATAATCATTAAACTAACATTTTTCTACAACTCGAAATACTGCGGTTCGAATTCGCATCATTGCGATATTAGCAGTATTTCTTATCAAAAACCATCTTCTATTTAAATAAATTCTTAGTTTTACATAATTTCATGTCCCAGATCTTAAAATTGTTATAACAGATTATTAAGATAAAATTCGATCTATTTTAAATATATTTCGCTAAAATTGAAGTTGATAGAAAAGGATGTTTATATTATTATATTGATATCTTATGTATGTTTAGTAAATAACGAAATTGTACATTATTCTTTACGCGCGTGAAAGCAATACGATTTCATAGTGTATCATAGCTAAAATAATTATATGTGTTAAATTGTTAGCATATTTTAGCTGTAACTATGAATAACGGTCCCTGGTATTATTGTTATGCCAGGAAGAAACCCCAAGCGTTGGAAGATTTAATGGCAAAACTAGTAAAACTAACCAAAATTGCGTTTAAAGAATTTAAAAAAATCTGTTCTAGCTTGAAGGGAAAGATAAAACCCATAGTGACGATATTGCAGCAGTTTAAAAAAAATAACATTCTGTTTTTATAAGAATGTTCACTACTACCATCTTACAAAAGGCACATAAAGTAATTATCTACATTCTTATCTACTAGGTATTACATACCATACGTTAATAAAGTATCTAGTTATGACTAGCTACAAGACAAGTGCTCTCATTTTCTAACCTAACCTAACCCGAGATGCAGAACAGTGCAACAATCTACGCTATGACATCATCCGACACTTCATCTCATAATATGTTATCAAAAAGTAAAATATTATTACTAACGATTAAACATCTCTAAGATTATAAAAGCCTGCACTTTGGACCTAATTAAAATACATAACTTATTAAATCCAGTGGGGGCGAAAATATAAATTGTGTATAATACGAAATAATATCTATTAATTATTATAGTCTATGTCAATTATATTATATCTTAGTTATTAATTATGTAGTGGCGGGCGGCAAAACTTAAGTAGATTCATTAATTGGTTGGTCATTTGGTAATGGAATTTTCTCATTTTTTTCCTACGCAATGACGTAGGAGAATAATGAGAAAATTCCATTACTATTGCTGTCCAATAGGACAGTCACAGAAAAGACTCTCTATACCCTTCCTTTGTTGCGCCGTAGTCGGGTAAATATACTGATTTTTCCTTCGGTAAAGTTACAAAATAATTATTGGTGCCAATTGAGGATGCATAAACTGTCTGTACATACTTAACTAGAATCAAATCTCTCATTTTGCTTATGACATTGGATATTAGTCCTTATTATCAGTGTCTTAAATTTGAAACTTCAAATCTGTACAACCGATTCGGCATAAATTCTTAACATACTAATATAAATATTACAAATCTGTGTTACTTACAAAAAACATTAATCGCTTCACTTTTCTGCACGCCTCTACAATATAATCTACTATTATGTAATTATACTATTATCTAATTTAATGAACGATCAACGAGTAGTAAACCGGCCTAATAGTTAACGACAGAAGTATCGGAAGTTTCGATAAATAATTATAAGTAATATTTAAATGAATTAGTGAATAATCTATAGCCGTAAAAGCTAATAATATAAAATAATATTATATTTTTTTATATATTTTGTTAAATTGTATGCGCCAACGCATGTCTTATGATGTTTAGTTAAAGTTAAAGGGAGAAAGCGATGGATCACGTTTGCGCGGAAGTTTCTAAGTTACAGTGCATGTAAATAAAGATGACTTGTAGATTTGATTTCACTTGCAAATATTCTTTTAAGTTTTTAAATTCCCAACAGGTATACTCATCAACTTACGAGATACCATTTTGGTAGATCATGAGTCAAAATTTAGCAAAAAGGAAATCATGTTTTTCTTTGTACAAGCTTCTCAAGATTACAATAGCTCCTTTGCAAGTACGGTATAATATATTGTATTATATGTGTAAAATCTAGTAAATAAAAAGCTTTAAAATTAACTAATCTAATGTAATAAAGTCTTGCCACATGCTGGTGATAGTTTAAAGGTGTTAACATAAAGTAAAAATATTTTAATGAAATCATATAATTTCGTTCAACGTGTATTGTTTTGCTACAAAGTCATAATATGTCCTATATTTTGAACAGTTATATTTTGTAAATTTATGATTTCGCCATCTCGTTCTGGCCCGGCTTCGGCGGCGCATCTGTCAATCAAAAAAGATGGCGAGATGACAGACGCGTACCGCGAGGGCTGGTTCGAGGTGGCGCGGGAAAAGAGTTCATGGAAGGATTTGGAGAGGCCTTTGCCCAGCAGTGGGAAAGGCGTACAATAAACAGAATATATATGATTATAGCAACTTTGAAAATGTTTATATATGCGGTGTTTAGAAATACATAGCACGTTGAAATGCAAAACGTTTGCTAGATATTGTACAGAGATATTATTTTGAAAGATTGTAAGTAAGTTTTTATCAAAATATAAAATAATATGGAAAGTAAGAAAATAAAATATATTCTATTTTAATTTTTACTTATATACAAAATGTTTGTAAAAACGAGTTCATGTAATTTATCAGTTTGTTTAATAACACGGACAAATACTAGCTATAAAACATTATATAATTAGAATTAATAATATTGCATCCTTTTCTATCTATTTTAATTAAGAATCTCGCAGAAAATAATGTAAAAATATATTTTAATATCTCCTAATTACATCCAATTAATCTTGAATAACTAAAAACAGATTTGATTAATTTTTAGGTATTTTAAAACAAAAATAAAATATCAATGATAATTTTAAATAAGTGTAGGTGTACACTAGTGAAACATACTTTAATCTTTACAATAACGCTATGTCAAGAATTGCCAAACAATTTTTACTAATCTATTTATAACACTACTCTCGACTTCTATAATAATAATAAAAGCTAAAATAAATTAAAAAGTAAACGTATTATTACTAGTGTGCGCCTATATTGATTGTAAGGGTGGAGGCTGATTTGTAACAAAAGCGTTGCGTAACATGTTACACCTTGGTTTTAAATTGTGTCTGAATGAATAGGCGACTTATTCTGCAAAAATCTCACCGTGATAACTTAGGTGAAGTGAGCGTGAAGTGACATGTAAGTGTCATCCTACCTGATGCTAGAGATTGACACTATTGACAGCTCATTTCAAGCTTTAAGTTTTCACGGTGACTTATTTACAGAATAGCACTTCAATATTATAATCAGAACCATCTACGGATGTAGTTTTGAAAAGGAAATCAATCACTGAAATGGCTTTTTCGTAAACGTATCCATAAGGAAATCAGAACAGATGAATACAAACTATAATCAAAGAAACCGTTTTAGTAATTCCTTCAAATTGTTTATTCCTAGGGAACACCAAAATAAAGGGGTATATATCTATATACCTTCCAACGCAACTGGACTGCGAAAATCGGATACACACAATACCACAACCTAATATTGTGTTCCCAACCTTTATGTTCGCACACGCTCCAATGAGCCCCCACCCTAATCCAATTGCAGTTGTGATGAGGACTGATATTATTAATTATAAATAATGCCATCTCAATAGTTTATAAAGTATCGTTATTCGCAGTGTAAATAAATTGTTAGCAAGTATGAATAATTCGGCCCCAATACAGTACGAAAGTAATTATCATGTAATTTAATTGTAAAATAAACTTATATGAATCGAATTCTCTGTTTTTTCATTAACTCATTTCCAGGGGTTATCTTAGGTGTTGGAAAGATTCAATTATCTTTAAATAGTTGCCGGGGCAGAAATCAACAATACCTAAGTAGATAATTCATTGTATAATTATTTGGCATTTATGGCACAGTGCAAGCCATTTGGTATTGTGGCAATTTGGCAGATGAACAAGTACTTCAAGAAAATGAATGAAGCTCGAAAGTTCGAGCACTGGACCGAGATAAGTTTTTATTTTAATTTAACTAAGATAATGCAAGAGCGACTGAATTGAGCTAGGTACAAGGAGCATCCTGTCTGGGATACTAACTTAAGCTATAACTGTGATACTAATAACAGAAGGTATGAGCGAGCTCGAATAATGGTGCATCCTGACTTGGATATGTAAGATTTTCTGTGTGATTTTACTTACTAAATTGGGAATGGGATTACGCCCCTGGCTCCAGAGTGATGAACCTCTCCCTAACAGTACAAGCTGTGTCCAGGAGCATTATCATTCATTATAGCCGCTGTGCTTAGGGAAAATCTTATGGACAGCGATAACCTAAGTTGACAGTTCAAGTAATTTGGGATTCTAGGTAGGTATTTAAATGATAAATCAGATATTTATAACACAATAGTGTTAAATCATAAAATAAAACATATATTTATCTGTCACGGTGTCGGCAAGTCGGTTCTTGATAAAGATCCAATGTCGGGAGGTTATCACTTGGTTTGTCACGCAGAATAGATAGAACGGTTCACAGAATAATGGAATGCGTTTAGGATTCCGCATGATGCGTTAAAAGACCGTCTCGTTGGTATTTTAATACATCATGCGGAATCCTGAACGTCGTTTTAGCAATACTGTAGTATAGTCGTTAGGGCAAGTAATGACAGCCGCACGGGTCGTTCGATCAGGTTAAGCTTCGCCTGTCCGTGTTTGAATCCATCTTTACATACCGAGACTCCTCCATTCCTCGGAAAGTACAGACGCCAGCACATCAAGCTACTACAATCTGTCAGTAGATTTCCAACTTTATGCCTAAATTATAAGGTTCAAAGTTGATTGGGACAATTTCACAGTTTCGGCCGGTAGCTTGATGTGCTGGCGTCTGTACGTTAAGCCGTTCTTCCCAGCTGTCATTCGTAGATCTTAGACAGTCGTGGCCAGGAGCCTGAAAGTTTTTCCAAAGGGCCGTGTGACCCACTAAATGCGTTGTCGATGTCAGATAGGCAGTCGTTCCATGAAATTATTCACTTGTATTCAGCTGCATCCGGTTGAGGGGCCCGTGGCTAAATAATAACAGCCGCACAGGTCGATCGATCAGGGTAAGCTACGCTTGCCGCGGTTGGTCTGTGGATGGGTGACCATCTTACATACCGAGACCCCTTTATAATATTAGTAGGTAATGAATATTGGATGACTCTATGTTAAAGTTCGTTCAAATAGTGAGAGATATAGTCTGAGAATGAAGCGAGTAATTAACGTTTTGTACAGTTATCACTTCAGTTCCAAATTCAGAGAATAACAGTAGCACGGTTCGATTACATGCTCTGTGCTTTCCGAGGTACGGAGGGGTCTCGATATGTGATGGACCCGTCCACGGATCGACCTTGGTAAGTGTAGGTTAACCTTCGACCGGTCCGCGAAATAAAGGGAAAACAAGCATAATTTAAAATCGTTTAACAAAAGCAAAAAAACTGATGTACTCGTTAACTTACAGTACGTCACAGAGGGCGTGGTGATTAGTTACCTACTTACCACTTTACCAGTCACTCACTATTAGTAGGTAGCTTCGGTATTGCGTGCATAAACAGACCTATTATAGATTTATTTAAGTGTTAGGATTTACTATTTTCGCTAACTGACGGAAACATACAATTTATTGAACTCCTAGGCAGTTGATTGTGTACCTACCTCATCATCATCATCATCTGCCTAGCCTTTTCCCAACTATGTTGGGGTCGGCTTCCAGTCTAACCGGATGCAGCTGAATACCAGTATTTTACATGGAGTGACTGCCTATCTGACCTCCACAACCCAGTTACTGGGTAATACGATACCCCTTGGTAAGACTGGTTGTCAGACTTTCGGGCTTCTGACTACCCGTAACGACTGTCAAAGATCCACGAATGACAGCCGGGACCAACGGCTTAACGTGCTTTCCGTGTGTAGGTACCTACCTAATAAAATAAATCAAGTCATCGGGGTTTGTTTGTCTTATAGCCATTTCATACAACTGTCAAGGGATTTGAATAGGTATACGGACAATTTAAATTGGTTGGTTTATTTACATAACGGACTAAATTATTGAATCACACTAATATTATAAAGGCGAAAGTTTGTGTGTGTGTGTGTGTGTTAAATATGTTTGTAACTTCTTCACGCTCAAACAGCTGGACCGATTTTGATACAATTTTGTATGGAGGTAGTTGACACCCTGGATTAACATACCTATAGGCTACTTTTTATCACAATATTCCCACAGGATCGACATTTACGCGGGCAAAACCGCAGGGCGCAGCTAGTTGATTATAAAGTCATCTACAATATACAGGACATCGCAAACTGTAACAAATAGATTTTTATTAAAAAGAAATAGCTGTTCCATACATTTTGACCGACATTATGAATAATCTTAAAGTCAAGCATTTGAAACGGCCCAAATGATTTTTCAAAATTCCACCCCTACGGGGCGTGCCAAGAGGGGCGGTTACGGTTTATATGAAAAATCTTGTTCCTTTAATCTATATTAAACTTAGCCCGAATACTTATCTGAATAAATCATTACGATCATAATCATTAATTTTCGAAAACTACCTTTTAAAGTGGATGTTTAATTTTTTAGAGGAAACTACGAAATCCACGCGGACGAATTCTTTAATAAAGAGAATTATACAAGCCAAATTATTATCTGGCTATTCAAAAAATAATCAATATAATAATAATATATGTAAATGTAAGTAGTAAATTGACGTTTTCTTCGTGGGACTTAAACAGCAATGCTATTCTGTAAAAATCTCACCGTGAAAACTTAGGTGAAGTGAACGTGGAGTGAGCTGTCAATAGTGTCAATTCCTAGCAAAAACAAACTGATCACTTCACCTAAGTTTTCACGGTGAGATTTCTACAGAATCGACCGGCTGAGCTGTGTAACGAAACCATAGCGCGAGTCGAATAAACAGTGCATGGGTGGCGGGACAACGCCATCTATCGAGGGTAGTTGTACTAAGAGAGAGAAAAAAGGAAAATGGCACGACATTGGTTGAATTCGTCGAATCTCACCTCTGCCTTCTAAATAAAGTATCAACAAGTGCCTACAAGCTTGAACTGGGGTTCTATCATCAATTAAAGCAGTATTATTGAAGTGAAAACTTCTTTAGCCGCGTTGGGCATTTTTTGAGATGGGAAAAAACCATTGAACTCGCGAAGTCGCGACACTGTTACCGACACCGCGCTACCTTCGGATGTGTTCGGCTGTCCTCGGGATGTACTCGGTTTTAAAGCCAAAATGTGATGGCAAAGCATTCTGTTTGTGTTTTGTTTTCACTTCAGTCGGCGCTCCCGGAGTGCCACTGTTTATTTTTATTTTATTTTACTTATGTGTGCGAAAGAGATGTAGCAGGAAAAAAGCAGGTTAAAATCTCACCTCGAAAACATGTGAAGTGAGTCAATAATGTCAATCCCAAGCATCTAGCATGGTGGGATGACACTGACAGCTCACTCCACGCTCACTTCACCTAAGTTTTCACGGTGAGATGGTTACAGAATAGCACTGCGGCCGGTCGATTCTGTAAAAATCTCACCGTGAAAACTTAGGTGAAGTGAGTTTGTTTTTGCTAGGAATTGACACTATTGACAGCTCACTCCACGTTCACTTCACCTAAGTTTTCACGGTGAGATGGTTACAGAATAGCACTGCGGCCGGTCGATTCTGTAAAAATCTCACCGTGAAAACTTAGGTGAAGTGAGTTTGTTTTTGCTAGGAATTGACACTATTGACAGTTCACTTCACCTAAGTTTTCACGGTGAGACGGTTACAGAATAGCACTGCAGGATATAGAGGAAGAATAGCATCTCTTTCCGACGTTGAATTGTTAACAAAAACATAAGCCTTTGAAACAACTGGAAGCTCGTTTCCATGACAATACGAAATCCTTCACCATCATATTTTCTGTATGTTTCTGATAAGCTACTGATATGGTTACCTGTCTGTTCTGCTCAGATTAACACACACAATTCCTATGACGTAGGTACCTACTGGCTGGTGTTACGCGTTTGTTAGAATTCCTCATCAAACATACTTAAACTGTTTGGTAAACATCCCTAATTGAGTGGAAAAAGATGTGAAATTGCCACAATCGCCGCGTTTGGCAAGAAGGGTTTGTTTTTATTTTGTAAACGTCTGCTCATCAAAGGCGATAAAAGGACTAACTAGTCAGGGCCATGACCGTACCTACTTAATCCCTTTTGTCGCATTTTCATTTTCTAAGCGCGCACTACGATTTTAATCGTTGCGTACTATACATATAAAATTCAAAGTCCTGACTGACTGACTGATATATCAACGCACAGCCTAAACCACTGGTCCTAGAGACATGAAATTTGGAGTGTGTGTTCTTTGTGAAGAGTACCTAGGTATCCACTAAGAAAGGGTTTTACGAAATTCCACCCCTAAGAGGGTGAATAGGAGGAGGGTGAAATTTCACGCGGACAAGTCACGGGCAGAAGCTAGTTTAGCTATAAAGTCGCAAACACAAAAATTTTTCAAGCGAATTCTCAAGCGATTTTTTTTCGCAGTGCGCGGACTCTAATGTAATAGTAATGTCTACAGATTGGCGATTTATTTATTGCAACGATTAAAATTCATAGTGCGCGCTTAGCCTAATAATAAAGTTGAAGAGTCTGTTTGGACGCGCTAATCTCATGGGAGTAGATACCAGTTGGATTTTAAAAAGTATTTTCGCATCTGATAGCCCAATTAAAGGCTATAGTTATAGGCTATTTCACATCACGCTAGGACTTTTAGGGGCCGAGCAAAAAGAAAAAAAGTCAGAAAGAATGCTAAGCAAAAACAAAGTATACTCAGATGTGCCATCCACGAAGACGCGCCCTCTCTTCTTACTAATCGCTAGTGGTTATCGCTGGTTAATTCCGCTAGTTTTCGAACTTATGTATTTCAATAAACCCTGTACTTATTTTTGTTGCTGACGACCCTTCAGGATCAAAAACGAAAGAAAAAGCGGTTCAAACCGGTATGAGTAAGTTTTTAGTGGATAAGACAGAGATTAAAACAGAAGACTATCTAGGAGGGGATCGAGGAGTGGGGGGTTCAGGGGATCAGAACGGAATAATTCACATTAATTAACCACTAATAAGTAATTACTGTGTATCGACGAAACTAAAACACTAGCGGAATTGTACGCTTGTACGCTACGTCGGAAATATCTTGGCAAGTCTGAACATAGGCACTAAGAACTTTCGCGCATGTTCTCTTACTCACACTCGCCTCATGTCACCATTTGCTTCCTAAAAAATCTTGATGATGATGAAGATGGGGCTCCCTTTTCCGCACTTAGACTCCCATTCGGTCCGTTGTGCGTGGGGATTCTGGCTAGCAAAGCCAGCCTAGCTCCGCCCAAAAGCACAGAAGCTTCCTGGGAGCTTCACAGGCTTCACGGAGCGACCTCATTGTTCCGAGGATTTCTGCACGTTGAGAAGCCACGGCCTCGCATTCCAGGATGACGTGGGCGGCTGATTCCTCGGCGTCAAGGCAGCCCCTGCAGAGGGGGCTGTCTGTGGCGCCTATGTTAAAAAGATGTTTGTTAAGGGGGTTATGGCCCGTAATTGTCCCTATTATTACTCTAAGGCTATTTCTACTCAAACTGAGAAGTTTTTTGGTTAGCCGCGGGTGTACCTAAAAAATCTTATTGCGCAGCCTTCTGCGCGAAGTTCAGACTTGCCAAGATAAATCGGCCGTATTGTACTGTAAGCGATAATGAAAGAAGAGTGGGGCGCGTCTTCGTGGATGGCGCTATCTCTATCTGTATTTTGTGGCTATCTGTAATAGCGAGTGCAGGCGGTGCGATGGTCCGGCGGAACAAGAAATTTGACGCGGACAAAATCGCGGGCAGAAGCTAGTTAAGGCGATTGGCACACTGCTGCGTTTCACGCAGCGGTGAGCGGGAAACGGAGCCAAATTCCACGCGCGTGAGTGCGTTTTTATTGAATTTGTATGTAAAAAATCACGCGCGTGGGTGCGTTATCTGCGCCCCGCTGCGTGATGCGGTGCAGTGTGAGAATCGCCTAAATAATACTTTATCAAAATGTACGAGACATGTAGGTTGGCATCAACAACAAATTAGCAACAAGGTGTCAACTAAAGATTTTTCCGCAAAATATGAGAGTTGATGAGAGCGAGTCAGCCAGGTAATTGCGTACCTAAACTATCAGTAAGCAGTGGGTGTCGTAAAAGGCGACTAAGGGAGACCGGAGAATGGGCAGCAGCGTTCTCTATGCATTACACCATCATACCATACTGCGATCGCCAACCCGCCTGCCAAGCGTGGCGATTATGGCAAACCCCCCCAAAATTGGGGGAGGCCTATGTGCAGCAGTGGACGTCTTTCGGCTGAAATGATGATGATGATGATGATCAGTAAGCAATACCTTTCATTTTGACAGTTCAACAACATTCATTGCGTTATTTATGTTGTTGAGCAGGCAATTTTTTCGAACATATGAAGCAATGGATTAGCAATATCCTTGAAATGATTCAGATTAAAAGTGAGTTGCGCAATTAGGATGCAGGATAACGCGTATTCTCTCAAATTGAATTTATCGTCATGGTACTCGTAGTAATTATTTTTTTTCATGTATACAGGGTAAATTTTTCAAGTGGGCGTGGATGGTCAAATTCGAAACCACGAGAAACAAGCCCACTTGAAAAATTCACCCTGTATATTCTTATATTGAAATATTTTAATTACCTACCTAATGATATACTTATTTCTTTTGAAGCGTTGAAGATCTGACAAAAAACTTTCATTTATTACTCATAAATTGCACTGATTTACGTCATATAGAGTCTTCCTTTAAGATGTATCAGACGAATGACGGATTCAACGAGGAATTTTTTTATAGATGTTGAAATACCTCTAAAAATATCGCAGAAATCTGTATAAGCTTGGCGTATCTTTAAATCGGATTAAAGCTGCCGTATACGTGGTGTAATTTTAGATGAATGAACGTAAGTGCTATTAATTTCTTAAACCAGAAAAACACAACCAGAAATAAACTCTAACCCCAGCAGAAAACGTATAAAATTGAGCGGAACCCGCGCACAACGCGGGCCGTTGTCACTGACCACGCAAAATAGGGGTCCGGGAGCTAATCGCAAGCGCGCATGCGTCAACTGTGGGGTAACTGTCAGTATCTATTCATCCACGCGACCGGCAACCAAACATTCCCAGAAAGGAATTACGAATAATAACTAAAATAATTTCCCTGTGAGAAAATCACGAAAATGACTGAAGTTAAAAAAGTGACGGAATCAGGGGAGACGATCGGGCTGTTGGAGAAAAAAGTAAGTGGTTTTTAAGTAATGTCAAGTTAAGGTCAAAGGTTTTAGGGTGGTTCGTGACGCAAGTCGTATTTAAGGTTGAATTTCATCAGTGCAGTGACGTACTTATCACCTAAGCAGGCTTGAAAGTTTATGTTTTTAAGCTGAAATGGACAACAAAATTGACGAAATTTAAGCAAATGACATTGCGGTTCATACTTGAAAATGTAGGCAGTTCACTAACACATAGAAAATGGAAAACATTGCTCAATTCTGTACCTAAATTATTTGTGTCAATTTTTTGTGTCAATTTTGTGATGCTGACGCGTCACAAAATTGACACAAAAAATTGACACAAATAATACCGCGTGTTCATTGCACGTGCTATGTTGATAGTTGCTTGATAGTTAATTAATTGATGAATAGTAGAGCAATGATCTTACAACTATTCAATAGACCTAGGAACATTAATTAAATATTACCGAATATAGTCAAAACAAAATAATGTCATTACATATAATTATATAAATAATGTACTTATTCGTACTAATACTAATATAGGTACTTATACCAATATTATAAATTCGAAAGTAACTCTGTCTGTCTGTCTGTATATGTTACCTTTTCACGCCTAGACCACTGAACAGATTTCGATAAAATTTGGCAGAGAGTTATATTGCATCCCGGTGAAGGACATAGGATAGTTTTTATCTCGATATTCCCACGGGATCGACACTTATGCGGGCGAAACCGTGGGGTGCTGCTCGTTTGAAATAAATGATTTGACTTTAACTTTGACAAGATGGGGGAGGTTGTATATAAAGGATAATTAATAATATAATTAATATTAGGCTGTGGTAAATACAAAAAAATCTAAAAACTAAAAAAAAAATACAAGTACACTTACCTCGATCATTGTCAGGTAAAGAATATACCAACTTAGGTACCAACATCAATATTATGTTCACCAGATTACAAATAGGTACTTAGCTCTACCTACATACAAAATAAATATTTGCAAATCATATTAACGTGCCACTAATGCCACCTTAAAGAATCCTGCAGTGGGAATTTTCCACCGAAAATAGCAAATAACTCCTTTGATTTGCATTCATTCATAACAATTAATTTAAGTAACATACTTAGGTCCAACGAAACTGGCCAGATCCAGTTTAAAAGCAAACTACAGATATTAAATAATTGAACACGATCAATAATGTAAGAAACTGCAAAGGAATAAGTTAAGTTAGTAGATTCCTAAAATTTTGTTGGTAGCAAACTATTTTTTTGTTGTTGATTTTCATCTACTAGATGAAAATCAACATTGACCTAGTATGAAATCGTCATTATAACAGAGACACTGGAACAGGGGCTCTAGTCTGCTATTTTTATAAATTCGTCATTCCAACACTATCCCACCACCATCCCATTGTCATTTTGCTAAAAGTTCGTAATCTGCTAAATAATGGTTGATCATTGGTCTGTCAATGGCACAGAAATTATACGGTACTCGTAACGAATTAAAAGCAATGACTGCACAATGACGTTCTAATGGTAGGTCACTGATCAAAGGAACTGTCAAAATTTTTGCAGATTACCTACCGCGTAAGTCAGTAATTCATTTTTCAATATGAACGAGATTACCATTCTATGCCATTTCTTTCAATGGAGTGTAACGGATCGTTGCACTGTTGAAAGGAAACCACGAAAATATGCTAACACGGGGTAGCTGCGCAGACGTGTCCGGTGCGCGTACGATTCCGCCCTATCGGCGTCGTGTCTGGCCGGCGACTACTCGGTGGCGGGGGCGAGCGGGATCGCCACGATCCTGCTCCCTCGCACACTTATATTATTGGCTATCTGTCTCGCGACGCTCGCAACCACCCCGCCATTTATTAAAACAACAATTTATGGTAACCGGAAACACAATAATTGTCACATTCATAGACATAAACAAACAGTAAATTATAAAAGGATAATTAATCAATGATATTACAATTTAATATCTTTGTTATTCATTTAAAATAAACACTTAGTACCTACTTACATTACTAACCTTATAAAAAACAGCGCTGAGCCGTCCATCATCGCTAACATCCTGCCCCTCAGTGTCGTCATTACGACACTCATCACCACTCTGAAGTAAAGCTATACGCGATGCTGGACGCTTCATGATACCGGTTTTTGTCCTTATATCTAAGACTCGAACCCGTCCGTCAGGCCCAGGGTATATTTTCTGAACGATGCCCTTCGGCCATACGTTCCGCGGCGAAGCGGGGTCTACCACTACTACAAGATCTCCTACCTTCAATTGAGCGCCTTCGCGATTCCACTTTTTACGCGGAGCTAAGGTAGGTAGGATCTCTTTCATCCACCTAGACCAGAATAAATCGGCCAACCGTTGAGCTATACGCCACTGTTTACGCAAAAGAAGATCTTTGTCGTCAAACCTGCCAGGTTGCGGTAGATTTGACGACGAACCTATAAGGAAGTGGTTGGGCGTCAATGACTCCGAGTCACGAGGGTCAACGGACACATGAGTTAATGGCCGACTGTTTACCATGTTCTCCACTTCGCATAAGAAAGTGGAGAGCGCTTCTTCCCTAGGAGCGCGTTCTTTTAAAACAACTTTTAAGGCAGTTTTGACACTGCGAATGAGGCGTTCCCATGCTCCTCCCATATGGGGGCTAGCAGGGGGAATAAATTCCCAGTGGACTCCTTTATTTAAGGCTTCTGTCACCAGTTGTGGCTGATGGTCAATCACCTCCTGATATGCTTTCTTTAATTCGACATCAGCGCCTCGTAAGTTGGTGCCATTATCAGAGAATACTGTGTGTGGCCAACCTCTGCGTGCGGCCATCCGACGCAAAGCCATTATCATAGAGTCGGTTGTGAGGGACGAAACTAATTCTAAGTGCACAGCACGCACTGTAAGACAAGTAAACAGTACACCGTACCTGCGTACCCTTTGTCGACCAACTACTACTTCCAGGGGGCCAAACAAGTCTACACCACACATTGTGAACGGCCTCTGATGATGGGTAAGTCTGCACTCAGGTAAGTCACCAAGGCGTGGAGGGTTAGGTGAAGCTTTTCTAAAACGACAAATCAAACAATGTTTGGCAACAGATTTAACAGTGGGCCTTAAATTTACGATCCAGTACCTTTGTCGTAATTCGTTAATAATCATCTCGTTACACGAGTGTGCAGCATTCACGTGATAATGCAACACTATGAGCCGCGCTATATGGTTTTTACCATCTAAAATAATAGGAAATTTAGTCATCTGATCAACATCTTTCACGTTTCCGATTCGTCCGCCGACACGTAAAAGATTATTTTTGTCGATGATCGGGGTAAGTGTTCGTAAACGACTTTCACGCGTTATCTCTTTATTTGATTTTAACAAATTAATTTCGCTACGAAATGACTGTAACTGTGAATGATAAAGTAACAATATCTCTGCTTTATGCATTAAATCTACGGTAAGACAGGTGATTGACCTTTTCTTACATTTTTCGATAAATAATAAAACTGTAGCCGTAGCACGTAATAATCGCAGCCAACGGGAGAATCTACTTGGATCCGGTACAGGTAAGTCACAAATTATTTTATTATCGCACACGTTTATTCTTTCTAATATTTTATCATCACTAGTAATTATTTTTATTTCCGGTTGTTGAGGCCAGCAAGAAGGCGGTTGGTACAAAAACGACGGTCCGGAAAACCACGTGGAATCACTACTAAGCACGTAATCGGTATTCTTCGTTCCCAAGTCGGCTACGTTTAAGTCAGTAGGCACATAGTGCCACTCGTCAACCTTGCTTAACTCATCAATTTCCCCGAGTCTATTTGCAATAAAAACTTTATAGGTTCGACATTGATTCTTAATCCAATATAAAACTGTAGTCGAATCTGTCCAATAGTGTACCGAATTCGGTTGCAAACGGTGTTCTTTTTTTATGCTATTAGCTAATTTACACGCTAATACGGCTCCCTGTAACTCCAATCGCGGCACGGATACTGGTTTCAGGGGAGTAACTTTGCATTTGCTCGCGATGAACGATACGGTAACGCGTCCGTTGATGCTTTCGCGCCGCCAGTAAGCAACCGCGGCGTACGCACTCGGTGATGCATCGCAAAACATATGAATTTCTAAACTCGCTAAACTATCGTTTGTCAGGTCAGTCGAAAAATACCATCGCGGAATTCGAATATTATTAATTTCCTGAGCTTGACTAATCCACTCTCTAAATAAATCATATAAATCGTCGCTTAGTTTATCATCCCAGTTAAGATTCTTTTCCCAAACTTTACGCATTAAAATTTTCCCTTTAATTGTGAATGGACTTAGGTAACCGTGAATGTCATAAATGGACATAACTATACATAATAGTTCGCGTTTTGTCGGTATCCGTTTCAGAAGTAATACCTCTTGCGGTATCCGTTTAAAGGACAGATCAAAGGCCAACATATCGGTACTTGGAAACCATAACAGCCCAAGTGCTCGTTCCGGTTGGTTATCTATATTGAACCTTATTGCCTTGTCATTAAGGGTTTCTTTGGGGACTTCACTTAATACGGTCGGTACGTTACTTAACCAATTACGCATCTCGAATCCACCTTGCGTGTGAATATAGGAAACGTCTTTTATTGTTTTTGTAGCTATGTTTAAGTCTGTAAAACTATCTATATAATCATCCATATACTGGTTAAGTTTAATTGCTTTAACAGCGTCAGGCATTTGCTCTTGAAAAAGAGAAGCATTTTTGTCTTGGTTTATGAATTGTGCTATAAAGGGAGAACAATTAGCACCGAATATGAGTGACGTCATGGCGTACTTATTGACCTCGTCGCTCCCTTTCTCTCTCCATAAAAATCTTAATGCGTTTTGATCATCATTTTTAATTTTAATTCTTAAAAACATATCTTTTATATCGCCAATTACACCTATATAATTTTCTCGAAATCTAAACATTATGCCGTATAATGAATTTAATAAATCGGGTCCCTGCAGTAAAAAATCGTTAAGTGAAAAATCATTAGATTTAGCAGCGGCGTCAAATACTAACCTCAACTTCTTTTTATTTGGATTACTGACCCCAAAGTGAGGCAAGTACCACGTACGATTAGTGAGCGTGTCTTTACACTCAGACTCGCTAAGTCTTCTAGTGAATGAATGAATGAATGAATTGCACCGATCCCAGCGTGGTTAAACCAGACTCGATTAATCGAATGAACCCCAAGATTCGCACTAGCTCCTGTAGCCTCATGTTCATGGTGCTACAGCGACCATTGCATATCAAGGAATAGACCGGGGGGCGCGGTAATGGTAGGGAAGACGTGCCCGTAGGATAGGTAAGGATTTAAGAGCCTACCGGATATGCATCCTAGAGCAAGCATTGGACTAGTGGAGAGATGGGTAATTATTGTCTGTGGATGGGCATCTTTTATCGACCTTGCCGCCAGGTTGGTTCAGGTCGAGCTTCCTCGGTGTGTCTTTTGGCGGGCTTCTCCTGCTTTCTCGGTTCTTCTGTATGTCATTGCTCTGCTGTGTTGTGTTAGATGTTGCTGTTTTCAATGACTTCGTCGGAAGTTTCGCTACTATCCGTTTCCAGTTTTTTGTAAATCTCACTAGCAGCTATCTTGATCTTACTTCTATCTTCCGCTGTATCCATCGAAAAATTGATTCCCTTGTCGAAGTACTTCATGTCCTGTTTTAGATTGTCGTTCCATGTGTAAATAGGTCGGCCGACCTTCTTGGGTTTGGCCTTGTACTGCATTGCTGCATGCAGTAGGTGTGGTTTGCGGCGCCTGTAGACATGTGCGAGGTAGCACATCCTGTGGTTCTTGATGCGTTTGGTTACTGTTTTTCCGTCTAAGATTTCATGCATTTTCTTTTGTCTTGGTTTATTCCTAGAGTGGTTAATCAAGTCTCTCATGATAACTCGCTCATATCTTCTGAGTCTTGACCTGTTAGCTTTGGTAAATGCCGATACTTTCAGACCATTGTATCATGCACGGTACGAACACCATTCGGTACATGAGTCTGGCTAATTTCCAGTCCATATTTGAGTTATCTATGAATGGTAGTAACGATTTGGCGTTTTTCATGGCCTGTTTGCAACGTTTTTTTATAGTACTTTTTCTGCTTAATGTAGATGTAATGTATGTACCTAGGTATTTAATTTCATCACTTGTGGGTATACTTATTCCATTAAGGGTCACGTGGGCCGTTATCTGTGTAGCTATGGGGTCCCTAATTATTATTTTTGTTTTTGTTTCATTTATTTGGAGGCCTAAACTATCTAGTAGGGGTTTTATATGGTATAGGATACCTTCTAACCTTTCTAGGTCATCTGAAATGAAGATAAGGTCATCCGCAAATGATAGTACTAGGGGGAGTGAGATTTCACGATCCTGGTCGAGTTTTATTAAGTGGGTTTCCTCGTCGAGGGTTCTAAGGACTTCGTCGATGACCAGTGTAAACAGGCGAGGGGACAGAGGGCAACCTTGTTTGACTCCCTTACCTTTAATAATCCAACTGCTTTGCTGGCCACACCATTTGATGGATGTTCGTTCATTCAAGCATACCTTAATTATCTTGTTGGTCAGCGATTTGTTGGTTCGTTGTAATAGGATATCCCTCAGTGCATTGAGTACATAAGTTCTTTTACCTGCTCGCCATTCTTCGCCCAAGACCCTTTTAAGCGTAAATATATGGTCGTCTGTTGATCTATTGTTTAAAAAGGCCGCTTGATAGCTTCCCAGTTCCGTTATTGTTTCGTCTAGTTTTTTTTAGTACGTAGGAGGCGTAAATTCTGTAACCCGTGTTGCATATCGATATGCGGCGATATTCATTCGCATTTTTAGTGTTATTGTTTTTTTTTTTTTGAATTGGTACTTGTACGGTCTCCAGTCACGTGTCGGGTGCTTCGTTCTGTGTCCAAGCTTTGTTCATGTGTTTGGTGACGGCTTCTTGTAATATTTCTGGCATTGCTTTGTAAAGCTCGATGACCACTTGGTCAGTTCCGGGGGCTGTCCCGTTCCGCATTTTATTAATGATTCCCATTACGTCATCCGCAATGAGTCCATCACACTGTGCTTCGGTTATCGGATTTTTTATATTAACTGTTGGTATAAGATGGCCCTCGGATTTTTTAATATTTGCTCCCATTTGGTCATCGGTATATAGGTAGATCTTTTTCGACGTTTTGCTTGAAGTTTGTTTCTACTGTAAAAAAGTATAGTATCGGCATGCGTTTTGTAGGGTGGTTTTGTCCCCAATCCATTGAGGCAGGCTCTGCATGCTTTTTGCTCTTCCTGATATTTGACCTTTTGAAGTGTTGCCTGACATTCTTTTACTAAGTTGTGCCTATTTGGATTATCAGGTTGCCTACTTTGGAGGAACTTAGCTTTTTGTAGTTTAGCAAGAGCTAGTCGATGATTTCTGGATAGAACTGGCTGAAGAATCAGAGTTTCCTGGGCAGCCGCTTTTAATACTTCCGTTATGGTATTCCAGGGTATTTCGATGTTTTTGTCGGCTGAGTTGATTCCGAAATCTTTTAGTTTTTTGTTATGCAATCTTGGTATTTTGTTTTCGTGAATTTACTATTGAGGGCGGCATAATAGCACTGTTTATAGTTGAAATCTTTGGCTGCAATTGTTGGTTCCTTCGCGGCTTGCTGTTGTCTTTGTGCATTAATGTGTTTGGTGTTTTCATTTTTGTTTGAAGTTCGGTTTATTCTTAGCAGACCCCAAATTATTTTATGGTCGGATGTGCCCCTAGCGGCTAGCAGCCCATTCGCCTTTAATACGTTTGAACAGCTTTTCTGTTGCGTGTGGCGTTATAATGTGATCCAATTGGGATTTCTGAGTGCCCTTTGACCATGTTATCCTGCATGATGATCTCGCTTTTGTCGTTTCTATTTGCAGTTTTTCCCTGTTGGCTATATCCATTAACATTTCCCCGTTGTAGTTAGAGAAGTCTTAGAGAAGTTATGGTGTAGGTTTTGGTGGATCAGTCCTTTGCGTTGCGAACTTTTTGTGTCATGTCGACCAATATGAACGTTGAAGTCGCCAAGAATTATTAAGGTACATTTCCTTGGTTTTGTCTGATCAAGTTTAATAAGCCTGTGAAGGATCTGTTTGCTATAGATGTACAACTGTTGATGTGAGAATTGATTATATACAGATGAGCAGGCTTATCGTTTCCCCTATTACTTTAAGAGTAGCTGACATCGCGTCTGTATCCTTTTTCTGTTAACTAATTCAATCTTTTCTGATTAGAATTGCAAGTCCCCGGTGTGTTTTACCTGAGGTTCCATAGAGGTGCCATTCGTAGTGTGTAGAGTTGTATGCTCCAGTGTTCATACCTGTTTCTTCTATGCAGGCTGCATGCATGCCCCTAATTGAGAGTTCAGCATCAATTTTATCTTTTTTGGCCGGTTTTGAGGCCCCACGGACGTTCCAGGTTGCAATACGCAAGTCTGGGCAAGTATATTTTATTGCGCTAGACGGCTGGTTTCTAAGTATTGTGAACCCAGTGGCATCTGCGAGTACATCTGATATCTGTGTATACATTGATGTTTGTTGTTCATACTGTGTTAATGGGCTAGCTAATTGGGGGCTGTTCGTTTGGGACTGGGGTTTTATGGTTGACTCTTCACGTGTGTTGAACTGGTTAGTTAAGTTATGCTGTGTTGTTTTGACGTTGTTTAATTTTTGCATAAGATCGGATCGGATCTTTGAGTTGTTTGGTTGCTGTTGTAATGTTCGTCGTCGGTCATGACTCAGCTATCATAGTGCTGGTCCTTGTAGCGGATGTGTATGTTGCCGGGTACTGGTTCGCCGGTAGGTGAATACACTAGTGTGTGTCTTGTATCCGTGTGCACGTGCAGATTTACAAGATAGAACTCGGACGCGGCGATTAAGATATCCTCTCCTCCCCAGAACGTCTTGTTAAACTGCATGGTTATGTATTTTTAACCGACTTCAAAAAAGGAGGAGGTTTTTTATCCTTTGTTCCTGGGAGAGATTGCTGTTAGGGAGAAATTCTTGTATATTATTTAAAAGTGCTAGGCGAATTCTGTCGTTATTTCGATTCTCCATTACATAATATGAAGCTAATTCCCGGCGTACTGACACGTGATCGAAGGTTAAACCCATTAAATTATTTATTTGATGGGCTATAGCCCTAAATAAGCAATTGCAGTCTTTTGTCATACGCACAATTATACCCATTTTTAAAGAAAAAAGCCTTTTGTTTTTATGGTATTACAAGACCTTCTCAGCAAAACATGTGCTGTGTGGGTTTTTGAGAAACAATAAGGCTGACAGGGGACGCCTCAAATTTATGAGCTATTTTTGTTACTTAACTTAACCTTTTTTTTTTCCCCTTCGAGCCCAATTTTGCACACGTGTTCAGGACTTGACTTACAGGCTGGGAATTAGAAGTTTTGCTCAAGGCAGTTTTGGTAATTTAGTACTATGTTAAATAAGGAAAAGCGTGGAGAACGAATTCTAGAGCGATTTTGTATTTTAGGCTAGTGTTTATCCCTCGCTCCTAGATATAATATGAAAACATTTCCCTCAAGCCTATTTATAACTTGCTATGATGTTAAATTCACGCGTGGCTTCAAAAATACAAATTAAGAAAACAAAGCGCAGCCGGATACAGCTTCTAATGGAGATCCCTGAAATAAACGGAAAGATCTCACCAAATTGGCCCGCTGAGAACTTGTCGTCACCAATGTCTTCGGCTGGAAGGCCTAGGCCTCGGGCTTCTATCTCAGGAACACACGTACGCCACTTCACTAACGTTTTAATACCCACAAATACCACACACGATACACCAACCGAATTTCGAATTTTTCCTCAGACTCGCTAAGTCTTCTAGCGTAATTATTTTCAAACAAATGTGCAATCCGTTCTCGATATCGCGATTCATATTCCGAGTCGGATAACATCTTCCGTTCGACTGATTTTAGTCTTTTTAATGCGACGGAATACGAATCGGGCATAACGCAAACATCTGATTTCCAGGGAAGACCCACCGTCCATTGACCCCCGATTAACTCAGCTGATTCGTTAAGTATGTTTAAAGCTCTTGTTTCTTCGATATTTTGACGCGGATTATTACAAATCCCAATAGAGTCAAGCGAGAAGGAACGACGTATTAGTTCGTGTAAATCTATATTATCGTTACTTTGTTTGAAGGTAGTAAGATCTCTGTTGTAGGTATCTAGCGGTTTGAATGTGGGCGGCTGACGCTGTGGGTAAGTTGTGCACGCGGGGATGGTAAGTAAATGCGAGTCGCTCGCGCCGCTTGAGAAGCGTGCGCGCTCACGTTGTTTACAATTTTTATAAAATAAGGCTCCGTGCACACACCACCCGAGCAACGTTTGTGTAATAAACGGCCCATGAGGTTCAAACTTCTTACAAACTATTGGCGCAATCAGATCATAGTTATCTTGACCTATTAACAATGTAGGTTTTATGATATCACAATTGCAAGAATTAAATTTAAAGTTATACAAGTTTTCGTATTCACTAAAGTCCATACAAGAAGTCGATTGCACAGGTAAGTTCAATTCTTTTAATTTGCGAGCACGTAATTTAAACTTATTACCGTCACTGTTACTAATGTCTACATTTAATATTTCAGTTTTACAAACCAACTCGCTGGAGTCCCATGCACTCGTAGCACGCATCGTGACGCACTCACCGTGTAACCCAGCCTTATCCGCGATATCAGCTGCGATAAGGCTCACCGTCGCGCCGTCGTCTAACAGCGCGTGCGCGTGAACACTTTGTTTGGGTCCATGTATGGTAACCGGCACTATTTTAAGCACTATTTTTGACACGTTAAGCACTTTACACTTTTCAGGGTTATTATTTAAGACGGACACTTCGGAACATCGCGTTTCGATCGTGTGGGCTACGAGTTCGTCGCTGCTAGTGCAGGCGCGCGGCGCCGCGTCCGCGTCGGGCTGCTGAGACTTGCTGAGCGGCTCGGTTGCGGCCTGGCGCGCTGCCTGCGGTTTCACCCAGTGAAGCAAACGATGATGCGGCCCACCACAGGCGTCGACGTCGCAGTTCTCGGCGGTGCACTCTGACTGATTTTCATGTCGATCTCCGAGACACTTGAAGCACAGTTTGTTTATGCGAACATAGCGCCATCGATCTTTGCGCATAGCGTGTTTGAATCTGCTGCACTCTGCTAATTTGTGAATAGGTTTTTTACAGTATTTACATTTATCAGATGTAGAGGGGTTGTTGACCTCCGCACACACTAACACCTGTTGTTTGTGATTTTTATATTTCTCGGTATTAGATCTCGGTTTCGAATCGATTTGACTGTGCACGTAGCTTACTCCTGATATTGCAACTTTCTTGGCTTCTTGAAGAAGAAACTTGGATAATAATTCTAATTTTGGTGTGTCGTCTTGATTATCATATTGATATATGTAATCGGCCCATTTATTAATCAGTTCGGTGGGCAATTTGGACACAACAATGGTTACTAGTTCGGGACTTCGTAGATAATCACTTTGTTGCACAGTGCGAGTAGCTGTAACATAATTCTTTACTTTGATGGCGAAGTTTACGACCTTCGTATGATATGCTTGTGGTAGCGGCTGTAGTTTTCTTAACTGTTCCGTAACTGTCCTCATTATGTTTTCAGGTCGACCAAAACGAAGTTCCAATGTCTCAAGTATCTCTTGAGGTGATGTGGCGCTCATCAGTAAAGATGACGCTGATTCTTTTGCTTCGCCGCGGAGACACTTCCGTAGGCGCCATAAATTCTCGGAATCCCTGTAGTTGCAGAGGCGCGTGGACTCGTAGAAAGCTCCTTTGAAATGTAGCCACTCCATCGGATCTCCGGAGTATACGGGCAGGTCTTTGCAGATAGCTAACCTTGACAAGAGTTCATGGTTTGTTGATTTTGAGGTTGAAGCACTGATGGCGTCCTTTATAGCGTTAGTGAGCGCTTCAATTGCAGGTTGAGTACCGGCCGACTGATCTGTGGGTTGCCGTGCGCGGCTGGCGCTGTTTTCACTAACTTCGCCGACCACGTTCCGTTCAAGCGACGACCCGGGTGCGGTAACGGATTGTTCCAGCCACTTTTCAACTTTACTTTTGCACGATATCGACGAAGATTGCTTTGAACATCTGGAATCTTCTAGGTGTGCCAAATCGGCGGCAAATTTTTTCTCTAATAACTCCTTTTCTATGCGAGCTTTAGTGATCGTCATTTCGGCTTGAGCTTCTTTCAACTCGATGATGGCTCTGGCTTGAGCTGCTTTATATTCGAGCTGCTTTTGCCGCGTGGCCGATGAGGAAGACGCGTGGCTCGTACACGTGGCGGCTTGTTCGCGGCTGTGCACGCCGCCATCTTGAGTCGCAACGATGTCGGACAGAATCTTTCCAGCGCTTTTCCTGTTGTACTGGACGTCTGAACCCGCTTCTAGCTTCATTTTCGTTTCGTTAGCCATCATTTCTCTCGATTGTGCACGCGTTCTCCCGGCACGCGGCGTTTGAAATAATGGCATCCTGCCACACAGGTTTTGTGCTTCCTTACACTGAACACTGCTGATCCGGCTCGAATGGACCACTTTTGTAACGGATCGTTGCACTGTTGAAAGGAAACCACGAAAATATGCTAACACGGGGTAGCTGCGCAGACGTGTCCGGTGCGCGTACGATTCCGCCCTATCGGCGTCGTGTCTGGCCGGCGACTACTCGGTGGCGGGGGCGAGCGGGATCGCCACGATCCTGCTCCCTCGCACACTTATATTATTGGCTATCTGTCTCGCGACGCTCGCAACCACCCCGCCATCTATTAAAACAACAATTTATGGTAACCGGAAACACAATAATTGTCACATTCATAGACATAAACAAACAGTAAATTATAAAAGGATAATTAATCAATGATATTACAATTTAATATCTTTGTTATTCATTTAAAATAAACACTTAGTACCTACTTACATTACTAACCTTTTAAAAAACAGCGCTGAGCCGTCCATCATCGCTAACAGGAGTGTCAGTGGTTGACCATTGGAAAGTCATAATGACGCCATCAGATTAGTAGATTACCAAACTTGTCAAAATCAACAATTATGAAATCAATGATAGACCATTCTGACACTATTGTAATAGCAGACTTGAGGCCCAGATTTAAAACAAGATGCTGCACATCCTAAGGAGAGCCTGTCAACGGGTTGGCCTCGGCATGAATTTGGTCAAGACGAAAGTCATGTACAATTCTAACGTCTTGCCACGTCCAATCCACATCGAAGAGCCGCTTCTCGAAGTTGTGAAGGAGTATATCTACCTAGAACAAGTCATCTAGTTCGGTAGACACAACTTTGAGAAAGAAGCCGACAGGAGGATCCATTTGGTTTGTGCAGCGATTGGAAAACTACGTCAAGTCTTTTCGTCACCCATTCTGCAATATTTGAAGACTAAGGTCTTCAACCACTGCCCGTTATGAGTATATACATATAGTTATATAATACGGTGTCGAAACGTGAACACTGACAGACTGCTCCACAAATTTAAGGTCGCTCAGCGCACTATATGTAGAGCGGGCTATACTTGTAGTGTCCTTGAAAGTTTAAGTCAGGAATGAAATTATCCGGGAAAGAACTGAAGTTACTGTCACAGCTTGCAGAGTAAGCAAGCTGAAGTGGCAGTGGGCTGGCCATGTCTGTCGAAGGACCGATGGCCGGTGGAGCAGACGAGTCCTGGAGTGGACACCGCGTATCGGCAATTTAGCGTAGTGTGGGACGCATAGTTAGACGAACCGACGACCTCTAAAATGGTGGCAGGGATGAACTGGATGCGGAAGACGGAGGACAGGGTGTTGTGGCGCAGCCTGGGAAGAACCTAAGTCCAGCAGTGGACTGCGATAGGCTGGGTTGATTTATTGATAATATCTTAAAGTCTTAGATTACCTATACTTAGTAGAAAGGTCATAGAGATATCCGTGAGAAAGGTAGTGATAAATGACTTATTTTCTGTAAGTAGGTTTGTAAGTACAAATACTTTTACACGTCAATCATTTTTCATAATCATTTTTGGAGAACTACATAAGTACAGTGTTCTGTTTGGACTCTACTTTACTTTATTTCACGTTAAAAGTTTAATACACTTTTGAAGAAAGCTTTAAAGCTCCGTGAGGACTCGAAATGTGTTTACTTTTCAAGTTAGCGTTTTATTAAATCATCCATTCATCTCAAACGCTACGTCTCCTCTTAGGTAGATAGATATATAGAATACTCTTTGTTATGTACCTCCTACGCTTCTCCTCCACACCTGCTGCTGCCCTCTTACACTGTTTTCTAGACAAAAGTTGTGCAAACCAATGAATATTAAAGTTAGCACAGCTAAAAAATCTATAAGATGGCCGTCAGTAAAATGCAAAATCATCACTACAATTCGTAATTATCATAATGTCCTGCAGTAAGTTTGTAATACGTTTTACTACCTATGTTTTTGACATTTTTACCAGAACTACCTACATGTCCAGTGCCTAGGTAGACACTTGCTCCGGCACTAATTGCGGTCCAGTCAGGGATCATGGATTCACGAATATGGCGCGATAAAGGATTTTAATGTTGCCAACATGTATATCATTTTAAATATCTACAAACCACCAACCAAATACCCAGGGCTGGGCAAAAAACACATGCTTTGCTTTAATTAAAATACATAAAAAAAATATATATATACAAATGACAAAATACTGAACATGTATTTAAAATACGATATGCTTACAAAATATTTTCATGTCGAGTTTAAGAAATATAAAATACAATTTTTATTTAAATTACAAAATACATTCAACTGTCGTAAGTGCCCTATTAAGGGAGAAGAGTATCAATCATCTTGTGAAATCTTGTATGCTTGTATATTTTATTAAAACTTTATGCACAAGTAAAAACTGTTCAAAGGCGGACTTAATGCCATGGGTATTTTCAACCAGTCTACCTTAGGGTGATGCCGAAACAATACACAGTAGGTGCAATAGCAGAAGACAAATGCAAATTATATACAATTTGACAAGATTGATAACTTTCTCTATGGAAAATTGTAGGTGTTTGTAAAGTTTTATGGCATAGGGCCCAGGTGTCCTACCTTACCTATAATGTAAATACCTTACAAATACGTATTTCAATTACAAGTAATTCAAATACTGTCCAACCCTGCAAATACGTTACCAAGAGTACAGGGATCGTAATTGCCATTTGTAAATAGTAACTGTATCTACCCAAGTAACACAATCGCGTCTAAAAACGGACTATTAGATATCTAATAGAATTTAATTTTATTGTTTGCCTTAAGAGTAAAATATCTCTCAAGTTATATTCAAGAACGCTTATAGACACAGTTTAGTAAAAGTGGGCACAACCTTATCCCATCTCATAAGAATGAGTTAAGAAAACATGAATAGATAGAGATAAGAGTTGTAAATTTTCAAATTGTCTGTAGAGATTTTTCTAGTGTCTCACTAAATTGTTTATAGATCACAAATTTTACTAGTAGATAGTTTATAGATAAAGTTGAGACCTTTATTAAAGAAGTCTTTACTCCTTAAGTTTTTAAACCAAAATTAACTCAAGACTAACAACTATAAGTTACATTTGATTTGTAGTAGACAACGACACGTAATGGCGCCGAACTTACAAGAGTTATTTAAACTTATTAATGTATTGCATCATGGCGTAACAAATTTCTTAATTCTTACATTACTTGGGTTTTAGCTAGTTATTAATGGGTAAACAAGCAAATCTATATGCGATTGAAATTCTATCGTCGAATATTATGTAAAACTCTCTTAAAATAAGAGCGCTCGCTGTAAATATAAGATTTAACATTTTTTTTTACCAAATATGAATATTATTTAATATAAGCAAATTTTTAAAATTGCATTTTAATGTTTAACATACTCATTTTATTTAAAATATAGTAATTTAAAACATATTAAATGTTTAATTTGACATAATTTAATGATAAAAACATAAAAATAAACATTAAAATATGTAATGAAAATCATTTGAAGCAAAAATAGGCAATAAAAATGGCGCCAAGATGAAGTTTACTAGAGAAACGAATTTAATAGAACAAACACTCTAGAGAATTTTCGGTAGTATGGCTCTAGCTCTATGACAAGAATAATTTTACTTGCTACATGCTAAACTATCTAGGGAAAGAATAAACAGATTTATGAGTGGTTTAAGATTACCTAGTAACTGTCATCTCTGCATTCCTTTTTATCTTATCACAGTATTTCTAGACGTTCATCGGTGAACAGGTAATTTGATGTGTTGTGAACGGAAGACCATTTTATGCAGTACAGAGCAATTTAATAAATCAATTCAAGAGGGTTAAGGCCTACGCAAAGCATAGCAATTTATGTCGTATTTCTATATCGATAGATACGTTTGAATGTCCATTAGCAAAAATTTCAATCCCTTGCCATGCCGTCCCGGTCTGCGAAGGCCTTAAGTAAAAGATATTTCTGTTTTATTTATAGACAACTAGCAGACCCGGCAAACGTTGTTGTGCCATATAAATTATTTCTAGCTGCCCGGCTCTACTTCGTTCGCGTGGTGTCCTACCCCTTACTCTACCCTACCCCTACCCTACTCCTACCCTACTCCTACACTACTCCTACCCTACTCCTACCCTACTCCTACACTACTCCTACCCTACTCCTACCCTACGTCTACCCTACTCCTACTCTGTAAATATAGATGTGATAAAAAGTAGGTAGTAGTAGGTAGGTATGTACCCGCTGGCGGCGCTGCCAAAGACGCAGTGTTAACATAAGTTTGGTAGGTTTTCATCAGAATCGGATTGCTCACTAACATAATTTTGTGAAGTTTCGATTCTGAATCTGAATTATTTTGTAACTCTTCTTCATTTTTCTTCCTATTTAAATATTTGCCGATTTTTCGACGAAAGCCACCAGACCTTTTAACTTTTTCACTGTCTCCATTGCATAAAATCATCCAATTCAAATATTTAATACAAATGCACTTTATTAAGCCATTTTTAGGAAAAAAAAACACTAAAAACACCTTTTCACTATCATTTTTTTAGACAAACTGAAAAATATCTATTAAAGTATTTTATCTAGACTTACCTAAGTCTCTTTATAAACAAAGATAAGAGTACCAATAGCTAAAATAGAATGTTTTGTCTTAAAATATATCATCTTATCTATAAAATTACTTCAAGTTAGGTACCTTCAGGCTTTATTAACTATTTGTAGAGCATTTTATCTTAAAACATTCAATATACTTATAAACGTACTTAAAATAAGAGTGCTCTAGAACAAATGCTCTAAAAATAATCGAGCTTGAGAAAAAAAACTCTATCAGATTACATTTTCTTTATTGAAACCATCTTTAGAAAGCCCCTATCTAAAGATTAACCATGAATAGACTGTCAATAGACAGATTTGTTTTAAACCTCCAAGACTGTGTTACTTGGGTACCTACTTCGTGCAAATGTGCCCATACAAGGACCTATATTCAAATGATTATATCAATGAATTACAAGAACACGTCACCATTTTCATCACGTTCAATTGACCTGCACCAAGAACGGTGTTACTCCGTTTTAAAACCACATTCTGCCTTGGAGGTGTGTCTAACCAGTTACACACAATTCTGCGTAAATGACGTCAGAGCTCAGACCACGTTCCACTTGATTCAAACCTGTCTTATAAATAAGTATGAGGGAATTTTAGGTCATTGCAAGGAGTATAGTCCGTTCCAAAAGTCTCTTAAGAAAGTATAAACAAGCCCGGTTCATACATAAAGAAATTAGTAACACATTCATCTGTTCACTAGTTTGTTTTCAAAAATAATTATTATTTCAATAACATTATTTAAATGGTAATTGAATCATCGCCGAAACATCGACAAAAATTGAGGTTGTTAAATTAAATTAACCTCAAATTGTCAAGTGAAAAAAAAAATTAAAGTGCATCTAAGTAATAAAAGCACTCAAATTGTAAGCGGCTGTAGAAATTGGCATCCACAGGTATGTACGTTATCTGATTCATTTATTTACATTTTCGTTAGATACTTTTGGAATCGACTACACCTGCTTTCTTTTTTGAAGCATTTCTTCATCACTTTGAGAGCTGCATCACAGCTTTTGCCAGTACATTCTTATCTGTAACCTATGAACTGTTTTGACCGCGCCTCCGTTACATTAGAGGAAGAGTGACTTGTTATCTTCATTGTTGGTACAATGTTATACAATTTTGGACTTTATCCATCGGATGTTAACCTTTCGACCGCCACACGTCAAAAAATCAAAAACTTGCCCTCGGTGTCAAAGTCTGTCATGTAGTCGAACCTTAGACAAAGAAAAGTATAGACGGCGGGTATCTCCATTTCATTTCCACAAGAAAGAGATAAAGTATTGAGTTATTATACCTAAGTAACAGAAAAGGATAAAGCTATACTATTTCCGTCTCTCAGTGCGTGCCAGTTTTTTCAAGGCAGCTACTCATGTAGCCTATGTTAGTTAAGTTAGTTTTTTGTCTCATGTGTGGCCACGCTACCCGATGCTCTATAGCTTTCTTACTCTAAGAGTCGAACGGTGCTGTTTTGGGCACATTTTGGTTTATCATCTATACATTCATGACTGTGGCGGTCAAAAGGTCATGGTTTATTATGGATAGAAAGCGGTTTAGTAACGTCATTATGAAAAAGCTCTCCTGTTACACCCACATATATTTGGTGGGTGTAGGGTGTATTCTTAAGGTCAAAGTGTACGTTTCAGAATTACTTTCCACTATGAGGACTCCATTTACTCCTATTTGTGGTAAACTTCTGTGTGGTGCCGGTCTTAAAGAATAGCACCACCCCATACTTCCTGTGGGTGTCGTAAAGGCGACAAAGTGTCTAAACACACTATGCCGAAGTTACGCGACCAAAGTTCGGCATGATTACGCCTGCAATGCTATTTGAATTACTGACGACACATTATGCCGAAATTACGTTGCGTTAAATAGCATTGAAATAGCATTGCGGGCGTAATCTTGCCGAACTTCGGTCGCGTAACTTCGGCATAGTGTGTTTAGACACAGGGTCGTACCGGAGAATGGGCAGCAGCGTTCTCTATGCATTCCACCACCATACTATACTGCGATCGCCAATCCGCCTGCCAAGCGTGGCGATTATGGCAAACCCCCCCCCCCCAACTTGGGGGAGGCCTATGTCCAGCAGTGGACGTCTTTCGGCTGAAATGATGATGGTAAACTTTATCTAAAAGGGGTAAATAATCAACATTGCCATAAATTCAGCCTATGGTTCTAGATAGCGTAGACATTTTTTGTCGGTTATCATAATTTCAACGCAGAGGATCATGAAATGATTAGAAGTATGCGTGTCAGTGCTCCTGCCAGCTTGATCAATAGTTTTCCCGAGAAAATTGACTAACGCAAAACGAAAGTGTTTGCAGTAACCCAACCCATTTTTCTTTATTTTTTTTTTATTGCTGAATGTGCCCCGCTCTTGACCCCGATCACGCCTGATCAAAACGAGCAATGAAACGAGTGTGCCCAGAAGATGCCTAAGGCACTGGAACTGCCACGCATCGACGAAACACAGCAGGCTGCTTGACGCCGGACTCCGGTGGGAGTAGTCGCAAACTGCGGGCGTTAGCTCTACTACCGCAAGCGAAGAATTGGCCAGTCAAATAAGGTGTTGGGTGTGACTGTCCAGGATGCGCCGAGCGCTCGGTACAGTTGAGTAACTGGCGGAACAAACTGCGCTACACGAGGAGGCTTCTTCATACATTCTTCTTTTACCAATCCTCAGTTTCGAATAGGGCTAGTGATTTTTTCATATACTACCAAAACCAGATTCCTATAGTGCAACCGCATTCGGCAAGTCGTCATTTGTGAAGGAGCCGGTCTTGCAACCGATTATTGAAGGACCGGTTTCCATAAAGACAGGAGATGAAGTTGAAAAACTTCTTACTTCCAATGAAAGTTCCATAAGGCGTGTCATATTCACGGGCTTCGCGAAATTTGTAAAATGTATGAAAGTATTTTACACGATTTTTAACCGATCAGAAAAATTCGAAAGTCGGTGGCAAAACCGAAAATACAAAACCAAAGTCTCCGATTTTCCGACCGAAATTTAAGTTATTTTTGCTTAATCTGCATTCATTTATTACACAGCTATATTATCAAAAATAAGTGCCAATCGAGTTTATAATTGCCAGATAAAAGATATGCAGGAATTACCGTGACGTCGGTACCTACGTCATAGCATTTCTTTTGTTTTATTTTTTAGTACTAGCTTCCGCCCGCGACTCCGTCCGCGCGGATGTCGGTCTTCGCGTGGATGGTTTATTTCTCCATTTTGAGTAACTCTGACAATGACATCTTATAAATATCTATTGGACCCAAATACGGCTAAGCCTATAATAATTAAGGAGATCCCTCTATTGAGCTACTGCTGTTGAGCTCGCGTTCTGTAGTAGGTAAGTATTTTTTTCATAGTAATTCCGACCTTGATAAGTAGCATGTAGCAGTAAATTACTGAGTGACGAAAAGTTTGCAATAATAAAAAAGTGATCGTGACAATGCGACAGAAAGTTAATTGAGAGCTTCAGCATACACAACATTGTTAGTGAGCTCGTCCGGAATATGAACATGAAGATTTCTTGGACTGCTCACAGGGGAAAGAGCTACGTAAAGTTGCCCGTGTGAAAAACAACTCGCGGTAAGATCTACGCCAGCATCTCCTAGGGTCTGACCTTGAGCCTTATTTATTGTCATGGCGTAACACAAAGCGATAGGAAACTGTGTTCTCTTAAATTGAAGCGGGTAATGCGTGTGTTCGCGGTTCTACAGAACAACGTCTATGAATAAAACTGAAAAATAAGATTTTTTTTTCTACGTATTTTTCCAGGATAAAAAGTATCCCATTTTATGCCCAGGATAATAAGGTATCATTATACCAAGTTTCATCGAAATCGAACCGTTAGTTTTCACGTGATGCCTGCATATACAGACAGACAGACAGACAAAATTTTTTTTAATCACATATTTGGGTTTGGTATCGATCCAGCAACACCCCCCGCTATTTATTTTTTCAATATTTTCAATGTACAGAATTGACCCTTCTACAGATTTATTATATGTATAGATGAAATGAAATGCCTTTCATCTTTACGATGGGACAAGGAGGGTCTTATTGCTTTTGCTTGCATACCAGCCATTCCATAACTGGTATTGTGTGTAATCCTAACTAATTTAATATTATTATATAATATTAGATATAAATGCGAAAGTAAGTTTGTTTGTTACCTTTTCACGCCTAAACCACTGAACCGATCATCCTGAAATTTTGTATATACGTTGTCAGGTGTACAGAAACGGACCTAGGGTACCTTTCATCCCAAAAAAAGTGCTGTTCCCGAGGAAAACAATAATAACTTTATTATGATAATAGATGCCCCATACTTCCCGTGGGTGTCGTAAAAGGCGACTACGGGTCGTACCGGAGAATGGGCAGCAGCGTTCTCTATGCATTCCACCACCATACCGTACTGCGATCGCCAACCCGCCTGCCAAGCGTGGCGATTATGGCAAACCCCCCCTTTTGGGGGAGGCCTATGTCCAGCAGTGGACGTCTTTCGGCTGAAATGATGATGATGATGATAATAGATGACGCCACGTGTCTTTCGAATCATGATTGAATTATATTAAAGAGTTTAAGAGTTTTTGAAAGTTAAATTCTAAATTAACGCGAGCGAAGCCGCGGGAAAAAGCTAGTTGAAAATAAAATCTTAAAACTTTCATAATATTTACTATAATCATCCTATAATGTTCCCACTGCTGGGACATAGGACTGCTCTCTGTGAGAAGGAGTGGGCTGTAATCTACCACGCGGGCCCAGTGCGGGTTGGTAGATGTCACATGTCTTCGAATTTTTGGTTCTAGGACATGCTGGTTTCCTCACGAAGTTTTCCTTCACCGTTTTGAGAGCAGTGTGGTGATGAAATAATTTACACATAGTAATGTGCCTGGCTGAGTTCGAACCTACATCCTACAACTCGTAAGTTGCGGTCGTTTCCACTAGGCCACCACTGCTTTTATTCTTACTTAATATACCTACTTACATTTGCATAAAAGTTACAAACTTATCGACGTTATCTACTTTTATAGCATTTTATAGGGTTCCTGTCAAGACCCTTTATCTCGGGAACGCGTGGAGTCCCTTGAAGTTGTGACAAAATCAAAGTACTAAGTTAACGTAAAAAAAGATGCGGCCGTTTATGTCGCAAAAAACGTATATTTCGACACTCTCAAGGTAATCATATAGGGTACTTCCCGTTAACCTACCTAAAGGCAAGAAGCAATTTCATGTAGCGCAAGTAAAGGAAAACATCCGAAAACTGTAAATTTTTAGTTACATACCTACCTAAAAAATTTGTACGGTGCCCTCGGTTCGCGAGTCCGTCTCGTACTTGACCGGTTTTTCTTTTATCTTCAAGGTGAAACATGGTAAAATCAATAATCAACTAAATATTGCCAAATAGAAGAACGAGAGCAGAGAGGCCTTTGACCAGCAGTGGGACACACTAACGGCAAAAAAAAAAAAAAAGAACGAAAAATCGTTCTTAATCACACAAAAATAATATGCAGCCTTCTCTCGACGACGAAGCCAATAAAAAGGAAACTAATGAAAACAAATTAATTACTGATACTGCTGCAATTATGATTTACGACTTATTTACCTAATAAGTTAATCCAAGATTTAAAAGAAAGCGATAACTTTCAACTAAATAGGCCGCTATCATAGCTAAGGTTCTAGAGCTCAGGCTATCACTGATAAGCCTTTATTTACCGATGATTAGTATCATCATTGACCCTCGAACACTTGACCTGAAGGTTAAATAAGCAAGTCATCAATATTTATTGATGATTGATAGTGGGGTACTACCGGGTGCCGATCGGATCATATCTTAAGTAGGTACACATAACTACAAATTGATTTTCAGCACAGGGGCAATTCTCGTAATTTTAAGAACGTTCACAGTCTGAGGGGCAATTCTACTAATTTTAAGAGCGTTCACAGTCTGATCTCAGTCTCAATCTGTCAAAAATACCGCCAATTTCCCTACATTTTTGACAAGTTTTTGACATTTGTTTGTCGTCGAGATGAGATTGCGACTAGATTTGAACGTTTACGGGAATTTGCCTGCAGATCTACGGAGTACATACCTAGAGAAACAGAAATAGAAATCATTTATTTGCTTATAATTATGGTATACGATAGGTAAGATGTAAATTTTATGGATAGTGTCGATACATTTTACCTTACAGGTATAACTTCAAACAATAGAATTTCATCATCATCATCATCATCCGCCTACAGCAGTCCACTTGTAGCGGTATCTACAACGCCACATGCGAATAACGCGTCATACTGACGCCACGCAAAATCCTGCATCTCGCAAGCAGATTTTACCGCGCAACTAAGGATAGATATAACAGCCCGACATGAATCATCTGGCAGTAATTGCCCGCCAGACACAACACCCGTCTGGTCGGAGGATACTCCGTTTTCTATAGAGTATGAGTGAACTTTACACCCTGTTCCTCATACAATTGCACGCCATTTAGCTCTATTCTCGGCAACTCTCATCCAGCTTCTAGCAGCCACCCTTCGAAGATCGTCGCTCCATAGGTGGAGCGACGATCAATACCCCTTAGGCCCTAGCCTAAGGGCGTCCTACCGTACATTTGCCGATTTGCGGTCTCCACTCAAAAACACGTTTACCCCAACCTTATACTGTAATTATTTTAAGGCGATCGATTCCATAGAATAGTTTGAAGAAGGTAACTCGCAACATAATTTAGATCAACCATCTAAAACTTTGTAAAATCTTTATTGTTGGTCCTTCAGTGATCTCTATGCCCTTTCGTGCCAAACTCGAACAAAACTGTTTAGCATTTTTGTTGCAAAAACGTTGGAAACTTGAAACAGAGAGTAGTCGCTTTTTCAGTTGAACTTTAGAATTGATCCTCACTGACAGTGATGGTGCAGGAAAACAAGCAGGAACTTTACTTTGTGTAATAATAATAATTTAATCATGCACCACTGCTCTCAAAACGGTGAAGAAAAACATCGTGAGGAAACCGGCATGTTCTAGAACCAAATGACTCCAACCCGCACTGGGCCCCCGTGATGGATTACGGCCCACTCCATCTCACACAAAGAGAAGGCCTGTGTCCCAGCAGTAAGAACGTTAGAGGCTGATTATGCATGTTATGCATATGACATACATGCGTACATGACTGCTTGTTTGAACGCTTAACATCAATACATCAATGCCTCCTAGGGTCGTATTGATTTTTAATTACCTGTCGCTATGAGGTGCATGCACTAGCCTTGCTTCACTGTCAGTTATCTATTAGGCAATCTTTGGTTCTCTAAGAAACCCAATTAGGGCTTAATGAGATATTTTATATACCTGTAAACGCGGGTTACTTTAGCTCTGGGGGGGGGGACTTTGGCTCAATACAAAAAAGGGTTAATATTTTCTATTGTTGTATAGGACTAGATTGGCTCAACGCTGTCATAAATATTGTTTTTGGGTCGACAAAATATGCAGGTCAAACTAACCCTCTTCAAAGAACAACATTGGCTCAAAAGTAAAAAAATAAAATAAAATATTTACACATACATTTTGGGGAAAATAACATTATTACTACCTAATTAGTTCCTATCTTCACCTGTAAAACAAATCCATTAAAATGCTGAGAAATCCACCATAATCCTTACTATCAAAGGGTTTTTAAAAAAAGATGAAAAAATTTGCTAAAGTAACCCGCGTTTACTATGTCACGGAGATTGTATTTGCATTTTACCACGGGCCAAACAATTTGCCCATGGTACCTCTTTGTCGCAGTATAGTATGGTGGTGGAATGCATAGAGAACGCTGCTGCCCATTCTCTGGTACGCCCCTTAGTCGCCTTTTACGACACCCACGGGAAGTATGGGGTGGTGGTATTCTTAAGTCCGGCACCACACAGACAATTAACCCAACCCGCCTGCCAAGCGTGGCGATTATGGCAACCCCCCCCCCCTTTTGGGGGAGGCCTATGTCCAGCAGTGGACAGCTTTCGGCTGAAATTATAACCTCTTTGTCCCCATTGGAGGTTTAACGGGCAAACATATTTGTTCATGGTACCCCAAGGGGGACTAGACACCCCGACCACGGGCTAGTACCGGTCATTTTGTTGTCTGAAATTACCCAAATGTATCGGGATTTGTAAAACCAATACAGGTTGTCATGAGTCTTTAGAAAATTAAGAACATTAAAAATCTAGTCGCAGTCGGTCACTCGGTGACAAACAAATGTCAAAAACATGTCAAGATGTATGGAATTTAGAGGTATCTTTGACAGATTGACACTGAAATCAGGGGGCCTAAAAAGGCCACTTTGGAGAATCATAAAAGGATAACATTATGAATCCTAATAAGGCGAAGACAGTCCGTGTCTTTCTTTTTTTCGCTGCACTACGTAGGTACCTATAATCAAAGAGATTGGGATTGGGTTTGGATTGCATTGATTGGTATTTTAGCATAGACAAATAAAAATAACTGAACAATGCTTCACCAATAGGATTTGATACGATTAACTTAGCAGTTAATTGTCCATTAATATGTTATCCTTTTATGATTCTGCCAAAGTGACCTTTTTACGCCCCCAGACTGCGAACGCTCTTAAAATTACAAGAATTGCCCTCAGATTTCATTAATGGTTTAAAATAAGTTCCCATGATCCTTCCTGAATTTGCAATCTCAGTAAATTCAACTGTATTGTGAATCCAATGAGTAATGAGATACTGTAGAAACACTGTTTATTTTATTTGTATTCATTATTGGTATTCATGGGCGGTTTTAGAACAAAGTGTCAGGTTAGAGATAATTAAATTAACAGGGTTAGTCTAAAAAATCAATGTGTTAAAATACTGCCACTCGACGTGTGTAGGTATCTGTGTATCTGTGTGTCTGTCTGTGCCGTCATAGCGTAACCCTCCCATCTGCACTGATTTTGTTTTATGCAATGAAGTTAAGAAAAAAGTACACGTTTTATAATATTTAAGTCTTATCACTTATTCTGAGCGCTAGTGTCCTTTTTCCTATACTTTATTGCATAAAACTCAAAATGAGCCAATTCGTGCGAATCGCATAAAGAAAAAATAATCACACTATCACACTAATATTATGAAGGCGAAGTTTGTGAGTATGTTTCATGTTTGTTACTTCTTCACACACGAATGGCTGAACTAATTTTGATAAAATTTGGTATGGAGGTAGCTGACACCCTGCATTAACACATAGGATACTTTTTATTCCGATATTCTTACGGGGTCGACACTTATGCGGCTGAAACCGCGGGGCGCCGGTATTAATTAAAAGTGACGATTCACCCGCTTCGGGCGAGTAAATTCGTGCGTATAGATTAATATATAAGCCCAAAAATCAGTTCAAGGCAGTAGGGGAAGCGAGAATTGCCCAATCAGGTATCAATAATAATGTATGTAAGTAGAACAGTGCCTATCTGTGATTGGTATATGGAAAGCTTTAAGTAAGAGTGTATTTGATGCAGAAACATACCGATACAACATCATTCATATTATCATCACAGAACAACGTCATGCAGTGTGACAGATCAGTTCTATATTTAGAGTAACAATGCATCTTAACCAGACCAGAGGAACGAGCAGCATCCGGTGTTCGTAAGGTTGCTAGAGCTACGAAATTACTTGTTTTTTTTATTTTTTATTTGTGAAGTTCTCTATGACCCTGTCTTGTTATAATTCACACGATTTTGGGGTTTATTTATAACCGATGATTAAAGTTAAGTGACGTTTAAACATCAAAACTGTTTGGTGAAACAGTCGCTAATCATGTTGTGGTTATTCTTATAATTATGTAGTTTGTGGGAACTTTTTTTTTTTTTTTTGCGGATGGGAAATCATCAAATGATTCCTCCCGCTCTGGGTGGAGCGGAAGGAGGTGTCAGACTCTTACTGACTAAAACCCACCCGTGTTCCTTCCTTAGCCCTTTATGTTCCGGGCCAGCGGTAACCCTTTCGGACAATCCCGCTGACCCGGCAGGCTTCGGCCCTAAGGGGCCCCTCCTCGAAGCTGACATCTCTTTGAGGCGCGCGTGGAACACGTACGCGCCGTCCGGCACGGGCCTGGTCCTGATCGTACGGTGAGCTACCCATTACTGAACTTAACTGAACAACTTAACTGTATGTTTTAGCTATTTTTAGTAATTTGTGGTTAATGAATGATGACTAAGTTTAGTCTTGACGTAAAGGAAGCATCGACCTTTGTATCTAAGTAATTACTTACAATAGTTTGACAGTTTCGGTATGACAAATCGATGGCTACGTTACTTGAATCGAGTATTTGGGTCAAACGAGGCGTAGCAAAACTTTACCCCATAGATTTATCATCATACCAGCTTCTGCCAGCGACTTTGTCCGCGTGAATTTTTTTTTTTAACAATAAATATATGTTAAGACACTCGGCAATATTACACGACGCCAGCATATCAAGCTACTACAATCTGTCAAATTTCTTTAATAGTGTTTCAACTTTATCGCTGAAGTATAAGGTTCAAAGTTGATTGGGAAAATTTGACAGTTTCGGGTAGCTTGATGTTACAGACGCGTCTGTACCTACCTAAAAAAAATTTCGGAATCGTATCAGAAGTTTCGAAGTTTAACTCCTACATACAAACGCACAACATTTTACCTCTTTGTAATAATAAAGTACCCATAGATAAACAAAAATATGGCTTAGGGCTGATTTTTCCATCGCCAGATAACTTTAGCGGAGGAATAATTTTGAATTTTTGACAGTTCTTCCACACAAAAACTGTCAGACGTCAATTTTATTCCACGAATAAAAATGATCTGTCTATTAAAAATCAGCACTTAGTAGCAAGCGTATCAACCCTAAAGCCAATTACCTAGCAATTAGCATAAATAATATAAAGTTAAAACTTTTATTAACCTTGTTCGACTGCAGGTTGACATCTTTTAAGGAAAATATCTGCATTCTTAGCAGTTAGCACGGTCAATGAACTCCCCGCGGTAAATTACCCCTTGGTTGAAAAACCCTGACAAGTTTGGCATACTGCAGTTTACGCATAGGCCGACACCTATTTAAATATTTTATCGTAGTTAAGCGGAAAAGTCCATTGAAATCTCTTATACAGGGTTATTGGTAAAACATTGACAACCTCTTAAGAGGTCATTGTACTCATCATTATGAACAACTTTTACTATGCGACCTAATCTGAAATCGCGAAAAAAAATCAGCTGTTCCCTACATTTTGACGAGTTATACGAACATAAATGTAGGGAACAGCTGATTTTTTTTCGCGATTTCAGGTTTGGTTCCATAGTAAAAGTCGTTCATAATGTTGAGTACAATGACCTCTTAAGAGGTTGTTAATGTTTTACCAATAACCCAAGTAGTAGGAGTAGTGGCTGTAGGAGTAGAGGTAAGAGGTTTGGTAAAGAGGAAAGGTCACTTCTTTGGTAAGTAGGTAGTTTTTTAATGTCGGGATCAGCAGCAGCCCTAATTATTGTTTCTTTTTGTATAAAGTAGGAATGTTACTGCAGAATGTTGATCTGATAAACATCTCGAGTAATTCTTGTGTTTTGTGGTGTGCCTACACAATGAACATATTATGTCTACACATGGCATCATGCCTAGGTAGGTATACTTACAAAAGGTCAGATCCTTGGTAGTCCCTACTCTACGTCCAATCTTTACCCTTGTTTCAACTACCAAGAATCTGCTAGAAAGAAGCCCTAAGTTCTACTTCCAATTAAGTCTAAGGTACCTGAGGGTATTAAGGCCTAGCTAAGGGAAATTTGTAATAAAATGAAAAATATCCAACATAATCAACAAGTTTTATTATTAATCAGTCATGTACTTAAATTACTACGGAGTTTAAACAAAAAATAGCTTGTCTAGCTTAAAACCAAAACAATATATAACTTTTTTTAAAACGCAGTCTGTAGGCCTTATTATACTAGGGTAGGGTAAAAAGGCCTATACTTTAAACTATCCAAAAATCAACTTATACTACGTAAATTGGTATTCTTGAGATCAATAATCATTAACATAAAGCAATATGAAGCATAGTGGTAGTAGAAAATTAAATAAATTGCCTTTATTCGCATCCATCAGGACATTGAAAGTTATCAGTATCTTCTGCGGTCAAACCGACACACTCTTCGTGGTACCACTTGGAGCATCGCGAGCATTGCCTCATTGCATCGTCCATTCTATCTTCTTTGCAGGCATGACAGTACCAACTCACTTGTTTTTGTGATTTACCTTTGACGGTAGTAGACTTTTTTGCAGATGCGATTTTAGCTTTCTTAGGATTTAAAGTCTTTTTAAACTTCGTTTTTTCTTTTCTACCTGTTTCAACATTAGTAAAGTTTTCGTCTTGTTTATTTTTCTTTCTTTTGTTACCTTTCACTTCTTTACTATTTATTTTCTCTTGATTATATTTATCAAATAGATCTTTTGTGACTGGAGTACCTCGATAATTAATGGCTTTTCGTCTAACAGTCGGTGTGCATGTTTGAGCTTTAACAGGCGTAGGCAGAAGATCATAAAAATCATTTCTTTTCAACCGACTGAGTGGTGAATCATCAGATTCATCTGAACTAGAGCTTGTTCCATAAACTGTGCGATAATAGCTGCGTTGCACGATTGATTCTCTTGAGACCTGACCTGTGGATGTTGATGCTATAGCTGGTGATTGCTTAGATTGTTCTGGAGTCGCTGGTCGAAGACAATCAACAGGTGAAATATTTCCAAGTGAGACATCGGGTATTGGAATCAGTGTCAAAATTGATGGTGAACTAGTAGCAGATTCTGAACTCTTCTGTTGATCACTATTAATAGGTGGTATATTTTCTTGATCACGATCAGGCGTTGAGGCTTCCGATAAAATAGATGGTGTTGTATCTCCAGATTCTGAAGCTTGTGCATGAGGATGTTCGAGAACTTGTGCGTTTTCTTGTGCACCATCAGGTGCAGGAGCTTCTGTTAAAATGGAAGGGGCAAAAGCTATTTCTGGTATGGCCTGTGGGTTGAAGGGATACAAGCCAGTCACTTTAAAACCACTCGTGATATTGCTGTGTGTCATACATTTAGACCAAACGCTTGAAAGAATGATATTAAAGCGTGCTTTAGTGAGTTTTTTGTCTCTGTTTTGGTCCAAAAATGATAACAATTCAGCATCCCAGTGGTGCTCGAATGATCGATATACGGCTTTGTCGAGGGGCTGTAATTCATGGGTTGTGTTTGAAGGTAGGCAGTACAAATTAATGCCAAGTGAATCGGATATATCGACTATGGAAAGATCTAAATGACATGCTGCTCCGTCAAATATCAAAAGGCATGGTCCCTGGCTTTTGTATCTAGACAAGTGTTTTAAAAATATTTTGAAAAGTTCATTGGTCATATACCCCTTTGCTGATTTTTCTACTAAAGATCCTTGGGGCAAATTATCGTACAATTCTGGTTTCAAACGTTTTCCCTTAAATATGACCATAGGTGGTATGGCTGTGCCAAGAGCATTAACACATCCTGCGATGGTAACGCTTTCAGCATGTTCAGAAGACTGCAAATGAACCCTTTTAGCTCCTTTTTTGGCCAAAACACTTTGCTGGTGGTGGACAGTGAGACGGCATCCTTTCTCATCCATATTGTAAATTTTCTCTGGATGATCATATAAGTCAAATTTATCGTAGACATCTCTCAGTTTTTTAAAATGGTCATCAACAATAAATTTATTAAGCTTTTGGGCTCTAGCTGGGTTCATGAATTGCGCTTTTCTTACGGATATTTCATGGTGTCTTTTCATGAACGCTTTGAACCAGTCTTTGCCTGCGCGTTTGCCCTCATCATTAAAATTGTGTTTTATATTATTTTGCTCACAATATTTATACACCAATCGACGCAATATTCTTGGTGTCACAGGCAAGCCCATTTCAGAATAACGGATTATCCTTTGCACAAGTTGAGCTTCCTCTTCATCATTTAATATAGGTTTACGTCCCAAACTTTTCTTTAAACTGCCAGACTGCAGATGATTTCTGATTGTTCTTCTAGGTACCTTATATCTCTCTGCAGCCTTATACGTACTCAAAGTTCCTCTTTGTACTGCTCTAACAGCTGCGATCAGATCTTCTTCTGACCACAATGCCCGTTTGGGAGGCATCGTGACCGTAAGCACTGAAAACAATGATAAATAAATTGAAAATGTATAACTACGTACATACTACCCACCAACAAAATTTTAAAAACACGCTCCTACTTATATAACAGTTTACAAAAATTGGAGTATAATAAGGCCTATAGTAAAATTTTATAGGCCTTAATATCCGCCAACCACGTAGTCCCAGAAAATGAAAATAATAAAAATTTTACAACTACAAGTTCTTTAATACGGTAACATAGGGACAAGCATACATTAATTAATAAACGGACAGTCAATACAGGTTTGTAAATATGATATTTTCAAAATAACTTACGTTTTACTGGAGCCAATTTTTATAATTGGTGCCGCGTGACCGCACCGCTGAATGATTTCGACGACACTGGCGGGGGGAGAAGTGCGAGCGTTCGTCCGTCGCTTCGCAGCGACTTGTATACGCTCTGAGCTTGTGTGAGTGTAACCTTGATCGTCAATTACTGTATTTCGTAAGTTTTTTGTTACTTAGGCCTTATTGCCCGACAGGCCTTAATACCCGCGGGTACCTTATTTTCCAAGTCTCCAGGAGACATTATACAGGTGAATTTTCCAAGTGGGCGTGGATGGCCAAATCCGAAACTATGAGGAATAGCGAAAGTACTCAAAGGAGTCGCGGGCTCGTTTTTGATGAAAACTAAAACTGCATCATTGGATTTTTGAAAAATCAATATTTCTAGCCAGGAATCGAACCCGTTGATTTTGTAAAAAAAAAGCACACACTGTATTTCGATAGTGTGGCTAATAAGGATCGAATTCTGGGAAATAATGACATACGGCGAACTTAAGGAAAATGTTGGATTTTAATAAACTGCTTTTTAGGGTTCCGTATCCAAAGGGTAAAAACGGAACCCTATTACTAAGACTGCGCTGTCTGTCTGTCTGTCACCAGGCTGTATCTCAAGAACCGCGATAGCTAGACTGTTGAAATTTTCCCAAAGTATGTATTTCTGTTGCCGCTATAACAACAAATACTAAAAACAAAATAAAATAAATATTTAAGGGGGGCTCCCATACAACAAATGCGATTTTTTTGCCCTTTTTTGCTCGATATAAAAAATGGCAACAGGTAGGCACTTGAAATATTCACAAAATACTCAGTTGTATATAATAAATAATAAAATTAAAATAAAATAAATATTTAAGGGGGGCTCCCATACAACAAACATGTTTTTTTCGGCGTTTTTGCCTTGTGGTACGGAACCCTTCGTGTGCGAGTCCGACTCGCACTTGGCCAGTTTTTTATTACCTACGCGGTGTCAAAATGTAGCGTATGGAACAGCAAATTTCTTTTTTAACAACCTCCAAACCAAATTCTATACAGGTTCCGAATTATGTATTGAATCGACGGTAACATCAATCCATCGTTGCGCGCCGATGTCACCTGAGTCCCTGTATAATAAGTACATTATGATACATGTGTGTAAACTAATGATCAATGCACACGCGTTTCGTACGACGTTTTTCAACATACTTGCGAGGAAAAAAAATAGACTTGTTGTATTGTTATTAACTTTTATGGAAAATGGCGCGCTGGTTTTGTTTATCCGCGCGCCGCGCTACCGATGCGTGTGCAGGTGTTTAAATAAAGGCCCTGGCAAAACAGCTAAAAACAGCCTATATAAAAAATTTAATAAACACAAAATAATGTTTAGACTGAGCGTAGTGATGTCGTATTTCAAATTTATTGTAGTTTAGTTAGTATGGAATTAGAAAGTCCTATTGGCATAGAGAAATATACATTAGTTCAGTGAGAATCCGCTATGATAGAACGCCACTCAGGGCCTTTTCAGTTCGGTTCCGGGAAATATTTAAGGTAATTATGTACTTAAATAAATTTTGGTTCATTTTTCAAAAAAGTGAAATATGGCCCGCGGATTACTTTTGGCTTGAAGTCTGTTTGGTGAGATTAAAAAAAGCGCACATCTCCGGCTAGTAGAAATAGTTATCTGTGGCGTTACCGCACTAGTGCGGTAACATAAAGTGTTTAATACACTGCATTATGGACCTAAGTTCATTAACAACCACTTTACGAGCAAGTGTGTTAAAAAGCTGTATATATATGACATAGCATAGCCCGTGTCGACACGAGAAAAGTCCTTCCTAAATAGTTACTACCACATGATGTTCTTTATCACGAAAGTCTACTCAAATCCAATAGAAACAAAATGAATATGGAACGCGCGTTTTATCGCTCTAGCGATAGAGCGTGCTGTAAAACGATCTATCTGGATGCAAATCCTGCACTACAAGAGTAGCTCTGTTTAATGCGTTTTATATGGGTTCATTTCACCGGCTTTAGATTTATTGTGTTTGATACACTGAGCTCTTGGACTAGTTTCAATAATGCTATTGGACTTAATGTGTTTTGTATTCAGTAATGAATGGAGAGATGTCTCTTTGTTCTTCATAAAACGAGTGGGATGGGAATGCCAAATAGTTGAATCACCACACATCATCCTCCTTCAGTCTGCGTCGTGAATTCGTGATATGCCTGACAACATTTTTATGACACGACAGTTATTTGTTCCCTTCTAATTTAAAATTGTCGCCATCTTGGAATTTCATTTTGACCTCATTGGCTTTAGCACCATGAAAACTATCGAGAGAGAAACTCGCATGGAGCGGGCATAACGCTTTGTCGTTACGTGACGATTTCTACCAGTTTACTCCTACTGCAACCCGCGTTATAGAACTTCGTTCCAAAATGGTTACCCAGGTATTTTACCCAAGAGTATGCCATAACATTTTCCATAGTAATTAGATATACGACGAAAGCCCGGGGCCACGCGATAACATGAAAAATGCAAACCCTGCAACCTGTTTTGTTGTTACGGCAGGGGCGGACTCGGTTATTTACTTACAGTAATTAAGTTACTAGTTGTTTCCATAATAAATCAGCGTGAATAGGTGTGTTGGAAAAGCAAGAGATTAGCTTTTGTTTCAATTCAAATCCTACTTCCTACTTATATAATCCTATTAATATTATAAACGCGAAAGTTTGTGGGGATGGATGGATGATTGTTACTCTTTCACGCAAAAAGTACTGAACGGACATTGATGAAATTTTGCAATAATATAGCTTAGCATCAAAATAACATATAGTATACTTTCTATCCCGATATTCCAACGGGATCTATACTTTTGCGGGTGTCAACGCGGGAAATATAAATAAATATTTCAATATATATTTATCTGTTCCGTGTCGTTTTCCATTGTAAGTATTCGGCAAAATCCCTATTAAAATGGAAACACATGTTAAGCATTTGAAAATATTATTATCATGCGGTTTTCTTAAATCAAAATACGATTAAAAACACATTACAAAACTTCTGTATTAAGTTGTTTATTTGCCATTTTAAGATAAGATTAGATCCAAATTAAAAGAAAGTGATGATAAGCGATTTGTCAATTAATAAGTAGTTTCATTATTTTAGCAGTTTGATCAAGTTAAATAATCCTTAAATGGCGCTGGTTAATTGCGTAATACACTAAGGCCGCTTTCCGAATTAGATAAAATCGCTCACAGCGCTCACATCATCTCACATGTGTTCCGATTTAGATATTACGATTATGACAGCTGAGAGCTGTCAACAATTCGGAACACTCCTGAACGCGCTCACAGTGCTTAATCAATGTAAAAACGATATTATTACAATATTTCTTTGCATAAACACCACATTTCTTCTTCTTTGACTAGGTGGCGACTGTCAGCCAGAAGCACAATTTCGAAAATGCCTATGCAACTCAAAACAAAACATACAGTGACACATCCTCACACACACACACACCGTCGGCGTTATCGCAAGATGGCGCATGTCAGGTCGTCATATTCTATGACGATTCACGGGACATCGATATCGCGCTCACGCTAATTCGGTAGGGGTTTAAGCACGCTTAAATCGATTATTTCCCTAACTCGGAACGCAGGGTAACAGTAGCAATGGCTTTCATTGTGACAGTTGAACAACGTTCATTGCGTTCTTTACGTTGTTGATCAGACAAATTTTTCGAAGAGAAGAAGCAATCCTATTAGCAAAATGATTCAGAATGTGATTGATCGTGTGTTTAGGGTGCAGATCATATCTATTTTCTTTAAGGATTTTATAAGGAAAACAAACACCTAAGTTTATAAAAAAAAGGCAGATGATGATTAATCTATTATCCATTGATATAGTTGTGCAATATTTAATGGTTCGAGTTTTCCTCTTTTCCTCAAGAATCGTATTTTCCTCGATGAATAAGTACGATTGTTTTGTTTTGATTGCTGAAGGGCTTGTGGCTAAGTAATAACAGCCGCAAGGGTCGATCATTCAGGTTAAGCTACGCTTGCCGCGGTTGGTCCGTGGATGGGTGACCATCTTTACATATCAAAACCCCTTCGTGCCTCGGAAAGCACGTTAAGCAGTAGGTCCCGGCTCTCATTCGGAGATCTTTGGCAGTCGATAAGTGTCGTCAGAACCCGAAACTATGACAACCAGTCTTCCCAAGGGCCTCGTATTACCCAACTGGGTTGTGGAGGTAGCTTCATGTAAAATACTGGTATTTAGCTGCATCCGGTTACACTGGAAGCCGACCCCAACATAGTTGGGAAAAGTCTAGGCAGATGATGAATAAGTACGATTGTTTGATAAGCATTTAGGCATAGAAGATATTATGCTTGTTTTAACAACAGATTGTAACCACAAAAAACTTAAAAAAAGAACGTTGCCTGGAAGAGATCGCAGAAAGCGATAAGGCCAGGCCACCCATTGTATGTTTTTTATTAATAATCATATCTTTTTGTTATGTATTTTCTGGTGTACAATAAAGTATTATAAATAAATAAACGTTCTTTTCTCATTTCTGCATTGAAAGGCCGATCACATAGAGCGAATTATTTAAGTAAACATTTTCTAAACATTATTATTTTGAGAACCCGTGTCTATATGTCTACTGCTAAATCCTGTTGTAGAAGGCTGTGTTATAATCCGTTAGAATAGTTTTCTTTTATCGCAGCTATAGCGATTTACCAGAGTTGAATATTAAGTAATGTACTAGCTTCTGCCCGTGATTTCGATCGCGTTCGTAAGCAGTGCCGGAGTAGCCCATAAGCAAATTAAGCAATTGCTTAGGGTATCACGTCTCAGGGGGCACCATAAGGCAGAAACAGCACCGAAACAGTATTTGCTAGCACATGAAAGGCAAGACTGTTTATCTGCAAAATATTACAAAACCCAAAAGTCACTCTAGCTAAGAGATGTGCGCCAATGTTTACAAATCGCTCGTACTTGTTTTGAAAAAAATACGAGGCGACTAGTGGATAGCAGGGCCTACAGGCGTGGATTGCTTAGAGCATCAAGTAGTCTTAATCCGGCACTGGTCGTAAGATACACAATATATTAAAAAAAAAACAAACACATTTTTATAAGACTCACTCGGCCCCCGATCCATCGCGCCATATCGCATCGCCCGCCCGCGCATTTACTTCGTTTTCACTTAGCTTTCTTTCTGAAGCGTAATGTTGAAAACCTTTCTCAAGAATTGGGCTATCAAATCCAAAAAGGTGCAATCTGACCGGTAGTTCCGGAGATTATCACGCTCAAACAAACAAATAAACTGTCTAGCGTATATTGGTACAGATTTCTTGCCTCAATAAAAAAATATGCTGTAGCAAAGAGAGACATCAATTATTTATTTGATGAGTATTAATCATGTATGTTAACCTGTCATAGTTTATTATTTATTTATTCAGATCTTTGCGAAGGTATTTTTTTTTAAACTTTGTCATATTTTTTGTAGGTTTGTTTGTTATGTTCAGTTTGCTGTACCTAATTGTAAAACGAAGTTGAACATGATCTAGCATATTTTTTTGTTATTTTCGAATATACTATGCTTGCCAGCCTGCCTTAATTTAGAATAGAGTTTTTACTGAGAGTTTTCTTGGGATTAGAAACCGTTTTTTTTGTTAAAAAATCCCTACATTTATTCGGCCTATCTGGGCACCTCCCTGAGCTCCCCGAATACATCCCTGGAATAATCACAGTGCATTGACCACACTACAGTTTTGTGGCCAGTTTAATCCATACTCTCCCGAGCATTGCACTCGACCAATCGACCGGTCGAGCAAACCAGTGCTGGAAGCTAGTACTGCCCTGCTAGATTGCACATCTATGATAGTTATTTTTTTAATGATATGCCTACCGAGGCTAATGAGGTAGGCAATCATTAAAGACAGGTAATTAAACGACTCGGTCGTAGGTTCGAACCCAGACAGGCTTTTGTGTAAATTATTTAATCACCACTGCTCTCAAAACGGTGAAGGAAAACATCGTGAAGAAACCGGCATGTCCTAGAACCAAAAATTCGAAGACATGAGACACCTATCAACCCGCACAGGGCCCGCGTGGTGGATTACGGCCCACTGCCTCTCACAGAGAGGTGGCCTGTGTCCCAGCAGTGGGAACATTATAGGCGGATCATGTTATGTTACTCGACCGGTCGAGCAAACCAGTGCTGGAAGCTAGTACTGCCCTGCTAGATTGCACATCTATGATAGTTTTTTATAATGATATGCCTACCGAGGCTAATGAGTAGATAATTAAAAGACTATGTAATAGAGCGGTATTGTTTGCCAGTTGCTTCCGATGTGGAAAAACCCGGACATGTTTAATATGGTTAAATATTTAAAAAAAAACTAACTTTAAGTACAGTCGGTGACCAACATTGTCTGACCCACCCAACATTGACTGACCCACTAGAAGTGGGTTAGATAATGTTGGCCACCGACTGTACTTGTTATTTAAAAAACAGCGGGTAACTGCGAAACACATTATCAGTAGTAATGAATAACAGCCGCACAGGTCGACCGATCAGGTTAAGCTACGCTTGCCGCGGTTGGTCTGTGGATGGGTGACCATCTTTACATAACGAGACCCCTCCTTGCCTCGGAAAGCACGTTCAGCCGTTGGTCCCGGCTGTCATTCGTGGATCTTTGACAGTCGTTACGGGTAGTCAGAAGCCCGAAAGTCTGACAACCGGTCTTACCAAGGGGTATCGTATTACCCAGTAACTGAGTTGTGGAGGTCAGTTAGGCAGTCGCTCCATGTAAAATACTATTCAGCTGCATCCGGTTAGACTCGAAGCCGACCCCAGCATAGTTGGGAAAAGGCTTGGCAGATGATGACTATCAGTTGTAATATGGGTTTCATTTTGATAGTTCATTGCGTTGTTTACATTGTGGAGCAGACAAATTTTTCGAACATAAATTATTATGGAGCAATGGATTAGCAATATTCTTCAAAATTATTCAGATTGAGATTAATAGTGTGTTACGCAATAAGGATGCTATTTGTACAAGTGTATCAAGTGATATTGATCAAATCCGTTCAAATATTTGACCGAGTGTGTAGTGTTTGAAGGACATTACCCAACTCAACGTGAGATTGAATATAATTGCAGTTTTATTAGATCACCGGGGTAATTGCACACACACTATCCCCGCGTTCCGAATTGCGTCAAAAGCGATTATATCGCGAATCCGACCAACGCGCAACGTCACAAATAGTACTCAATAGTCCTTATATTTTGTGACTATTAAATTTGGTCGGATTCGCGATATAATCGCTTTTGATGTAATTCGGAACTAAGGGTATCACTAGCAATGGCTTTCATTTTGACAGTTCAACAACATTCATTGCGTTATTCACGTTGTTCAGCAGACACATTTTTCGAACATAAACTATTATGGAGAAATGGATTAGCAATATCCTCTTAAAATGATTCAGATTGAGATTGATAGTGTGTTACGCAATTAGGGTGCAGCCCCGTGTTACAGGGTTACTAAACGTAACTGGCGAAATAGGAGTGCATTAGCGGTACAAATCTCCTTTTTATTTCTGATATGGGTTTGCTCTTGACTCTAGTCTAGGCCAGAGGTGATTGAGACAAAGACGACGATGGAGTGAGCTTACCCAGAAGAAGCCTGTTCACTCTTACTTTGAAGAGATTCGGGTTGCATGCGCTCGGGAACACAGACGCAGGCAAAGAGTTCTACTCTTTTGCTGTGCGCATTATAAAAGACATTTGAAAACGTAAAAACTTGTTTCCCTAACTTTTTTCTTTAGTTTTGTCGTGTGAAGATATCGATAGGTACCCATCACGTTTGTGAAGTTTACACAATAAAAAGCTGATTTTTAAACTGATAGTGCGGTCAGTGAACTCACAAAAAAGTCATCAAATTAATTTATACCTCCAGCGAAGTTTAGCTAGCTAATTCAATTTACCTTGTATACAGGGTGAATTTTTCAAGTGGGCGTGAATGGCCAAATCCGAAACTATTAGTTTAGCCCGAGTTCAGTGCTCGAGTACTAACATAGTTTTAAGTTATACACTAACATACATTGTATTATTACAGTATATATGTTATTCTGTAAGGTATTTATCTATAGGCCAAAGTAGCCTGAAAATAAAGGTATTATTATTATTATTATTAGCGAAAAGTACGTAAAGGAGTCGCAGGCTCGTTTTTGATGAAAACTAAAACTGCATCATTGGTTTTTTAAAAACCAATATTCCTTCTAGCCAGGAATCGAACAGTCGAACCTGTTGATTTTGAAAAAAAAACACACTGTGTTATTACACTTTTCGATAGTGTCGCTAATAAGGATTGAATTCTGGGAAGTAATGACATACGGCAAACTTAAGGAAAATGTTGAATTTCAATAAACTGCTTCTTATTTTTAAAGTATTCATACCATTGCCTATATCTTGTTCGAAATGATGCTCAATATTTTTATTAACACACACCCACAGCGCAGTCACCTTCAGATTACGGTCTAAATTAAAAAAATATTACGTTAATTGGAAAATATTCTAAATAGAATTAATAATGTTGTAATGCTGAATGCAGTACAATCCTTGAGACGTCGAATCCAGCTATGTGTTGATAACAATGGTTATCATTTTAAACAATTAACTAGCTTCTGCCCGCGACTACGTCCGCGTGAAATTCGTACTTTCCTCTTATAATTTCGAAAATGTATGTTTATGATTTTTATCATTTATTTAGATATAAATAAGTATTCGGGCCAATTTTTTAGTTTATAGCTCAAAGGGATCACATTTTTCAAATAAACTGTATCCCAGCTTTTTACTCCCCCAGGAGAGTAATTTTGAAAAATCGTTTGGGATGTGTTCATAACTTGACTCAAAGACCCATACCCATTTTCGAGTTAATGGAAGCAAGCAGTAGAATTTTCCACCTTCGTAGGAGTCAATTTTTGAAAAACCCTAAATCACTTTTTTTAAAGTATTTTTTGTTTTAGTAGTACCGAGTTTCGATTTAATCCGACAGCGGGTTAAATATTTTTCTAATAATCCTCTGTGAGGGATTTTTTAAACTAAAAGTGACAATCTTTATTATTTACTGACCCAAATGTTGCCAAGTTTCTAATTTATTAACCAAATGAATAAGATTTTTCATATAAACTGTATCCCCTCTTTCTTTTGAATTCGAATTGAATTCAAAAGAAAGAATCGAGTGGAATTTCGAAACATAATCTAGATTATTTATACCAATTTTCCAGTTAATCAAGCCTCGTAATAAAATTCTGCCCTGTGAAATTGACTACCCCTCTTCACCCCATTAGAGGTAGATTTTCGAAAAACTCTGAACCACTTTATTATTTATTTTGGTCTTAGATTGGTACTGAGTTTCGAGTTAATTGGACCGCGCATTAAAATTTTTCCATACTAAATTTGTCACTCCCAATCTCCCCTTTGGGTTAGTTTAATTTGAATTCCAAAAAAATTCGAAATTTATAATTATTTGTGCCAAGTTTCAAGTCCAAATTTATTCTTACCATTTTTTTGAGTTTATCAAGGCACTCATTAAAATCTCCTTATAAATCGTATTACCACTTTTTGTCCCGTCATGGGTCAATAATTTTCGAAAACCCCATACACTTACTATTGATTCTTCATCTGCCTAGCCTTTTCCCAACTATGTTGGGGTCGGCTTCCAGTCCAACGGGATGCAGCTGAGTACCAGTATTTTACATGGAGCGACTGCCTATCTGACCTCCACGACCCAAATACCTAACCCCTTGATAAGACTGGTTGTCAAACTTTCGGGCTTCTGACCACCCCTAGCGACTGTCAAAGATCCACGAATGACAGCCGGGACCAACGGCTTAGCGTGCTTTCCGAGGCACGGAGAGGTCACGGTATGTAAAGATGGACACCTATCCACAAACCAACCGCGGCAAGCGTAGCCTGCGTAACCTGATCGATCGATCTGTGCGGCTGTTATTATTGATTATTTTCTGTCAAAAGTATTAATAAGTACTGAGTTTCGAGTAAATCGGACCGCGCGTTAAAATTCTTCCACATAAACTTCAACACCCCAACACAAGGGGTGTTGGGGAGTTTTGATAAACGAATAATGATAAACTTTATTACTTAAAGTAAAGTCTTCCCCTATAAAATTAACTTTTCACCCCGTCAGGGGTAAATTTTCGAAAAACGATGATTTTTCTGATTTGTTATTTTTGGTCTTAAGTATAAATACTGAGTTTCGAGTTAATCGGACCACGCGTTAAAATTCTTCCATACAAACTTTGACACCTTCCAATCCCCTTCAGGGGGTTGTTTAGAAAAAAAAAAGCCAAACTTTATAATTTATTTAGATAAATATTCGTGCCAAGTGTCATGGTTATTAACTCAAAAAATAAGATTTTTCATACAAACAAAATCCCCTCTTTTCACCCCTTAAAGGTTAAATTTCCAAAAACCCCTTCTTATTGGATATCTACTCTTCACAAAGAACACACTCTCCAAAATTAATTTCTTTACCCAGCGGTACCGACCAGCGTTTTAGGCTGTGTGTTGATATATCAGTCAGTCAGGACAAAATTTCATCCCCCTTTTCACCCCCTTAATGGATGAAATTCTAACTACACCGTTGTGTTAGCTTCCAATCATAAGCCTAAATAATAAAAGCGATTTTTACGTCGAAAATTAATGACTTTCTATACACAACTTCATCCCCCTTTTTAACCCTTCGGGGGTGGAATTATCAAAAACGCTGAGACACGTATAAATTAATTTTCAATTGTCAGCCTAAATACAAAATTAGAAGATCCTAACTTCAAAACTGTCGGACTTTCATATAAACTTCCATCCCCTATTTTAACCCTTTAGGGGTTGAATTCCCAAAAATCCTTTCTTAGTGGATACTTACTTTTCACAAAGAACACACCTTCTAAGTTTCAAGTGTCTAGGTCCAGCGGTTTGGGCTGTGCTTTGATATATCAGTCAGTCACTCAGTCAGGACTTATATATAAACTAGCTTCTGCCCGCGACTTCGTCCGCGTGAAATTCGTACTTTCCTCCTAATATTTCGTAAATGTATGTTTATGATCTTATCATTTATTTAGATAAATAAGTGATCGGGCCAATGTTTAAGTTTATAGATCAAAGAGTTTTTGTACTTTTCAAATAAACTGTATCCCCGCTTTTCACTCCAACAGGGATGGAATTTTGAAAAATCGTTTGGGATGTGTTCATAACTTGACTCAAAGACCCTTACCCATTTTCGAGTTAATGGAAGCAAGCAGTGAAATCCAACCCATAAACTTTATTATTACCCTTTTCCAACTTGATAGGAGTCGATTTTTGAAAACCCTAAAACACACTTTTTTTATTTTTAACCGAGGTCAAAAAAAGGAGGAGGTTCTCAATTCGTCGGAATCTTTTTTTTTATGTACGTTACCGATTACTCGAAGACGGCTAGACCGATTTGATTTTTTTTTTGGTTTGAAAGGGTATACTTTCCAGGTGGTCCCATTGTCATCAGGTCAGGATGTGATGAGGGGATCCTGGAGAAATCGAAGGCACTCTTTAAATATTATAGGCACACCTATAGCGATTTGGGTATTTTTTACAGTAACTCGTGCATTTGCTCTCGAAAAGCACTATTTGGTGAAGTGGAACCCACCAGACCACAGATGGCCACCGGAACTACTCAATAATAAGTATTTCACGGGTTGCGATTCGATTAGGTACTTTAACATGGTTGCTAAGCAATTTATGCTCGTCACAATGCGAATGGTGAAATGGAGCAGATGGTGAAATACCAGGAGAATTCCTCAACAATTAATGTCAGTCATGCATCGGGAAAAGCAATATTTTGGTGAAGGCGATGAGCAAGTTGACATTACGATGTTTTAACTTAGATACATTATAAACAGACCCACTAAGAAGTGAGAAATAAAAACGTTGTAACAAAAAAAAAAAACTGCCTTCCAAAAAAACACTACAAAGTGTCAAATTACTTTAATTTCGGAAGTCAGTGGCAAAAAACTAAAATAAAGATCCAAAGACACCGACTTCCGAAATTAAAGTTATTTTTCACTTTGTTGTGTTAAATAAATAAGATTTTTAAACTGTGTCCCCTCTTTTTATCCCCATAGGGATGGAATTTTGAACAATCGTCTGGGATGTTTCGATGATTTTTTTTTTTTCGTTTGCCAAATCATCAAATGACCCCCTCCCGCTCTGGGTGGACTGGAAGGAAGTGTCAGACTCTTACTGACTAAAACCCACCCATGTTCCTTCCTTAGCCCTTTATGTTCCGGGCCAGCGGTAACCCTTTCGGACAATCCCGCTGACCCGGCAGGATGTTTCGATGACTCGACTCAAAGATTATTTATACCAATTTTCGAGCTAATCAAGGCACGTAGTAATTCTTGCCCTGTAAAATTACCCTTTTTCGCGCAGTTAGGGGTAGATTTTCGAAAAACCCTGATACACGTTATTCTTTATTTTCAGTTTTAAGTATACATACTCAGTTTCGAGTTAATCGGACAGCGCGTTAAAATTCTTCCATACAAATTTTGGCACCCCTCAATCCCTCTTTAGAGGGTAAAAAAACAAAAAATGCGAAACTTCATAATTTACTCAGATAAGTATTCCTGCCAAGATTCAAGGTTATTAACTCAAGGAATAAGATTTTTCATACAAACAAAATACCCCTTTCACCTCTTTAAAGGTTGAATTTCCAAAAACTCCTTAGTGGATACCTACTCTTCACAAAAAACACACCCTCCAAAATTCATGTCTCTAGGACCAGCGGTTTAGGCTGTGTGTTGATAGATTATACAGGGTGTTTGGTGCATCGTTTGCCAAATGGAATTGGCCGAAAGGCGAGGTCATTTGCTATCTCTTAAGGCCCAGTAACTCATTCCTTATTACACCGGTTTTTTTATTATGACTTTTTAATTTTTATTTAGAAAAATACAAGAACTCTGCATTTAAGCTTAAATTTAAAAAAAAGTTATGAGTATAGCCTTCAAATTTCATTTCAATTCTTATGTTTACTCTTGTATGGTTCTATGAAATACAAAATTACTTGTTAATAACATCTAGTTCCTTTTTAATAACTCACAAAGTTTTTGAAAAAAGGAAAAATATACTTAACACTCAACTTTAAATTGCTGTAAAAAAAAACTAAACGCGATCGGGATCTTTGAATTCTTTTAAAAAGTTTTCTAGTTTGTCCCCTTTCCAACGGTGTGCAATATACCAAAAAAAACTTTTAATAACTTCAGTAATTCGCTAAATGTGTAATCAAGACACATCAGGCTGATATTCGATATTACGGTAAGAACACTAGTTTTCACATAAATAACATTCTTTAAGTAGGTGGATAGTGTTATCTCACTCTTACGCAGTCTCTTATCTCTTTTTAGGGTTCTAACTTTCCTCGAACTTGAAATAAAAAATAAACTTTTATTTAATAAGTACCTAATTATAAATTTTGTTCAAATTATCCTCCACTGTCGTACACACGTGCGAAATATTCGTTTTATCTCGACTGTAGTGGTGTGTAAACGTATTTCTGCTTTGATAGTGACTTACAACCGTACGCGCTAATATGGAATGCAAACCCCTTTAGGTCTACTGCGTACCTCACCGATGTTCTAGGTAACGGCATTGACGTCACTCTGCCAGACGTCATGTTATCCCGCACGGATAGTACTTTACACAAATATTTTTTTTTAAATGCCCCTTGGGAGAAAGTAGTGCATTCTTACGCATATTATGTTTGTTGTAGGTCTCGAGAATCAAGACTATGATACTTAACCGTGTCCAGTTTTGTCGTTTTTTATTACACTCGGACGTGGATGATCCGAACTTTTTAAAAATAATTTCTACAAACAGACTTACCCTAATATTAGCTCGGCTACCAATTTTCAGTGAAGACCTGTTTTTGTTTTTCATCAAGACGGTTGTCCCGCTCATTGGAGATTAACCGTCAGGGAGTACTTGCATGTTGCATTCCCAGACTCATGGATTGGGAGGGATGGCCCTATTCCTTGGCCTCCACATTCCCCAGACCTGACTCCGTTAGATTTTTAAGTCTGGGGACGGCCCAAAGAACTTGTTTACGCCACGGAAGTTAAGACTAGGGATGATTTAGTCCAACGCATTGAGGCGGCTTTCATCACTATCAAAGCAGAAATACGTTTACACACTACTACAGTCGAGATAAGACGAATAATTCGCGCGTGTGTATGCAATAGTGGAGAACAATTTGAATAAAATGTTTAATTAGGTACTTATTAAATAAAAGTTAATTTTTTATTTCAAGTTCGAGGAAAGTTAGAACCCTAGAAAGAGATAAGAGACTGCGTAAGAGTGAGATAACACTATCCACCTACCTAAAGAATGTTATTTATGTGAAAACTAGTGTTCTTACCGTAATATCGAATATCAGCCTGATGTGTCTCGATTACACATTTAGCGAATTACTGAAGTTATTAAAAGTTTTTTTTGGTATATTGCACACCGTTGAAAAGGGGACAAGCTAGAGAACTTTTTAAAAGAATTCGAAGATCCCGATCGCTTTTAGTTTTTTTTTTACAGCAATTTAAAGTTGAGTGTTAAGTATATTTTTCATTTTTTCAAAAACTTTGTGAGTTATTAAAAAGGAACTAGAAGTTATTAGCAAGTAATTTTGTATTTCATAGAACCATACAAGCGTAAACATAAGAATTGAAATGAAATTTGAAGGCTATACTCATAACTTTTTTTTTAATTTAAGCTTAAATGCAGAGTTCTTGTATTTTTCTAAATAAAAATTAAAAAGTCATAATAAAAAAACCGGTGTAATAAGGAATGAGTTACTGGGCCTTAAGAGATAGCAATTGACCTCTCCTTTCGGTCAATTCCATTTGGCAAACGATGCACCAAACACCCTGTATAATTCTTAATTCTAACAACACCGTTGCGTTACCTTCTCACCGTAAGCCTAGATAATAAATATTGTGATTTTTACTTCGAAAATTAAGGACTTTCCATACACATCTTCATCCCCCCTTTTAACCATTCGGGGGTAGAATTGTCAAAACGCTGAGATACGTATAAATTAATATTCAATCCTCAGCCTAAAAACAAAATTTGAAGATCATAACTTGAAAACTGACGGACTTTCATATAAACTTCCATCCCCTATTTCACCCCTTTAGGGGTAGAATTTCCAAAAATCCTTTCTTAGTGTATACTTACTCTTCACAAAGAACACACCTTCTAAGTTTCATGTCTCTAGAGCCAGCAGTTTGGGCTGTGTGTTCAAGATTATACATATAATTAAAAACAAAATTTCATCCCACTTTTCACCCCCTTGAGGGTTGAAATTCTAACAACACCATTGCGTTACCTTCTAACCATAAGCCTAAATAATAATGTTAGTGATTTTTACTTCGAAAATTAAGGACTTTCAATACACAACTTCATCCCCCTTTTTAACCCTTCGTGGGTAGAATTGTCAAAAACGCTGAGACACGTGTAAATTAATTTTCGATCCTTAGCCTAAATACAAAATTTGAAGATCCTTACTTTAAAACTGACGGACTTTCATATAAACCTCCATCCCCTATTTCACCCCTTTAGGGGTAGAATTCCCAAAAATCCTTTCTTAGTGGATACTTATTCTATACAAAGAATACACCCTCCAAGTTTCATGTCTCTAGGACCAGCGGTTTGGGCTGTGTGTTCAAGATTATACAGGGTGTTTGGTGCATCGTTTGCCAAATGGAATTGGCCGAAAGGAGAGGTCATTTGCTATCTTTTAAGGCCCAGTAACGAATTCCTTGTTTCACTGGTTTTTTTAAAATGACTTTTTAATTTTTATTTGGAGAAATACAAGAACTCTGCATTTAAGCTTAATTTTTTTTTAAAGTTATGAGTATAGCCTTCAAATTTTATTTTAATTCTTATGTTTACTCTTGTATGGTTCTATGAAATTAAAAATTTACTTGCTAATAACATCTAGTTCCTTTTTAATAACTCCCAAAGTTTTTGAAAAAAGGAAAAATACACTTAACACTCAACTTTAAATTGCTGTAAAAAAAAAACTAAAAGCGATCGGGATCTTCGAATTCTTTTAAAAGGTTCTCTAGTTTGTCCCCTTTCCAACGGTGTGCAATATACAAAAAAAAACGTTTAATAACTTCAGTAATTCGCTAAATTTGTAATCGAGACACATCAGGCTGATATTCGATATTACGGTAAGAACACTAGTTTTCACATAAATAACATTCTTTGAGTAAGTGGATAGTGTTATCTCACTCTTATGCAGTCTCTTATCTATTTCTAGAGTTCTAACTTTCCTCGAACTTGAAATAAAAAAATAACTTTTATTTAATAAGTACCTTATTATAAATTTTGTTCAAATTATCCTCCACTATTGCGTACACACGCGAGACATCTTCTTATTACACTCGGACGTGGATGATCCGAACTTTTTAAAAATAAATTCTACAAACAGACTTACCCTAATTATTAGGTCAGCTACCAATTTTCAGTGAAGACCTGTGCTTTTGTTTTTCATCAAAACGATTATCCCGCTCACTGGAGATTAACCGCCAGGGAGTACAACATCCAAATGTTGCATATCCAGAATCATGGATTGGGAGGGATGGCCCTATTCCTTGACCTCCGTTCCCCAGACCTGACTCCGTTAGATTTTTACATCTGGGAATGGCCCAAAGAACTTGTTTACTCCACGGAAGTTGAGACTAAGGATGATTTAATCCAACGCATTGAGGCGGCTTTCGTCACTATCAAAGCAGAAATACGTTTACACACCACTACAGTCGAGATAAGACAAAGATGTCGCGCGTGTGTACGCAATAGTGGAGGACAATTTGAACAAAATTTATAATTAGGTACTTCACACTAATATTATAAAGGCGAAAGTTTGTGTGTGTGTGTGTTTATATGTTTGTTACTTCTTCACGCTCAAACGGCTGGACCAATTTTGATGAAATTTTGTATGGTGGTAGTTGGCACCCTGGATTAACATATAGGTTAATTTTTATCCCGATATTCCCACAGGATCGACATTTACGCGGGTGAAACCGCGTGGCGCAGCTAGTATTAAATAAAAGTTTATTTTTTATTTCAAGTTCGAGGAAAATTAGAACCCTAGAAAGAAATAAAAGACTGCGTAAGAGTGAGATAACACTATCCACCTACTTAAAGTATGTTATTTATGTAAAAACCAGTGTTCTTACCGTAATATTGAATATCAGCCTGATGTGTCTCGATTACACATTTAGCGAATTACTGAAGTTATTAAAAGTTTTTTTTGGTATATTGCACACCGTTGGAAAGGGGACAAACTAGAGAACCTTTTAAAAGAATTCGAAGATCCCAATCGCTTTTAGTTTTTTTTTTACAGCAATTTAAAGTTGAGTGTTAAGTGTATTTTTCCTTTTTTCAAAAACTTTGGGAGTTATTAAAAAGGAACTAGATGTTATTAACAAGTAAATTTTTAATTTCATAGAACCATACAAGAGTAAACATAAGAATTAAAATAAAATTTGAAGGCTATACTCATAACTTTAAAAAAAAATAAGCTTAAATGCAGAGTTCTTGTATTTCTCCAAATAAAAAATAAAAAAACCATTTAAAAAAAACCAGTGAAACAAGGAATGAGTTACTGGGCCTTAAGAGATAGCAAATGACCTCTTCTTTCGGCCAATTCCATTTGGCAAACGATGCACCAAACACCCTGTATAATTATAAACAAAATTTCATCCCCCTTTTCACCCCCTTGAGGGTTGCAACTCTAACAACACCGTTGCGTTACCTTCTAACCATAAGCCTAAATAATAAATTTAGTGATTTTTACTTCGAAAATTAAGGACTTTCCATACACAACTTCATCCCCCTTTTTAACCCTTCGGGGGTAGAATTGTCAAAAACGCTGAGACACGTGTAAATTAATTTTCGATCCTCAGCCTAAACACAAAATTTGAAGATCCTTACTTCAAAACTGACGGACTTTCATATAAACCTCCATCCCCTATTTCACCCCTTTAGGGGTAGAATTCCCAAAAACCTTTCTTAGTGGATACTTACTCTATACAAAGAATACACCCTCCAAGTTTCATGTCTCTAGGACCAGCGGTTTGGGCTGTGTGTTGATATATCAACAATCAGTCAGTTTACCATTTTATATATACAACGTGTAACAGAATAAACGCAATTCCTGAAAGTAGTTTGTTCAGAATCGGCTTCTGAATCGATTTCCGTCATCAAAAATAGGTGTTAAATTTTGACGGAAAAATCTTTTAAATTACCTAAATTAGAAACACATTATCATGACAAATTAATACAATCGTTGAATCAAGGAAATTGAAACCTTAACTCAGAGCAATAAAGGCTACTTAAACGCACGACATTATTTGTATTTCGCTCACAGGTCGTAATACACACACGTAAATAATATCAATGCATTTTACAATAAAAGTAGTGCGTCAAATTAAATAGGTGATTTAAAGGAATTTCAACTTTATCTCCAATGTGTAAGGCTTGTTTGAATGCACGACCAAACTTAGTGCGGTCATCAGAGTAGCCCTACACACACAAACAAATTTTAGGCATTATTACAAAATAAAATGATTGAATTTGAAGAAATTTGAAACTTATTGCAAAGAAATAAAGCATTTGTCGGCAACCTCTTTGACGTTTCTGGGAAATGCCGACATACGCGCCGCCCGCGCCGCTACCGCCGAATAACATGAGTACCTAACATTAAAAGCTAAGCTAAAGCTAGTCATCCGCCGGTAGCGACCTAGTGTAGTTGTTCTTCAATTTACTTCCGTGACATTTTTGATTCCGTGCGCGATGGCTTTCCGGTACACCAACATACAATACACGGATATGGTGAGAACCCTGGCTCGCTGTCTTGATAATGTCGCGTTAGCTTGTCGGGAGTTCAATGACCGTTTTGGCTGCAGTGTGAGCGCCAGGACGATGTTGGATGCAACTCAGCGACTGAGGGACTCTGGGACGTTCCTTCTTCCTAATACGGCTTTGGACAGAGGGACGAATGTGCGGGCATGTGCGAGCATTTGTGACGGTGAAAAGTGATACTGAAGTGCTTACAAAATTGAAATACAATTTAAGAAAGCGTGCTAATAAGTGCATAGATCAAGGCGGCGGTCATTTTGAAACTTTAATGAAAGTGGATCGCAGAAATAGTGCAAATTAATAACCTAAGTGTTAAGTGTAAATAGTCCAGTTCTGTAAGTACCTACTTCTTCCTATCAATACGATTGTGTAAACATTGTTATTATCAATATCACATCTAGATGTTCGGTAATTTAATTATCGTTCATACGGCCATAGGTAGGTACCTAATGCCTACATTAGAACTAGGAACTCACCGTTGGCGCGCGCGCCGCTAAAATTGAACAAACCTAATTTTTAGGTCCAAGATACACACGTGCATAATTATGAATAATATCAAAGCATTTTACATTTGGATTCGAGCGCGTTTAATAAAACAGTTGATGTAAGAGAATTTAATCCTTCCATCCAAATAATAAGGCTTATTCAAATGCACGACCGATTTGTATTCCGCATGTCTCACTAATTGATTTGTAGAGAAATGTCGAAATAGGTAGTAGACAAATTTCTGGTTCCTACGAGCTACGTCCTTTGCAAATGTACCAATAATGTGAAAGAGCGAGATGCACAAAACCGGCGACCCTTTGCAATCGCGCGCGCGCGCTACCTCCGGGCTGCCCGCGCCGGCCATCTTCAAAGTAAGTAGGTATTTTTTCATGCGCAGCAAAGTTTGCTGTTTGTGATTAAAATCTTGTAAGCACTGATTTTTGTTTCACGTAATTAGCAGTAAACACTCTTATCAGAGGTAGCTGATAATATCGCGAAAGTTACGCATCTGAGATAAATATTTTTTACCCGCGTGTGCCGCACGGAGTCCGGGCGCTTCGCCCTTCGTTAGTTTCGAAGTTCGGGTAAAAAGTCGCTGTTTTAAATGCATCCCCGTTACTATGCGTAAAGTCTTAGATTCATGTTGATAATTTCACTTGCTAGAAAATTATCAATCATTACACTGTAAACTCAATTAAGTACCAAAAGTTAAGATAGGCGCGCGTTTTACCACTATCTGAGCCTGATGTAAGTAAAATTCGTTCATTGAACTAACGCACATCTAATGCCTACAGCTATGGTCAGCTGGCGGGCGCTCGAATGTGTGTGTCGCGTCGGCTGCTAACATTGCATGAGTGTGTGTGTAGGCATGTTGCTGCACATACGTTTTGCGTTTAGTAAGGATAACTATTTTATAAAAAACGACCAGGTTTGATTTAAATTTATTTAATTACGGGCGTTGTTTTAGACTTATAATTTTATATTCTAATTGGGGTGTCTGAGGTATTGCGCTTAATCCGTTACACGTTGTATAGATTGTTTTAGGCAACAGAAAAATAAATATTTTGTTAAAAAATGAGCTGTTTTCTCTAGTTTGTTTGTTACATGTCATTACTTCCCAGAATTCGATCATTATTAGTTTTTTTAAAAACCAATATTCCTTCTAGCCATGAATCGAACAGTCGAACCTGTTGATTTTGAAAAAAAAACACACTGTGTTATTACACTTTTCGATAGTGTCGATAGTGTCGTGTGTAATGTTGATTGAATTCTGGGAAGTAATGACATACGGCAAACTTAAGGAAAATGTTGAATTTCAATAAACTGCTTCTTATTTTTAAAGTATTCATATCATTGCCTGTATCTTGTTCGAAATGATGCTCAATATTTTTATTAACACACACCCACAGCGCAGTCACCTTCACATTACGATCTAAATTAAAAAAAATATTACGTTAATTGGAAAATATTCTAAATATAATTAATAATGTTGTAATGCTGAATGCAGTACAATCCTTGAGACGTCGAATCCAGCTATGTGTTGATAACAATGGTTATCATTTTAAACAATTAATTGTTTTAGGCAACAGAAAAATAAATATTTTGTTAAAAAATGAGCTCTTTTCTCTAGTTTGCCGTTACATGTCATTACTTCCCAGAATTCGATCGTTATTAGCGACACTATCGAATGATGTAATAATGCAGTGTGTGTTTTGTTTCCAAAATCAACGGGTTCGATTCCTGGCTAGAAATATTGATTTTTCAAAAATCCAATGATGCAGTTTTAGTTTTCATCAAAATCAAGCCCGAGACTCCTTTGAGTACTTTTCGCTATTCCTCATAGTTTCGGATTTGGCCATCCACGCCCACTTGGAAAATTCACCCTGTATAGTATTGTTAAAAAAAAAAAAGGTTCCGACGAATTGAGAACCTCCTCCTTTTTGAAGTCGGTTAAAAATAGTATCTACCTACTTACTAAACAGCGTCCACCACCGCCACCGCGCCGCCTCTGTCTTGAACAACGCATTATAATTTCGTAATTCTTCAGTGACTAAGATCTCGCAGTCTCGTAGTCGTAACTCTACAAAAACGTCCATTTATTGTTAAAAATCTAGGCGTGTTAAGGTCATCAAATTCAAAGGTCTAATGTTCGGGTTTTTACCGGTATTGTGCAAGCTGGGTCTACCTTAATGTTAAACTTTCGCTTGTTAGTTGCATCTGGGAAAATCCTAATATCGAAATTAATTAAAAAAAAACACACTTGACATTATAATGACTTTATCCAAGTTTCAAAACTTGGATTTAGTATAATGTCAAGTGTGTTTTTTTTAAATAACAGTTCAGGGATTCAGCCAGAATCTAGTTGGGTTATCTTTCAAGACTCGAAGGAGCTTCTCAAATAGGTATTCCCACGTGTTTTTTAATACTTACATGAAAAATATCCAAAAAGTTTTAGAAAGTTTTTTCTCGCGCACCGAGGGTTCCGTAAAAATTTGTGGTTATCTGAAAATTTACGGTTTTTGGATTTATTCCTATTCTTCTGCATTGTGTGTCATTGCTTCTTGCCAAAGGAGATGTTTGATTTTGGGCCATCTATTTAGTGTACATGGTGGTAGTGGTACCATGTACACTACATAGATAAATAGGAAAAAAAAAGGGGATTTTCATAAAATACAAACAAATTAATTCGAAGAAAAGTACAGGTGTACAAAAGTTATTATTTGGGAAGTTTTTTGATAAGATTTGGTAGCCATGACAGTTGTATTTGACATGACGTTTGACGACTTTGACAGTTTTAAGTTTTGTGACGTGACGTCTTTCTTTGACAGTTTGTCTTTTTCTTTGGATTGTTGTGTTCGCGCATGTTGAATTGGATGTGTTTCGGAGTTTTTAGTGATTGTTTTTGTTTTGTATGTTTTGAATTTTGAATGTTAGTCAAAACCCAAGTATTTTCGGAATTCGTGTTTTGTTTTTTTGCGCAGATATTACGACACGTCAATTAAATGTCATTGTCAAAGTGACATTTCACATATTGCTGATCCACCTTATTTATTTTGTGTTGCTCTCCTTGACCGAGTTAATTTTAATTAAGTACATTAAAACGAAGTCAAATTATAGAAAATTAACATTAAAAATCTATATGTTACTATATTGTATAGCGATATTTACATTCAGTTTATGTACATAGTGCTAGCCCAGGATCCATACATTTTTGGAATATTTCCTTTCATGATTCTAGGTCAACGGGAAGTACCCTATAGGTTTTGACTAACATAAACATAAACGCCCGTATCTTTTGATTGCGTTGACTTTGAAGTTTGATTCTTTCACTGCTTCAAGGGATTTTACCCCTGAGTATTTGATATTAATTTCAATTTGATAACTCCATGCGTTCCTGAGAAAAAGGGTCTTGCTTGACAGACGGACAACGAAGTGATCTTATGGGTTATGTATTTTTAGGGTTCCGTACCTAAAAAGGAAAAACAGATATTTTTTTTAGGTTCGGAACCCTAAAAATACATAACGCTTGTATTCCCCGAAGGGTTTCACAGAGGTTTACCTAACTAGAGGGCACCTACAATTCGCTAGTATTAGGGGGCGAGCCTTTTGTCATCAACCGGGCTCGAATCCAGGCTCTCCCCTCCCGTAATGCTACTGAGAAATTCCAGTTGAACGAAGGTTATTACTATGTTAATGATCAAGATCATACTTCTAACTTCTAAGCTAATATCTGAAGGCCAATTTTCGTAATTTATAACGTTCAAATCTGGTCGCAGTCTCATCTTGGCGACAAACAAATGTCAAAAACTTGTCAAAATGTCAAATTAGAGGTATTTTTGACAGATTGAGACTGAGAACAGACTGTGAACGTTCTTAAAATTACGAGAATTCCCCCTCAGTTGTTTCGTAACGAATTTATTTCAAAAGGCAATGATCATACGTATTCAAGGCCAACTGAAAACATCGATCAATATTGTACGAGATGACGTAACGTGATAACAAATCACTCATTATTGCATTATGTTCTGTCAATGGGAATATTAGGACCGTCGCTGTCGCATCATTGGACAGAAACCGTTTAAACTAGATATTTTTATTGGCTGTGTACCATTTGTCAATTTAGTTATGGTGCCAGTGGTGGTATTTTTCCAGTTATTAATTAGGTAACAAAGGTATCAAATAGTAGCAAATAGGTATTAGATTTTAGCAATATTTTAAAGCTGATCGGTCATTTTGGCCAGTCATTCTGATGGTCACCAATCTAGGTCGTCTTGGGCAAGCGTGGTGACATGCTCATGCTCTCTGTATGAGAGGCCTTTTCTCTGCAGAGGAACATTAATAGGCTGGTATTATTATTATAGGTAAGGGCGGCAATCGAAACCATAGATTCTAGCACATATTTTAAATTTTTCCAAATAGTTTTCAGTGGCTTGTTTATTGTGAAGTCATCAGAATTATTTATCTATTCGTGAGAGAAACTATAATCCACTCACGGGACTGCATTCAATTCAAGTTTACACACAGGGAACTTGTCGCGTTTTAAAAATAATAATAAAGTAAGTATCCTTGAAGCAGAAAGATCCGCTTACGAAGTAGGTCGGTTTGAATTGCTTTACTTACATAATATTTATTCATTACATAAATAAATCCGTTAAATAAAACCAGACAGGTTAGGTTTGATTGTTATTGAGACATTTGGTCTTATAACAGTTGGCAGTTAATTCAATATTGTTAATTTTATTACACTTGTCAACTGTAAACAGGCGTTTGTCGTAAGAATATCAGTTAAATTACAAAAAGGTCATTAATCAAATCGTTTTATAATAATTTCCCGTCGGAAAATTTTATTTGAACTCTCATTAGAGTTATGCAAACTATAAGTAGATCGCTTCGGCTAGTAAACAGAAATCCGGCTTGTGCATTTTTTTTTCTTATTTATTAGGCAGAACGTTTCAGCGCCGCGGTCAGTTTACCTCGAGTCGGTTTCCCGCGCAGTGATCTGTCAACCTGTTTGACAGCGGTTTCGGCGGGAAAGCATATCTTAACCCTACGTCGCGTATCGAATACATAGATGTTGAATGTTGCGCTTTACGATCCAGTTGCTTTCTTAAATGCATCGCGTTCAAGGTTTTTAACGCGCACCGCTCGGTTATTTTCATTTAATTCTCAGTATTGTTTGAAACTGATTTAATGTCATTTGGAAGTGGAAAAATGGACAAGGAAAAGTGTTGTTACGATAATTCAGCGTTTGTGTTGACTGAGAAAAATGTTTGGATGCAATATGAGGTACGGTACATATTTTATGTTTATTTTTAGTAACGTGTTTTTAAAACAATAGGTATACAAAATAATATTTAATTTAGCTTAAAAAAAAATAGTGAACAGTTTATAGTTCGAAATGTCTAAACAAAAACTCTTGCGGTTTTCTCTACAAAATAAATATCAGTCAGTCTACAGTCTATTTTAAATCACTCGCAATCCAGTACCTAACAATTTTAATTAAAATTTTAGCAACGCAAGGATGTTCTATGATTGAATTCTTTCAGCCTTGTGAGTAGCCGAGTTACCGAGGCGTAACTATCGTTATAAAATTACTTTTAAATGCACGTAAATTAAACTACAAATTTTCTACATTATTCTGCTAGAATATTGCACCTTGTGGGCAGAATGAGCCTCTTTGTTGAGATTATCGCCATCTTACATCGTCATAATCATAAAATTGTGATGATTGCTAGTTCAACTGGTAGGTATTTTTTACACTATGTGATAGTAGGAAAATGCACAAAAGTGTATTCTTTGAGTATTTATGTACTTGTACTACAGACGAAGCCGCGGACAGAAGCTAGATATTGATCGAAGAATACGGTCAATGGAATCTTGTTATGATAATTACAAGCAGACAACTGTCTTTCCTAAAAAAAAATTGTGGGAATCATGAATATTCTATCAGATGTAATTCTATTGTTGTTGTAGAGGGGCCCATGGCTAAATACTAACAGCCACACAGGGCCTCAAGTCTGCTATTACAATAGTGTCAGAATGGTCTATCATTGATTTCATAATTGCTGATTTTGACAAGTTTGGTAATCTACTAATATAATGGTGTCATTATGACTTTCCAATGGTCAACCACTGACACTCCATTGAAAGAAATGGCATAGAATGGTATTCTCGTACATAATATAAAATTAATTACTGACTTAGGCGGTAAACTGCTAAAATTTTGACAGTTCCTTTGATCAGTGTCCTACCATTAGAACGTCATTGTGCAGTCATTGCTTTTAATTCGTTACGAGTATCGTATAATTTTTGTGCCATTGACCGACCAATGATCAACCATTATGAATTTAGCAGATTACGAACTTTTAGCAAAATGACAATGGCATGGTGGTGGGATCGTGGTGGAATGACGAATTTATAAAAATAGCAGACTTGGGCCCCTGGTCGATTGAACAGATTAAGCTACGCTTGTCGCGGTTGTCCTGTGGATGGGTGACCATCTTTACAAATCGGGACCCCTCCGTGCCTCGGAAAGCACGTTAAGCCGTTGGTCCCGGCTATCATTCGTGGATCTTTGACAGTCGGTACGGGTAGTCAGAAGCCCGAAAGTCTGACAACCAGTCTTACCAAGGGGTATCGTATTACCCAGTAACTGGGTTGTGGAGGTCAGATAGGCAGTCGCTCCGTAAAATACTGGTATTCAGCTGCATCCGGTTAGACTGGAAGCCGACCCCAACATAGTTGGGAAAAGGCTAGGCAGACGATGATGTAATTCTATTGTGGTAAGATACCTACCTAAATACCAAAAGGAATATTTAATGTTGACATCTAGCGAAAAAAAATCCAAAACTTTTCTTTTATCAGTTTTCCACTAAGACACAAATAAATTGCAGTAGGTTAATTATGATGTCAAGAGCATTGACCACACATTGACTGCGTTTTGCACTTGATTGCATTTTTTGCAATTAGGCAAATATTTTTTTTTTTTAAATCCGTTTGATGGCCGTAGGCTCGCCCCATATTACATAATACATAGGATTATTAACATAACTGGCGAAATGTGGGTATGCTAAAGCAATACAGGCGTGATGCTATATATGTGTAATTGTGTGTTTCAAAAATTTGCACTTTAAACTTTAATATTTCGTAAATGGAGCATTAAATCGAAAAATAATTTTAGCAACCCCCAAGTCATTTTAGAAGACCTACTCAACGATACCCCACACGATGGGGTAGACGACGAAAAAAATATTCATCCCCACTTCGCATGTAGGGGAGCTACCCTAAAAAAAAATATTTCCAAATTTTATTTTACCGCTTAGTCGACGTAATTGATATACGCACTCCTACAACTACACCTATTACAGCTTTCTAGTATTAACGGTTTCTTAGCAAAATCTCGGACAGATAGACAGACGGACGGACATGACGAAACTATAAGGGTTCCTTGTAGGAACTACGGAACCCTAAAAAGTAGAAATTTGAAAAAAAAATTACAAACAATACTTAATTGTATTTTGTTGTGTTGTTGTGTCTACCTACCCGTCATGGCCGAGTAATATTAGACTTCTGCATTTTACTTTTTGTTGATTTATTGAGATAATTCCTTAATATTCGTGCAACAAACGAGTTTCTCCTTTTGATTGGATGATGCATTATTCATATAAGCCTCATTAGTATTAAATTGTGATTATAGTGTCCCCGATACGCTCGTCAATGGTTCCCACGGGAAGCACGCGATGAAGTGAAAATTCTTAGGTCGATCATAAATTTTCTTAATTCATTTATAGTGTGAAAAATTTGTACCGATGCTGCTGTTAGTCCACACCATATAGAAATGTAAAAAACAAGAGTCTATCTCCACGCGCCATGAGCAATATGGGCCTGTACTAGGCAAATGGCCCTCTCCGCGAACTAGTGCGCTTTCGACCGTGATCGTGTTAAAATATAAAAATGCCGAGTTGTTCAGTGCTTTCTTTCTTTTTTCCTTCACACATTAATATGACCTAGGTACCTACCTCACGAATATTATAAAAGATCATAAAATATGAGATAGCATATACTACCTATAAGAAAGTTGAAATTTATTTTACTAGAAATACAAAAAAAAGCTAAAATAAAAATGTAGAGCTGACTTTTCAGTTCTATCACTATCACAATTTAACTATTCTGTTACTTTACATCGACAAAGAAATCAATTTATTATGATTGAATGTTAATTTGAGTTCTTTGACCGAATTAGCGGGGTAATTGCCTTTCAAAGTAACTTACAGTAGAGTGATAGGCTTCATTTTGACAGTTCATTAACATTCATAGCGTTATTTACGTTGTTGAGCAGACAAATTTTTCGAACCTATGCGGCAATGGATTAGCAATATGGTTCAAAATGATTCAAATTGTGATTAGTGTGTGTATTGTATGCAATAGGGTAAATATGTAATTTTTTTTTCAGGTAGATATATTTTTTTAATATTTATAATTTATAGACTTACTTATTTTAAGCAACAAATTTTAATATTTTGGTTTTCCAAGCAGCCAAAAATTAAAAATAAATTTTCTAAATTCTACTTTAAAAGTAGGCTGAAGAGTTCAATATCTTTGCCACGTATACACAATAATAAAAATCCTCGACGTTTTTTTCTTTATAATCTTTTTTTTTTCTTTATAATACTGAATTAGGGTTCCAATTCGAGAATCGATTTTTACACCTAGCACGGAGAGAGTTAAATGATTAAATGTGGCTCATTATTGTTCGACGATTTTTTTTAAACGCAAAATTATGTATGTCAACCTTTTGACCTAGTTGATTTTATTCTAAGTACAACAATCTAGCCCAATCTAGGCTGTCTCATAATAGTATTCTAGTTATCCTAGATAATAGTCTTGGATACGTGCGTCGCTAGGTAATATTTATCACTGCTATAACGTGCTATTTAGGAAGTAATTTCACAACATATTGGAACATTTTATGACCTTAATTCTTGGTCCGGCATTGAATCAACACGTCCAATGTCAGAAGGCTTCAGAAAACGAAAAGGCCACCGATACAAAATGTATCTAGGTTCATGTCTAGAAAACTAGGCATTGTTCAAAAAGTAAACATTTTCTAACGATAGACGTAAAAGAATAGTATGAAGGTAAATCATTCCTTTAAATCAATGATATTTTAGTAATTTTTCGAGTGGGCGTGGAGGGCATAATCCGAAACTATGAGGAATAGCAAAAAGTACTCAAAGAGTCGCGGGCTCGATTTTGACGAAACCTAAAACCACAGTATAAAGATCATACAGTATTTCGACTTCATACAAACGGACGAAACGCGAGCTATACCTACGCGCCTCGACCTCGGCATGCGCTCGGCATGCAGACAGTCGCGACTGTGCCGCAGTGACGAACGGACGGTGTGTTGTTTTTTCTAACAATAACCGCGCGATTTTTTCACTAAAAATAAGTTCAAGTACATATTTAATATGACGAGTAGGCTATATTGTGCTACAATAAGATTATACTATGATTAAGATATACGGACTACAATAAGATTAATTCGCAACCTTTTTTGATTGTACCCAGCGATGATTTTGTGGAATATATAGAAAAAATGGAGGAAATATTCTGAACTTCATTTAAAACCAAACATATAAATTGTAAAGTAGCTGCAGGTATCTATAACCAAGTAAAAGATATTCCTTTTTCTCCACCTTGTCCATGTTTCCCACAACAATATTTAATTAAGCTTTGTACATAATATAATGCAGATTTTTTATACTTTAAAATTGAATAATAAGGCATTTCGTACGTCTCAGTCGAGGCACAAATATTTTTCGGTCGCAAATTTATAAGATTTGTTATTCAAACATAAACATGCATTTTTAATTAAATCTACCAATCAAAAAACAACACGAATTTTTATTAAACACTTCCTATTCAATTCACAAAGTATTTTATTTGTTTATATAAAAAGAGTATATTTATTTATTTATTTTATTATTTATGTATCTACACACAGTAAAATATACTAACAAAACTAAATGGAAACACAAAGTAGGCAATTGTAATTAAAATGCTGGAGGCGGGCAGCCCTATCGCATGTTTACGTACCGCGCGGCTGTAGGCATTTATTTCAAGGTTACGGCCGAGTTACAATACTGTATGATCTTTATACTGTGCTAAAACTGCATCATTGGATTTTAGAAAAACCGGGCAAGAGCGAGTCGGACTCGCGCACCGAGGGTTCCGTAACATCCGGGTTTATGCATAAGGTTTATGTTTATGAAATTAATTTATTTTTTTATTTTTAAGTTGATTGAATGAATTTTAAATTGCGGTTTACGATTTATGACGTATTAAAAAAAAACTACTTACTAGATCTCGTCCAAACCAATTTTCGGTGGTAGTTTACATGGTAATGTAATATTTCTAGCCAGGAATCGAACCTATTGAATTTAAAAAAAAATACACTGTATTATTACACCATTTGATAGAGTCGCTAATAAGGATCGAATTCTGGGAAGTAAGTAATGACATACGGCAAACTAATAAAAGAGCATATTTTTAACAAAGTACTTTTTTATTTTTCTTCTGTTACCTTTACCTACCTATTAAACCATAACTGATTAATTCAAAATGATGACCATTGTTTTCAATACATAGATGGATTCGACGTCTCAAGGATTGTACCGTATTCACTATTCAGCATTACAATATTATTGATTCCATTTAGAATATTTTCCAAATATCGTAATAAAAATTTGAATTTAGAACATAATGTTGTGAAGGTGACTGCGCTGCGGTACCGAATGTATATGGTGTATATGGTGTGTTAATAAAAATATTGAGCATCATTTCGAACAAGGTACAGGTAATTTCGTTAGGAATACTTTAAAATAAAAAGCAGTTTATTATAATCCAACATTTTGCTTAAGTTTGCCGTATACATGTCATTATTTTCCAGAATTCGATCCTTATTAGCGACACTATCGAGTGGTGTGATAATATAGTGTGTATTTTTTTTTTCAAAATCAACGGGGTCGATTCCTGGCTAGAAATATTGATTTTTCAAAAATCCAATGATGCAGTTTTAGTTTTCATCAAAATCGAGCTTCGAGTCCTTTTCGCTATTCCTTATAGTTTCGGATTTGGCCATCCACGAACACTTAAAAAATTCACCCGGTATACGTAGTTACTCCCTTACTAATAAACGTATTATATCGCGGAATAACTCGGATGAATAGTTACACACCGATTTCTCTCTTTCAGTCATCAGTAATTTGACTTTCGAAAGAAGAAGACAAAGCGTTGTGTAACATACAGACCACAGATATAGATATACCAGACGCTAAACTCGCGCGTACAACGTTTATTAGGGGGTAATAATAAACCGGTTAGATTTGAAAAAAAAAACACAGCCAAATTCTTGAGGAAGGCCGTAGGCTAACATCGCTACGGCCCATAGGAGGCAAGCAAAATGAAAAAAACAACAGAAGGAACGTTAAGCGAAAACGAAGTTCCTAGCGCAGGCGGGTGATGCGGTGATAAGTGAGAACATGCGATGCGGTGGGTGATCGGACACCAAGGGAGTTTTATAAAAATGTAGCTGTTATTTTAGCATGTAGTGTATCCTACGACTTCCAGGCGAATGTAGTCCCGGGCAGAAGCTAGTCGTACAGACCAATTAAATTACCATTGAACTTAAGTGACTAAAACCGTTCACTTTCAAGTCAACGTCGAAGTTATTTATTTTTGGTGACACAAAAGATCTTACTTGATCTTTTACGGTCTAACTAACTAGAAGTTAATTAATTAAGTAGAAGTACCTACGTCATAATAAGTAATGTAATAATTAAAAGACAACTCTCTGATCTTTTTGTAGGATATTAAAAACTTTCTCCCACGGGAACATCTGAAGACCACTGCTATTAACTTGCGTTCTTTTTCTTATTTCAAAATGCATGCGCAGTGTCGTCAGAGCGAGTCTTGAATGCGCGCACTATAAGTATAAAAAAACCGGCCAAGTGCGAGTCGGACTCGCACACGAAGGGTTCCGTACCACAAGGCATAAAACGCCGAAAAAAACGTTTCTTTTAGTTTTATACCCCTTTAAACTTTTAACTTTATTTTATTTTTATTATTTGTTGTTATAGCGGTAACAGAATACATCATCTGTGAAAATTTCAACAGTCTAGATATCACGGTTCATGAGATACAGCCTGGTGACAGACAGACAGACAGACGGACAGTAGAGTCTTAGTAATAGGGTCCCGTTTTTACCCTTTGGGTACGGAACCCTAAAAAGAGGATGCACTTGTTTGGAGGCAGTAAAAAACGTAATTAAGATTTCGTGTTATGGTTTGATTTCTTTTATTTGCTGAATATAAAATGTCAAAAGCTTTTTACATCCATATGTTGCTGATGCTCTTGTGGCTTTTCAAGTATTACGTAAGCACTACAGGGGGGCGGGGGTCTTTGCTTTGCTTATTTTTGAAAACAATGGGGTCTGGATGGTGATTACATCCGCAGTATTTATTTTTTTACTTTTTTGGATTTTCTACAAAATTTTGCGATTTTGGTTTGAACACATATGGCAACCCTACTTACTTTTGCTGACGACGGTGAGGGAGGTGTTAATAATTCCAAAAAATGTGCTTACGTAATACTTGAACGGTCCCCTAGAAGTAGAATAAAATAATATAAAAAAAATCGAGGGGCAAAATTTTTATCTTAGCTAATAGGGCGAGGCCACAACACTGCGTTGCGGCGTCGCATCGTAAAAATCTACGACGCATTGTATTTACGACACATTGTGCTGTGACGTCGTTTTTGCGATACGACGCCGCAACGCAGTGTTGTGGCCTCGCCCTTAGGGGCTTACAGGGCCTAAACGTAAAAAACGCAAGTTTTAGAAACAATAAAAGTATATGATCGACTACAGTAAACAAAATCAGAAAAATATATGATATTCTTCAGGATATATGCTATGTAGATACTGTGTTGAAAACATAATATAACTAATTTGATACGAAGAAGAAGATACCCCTAAAAACTTTCTTTTTCAATAAAAACCATACTAATATACATACCTACAAACATTCTGACGTTATTTACGTTGTTGAGCAGACGAATTTTAGAAATATCCTTCAAAACCCTGCGGAGCAACTGCTGGACAGATTCGCAACTGGACAGATTCTCAGCTGGACAGATTAGCAACTGGACAGAAGTGTGTTTGAAGTGTGTTACGTAATTAGGATGCCGGTCATATTAATTGTGAAGTGAATGATTGGCATCCAATACCATTGGTATGTGTAACGTATTTAACAAGAGGTTGTTTTCATGAAACTCGAGTCAGCAAAGATCTTTGTCTTCGGAATGTTTGTTTCAAGAAATTTCTCTCGATCTCGACACTGTCAATACGCGATTGTGATAGACAGTAAACTAAGATTGTCATTTGATTCTAGATAAGATGGCACTCAAAGTCTAGAATTTCTGAAGAACACCATTTTCTATGTTTATGTAGGTGACGCAGCCAACTGGTTAAATTATCCGTTTTTTGGAAGTACAGACGCTAGCACATCAACCTACTACAATCTGTCAAATAGAGCTGTTTTGCATTAAAACAAAACAGTTATTATGTTATGAAAAAAACACATAGCATTGGGTGAAGAAGCAATCTAAAATTTAGTATATAAATGCCTTAATAATCATAAAAAACGTACCTCGTAGATCTGTCTTTGTTACCTGTGGTTCTTTTCCAAGGCAGAAGTCGGGCCATCCTTGGCCACAGCTGTCCTTTTCAAATGTCATTCATAGAAGTCTTCAAAACTCAACAGCAAGCACATTGCTCCAATGCTATGTGTTTTTCATAACATAATAACTGTTTTGTTTTAATGCAAAACAGCTCTATTATGTTTCCTTCAAAACACATAGCATTGGGTGAAGACCTGTTTGATATCTGCTGGTGAAAGAACACCCGAAGGATGTAGACGCTATTTGAATTATTATATTAAATGAAATTAATGAATATTTCTGTATGTATTCATTAAATTTTGAAACCGAAAATTAAACGTTTTCAATTTATTGTTTCTAAAAAATTCAAAAATTATTTGTTAATTTTTGAATTTTTTAGAAACAATAAATTCTCTATAAAATGTTATATATTGTTAACAATTTGCCTTATATAGGGTGAACATAAAATATAAAACTATAATGATAATTTAAAATCAATGAGATTTAAATTGAATTAAAATAATAATCTCATTATTAAAGGATAATTGGATCACTCATAAGATCCTATCCTTAATTAATCAAAAGTACAAATATTTTTGAATCTCAAACTTTATAAAGATGTGGGAAAACAAACTCAATGTCTAACACAACAAAGTCAAAATCCCATTGAAACTGAAATTTATTTAGGACCTTTTATATCACTATGGTTAATAGATTAATCCTCGCATGTAAATGAAGTATAATTCTATTCATTCACCAATTAATTGACTTAAAATATGAAAATATCATTTAAACAAACATATTTAAATATTTTCATTGGGAATTGAAAATTCTCATATGATACAGTCCATATCTTCGTCCCCTTCACCGAGAGGAGACCTTTGTCTCATCAGTTGGAACATTATAGGCTGATCATTCTAAGTACTCTTGAGGGATAGCCCTCTCCTTAACTACAGAAGTAATCATTCTGTAAGCTTAGTGGTTCTTCCAGTTAGATTTTATCTGATGAACTAATCACAAGTCAGCCTCCCGAAGGCTACCACAGACCTCTTCTGACTTCATGGAGGCTCCTCTAACATAGTTTGTTTAGAAATCTTTTGAGCAAGTTTAGACACACCTGTTATTGTAAACCAAAATCAACAATGATTATGGTAGCTTTTAAGTTAATTCTTTGTCAGTGTCTTTAAGCCAAATCTTGGGCGCACTTTGCTTACTTACCCTACTTTTAACATCTCTTGCATACTGACAATTTGTATTGTAAGTATTGTACTCATGTTTGAGCAAACAAATGATTGTCTTATCTTATTTAACATTTAAAAGTTGTGGGATGTCTTACAATATTAGAGTATGTAAATCTCTGCTAATCAAGGGGTAATTTTCTATTACATACGGGTGAGTTTCTAAATGGACAAAAAACTGTCTAGATGTCATACAATCTACACTATGAGTCTATGACATTCACCTCTGAATACGAGCTTTATAAATAATTATTGTGGATCTTCAACTACATTTGAGCAAGTCCCTTGCTCATCTACCAAATACTGCCCCTTCCAACCTGACTGCCCTCCCCCCCCCAAATTTTCCAAGCTAGGAGTTGCAGCTTGTCAGGTCTAAGAGGTTCTTACTTAGTTCTTGTATGGGTAGGTACTGGCTCTCTGAGACCTCTTGTCTCCAAGTAAGGGAGCCAGGCACTCCGGATCCAGTATGGAGGGATTTATACATAGTACGTCCCTGCCCCTTTTCCGAGTTCAAATGATTGAGCACTCGGTCTTAAATTCGGTGAAGAGAAACACCCAGCTAGTCAAAACTGTTACTTCTTAACTGAATGCATCGCAGAAGCTTGCCAAGCCATCATTTGAGTCCCCTGTGATGTAATGTCGCACAGCGGCCGACTTATCTGACGCGAAAAGGTCTACATCGGAGACGCCCCACTTTGAAACATGGCCTCCGAGGCCTGGGGCCTGGAGCAACAGGCGCCAATCCGGCTGGTCTGTTCCTAGATAAGCGGTCGGCTAAGCCGTTATTATACCTTTAACCTCCCCGGGAGATAAACCGCTGACAGAGTAATTCTAGTGTTCAGCTAATCGTTAGGTTCAGGATCACTAGGGATGTATGTACCCTTGTTCGTTTATCCTAAGTTTGCGACAAATGGTCTGTTGACGGATTGAGCTAGAATCTGTAAACTCTGAAGACTGGCTTTGGCTGATTATTACTGCGTATATGGCAAACATCTCTCAAGTTAGAGTGCCACTTTTTTCTGGTTTGGTCAAGTTCCTGGCAAGAGTAGGATATTAGAATATTCTTTATTATGTACACCATACAAACTACAGATATAAGTGTAGAATGTTTTACATAGGGTGACTCAATGAGCGGTCTTATCACTAAAAGCGATATTTTAAAGACCTCTTTTGGATGGATATAGTAGCCCTTTTCATGTGGGCTCCTTACCCTTCCTCCACGGCATGTGTGGACAGGAAGTGGGTTATCCATATATAAAGGAACTGAGCTGTGGTCTCTCAACAGCCACTGGCCACCACATTAACTCTTGACAAACCAGTGGAGCAACCTTTTTTCATTTGTCCTGGTCTGCTCTTCTCAAATATTTTTTGATGACAAGCATTCCAATAACAGAATAGCAAAATTTAGCTTTTTGAACTTGTCTCAGAGAACAAAATCTCTTTATTAGGAGCATTGATAATATTATCTTCCTTTCTACCTTGCCTGCAGGCTGCAGGCAGGCTGTGATTGCTATCAGTGTTCTAAAAAAGGCCTAGATAATTCTAACTCCTGATTGAGATTTAGAATTGACTTTGGAAATTCATTTGTCCCCCAAGCTTTGTTAAGACCCACAGTCTCCGAGACAGCTTTTGCTAGTGAGCCAGCAAAAAATTATCTCAACTAAATAAAATAGATATTGCAGATTAAATTGTTACATGCAAACACCACAGGGTTGCAAATTCTCTGCCACTTAGTTGGCTAATGCTACAATTGTCCCGGGAACTGAAGAAAAGCCAAAAGGGGTGTGTTGTCAATTCCCATATTTCTCTTGGTTCTAAAAGACTCTCCGGAGTCGTTGGTGTGAACTATGGCATGAACAGCTTCCCTTCATTAATATATAATTACTTCCATTTAACTTTTTAGTAATACCGGAGTGTAAACAATAGGCTATTTGATTATAATATCATAATCTTAGACATCTGCATAGATTAATATGATTGGTTTAATAGAGATTTGCATTAATTATTTTAACTAAGGATACTTACTTGTATCTCAAAATAGAAATGTTTTGAATATAAATGTCTTCCAGATTTGACTTCCTGTTATGATTTTCAGTATGAAACAGAAACAGGTTTGCAGTCTTTCATTCCCAAGCTTTTACATGGTTCTTTAGACAGCCTGAATCTTGTCTCTAGTGTGTATCTTGGCCTAGTTATTTTATACATGATCCTCATTTATCATGTTTCTTTTTTTTTTTTTTTTTTTTTTTTATAAAAATAACTATTTTCTTATATTAACCAACTTTAAATTATTTATTGCCAATTTTAAATTGTGTAGTATTTGCTCCACTGCAAATATAATAAATATCTATATGATAGAGGACACTTTGATGAATGCCAAGAAGATCCTGATGGTCCTGTTCCTGACCACAACTATAAGATTTCCTTAAATATTACAAAATACAGCAAAAAAATATACAGTATAGCATAATAAGTTATAAGTAGTTATAACCTTGTTTAAATATTTAACATTTCTTATTAGTTATAAAACTTATGTAATTTTTAATTATTCATCTTAATGTTCTAATTGCACATTAGAGTTAGAGGTCCTGAACCTCTTCAATGTAAGTAACATCTGCATACTGCATGAGAGCAATGAACTAAGTAATTACACTCCTGGATAGGAGTGTGCCGACTACCTCCAAAAGGGGTAGGATACAATCCTAGTGGGTAGGTTGCTGCTCAATTAACAAATTTCTGTAGGACTACTTAAGCAGCTAGCTCCTTTTGCTCTAGACCCACATATTAGATATCCCAGCCACACCTCCCTCCGCGGGGGCTAAAAATAGTTTTTATTTTTGTTTTGTGGCCTATGTACCTACTCACTCTCAGTGTGCCGAACACATAGGGTAGGTGAGCATACATGTAAGGTTTACTTATAATGGATTGCTTTTCATGGTGGAATGTCAAAGAAAAGCCACTGCTTGAGTAATTTTAGCTCCTCAAGACATTCAGTATTTGCTTTAGGAATTACTACCTAATCATCATATTTTTACACTGAAATCCCTTTCCATAACTTGTAATATTCTTTAAACACAAAAGGGTTGTATACAAAACAACACTGCACTTCTGTCTGAAGTACCTACCTAGATACTAGCAAGAAACAGATTAGAAATTTGTTGATAGTATTTTTGAGTAAGATTAGTGATATAATGTGTCTTAATAACAGATATTCAGCACTTACTTGGCTTACTGGCTACTAATTCAAATATAAAAATGCGTAGGTCGGACTTACAGGAAATCGTTTCGATCTCTTTTCCTTGTCGTTCGGCGGTGGGAAAAGGGGTGCCTCAATCCTCCGAGGATGACGAGAGTTTTTCCCCACTATTGCGCTTAGGAGAATCACTCAGGGTCGCTACACACGGTTCCTCGAAGTAACCGGTGACCACGTATCTATAATTTGAACCTTCAATCTCCGTTTCGTCATTTCGCTGACTAACGATCAGCGCAACACTATATATCACTTACCACAATCACTATTATTCACTTTCTTTAAAGTTATACCTGAATATTTTCTAATTTTCTATGAAAATTAACGAGAGAAAATTTTTTTCCGTACGTTGGCGGCAAAAATTTTAGACGCTATGAATGACATTTGAAAAGGACAGCTGTGGCCAAGGATGGCCCGACTTCTGCCTTGGAAAAGAACCACAGGTAACAAAGACAGATCTACGAGGTACGTTTTTTATGATTATTAAGGCATTTATATACTAAATTTTAGATTGCTTCTTCACCCAATGCTATGTGTTTTGAAGGAAACATAATTTATTTATTATTTTTTCAACTTTATCGCTAAAGCATAAGGTTCAACGTTCATTGGGAAAATTTGACAGTTTCGGGTAGCTTGATGTGCTGGCGTCTGTACCTAGTGCTCGCCTCGCTTCGCTCTCTCGGCTCGCACGCGGTTGAGCACAGTTCTAACCTAACAAAACCTATTTGGTCGGGACTCGGGGTGCCTTGGCTTAGTTATTGCGACCAATTCGGCTCGCTCGTGATTGCTTACAGCTCCAACCTAAACTATAATTGAATATCATTCAGGCCTTTAGTTGAACGGCAGCCGTTTAGTTAAGAGCCTTTGAACCAGTTGGCTGCGACATAGGTACCATCCTCAGGCACCCACAGCACAGTGTGGGACTGTTGCTCAGCGGTCACTATACATGCGGCTGACATGACCCGCCCAACCCTAGTTAATTATTAGCTTGGCAGCCTTTTTGCCTACGCAGTAGTGGCGACGGCACCGGGTGCCGTCATGGGAGAGGCGCTGAAATCAACCGAAATGCGACCACCAGGCGCCAGTCATTGATGATGATACTATAAAGCCGATCGTCCACAAACAAGCAAAAGCAAGCAAGCAACTGCATATGCAACATGGTACACAGAGGGGCTCCAGATTTTGCACCACCTAAAAAAATTTTAGAGCCGCCGCTGTGCGTACGTCTAGGATTCCCGTTTTAGAGGGTTGGATCGAGGTGGCCCTGGAAGAGGATGCTTGGAAGGGTTTGGGGTAGTCCTTTGATCAGCAGTGGGACTGTGAAGGCTTACATTAAAAAAACCGGTCAAGAGCGAGTCAGACTCGCGCACCGAGGATTCCGTACAAATTTGTAGGTATGTAAATAGTTTATTACGGTTTTTTAAAAATGTAACTACACTTATGGTTTTCGGATTTTTTCCTTTACTTGTGCTACATGTCCTTGCTTCTTGCCAAATTTCATGATTCGAAGTCAACGGGAAGTACCCCTTGAGAGTGTCGAAATATACGTTTTTTGCAGCATATACGGGCGTATCTTTTTTTTACGGTAACTTAGAAGTTTGATTTTTTCACAGCTTCAAGGGACTGCAGACCTGAGTATATAGTTTGAATTTCAATTCGATTTGTAAATTGTAAATGTCGATCCCGTGAGAATATCGGGATAAAAAGTAGCCTATATGTTTATCCAGGGTGTCAGCTTACAGCTACCTCCATACAATTTTTTTTCAAAATTAGTCCAGCTGTTTGAGCGTGAAGAAGTAACAAACATATAAACACACACACACACTCACAAACTTTCGCCTTTATAATATTTTACGCCTTTATAATAATAAATAATAATAAAACCTTTATTTTCAGGCTACTTTGGCTCATAGATAAATACCTTAGAGACTAACATATATATATGCATTATGTAACTTTATATTGCATTATGTAACTAGCCAAAAATCCACCATAACATGTGGTGTTACAGTGATCGATAGGTGTTACAATATTTAAGTTAGTGTGTTTTTATTAGATTCTTCAAGTGAATCGTAAGCAGTGACTCAGCCTGATGTCGTCGTTATGATTGTTCTGAAAAAGAAACATTATTTTATTTAATGATCTACAATTACTGTCATCTCTAATTACAGTTGCAATGAGTACGTAGTTTTCTTGAAGGAAACTAACCGATACTTATGAATCATCTCAATTTCCTGTCTCTCTGCCTTTTTGGTTCGCCGACAATTTAATTTCGGGTAATTTTAAGTTTTTCTCTTCCTGATGAAAAATTTAAATCTATGACCATACTATAGGTATATTAAATTGGACTGGCGTTGGTCCTGCGCCTGATCTCTCTCCAGTTCTGTGCCCATATCTCTCGCCGAAACACCCTTACCGATCTGCTCCGACCGGTACCTCGGGTCGCTTGTCCAAGGAGATGGCGAAGTAGACCGAGACGTAACGCACCGGGTCAACTCAGGATGGATGAAATGGCGACAGGTCACAGGAACAACTTGCGACCCATGGATGCCCCTCAAGTTAAAGGGGAAAATTTATACGTCCGTGATAAGGCCTGTCGTACTTTATGGGTCTGAATGCTGGGCCGTGAAGAAGACGGATGAAAAAAGATTGCATGCAGCGGAGATGAGAATGTTGAGATGGATGTGTGGAGTGACGAGAATGGATAAAGTAAGAAATGAGTAATATAATATAAGAGGAAGTTTGAAAGAGTATATAAGAGGAAGTTTGGCGTCAGTGACAGAAAAGTTGAAAGGAAATCGTTTGGCTTGGTATGGGCATGTGATGAGAAGGGATGAAACGCATGTGACTAAAAGAGTGATGAATGTACATGTTGATGGATGGAGAGGGAGAGGAAGGCCGAAGAAAAGATGGATGGATTGTGTGGGGAATGATATGAAAGAGAAGGGAGTGAATGATAGCGTGACGGTTGACAGGGGAGAATGGAAGAAGAAAACGTGTTGCGCCGACCCCAAGTAACATGGGATAAGGGCAGGAAGATGATGATGCTTTAGTATGTTGCTTGTAGAATTATCTGACAAAAATAATAACGATTGTTTGTATATTAGTATGGTTTTTGTTGTAAAAGAAAATTTTTAGATACCTCTAAAAACTTTCTTTTTTGCAACACAGGAGGGCAGGATAGGGGGTGGAGCATGGTTTGTGACAGTTCACATCCACACCCCGCTGCACGCTGCCGTTCCATGGACGTAGCCCCTGCACTTTACGAGGTTCGGCTTACACCTGTTTATGGTTCGGAGACGGTTCGGGGACTTCCAAGTGGACCACGAAAGGTTACACCCTGCAGGAAGATGCTCGTTTCATTTGATACCCCACATGTCCTAGTAGCTTCCCTTCGAATTTTTCAGACCCCCTTTTAGTGGGATCCCTTCTTTTCGCATAATGTTCTTTGTCCTAATATACTTCAGCATAACGATTTTGGCACAATTTGTTTTGGCATAATAATACTTAGGCATAATTTTTTTACGCATACATTTTATGTTGGCATAATCATCTTAAAGACTAATTTGTTTTGGCATAAATTTGATTCGCATAACGTTAGTAGGCCTAATGACTATTAGCATAATAATATTTAGGCATACAATTAATTAAATTTAATATGCTGTGCAACAAAAGTTAGTGACAGAACCGAATTGCTGCAAAACCGACTCCACGTAGTCTTGTTTGCCCTACCCCTAGAGTGTAATTTAAAATCGCGTAGGCGCGTGGGGCCGCCGGAGGCCCGCAGCGCCGGAGCCGTGACAGAAACCCTGCCTGCTGCATGTTGCATGCTCGCTTGAATGCTGCATGCTGCATGCTTGCTTGCATGCTGCATGCTTGCTTGCATGATGCATGCTTGCTTGCATGCTGCATGCTTGCTTGCTTGCATGCTGTATGCTTGCTTGCATGCTGTATGCTTGCTTGCTTCATGTTTCCTACAGCGAAAAAAAACCTACAAAATTGTTCAATACGTTATATTATAATGTTATATATTACCTGATTCAGGAGATATGGTTTTTTTCCAATCGTCGAAATAAATTGGTATATCCTCTTCGGGCAAATTTATGCTTTAGGATATTATGCTTAAAAAAGTTATGCTTTAGAACTTTATGCTTAATAAATTTATGCTTTAGAATATTATGCTTAATCATTATTATGGTTAGAGAAATTATGCTTAAAAAAATTATGCGTAAGCTGTTATGCGTAAATATATTATGCGAAAATATAATTGTGCCAAACAAAATTATGCTAAGTTATATTAGGTCTTAAAATTTTATGCAAATGGATAGGGAACCCCTTTTAGTCCCTGTTGCAAACATACATATATTTTAATTTCTTTCTTATTTGCAAGTAGGGCAAACGACATCTAAAACTATTCCAAATTTCAAGTTGATAGCATTAGTAGTTCTTGAGATATCCAGCTGTAACAGACAGACAGGCAGACAGACAGACAGACTGAGTCTCACCATAAGGGTTCTGTTTTACCATTTTGGTACGGAACCCTAAAAACGTCGCCGTGATAACTTACGTGAAGTGAGTTTAAAGTGAGCTGTCATTCCACATGATGCTAGGGATTGACACTATTGACAGGTCACTTCAATTTACTTCACCTAAGTTTTCACGATGAGATTTTTACAGAATAGCATTACAGCTGTATGTATTGTTATAAGCTTATAATACAAGTGCAAAAATAACACAGCAATTAGAACAAAAGATGTTTATAAAATGCACCACAGTGATTAATTATGAATTTATGCGAATTAGATTATAATGTGAATCTACAGCGTGATGTTGTTTTTCAGTAGGTACTTACCTTTAACGGTGTGTAAAAATAGTTAGAGTGCGGCCGACGAGAGAATGCGTTTCTGACAGCTGTCAGTTTCATACAAACGAATACTTACGTGTTTTGCGAATTTGATCTTTATTAGCTACTAGAATAATGTCGCATTCATAGGTGTCTGAAACTGAGGAACACATTCTCTTGACGGCCGGGCCGGATCGTAAGGATCATAAATACTTTTAAACCTCGGAACACATGAGTCGTCACAACTTCTTAAAAAATCTTTATAAGTAGATACATGTTTCTAGATAATTATTAATGCTAGTGGTAGACTGTTGTAATAATAAAAAACTGTAAACTTGACTATAAATTAACCTCGATTTCCCACCACCTCTTTAACACTTAAGACGATTATTAAAATTTTCCTTATTTATGTAATGAGCTTAAAGCAATTACTTAAAACGTTTACATAGTCTTGCTCTATGTACCTACTATACTTATATGTTAGTATAAATATGTAGATACACTAATTTACATGATCACCGGTACAGCGGTAGTTTTCCGTTTATAATTTACTTTTATGTTTATGTAAAACTCTATTGTTGTGTCTATGTCCTAGGTCTCTATGAATGATTTTCTGTTCTATTCAGTAGGTCTGAAAATGCTAATACAATGCGTGCATGAAATTACCTGATAATTTATCTATTTCTCTGCTAAAAAACTGTCATGCTAAGTTATATACCGACACCTTGTTTGACTGGCCAATTCTTCCCTTGCACTGGTAGGGCTAACGCCCGCCTGGTTTGCGACCTGCCACCAGAGTTCGGCGTCAAGCAGCCTGCTGTGCTTCGTCGAAGCGTGGGAGTTCCAGCGCCTTAGGCATCTTCTGGGCGCGCTCGTTCCATCATAGACCTCATCTATCGCTTTCCATCAGGCGTGATCGAGGTCAAGAGCGGTCCATTCAGCAATAAAAAATAAATATTTTGTCCTAGGAAATATTTATAATGCTTTTATTTAGGTAGGTTTTTTTTTGGTAACCATTCTTGCTCTTGCTTGTTCGGAAAACGTATTTTTGAACCTACAGAACATTTCGGAAATGAAGAAGCCTCGGTTTGCCATTTAATTGTCTACTTGAGTAACTTGACGTATTTGCGTATTAAAAAGATAAATATTGACGACGATGTAAAATTGCAGGCTCTGACATCAATCAGCATAGCTATTCACAATCATTCGATAGGTTGACGAATCGACAATGAGACATTTTCAATTACTAACTCGCCTTGCACCCGACAGCAAAGAGCTGTCGGAAGAATGCCGGTTATCTATTTCATCAGAACTGATAAAAGATTCGGGTTCTGAATTTATGAATAGCCCCTTTACCGGACTCTTTTACTAACATCATCTGCCTAGCCTTTTCCCAACTATGTTGGGGTCGGCTTCCAGTCTTACCGGATGCAGCTGAATACCAGTATTTTACATGGAGCGACTGCCTATCTGACCTCCACAACCCAGTTACTGGGTAATACGATACCCCTTGGTAAGACTGGTTGTCAGACTTTCGGGCTTCTACCCGTACCGACTGTCAAAGATCCACGAATGATAGCCGGGACCCTTTCCGAGGCACGGAGGGGTCACGGTATGTAAAGATGGTCACCCATCCACAGTCCAACTGCGGCAAGCGTAGCTTAACATGATCGATCGACCTGTGCGGCTGCTATGATTTAGCCACGGGCTCCTCTACTCTACTCTTTTACTAACATTGATTGATATTTGATTCGGCACGAAAGTATATCGAACGGTCGTAAATAGCTATACTGATCAAGAATTCAAGCATATCGAATCATCTACTGGAAAAAAGACACCTTACCACCATTTATAAAGAACTTCATAACACAACGCTTATTTGGTCAACAACCTACAGTAATTTGCCAACGCGGCTCCCAAATATAACTTTAATATTTAACCTATTTACTTAGTTAATACTCTATTCATATATAAGTAGACATAGGTACGTTTTTTATATGTTTTTCCCATGACTACGTTTAACAATAACAAGAGTTTTGTTAGCGGGGCAGTGTGAACGGTGACATTTTTTTGCCATCGTTTTCACACTGTGGTCTAATTGACGGAAAATTATCGTAGAAATAATTCACGTTCGTTGCCAATCGCAACCGAGCGATTATGGGCAGAAAAATGGTTGACACGATGGAACTATACATACATATACCTACCTACATTATTATTGTTCATTTCAAAGGAAATTGAGTATTTTCACGATATTTTCAATGCGTAAAATTGAGAAAATACCCTCTAAATTAAACACATTTCAGTCGTCTTTATTATTTATGCAGTACCACTACCAACGGCTGTGTGAAAAACCAAGATAATTATTATTTATTATCTGGGCCCTGCTTAATAAAGCTGACAATCCGACAAGTCCGACATATTATATGTCAAAAAGTGACAATTTTTCTGTTTAATAAACGTACAGGCAACAAAATTGTCATGGTGTAAAATTCACAAATATGTCGGATTGTCGCTACAATCCGTCATTTTCTATTTCATAAACCTTTTTGAGCGACAGGTGACAATTTGTCGTGAAAAACTTGTCAAATCTGCTTTATTAAACGGAAAATTGTCATGTCATATTGACATATTTGTAGAATTGCCCGACAATTCTGACAGGAGAGTTACCCTCTGTCGCGAAATCATATTTTAAATTTCGAAGGTCTCTGAAAGTAAATTAAAAAAATGAAATGTAAATAGAAAGGTAAAAAAAAAACGACGGGTTGCACTCCGGGAGTCTCGGCAGAAGTGAAAACTTGAATATTAACGTTGTTTACTGTAACCGTAACCGTAACCGTCACCGTAACTGTAACCGTCCCCGTCACCGTAACTGTACCCGTCACCGTCACCGTCACCGTCACCGTAACCGTCACCGTAACCGTAACCCTAACCGCAACCGTAACCGAAACCGTAACCAAAACCGTAACCGTAACCATAACCGCAAACGTAACCGTAATCGAAACCGTAACCGCAACCGTAACCGCAACCGAAACCGTAACAGTAACCGAAACCGTAACCATAACCGCAACCGTAACCATACCCGTACCCTCAACCGTAACCGTAACCGTAACCGTAACCGCTACCGAAACCGTAACCGTAACCGAAACCGCAACCGAAACCGTAACGGAAACCGGAACCGTAACCATAACCGCAACCGTAACCGTAACCACAACCGTAACCGTAACCTTAACCGTAACAGTAACCGCAACAGTAACTGTAACTGCAACAACAACTGCAACTTGCAGCAACAACTTAACTTGCTATTAAATGTAAGTAGTTATTGTGACATGTAAATGATTTAAAACGACAGACGTAGGTCGTGTTTATTTCTAATATTTGTCGCATAAAACCCTAAGTAAAAAGTCATAATACGAGGTTTGGCTCTCGCCTATTTCCTTCTCCAATATTAGACCAATTTCAAAGATATTTCATAAACTGATTATGAAGGATATATAGGTACCTACTGTGTCCTTATGTTTTTAGTTTTTCATTAATAGTTGTCAAATTTGTACACTAGGCCTCTGTTGCCAGCGGTTTAAATCGGCATTTTTTGAGGATTCTATAGTGCTTATAAAAGTAATGTATCATCAAACAGGAAAACATAGGGACATACAAGTAGTAAATATTTATATTATTCTATAAAAAATCAATAGCACCACCTCTTCCCGTGGGTGTCGTAAAAGGCGACTAAGGGGCGTACCGGAGAATGGGCAGCAGCGTTCTCTATGCATTCCACCACCATACCATACTGCGATCGCCAACCCGCCTGCCAAGCGTGGCGATTATGGCAAACCCCCCCCCCCGCCCTTTTGGGGGAGGCCTATGTCCAGCAATGGACGTCTTTCGGCTGAAATGATGATGATAAAAAATCATTGCTTTATGGTACCCAGAAAGAAAACAGGCGAGAGCATTCCAAGGAGAAAAGACCATCAGCATTTCCCCTTAATGACGATTCTAAGGTGCCATCTCCACGAGCGAGATAATCGCAGCGATAGACTCGCAATGGCCATCAAATTCAATAGAAACTCTATGAATCAATCTCCACACGGCGATATCATCGCGACGATAATTTGATGGCACCGCATGACTATCGCCGCGATTTTCTCGCCCGTGGAGATGGCGCCTTACGCAGGATAGTTGGTAATGATTAGTACCTACTCTATAATTTGCTTTTACTCATCGCTCTTGCTTCATAAGCAATAACCACAGAACCTGAGAAACCCACCTAAGTACGTCACGCAAATGACACAAGTTACATTTCTACGCAATTAATGCAAGTTTGTAAACAGTTGAATACGTGCAATAAACACACCTTTATGTGCGACATTCATTTGTTCGTCATTCATTTGTCATTCAACTATTCAAGAATGTAACACATTATTTACCATTCATCTGGTGCAATCAAAACGAATTCATTGACTGACTTGTCGTGTAAAATTATATTTACTTTTTAGGGTTCCGTAGCCAAATGGCAAAAACGGAACCCTTATAGATTCGTCATGTCTGTCTGTCTGTCTGTCTGTCCGTCCGTATGTCACAGCCACTTTTCTCCGAAACTATAAGAGTTGAAACTTGGTAAATAGATGTGTTCTGTGAACCGCATTAAGATTTTCACACAAAATTAGAAAAAAAACAATAAATTTTAGGGTTCCCCATACTTAGAACCGAGACTCATTTTTTTTTTTTCATCAAACCCACACGTGTGGGGTATCTATGGGTAGGTCTTCAAAAATTATATTGAGGTTTCTAATATCATTTTTTTCTAAACTGAATAGTTTGCGCGAGAGACACTTCCAAACTGGTAAAATGTGTCCCCCCCCCCCCCCCTGTAACTTGTAAAATAAGAGAATGATAAAACTAAAAAAAAATATATGATGTACCTACATTACCATGTAAACTACCACCGAAAATTGGTTTGAACGAAATCTAGTAAGTAGTTTTTTTTAATACGTCATAAATCGTAAACCGCAATTTACCATTCATTCAATCAACTCAAAAATAAAAAAAAGCATTTAATTTCATAAACATAAACCTTATGCATAAACCCGGATGTTACGGAACCCTCGGTGCGCGAGTCCGACTCGCTCTTGCCCGGTTTTTTTTACTTTGGACTATGATCACCATCTTCATCTGCCTAGCTTTATCCTAACTATATTGGGGCCGACTTCCAGTCTAACCGGATCCAGCATACCTACTTTGTACTATGATGTCCAATTGTCCATCCATACTAATATTATGCGAGTGTGTCTGTCTGTTACCTCTTCACGCTTAAACCGCTGAACCGATTTAGATGAAATTTGGTATAGAGACAGTTTGAGTCCCTGGAAAGGACATAGAATAGTTTTTATCCCGATATTACCACGGGATCGACACTTTTGCGCGTGAACCCGCGGGGCGCTGCTAGTTTATAATATGAGTATGGATGACCTCTACCCACCAGTAAATTATTAACATCCTTTACCAAAACAGCCTGTATGACACTCTTAACTGAATACTGAAATATTACCATTCAAAAATCAAATAGGGTAATACCTATTTAAGGTTCTCATTCCTCTGCCATTACATGTAGTCACTATGTGCAACTAGGTAAATAAGCTGCGAAAGTAAACAGAAACCTTAGTCACACATAAGTAAGTACATACATAGATACCTAACAGCAACCAATCCAGCAGAGAGTAAACTCAGCTCTTCAAACACATCGATATTGTTTGTTCAGCTCTGCGCTCTGAATCACGGATCGAATGGGAACTTTATTAATTGACATGATTGTATTTAGTTGACATTGAGCGTTTAAACTTGACAAATAAATAGGCATCTACCTAAGGAGGTAGGTGCCTAAGGATATTTATTTGTCAATGATTCTCATTGCTGAAGAGCATTAGAGCAGTGGTGGCTCAGAGGTAACGGCGGCTTACGAGTTGCAGGTCGTGGGTTCGAATTCGAACACTTTGAACCCAGACAGGCGCTTGACTTTGTGAAAAATAATGTCATCGCCAATGCTCTAAAGACGGTGAAGGAAAACATTGTGAGGAAAGCCGAACACATCCGAATGTAGCACGGTGTCGGTTACGGTAACAGTGTCGCTCGCAATGCTCTAGGCATTGATCAGACAAAAAAATATTTTAAAGATTTTAGTTTTCAATTCGTTTGTTAATATTCCTCATTCCCTTTCAATATAGTGTACATTATTCTATTTGTCAAGCCCTTGCATTTGATACCTATATTGAAAGAGTTGTGAAAAAAAAAATATAATTCACCATTTTGTGGTGGCGGCCATCTTGGATTTGAAGTTTGTATTAGCGTATAGTATTCTACTAGTCAAGCCCTTTCATTTGATACCCATATTGAGGGAGTTGTGAAAAAATATGTAGTCCGCCATTTTGTAGCGGCGGCCATCTTAGACCGATTTTCATCAAACATAGCTAAGAATACTCCCGACTAATTCACCTTTCAAACAAAAAAAACAAAATCAAAATCGGTTCATCCGTTCGGGAGCTACGATGCAGACACAGACAGACACACCCCCACACACACCCCTGTTTGTACAGACACCCTTACGAGGACCTTGATAATCCTTGACGGAACCGAGGACCCTCCAAAAAACTGGTTTAAACAACTCGTGGGCCTTTTAGAATAAGATAGAAAGAGACAGGTGAATAAATCTATAGTGATGAGCTTATTGGGATAATGCTATCTCAACATTTTTCTGTATGAATTTCGGCTATCATACTGAGGACCTGAAATACACAGCTAAATGTGACCAGCGATGCACATACGAGGACTTTGTGTGAGCAAACCGAGGACCTCTTACGTAAGCCCTGGGACGTCCTTCCGAGGACGTATTTTTACACAATATTTCTTATAGCTTGTACAAAGTGCGGACGTTGTGTTAGACTTTATATCACTAAACCGAGGACAGTTTTTCGCGTAGAACTTGCACAAACCGAGGACCTGGAAAATCTATCTACCTAAAACATTTTACGTGTAAGATAATAATTATATCAATGTAAGTAGAATGCTCCGATTTATTTCTTACACACTTTTCTAAAATGAAGTACCAAGCGAGGACGAGTCGATGTCTTTACCTTTGTCGGCGCTTCTCAAAGGATTATTATTTTAGTATCAGATGCTGCAGCCAGAGTCGTCTCTTCATGACGGTACTCCTCAGCACATGATAGCATCGTCTTCAAATTTGGCAGAGGCTTATGTAGTAAAACTAAAATAATTACCAGTCTGTGCTGATGCTGCAGCCAGGGTCATTTCTTTATAAGGGAACTAATAATTACCAGTTTGTTCTGATGCTGCTGCCAAGGTCGTTCTTCATGAGGGAACTCCTCGACAGTTGATAGCACCGTCTTCAAATTTGGCACACGCCTTATGTTTATCTAGTAACACCAAAATAATTACCAGTTTGTGCTGATGGTGCAGCCAAGGTCGTTTCTTCATGACCCACTCCTCAACAGTTGATAGCACCGTCTCCAAATTTGGCACACGCGTTATGTTTATATAGTAACACCAAAATAATTACCAGTTTGTACTGATGCTGCAGCCAGGGTCATTTCATTATGAGGGAACTCCTCAACAGTTGATAGCACCGTCTTCAAATGTAGCACATGCCTTATGTTTATCTAGTAACACCAAAATAATTACCAGTTTGTTCTGATGCTGCTGCCAAGGTCGTTCTTCATGAGGGAACTCCTCGACAGTTGATAGCACCGTCTTCAAATTTGGCACACGTCTTATGTTTATCTAGTAACACAAAAATAATTACCAGTTTGTACTGATGCTGCAGCCAGGGTCATTTTTTTATGAGGGAACTCATCAACAGTTTATAGCACCGTCTTTAAATTTGGCACACGTCTCATGTTTATCTAGTGACACCAAAATAATTACCAGTTTGCGCTGATGCTGCAGCGAAGGTCGTTTCTTCATGAGGGAACTCCTCAACAGTTGATAGCACCGTCTTCAAATTTGGCACTCGCGTTATGTTTATGTAGTAAAACTAAAATAATTACCAGTTTGTACTGATGCTGCAGCCAGGGTCGTTTCTTTATGAGGGAACTCCTCAACAGTTGATAGCATCGTCTTCAAGTTTGGCACTCGCGTTATGTTTATCTAGTAACACCAAAATAATTACCAGTTTGTACTGATGCTGCAGCTAAGGTCGTTTCTTCATGAGGGAACTCCTCAACAGTTGATAGCATCGTCGTCAAGTTTGGCACTCGCGTTATGTTTATCTAGTAACACCAAAATAATTACCAGTTTGTACTGATGCTGCAGCCGAGGTCGTTTCTTCATGAGGGAACTCCTCAACAGTTGATAGCACCGTCTTCAAATTTGGCACTCGCGTTATGTTTAACGCCAAAATATCGCGTAATGTAGTAACACCAAAATAATTACCAGTTTGTACTGATGCTGCAGCCAAGGTCGTTTCTTCATGAGGAAACTCCTCAACAATTGATAGTACCATCTCCAAATTCAGCACACGCGTTATGTTTATCTAGTAACACCAAAATAATTACCAGTTTGTGCTGATGCTGCAATCAAGGTCGTTTCTTCATGAGGGAACTCTTCAACAGTTAATAGCATCGTCTTCAAATTTAGCATACTTACGCATTAAGTTTAAGTTGTAAAACTATTTTTATTATCAGTTTCCATGATCCCGCAATGTGTTAATTAAAAAAAAGGAATAAATCGTCGTAATCGTCTAAACTTGCTGTGGAGTATCTTAATTTGACATGACTAAACTAATATTTATCTTCTGTTCTTTTCTTAATGAAATAGAAAGAAAAAGATGCACTGAACATAAATTTAGTTTAGTTTGTGAACAAGGGAATCGGCGCCATTAAATTATTAAGTTTTCATGCTTCCCAAATTATTTTGATCTCACTTAATAATATTTCTTTGTTGTTTTCTAACTAAGCATTGTGTTATGTAATTTTATGTCAAGTTTTTAGCCCAAATTATGTCGATCTCTTTTAATTATGGTTTCTATAAGTCTTTTTGTTTGAGTCGTTTTCTCATAACTGATGTAAGTTTTCTAATCATGCTTCTCAAAGATGTTACTGCAACTTAATGATTATTCCATGTAAAGTTTATGTGGTTTTCTTTATTACGTTCATGTTCTGTATTTCTTTGTACTTTATATTTGCTTCAAAACTTGCTGCAGACGTTTCACCTAGGAAGGCATTTACTTTAGATTCTTTATGAACAGCACACGTATTCAGCTCTTATGACAATACAATATTTTATGGTGCAAATCATAGTTATATAATACTAGCTGACCCGGAAAACGTTGTTTTGCCATATAAATTATTTCTAGCTGCCCAGTGCTACTTCGTTCGCGTGGTGTCCTACCCTACCCCTACCCTACTCTTACCCTAATCCTACACTACTCCTACCCTACTTCTACCCTACTCCTATACTACTCCTACCCTACTCCTACCCTACTTCTAACCTACTCCTACCCTACTCCTGCCCAACTTAACCTACTCCTAACCTACTCCTATAAGTAAATAAAAGTATTAAAAGAAAGTATCCTATATCCGTCTCCTGGTTCTACGCTACCTCCCCACCAATTTTCAGCCAAATCTGTTTAGCCGTTCTTGAGTTATAAATAGTGTAACTAACATGACTTTCTTTTACATATAGATAAGCGAGCCTAGGTACTTAGCACATACTGCAGAAGAAGCCTGATTATTCCTCGTGCACCTAGTCGCTACTAACAATTTGTTTAAGGATTCAGTCTACCTTCGATTTCCTCCTTCATAATTTTATTTAAATGATAGCATATAATTTGTCTTCTACACACGAGGAAAATTGTCGAAACGAGGACTAGAATACACACTGTTCGGAAAATCTACCGACCGAGGTCTTAAATACACATTGTCTGGAAAAGCTACCTAACCGAGGACTTTTGTGTTAAAGTTAACACATAGGTCCTCGGATAATACAACAAACGTGAAATGAGTGTAAAGAGCCTGTGTATGAGGCGACAGTGGCACCATCTGGTGGATACACAATGTGTGTGTAAGATTATGAATAATCTTGATCAAACCGAGGTTCAGACAACTTTTTCGTATTAAGTATATAGGAAGACTCAAAATCGCTTGCAGAATGCGAATCTTTGGTCAAGTCAAACCGAGGACCCTCGAAAAGGTCCTCGCTTTGAAAAGGTCCTCGGTCGTGCCTTGTGTATTCATACGCACGTCCTCGGATGGTACTTAAAACAAACACACACACACACACAGACACGTCAAACTTAGAACACCCCGTCGTTTTTGCGTCGGGGGTTAAAAACGCGCCTAAAGAAGTTTTCACTTCAAAAAACAAAACAATAAAGTCTCTTGTGCGTATCACATACCTAACATACCGCGCAATACATAAGACGTGTACGTTGCCTGACGTCACTGCGCTCGCGCACACGCAGCCTGCGGCCTTGACATAGACACTGCTGTGTCGGCAGGACTGGTTCATGGACATGTGACAATGAAAGGATTGTGTGCTCATTTCCTGCGGGCAAGTTGAGGAATAATTATGATACATCTGTAACTTTTTATATGTTTTATATAGGTTAAAAGAACCGTAACGGTCATAATAATGATCTGGCTATTTGAAATAAATAAATACAAATTAGACATAGTCACAAAATACAGAATGATAGAATAGGATGTTTTTTAGGGTTCCATACCCAAAAGGTGCCAACGGGATCCTATCACTGACCCTCCGCTGTCCGTCCGTCCGTCCATCCGTTCGTCCGTTCGTCCGTCTGTCTGTCAGAGGGCTGTATGTCATGAACCGTAATACACACATCAAAAGTGTCTAGGGATCAATCATTTTTATGCGGATTTCTTGAGATTGAGATGTGGCTTTGTAATAAATTTATGATTTTATAAATTTATATGGATCCTTTTTGGTGCATTTCATAATTTGAATCAGGAACTGTGAATCAAATTCGAGTAAAAGATGAAAATCAGCTGTCAATATTTTCCCTATAAAAACATACAACGCATTGAAGACATTATTAGTGCTACTGTTTCCCTACTACTGATTAAAACCAACGTTATTATGGAGCGGCGACGTCATTTAAGCAGGGAAGAAATGCTCAGAGCCGTGGGAATGATAGAAGCTGGTTCCCGGCAACGTACTGTGGCTTTAGCTCTGAATACAAGTCAGAGTGTTATCAGTCGACTTTGGACACGTTACCGAAGCACTGGTACCGTGGCTGAGCGCCATGGAGGACGGTATCGCTGCACCACACGGAGACAAGACCGATACATTCAAATCTTAACTCGAAGAGCTCCAACAATAACCGCCATGATGTTAGCCGTGAGGCTTCATCACTCTTCAGGGAACTTAATTAGCGACCAAACAGTCAGAAACCGCTTGCATGAAGTGAACCTTCATTCCCGAAGACCGCTACGGGTACCACCTATAGCAATGCACAATCGTAGGATTCGATATCAATGGGCTCTTGAACACAGAAATTGGGCAGAAGAACAATGGCGTTTCGTGTGCTTTTCTGATGAGTCTCGTTTTGGTATGAGACCGGATACAAGACGTATACGACACTGGAGAACCCCTGGACGCCAACAGCGATTAAAATCCTGCCAGGAAGTCCATCCTTATAGTGGTGGAACCATCATGGTATGGGCGGGTATTTGGATCGGCGGAAGAACTGAGTTGATTTGGATCAGAGGCAACCTCAACGCTCAAATTTATGCTGAGACGATTGTATCAGACGTCATCGTTCCTCTACAAGTGCAAATCGGTCCCTTATTTCAGTTAATGCATGATAATGCACGACCGCACACCGCAAGAGTTGTAAGACAAACTCTCGCCGCAGCTAACATCAATGTCCTGCCCTGGCCTGCTCAGTCGCCAGACTTGAACCCGATTGAGCATGCATGGGATATGCTACAGAGAAGAGCTCTGCCGAATATGGAGGGTATCCAGTCGCAAGAAGACCTTTTTTTGTTGTTGCAACGAACATGGGCGGCCATTCCACAGCGTGATTTGGATGAACTCATTTTGAGTATGCCAAACCGATGTTCTTGTGTTGTTAGTGTTCGCGGTAGAAACACGGATTATTAATTGTTTAAGTTACCCAATAAAATTTTAAAGAAAACTGTTATTTCAGTCTTTTTTTCGAACTTTTGTGTTAGTGGTTCAAATGTCAAAAATCCCTTTATTAGGAAAATGGCAAATTTCTTTATTAATGCAAAGGTGACTTGGTTTATCGTTACTGTGACAAACGAAAACACTTTATTTGATGAATCCTTAAAGAAAATTTTAATTAATATCAATCAGGAGAAAAGTTATTGCAAAAATATATGTTGATCCCTAGACACTTTTGATGTGTGTAGGTAGACAGTTGAAATGTTCCATACAAGAAACGCGTTTTTTCGGCGTTTCGTTGCCTTGTGGTACAGAATCCTTCGTGTGCGAGTTTCGCCACATTTATCTTTGAGTATTTTTATCTTCCCTGGATAATTTTAAAATTATAAAGGGAAATAAATGTATAAATTATAGAAAACCTATTGAGAGGACAATTTTTGATTTTAACGCTGTTACTTATGACTAATAAGGTTATTCCTTTTTATAAAATAAATGAATCAGTAAAAGACTATGTGGTTTTCAAAGTACCGTCACCACCAGCGGAAGTGAGGCGGAAGCCTGTTCACAAGACTTTTCCTGCCAAATAAAAATGATAATAAAAAAATCTATCAAAAAGATCGTTCTAAAGAGGTCACCAGAGTTGGTATCTTTTTTTTCTTATCGAAACTATTGCGTCTCTAATTTCACAATATCGCGTATACTAAAAAAATATACAAATCTGAATCTAAAACCTTTGTAAACCAACCAACAGGAAGCTAGATGTTTATAAAAACCTGATTTCCGTTATTTTACACCTAATGCGTAGATGTCTTGGAGGACAGAAATAACAATTCAGGTTTTTATTTATTGAATTTATTAGAATTTATTACGGTTCACATTATAGAAATGTAAAAAACATATATCTCTCGTTCACATACTCGAGCGAGGAGCAGTAGTAGCCCAGTGGAAACGGCCGCGGCTTACGAGTTGTACCTAGGTTCGACCCCAGGCAGGCACTTTACTTTGTGTAAATTATTTCGTCACCACTGCTCTGAAAACGGTGAAGGAAAGCATCGTGAGGAAACTGCCACGTATATAAAACAAAAATTCGAAGACATACGTGACACCCACCTACCCGCACTGAGCTGGCGCGTGATGGTGAATTACGGCCCACTCCCTCTCACCGGGAGGAGGCATGTGACTCAGCACATGCTATTACATTCTCGAGAAGAATTTAATCAGTGTTTTATGCTTCCCGAATAGGTAGCTCGAGTTTTAACTTCTTCACTGAATTTCAGCTTGGCTCGATATTGAATTGAAAATAAGCACGTCAAGCACCTGTTAGCCCTTTAGCCCTTTTACTCTATTGTTTTTTATGGCTCTTGTGATACAGGAACTCCTAGTACAAGAGCCAGGGCTACGATGTTTGTGACTTGAAGTGAATAAATACACATATTATCATAGGTCCATATTTTTTTATTATTGACTACAATAAGTACATAGTTTTCAATATGAATAACACGCAAGATAACAGCGACGCAAAACTGATTTCAAAACAATATGATAACCAAATTACTCGTTTTTCCAAGAATTAATAGACAATCCACAACAAACTAATGATGTTATCGAGGTTGATATAAATTGTTTATTGTATGTTGTTCAAGGCTAAAAAATATACTTACAGGGTGGCATCCAGGCGCAAACTGAAACCAATATCTATAACATTAGGTTAATCCTGTTATGATAGTTGTAAAGGTAAATAAAGAAATAAATAACGGGTAGAAATTTGATAAATTGCAACGCTAGGAGGTCTAGAATCATGTCAATCAATCAATCAACTCAGCCTATCGCAGTCCACTGCTGGACATAGACCTCTCCCAGACTGCGCCACAACACCCTGTCCTCCGCCATCCGCATCCAGTCTACCCCAGCCACCTTCTTTAGGTCGTCCGTCCATCTAGCTGGGGGGCGTCCCACACTACGCTTGCCGTTACGCGGTCCCTCCAGGACTCGTCTGCTCCACCGGCCATCGGTCCTTCCACAGACATGGCCAGCCCACTGCCACTTGAGTTTGCTTACTCTGCAAGCTATGTCGGTAACTCCGGTTCTTTTCCGGATAATTTCATTCCTGATTTTATTCCTCAAAGAGACTCCGAGCATAGCTCGCTCCACAGCGCGCTGAGCGACCTTGAATTTGTGGACTAGCTCGACCTGTGTCCACGTTTCAGCACCGTATTTCATGACGGGCAGGACTGGTTGAAGACCTTAGTCTTCAAACACGGCGGGATAGGCGACGAGAAGACTTGACGGAGTTTTCCAAATGCAGCCCAACCCAACCGGATCCTTCTGTCGGCCTCTTTCTCAAAGTTGTGTCTACGGAGCTGGATGACTTGCCCTAGGTAGACACAATCCTTCACAACTTCGAGAAGCGACCCTTCGATGTGGATTGGACTCGGCAAGAGGTGCGAATTGTACATGACTTTTGACTTGTCCAAATTCATGCCGAGGCCAACCCGCCGGGAGGCTCCATTTAGGCTGTGCAACATTTGGCCTAGCAGTTCCAGCGTCTCTGCCATTATGACGAGGTCATCGGCAAACCGAAGATGTGAGATATACTCGCCGTTCACGTTAATTCCCTGTTCAGTCCAGTCCAGCGTCTTGAAGACGTCTTCCAAAGCGTTGGTAAACATGCAATTTAGGGGATATTACATCCCCCTGTCTCACCCTCCTGAGCAGTTGGATGGGGCTGGTTTTCTGATCCTGGATCTGGACAGAATCATGTGCAATCTGAATCATTTTGAAGGATATTGCTAATCCGTGGCTTCGCATGTCCGAAAAATTTGTCTGCCCAACAACGTAAATAATGCAATGAATATTGCTGAACTGTCAAAATGAGAGCCATTCCTACTGACAGTGTATCAGGGGACCATGGCTAAATAATAACAGCCGCACAGGTCGATCGATCAGGTTAAGCTACGCTTGCCGCGGTTGGTCTGTGGATGGATGACCATCTTTACATACCTCTCCGTGCCTCGGAAAGCACGTTAAGCCGTTGGTCCCGGCTGTCATTCGTGGATCTTTGCCAGTCGTTACGGGTAGTCAGAAGCCCGAAAGCCTGACAACCAGTCTTAACAAGGGGTATCGTATTACCCAGTAAATGGGTTGTGGACTCCACATATAGATAGGTAGTCGCTCCATGTAAGATACTGGTATTCAGCTGCATCCGGTTAGACTGGAAGCCGACCCCAACATAGTTGGGAAAGGGCTAGCCGGCTAGGCAGATGATGAGTGTATTACGCAATTATCCCGCTGAATCCATGTTAATAAGTGGTTTGAGGATGTCCCTGCCGCTCTGTATACTTTCTTGCATTTTCCCATATCTACGTATATTTTAAGAAAAGCAAAGAAACATTTAATCCTTACATAGTATAAAACAAAGTCGCCGAAATGTCTGTACTCGCATAACTTCCGAATGACTGCACCAAATTGGATAATTCTTTTTTTGTTGGGTTCGGTATTGCCAGGGCAAGCAGGGCAAGTTTGTATGAAAGAAAATTTCGGAAATAAAAAAAAAAAAATTTGCACCCGTGCTAATCTGGGGCGGGCCGCTATCGCAAGTAATAATAATAAACTTGAAATCGCGAAAAAAAAAACAGCTGTTCCCTACATTTTGACGAGTTATACGAACATAAATGTAGGGAACAGCTGATTTTTTTTCGCGATTTCCGGTTTGGTCCCATAGTATAAGTTGTTCATAATGATGAGTACAATGACCTCTTAAGAGGTTGTTAATGTTTTACCAATAACCCTGTATAGTTCAGTCCACAGAAAACTTATAACTATTGTATTCTGAACGGAACCATTTTGAAAGTTTATTGATTGAATATTTTAAAATACTTCAATCCGTCAACATCTGATAGTTACATTCATACCCTTTGCTTGCGCTAACGCCACTGTGGAGGGTTTTTGAACTGTTATTTACTGCTCAGAGCTGGACACTTTCAACTTTCGCCCCATAAGATTCAGTACTCCATATTTCTTTCTATTCTCGATGTTGAAAGACAGCTCACTTTGCCTAACTTTTCGCGGTGACGTTTTTATAGAACACATCGGCTGATAGCGGTATTAGAATGATTACAATACAAGAAAAAATAACTAAAAGTGCGATTGTGCGAACTCTCGCGACCGACATCGTTCCATAGTTTGTTTTTTTTTTGGGATTTTCGCTGCGGTACCTAATCAATCTTTCGGCAGTTATAAATAGTGGTAAAATTAGGTTTTTCACTTCAGATTCTAGGATCTCCCTATTTTTCTTAATCCTTCAAAGGTTCTACGTTCTACTTACTTATATTTAGCTAGTGAATCCTTTGCCCTGGGGGAGTCACGTTGAATCAGAACGTTTAAAACATCGTAATGGTACCCGTAATTATGCTTAACCAGTGACAGATTACAGTAACAAGTTTCCGCCATTTATTTTATGTGTTCTGTTGCGGTGTGCATTCATTATAATTTATACAGTTCATAATTGATATGTTAATTGAATGTGCACCTCTGTATTGTATTAATTATATCTTTTGTTTTTTTCTGTTCCTTTCATGATCATGCATGAGTCAACAGTGCACTTTAGCTATAAAACCATAAACAATTTATTTTTATTCGTTGAATTTTGCCAATAACCTATCGACGCAAGTAAGTTAACAAGCCGTATGCGTAACTACCTATAACTTTTTTATTATTTACAATTTACTCGTTTTCTTTTGCTTGTTTACTTGCCTTATAATAAATGACGTGTATTACAGTTTATTTCCCTAAAGGTCGTGTGTCACTGTGTCTGTATGAGTCGCCGTAGATGATTAAACGGTCTGGCCAAAGTGCATCAGTCCAAGCGAGCGTTTATTTTTTTGTCAGTTGTGCATAAAATGTAAAAAAATACCATTAACCGTCCTGAAAACTAAGAACCTAGTAAACAAAAATTGAATTGTAGCAGTTCAGTTACACAAAATACATCAAATATACCTATTGTAGTATTCAAAAATTCAAAACGGTGAAGGAAAACATCGTGAGGAAACCGGCATGTCCTAGAACCTAAAAATACGCAGAAATGTGACATCTACCAAGCCTCACTGGGCAGTGCCGGATTAGCCCCTAAGCAAATTAAGCAATTGCTTAGGGCATCATGTCTCGGGGGCACCTTATGGCAGAAACAGCACCGAAACAGTATTTGCTAGCACATGAATGGCAAGGCTGTTTATCAGCAAGATATTACAAGACCCAAAAGTCACTCTAGAGATGTGCGCCAATCTTTACAAATCGCTCGTCGATGTTTTGGAAAAATACGAGGCGACTGGTGGATAGGAGGGGAGGTGAGGATTGCTTAGGCTCTGGCAATGGGACAGCGTTGTGGACTACCGTCCACTCCCTCTCACCGAGTGAAGGCCAGGTCCCAGCGGTCCCAACCCCAGCTCACAGCAGTGAGCACATTATAGGCTGATTATGCTACACAGAATACATCGTCTATGTAGGTTTTTAAGTACAGACGCCAGCATATCAAGCTACTACAACGTGTCAAATTTCTGTAATAGATTTTCAACTTTATTGCTAAAGCTTAAGGTTCAAAGTTGATTGGGAAATTTGTCAGTTTCGGGTAGCTTGATGTGCTGACGTCTGTACCTAAAGATTGATTTTTTAACTAAGTAGTGGTAATATTCTAACCACGTCTAATACTTGTGTGGACATAAAAAGCCACAAAACACTACGTTGTGACTTGTGATATCTTGAATTTAAGAAAAAACGTATTTTTATTCCATTTGAGATAGGTACCTATCTAGTAAAGTAACAATAACAACTAAGCCAGGTACCTGTTCTGTATTCCAAAACTAGATTATATACCAAAAATCTAAATGGCAAACGTGTATGCCAATCTAAAGTTCAGTACAGACGCCAGCACATCAAGCTACGCGAGACTGTTAAATTTTCCCAATCAACTTTGAACCTTATGTTTTGGCGATAAAATTGATAAACTTTTTAACAAAAAAGACCGACTTCCAAAAAAACACTACAAAGTGAAAAATAACTTTAATTTCGAAAGTCGGTGTCTTTTGTATTTTAATTTTTGCCACCGACTTCCGAAATTAAAGTTATTTTTCACTTTGTAGTGTTTTTTTTGGAAGAAGGTTTTTTTTTTGTTAAAAAGTTTTTATTTCTCGCTTTTTAGTGGGTTTGTTTATCATGTATCTAAGTTACAATAGCCTAATGTCAACCTGCCCATATCCTTTTACAAAATATTGCTTTTCCCGATGCAGGGCCGTTAATTGTTGAGGAGTTCTCCTGGTATTCCACCATCAGCTCTATTTCACCATTCGCACTGTAACGAGCATAAAGTGCTTAGCAACCATATTAAAGTAATCGAATCGCAAACCGTGAAATAATTATTTATTGAGTAGTTCCAGTGGCCATCTGTGGTCTTCTTCATCAGTTTTACTTCACCAAATGGTGGTTTCCGAGAGCAAATGCACAAGTTACTATAAAAAATACCCAAATCGCTATAGGTGTGCCTATAATATTTGAGGAGTTCCCTCAATTCCTCAAGGATCCCATCATCAGAACTGGAGTTTGAAAAAAATGGGACCAATCTGGAAGTATTGCTACTATTGGATAAAAAAATAATTTTCCAAATCGGCTTTTATATGACGGCGTACTGAGGTAACAAACTCCTTTTTTTGAAGTCAGTTAAAAATCTAAAATTTGACAGATTGTAGTATTTGCTGTGCTGGCGTCTGTACATACTTAGGTTACCTACATAACAGATGTCTCACATCGCAAAAACTAAATGATGTCATTTCGCGTATTTTTATAATAGTACTAAAAATAAAAGACGATGGCTACCTACTTAATTGTTTTTCTAGAAATGTCACGCTAATTTACATATATTTTTAGTTACTTCAGCTATCTACGTAACATTTCTAATTTACATTTTATCCGCAAATAAAAATTGCGTGTGTTCAAATAACGGTTCTTAGTTTATTCATTAGACGCAGATGACGTTGGGTTCTCCAGGAAATCAAAACAAATGCGTAATGAATGACCGCATAATATCGTATTTTCCTTTTGAAACTACGTAATCAACGAGGAAAAATCAATGATATGCCAAGCGCGTACGCTCTTTGTCACCGAAATATGTTATTTCGGTGACAAAGAGCGTACCTACGCGCCTGGTAGGAGTAACGTAGCATTGGCGGTTTGAGAGTTCCGTTTCCTAGTTTTTTTTTTTACAGCTCTTTGACAGATGGAGAATCACATACCTACCGAAAACATTTTGTCAATCCCGTTGAAAGTCGCTGTAAGAATACAAAATACGAAACGATTGCCCCTTGTCTAGGCCCTCAGCTGTTCGATTCTGAAAATATCTCACCGTAAAAACTTAGGTGAAGTGAGTTTGTTTTTGCTAGGAATTAACAATATTGACAGCTCACTCCACGCTCACTTCTCCTAAGTTTTCACGGTGAGATTTTTACAGAATAGCACCGCAGATTATCTACAGGTCTGTCCAAAAGTATAGTTACAAAACGCTTTTAGAATGTTCTTTTCCAAACTATTCCAAAGTTATCCTTTTTTTTGTATAGTCGACGATACGCTTCAAATACCTACACGTAGGAAAATTTCTGTCTGTTTTTGGTTGACCTACTGTGGAAAGCGTAAATGTCTAAAACTTACATTTCTCACATTATCCTTGTATGAGAGATATTTGATTTGTCCTCTTACGCATACGGTAAAACCACTGTTCTCAAGTTACTTTGAGTTGCTTTTTCCTGCTTAAACTTACTTGCACTTGATCATTTTATTACCTACTAACAACATTACAAAGTCATAAATTATAATAGTTTGTAACAAGATAAAGTATTACAGTGTTAAATTACACAACTATGTGTATTTACATACATATATCTAGATCTACATAAATTAAATTAAAATAAAATACTTTTTTGAACTTAAGTTAAGGAAAATAACAAAGTTGTATAATGTTTGATTGGGAAACCTTTTATACAGTTTTAATGTTAATTTGTTATAAATTATAAAATCAGATTAGCTATCTAATGAAACGCAACTTACACCCGTATTCACAAACATTACTATGAAGTCGCAGTGCGCACGGACGCAAAGGGTCCCAAATGAATGAAAATGAAATGGTCTTTTGAGGAAAGAACCACACAGATTGAGCGGACCTGTCCAATCAGTGCACGCATTTGTCAAAAATCGTGCAGCTCAACTCAGAATTTCAGGAGCTCAACGATTTGACGAACAATACCAAAGAAAGGACATTTGGGTAGACCGCGTAAATTACTCAAACTGCCAGATCATGTTTAAGACTACTAACGAAAACAGAAAAAGAAAATACCCACATTCACCAAATAATTATTTAAATGAAAAATAAAAAAAAATACTTTACAAAGTAAATATTCATGTCATTGTCTAAAAAAATTCATCAATGTGTATATAAAAATCCGAACATAATCTTTGAGGACCATGTAGATTAGTGTCTGAAATGGTCTTTTCACACAGATTGAGTGGACCTGTCCAGTCAGTGCACGCATTTGTCAGTAACCGTGCAGCTTAAGTTCAACGATTCGACGAACAATACCAAAGACAGGACATTTGGGTAGGCCGCATAAACTACTCAAACTGCCAGACCATGATTAAAACGAAAACAATGACCCACATATACGATAGGTTAGCAATATCCTTCAAAACGATTTAGATTGTGGTTGATAGTGTGTTACGCAATTAGGGTACCTACTGGTGTCTAATCTACTAACCTTTTCATGAATATTTAAAATTGTTATTACCACACAGAAGGACGCAGCTGCCCATTCTCTAGACACAATAAAAAAAACCAGTATAGCTAGTTCTTTTACATGTCTACGAGACATTAGAAAAACACTCCCCTTATATTAATTCTGAATAAATCGCGAATTTTGTTACCTAACAAAACCAGCTTTGCTAACTAAACGAACTTAGGTATACTTCGCTACATATAAACTTGCTGCTCAAGGAAAATGGCGAGATATCCCTGAGAGGATATATACGACGAAAACTGCTTGAAGGAAATCAGTGCAACGCAGTCAGCCTTCAAGAAAAGGAAGGCCGGACTGACCGGATCTGACAGAAGTTTAGAATTTTGGATTTTATAGTCTGGCAATTACTCGTTTGTGTTCTATTGGTGTTTTGTGTTTGAATTTGGAAAGTTTTGGCTTTTGAGAACTGTTACTTTTTTAAAATAAAAATGGTGGTGGACGGTCCTGTGTTGGTGTCTATGAAAAGACTTTCATCTTTGTGTCATAGGGTATGTTCAGATTTTTTCTGTCAGTATCTATAATACTTATCTGTGATTTGATCTGCTGAAGTTTCAAGAATGAATTATTTGAAAAGTTTGGCCTCGAAAAAGGCGACCTGCATTTTAATAACGTAAAAAAAGCGAAAATTCTTCTAGTTTCATGTTTTTCCTTCAATTAGTTACCGAAAATAAAAAACTGATTCCTTTAACAATTAAAATAACGACCACTCAATCAAAATTCATAGTCTCTAGATAAAAAGATGCAATTAACTGTTAAAGTTTTCTGCTTTTCTTTTTTTCTTCTTCACGTTTTAGGCTTTTTAAACTTAAGGATAAAGATTTATTAATTTTGTCCTTCGCTTAAAGGGACTTTACCACGATATAAAAAACCTAGTTGTGTCCACTTAGATGGCGAAAGATATGAAACAAAGGCGGTAATAACAGCTATTAGGTTGGAATTGTGATAAGGACAATGTCTCTACATATTATATTCAACGACTTTAAAAGAGGAAGTTTTAAGGAAAAGATCTTATTTGGATTAACTGGGTACTTAGTTAAAGCTAGTGACACATCATAATTACAGTTTTCGATCGCCACGCTCACGTGCCCAGTCCTTCAATGCCACAGAACATTATACTGTGTTGTTATGTATCACATACTGAAATTTTAACCTTCGAAAAAAATAATTTTGTTTTTTAAAATTTCTGTACCTTGCTTCACGAATTTGGCTGTAATTTCAACAAATATCAATATTTTTTTTTTATTATTACTCTTGAATATGTGTAGGTACAGTCGGTGACCAACATTGTCTGACCCACCCAACATTGACTGACCCACCGGCATATCTTGTTAAGCCATTTTAATCATTATCTTCTTGTCGTTAAAGTTGAAAAGCTTTTAAATAACACGGCCATACCTACTTACTACCTAATCTTTAATTTCGCGTATTCTCAACCAGTCATTGTGGCTTCGCGGTTCGATGCTGGATCCGCGACGAACGACATGTGGGTTCGAAAACACAATCCACCTTTTATCAATTTCTTTATGATTTCTTTTTCTTTATTTGTTTTCATTTATGATTTCTACAATATTTCTTGCATTATTATAGAACGACCAATATGATTTTTGCCTAACAACTTTTCTGGAAAACAAGTGGGTAAATAAAAAAAAACTATAAGTCCTCAAATAAGTAGGACGAAGTAAAAGTTTACGGCGTAGGGTAGATGGATACAAAATTGATTTAAGTGACAAAAGTCAGTCTACCTACGCCTAAACAGTGACTGCGGCGCACAAACATTTCTAAAACGTTTGACGTAAATCGTGAAAAGTATTTTTAATGAATTTGGTGTAATCAAAGCGTCATGTCGCAGCTTAATGACTATACAAAACATTGCTGGCTGGATGGTGATGTCCTGCTGGCGACTGTGCGAATTGCCTATCCAAATACAGATATTTACTTCGTGCAAGATAACTGCTCCATCCACCGTGCAGGCATTGTGAAGAATTGGTTAGCTGCTCAAGAAGGTGTAACTGTTATTTACTGGCCATCATCATCTAAAACTCCCGATTTGAACCCTATGGAAAACCTATGGAGTCAAATGGTTTTAAATTGGGACACATCCGAAGTGCGAAATAAAAACAATTTGGCTGAGATCGTGTCATCGATATGGGAGCACATGAGAGGAAAAGATTTGTGTTGGAACATGGTGTGTATGCGGTAGCCGCTTACAGCAAGTTATGGAAGGAGACGGTGCGCCACTTCGCTACTAACTAATCTACTTATAAGTATTTTGAAACACACTATGTAAGTAAATGCTCAATTGAATGAATGCTAAACCATTAAAATGTAAGATTCTGTGGTGATGTTATTGTTATAAATGGAAATGCATTTTTCTATTTAAATAACATGTTGATTCACTACATATAAATACTTAGCTATAAATCTGTAAAACATTTCACAAATTTATTCATTTTCTCGCATTTATACATCAATGTTTTCTCGATAACACACTTCCAAGCAATTACCATTAGCATGACTTTTTTTCACTATTTAAATGTTTATAAATGGTTAGGTTTGAATAAGATATTATAAAATGTATTAATTTTGAACTAAAGAGCATTTACTTACTTTATCTTATTTATGTATATTTTAACGAATTAATAAACATTTTTATTACTTGCAATGATTTTGTTTCATTTCTATACAAACTGCCCATTTAAAAAGATATTTCCCGAGTTCGTTCGTAAAAAAAAGTAACAAAATAGATAATAATTAAAAACAAAACATTTCTAACAAAAAACTGTTAGGTTTTTCCTGGTTTCGAACGCAGACCTCGATGAATGTCGAGCTGCCTTAGTGACCACGGGACCAACTCAACTCTTGTAATATATTTTGAAATTCGATCTTAGTTGTGATGACAGACGCAATATTCTAAAGAATTTGAACCATATCGTATATTTTCATAAAGTTCATTATCGCACAATCACAACCAGCTATTAAAATGAATCACGGAATTTAGCTATTAACACATTGAAGGACACTGAACGAGACACAATAGAAGTTTTATTGTTATTACGTCTATAGGCGTTCAGTGTCCTTCAATGTGTTAACCGTAGACACCTTTAAAATGTTACTGATGCGCGATATTTTTTTTTATTCATCCACCCTCGCCTTGGTTTTTTTTAGTAGTCTTGAAACTCATTAGCCTTTCAACCTTAACAACAACAATATAATGATTAAAATCGCCTAACAACATGATTTATCGAAATGCTTGCACGGAGTATTCCAAATGTTCACGATAAGGTTCAAATTCGCTATGATTCAAGTGGGTCAGATAATGTTGGCCACCGACTGTACTATCATATCCAAACCCTTTTTTATATTTTAAAGTCAAAGGTAGTTAAAGAAATTAATTTGTTTCCAAATTCAATACTCATCTCCAGCAAATCATATGACTTTAGGAGCATATTATGTGTAACTGAAAATGGTTAAAATTTCGGTATGTGTATGAGAATACTGTGTATCGACTGTTTTACTCTGGACCACTATTTACGACACACCCTGTATATCATAAAGGGTTCAATGCGTGCTAAAAGAGGCAGGTCGCGTTTAGGATCCCGGAAAAGATCAAAAGTTTTACGAATTTTTATTTTTGCGTAAATTGATCGTCTGCCAAATGCAATTGAAGCGTCTGACAATATTCGTCGTTGATCGTTTCGGATCGGTTTTGTCTGTGTGGTGCCGGACTTAAAGAATTGCACCACCCCTTACTTCCCGAGGGTGTCGTAAAAGGCGACTAAGGGTCTTACCGGAGAATGGGCAGCAGCGTTCTCTATTTATTCCACCATCATACCATACTGCGATCGCCAACCCGCCTGCCAAGCGTGGCGATTATGGCAAACCCCCCCAAAATTGGGGGAGGCCTATGTCCAGCAGTGGACGTCTATCGGCTGAAACAACGATCGTTTCGGGGACCGTTTACGATTACAGAAAGCCATCTTAAAAAATAAAATATCTGTGATCGGTAAATGCTGTTCTGAATTTATAAATTAACCTTGTGTGTGTGACCGTGCGATTGCATTTTTTTTATTGGTAACAAATTAATAGATTACGGTACTCTTCAATGATGATTGATGAATCAGGACCAAAAATGTAGGACAAATTATTGTGAAAAATGCATTGGTTATGGGCGGGGTCACATAAATAACATTACAGTTACCAAATAGATAGACTAAATAACAGTTCGTCATAGCAATCAGTGAGTCACTAAATGGAAACCACACCTGCAGCTTTTAGTAGACGAGCCTCTAGTCCTGTACAAACATTGGTCAGTCAATTGTTGGCAAATATTGGTTCCAAAATTGGGGCAGGACAATATCTTTTGAGGATAATGTTGGTTTTATGAGCCATTTTATACAAGGTTTATTATGGGGACCGCATCGTATTTTTTTTTCTATTTTTGGATCGAATAGGGTTGCCAGCGCCATTTTTTAACCCACGACAAAAACAGAGGGGTGTTATAAGTATTTCTAGCTTCTGCCCGCGACTTCATTCGCGTGAAATTTCACCATCCCCCCATTCACCCTCTTAGGGGGGAATTTCGAAAAACCCTTTCTTAGTGGATACCTACTCTTCACAAAGAACACACACTCCAAATTTCATGTTTCTAGGACCAGTGGTTTAGGCTGTGCGTTGACATATCAGTCAGTCAGTCAGGACTTTGAATTTTATATGTAGGTATAGATTGGTCGTGTACTTTTCTTTCAATGAAATCCAGTTTGAAAAATGTAAGCAGGTGATGCGTTGTCTATGAAACTCAATGTTAAATACTATTATATTATACTATTATTAAAAGCCTGTCTACTGCAAGGCAAAGGCCTCACTACTCTTTTTCCACTTCTCTCTGTAAAAAGCTGCTAAGGACCAATTCTTGTTGGAAGAGTCCAGCTCAACCCGCCATCTCCGTGTGGGCCTGCCGCGATGTCGCTTGCCTTTAAGAGAGACCCATTGACTCGTATGTTTGGCCGACTAACAAGGGGCAGTAAAAATATACAGTTTTTCTTTTTATTTAATTATAGATTTGAACTTTGAAGGTCATTTTTTTATTTTATTTTAATTATATGCACTAGTAGCTGGGTCCGATGATATAATTTATATTTGTCACGTCTTAAATGATACCGATGGAATGTTATATATAACTAGCTTCTGCCCGCGACTTTATCCTCATCTTCCTGCCCTTATCCCATGTTACTTGGGGTCGGTGCAACACGTTTTCTTCTTTTCTCCCCTGTCAACCGTCACGCTATAATTTACTCCCTTCTCTTTCATATCGTTCCTCACACAATCCATCCATCTTTTCTTCGGCCTTCCTCTCCCTCTCCATCCATCAACATGTATATTCATCACTCTTTTAGTCACATGCGTTTTGTCCCTTCTCATCACATGCCCATACCAAGCCAAACGATTTCCTTTCAACTTTTCTGTTACTGGCGCCACTTTTAACTTTTCATTTTCTGCGACTTCGTTTGCGTGAAATTTCACCCTCCCATTCACCCTCTTAGGGGTGGAATTTCGAATAAACCTTTCTTAGTGGATACCTATTCTTCACAAAGAACACGACCTCCAAATGTCATGTCTCTAGGACCAGCAGGTTTATGCTGTGTGTTGATATATCAGTCAGCAAGACTTTGAGATAGAGAGTCGTTTACTAAAACATTTACTTACCAAATGATAGGTACGTTTTCTATATTTTTTTTTTGTAATTTATCTCAATCATATCAACCGTTTGAGGCACTTTTCACTTGTACAGTCGACCGCACGTGGCTGGTAACATGGCCTCGTATTCTATTGCAACTCCCCATACTGCGGTAGGTCAACTCAAGGTGAGACATGCAGTCAGAAGTGATGTACTTATAAGTAAAAGTGCGCAGTGCTGCACACCCCCACCCTATTTCAAGTTAAACAAATATCAACTTTATTTCTACGAAAATTAAGCTGATTTCAGAATGACTAGCACTATTGAAAAAAATATAAAAATGTTTGAAGTTGCAGCGTAAACTGAACTTTATTGAGTAGGAATTAAAGTTATTTTTCCATTAATTCATGATTGTTTACATTTTTGGCAAATAAATCGCAAACGTAGGTAGGTTAGGTAACTTATGATAGAGTTTACAACGAACGATTTTCAGGAGTAGCAATAACGTTACATCAGTGTATTTGCGTAACACACTTTACGTAGTAATTATTTAGTAATCTGTGCTAACAGTAGGAATGGCTTTCAATTTCACAGTTCAACAACAAAGTCAAAGTTGTTTTATTTGTAAAACAGGTGGTGTAAAAACAGGTGTTGTTATTAAAATATATAGGTACACTATGTTTTGCCGATATGACGGCTGACAAATATGAATAAGTAATAATTAATTTAAAGTGAATTCACCAAAAAATAATAATTTTATTAAAAATGCCAACAGTAAAAAATAATTAAGTACTTAATAAAAAATGTATGTTAAAATAAAAGCTTCAGTCAAATAATTATTGTAGAGATATGTCATAATGTCAAATTAGAATTATATAAAACATTTTTTTTAGATAATATTAAAAATGTTATAGTAATAAAAAGTTCAATATTTACATAATGTCAAAATTTGTCTGTTAAAACATCTGAGACATTTAAACACACTAGCTCGTAAAGTGGCTCTTATTAACTAGGAGAAAAATGTCGCAATAATATGCCAATATTTACTTAATATCACTCATTTAGGAACTCTGATAAGCTGTAGTAGCATTAAGCTATAAGGGTAACAATAATTATTAATTGCGTTATTTACGTTGTTGAGCTAACAAATTTTTCGAACTTATGCGGCAATGGATTAGCAATATCCTGCAAAATTATTCAGATTGTGTTAAGTATGTTATTAGGGCGCAGGATTGACACCTATCCTGACTAGTTACATGATTATAATGTTGTGGTCCATCATCTCTCCCTAGTAGGTATTACCTGTCAGGACGCCAACAAAAGAACTTTTTACCCGATAGCGCTACAGCAAAGACAGAGTTATGATTTCTCATGACTGTTGGTTTCTATTCTTAAAGCGAAGCAAAACAGCTAACAAATCGTTACAACTTCATTAAGGGCTGACTTTTCAATCGACAGATAATTTTTATTCGAGGAGTAAAATTGACGTCTGACAGTTTTTGTATGGAAGAACTGTCAAAATTTCAAAATTATTCTTCCGATAAAATTATCTGGCGTTGGAAAAACCGGCTCTAAAACAAATAAGTGTAAATCTCAAGTGTTGATTTCCAATATGTATATTAGCATGAAACAACGATATACATACTAACTACATAATAATTCGCAAACCACGTGGCGACCCGCATATATGTATGTGTACAAAGTAAATGCATATGTAAGTACACACTACAATAAGTATAATATGCCGGAAGCAATTTATACATCAATCACTGTAAAGGGACGTTTACATGAAAAACCAGTGCCACAGACCATAAATGTTAGTACTTACCTACCCATACCTACATTATGATAGAGGGGCTTGTTTATGGCTAAGTAATAACAGTTTGTTCTGTAGATGGGTGACCATCTTTACATATCAAGACCCCTCGTGCCTCGGAAAGCACGTTAAGCCGTTGGTCCCAGCTGTCAATCGATGGATCTTTGGCAGTCGTCAGATGCCCGATAATCTGACAACCAGTCTTACCAAGGGGTGTCGTATTATCCAGTAACTGGATTGTGGAGGTCAGATACGCAGTCGCTTCATGTAAAGTTCTATTATTCAGCTGCATCCGGTTAGACTGGAAGCCGACCCCAACATAGTTGCGAAAGGGCTAGGCAGGTGATGATGACGACCTAAATTATGATAGTGTCGTGAAAGGCCAGTATAAAACTGAAAAATTAAATCTCTTGAGGGACTGAAACGTATTTACGTCCAATCCACGGACAGCTTGTTAAAAACACACGGTATATTACGTTATTTTTAGCACTAAAACTAGTTTTTTCGACTCTAGACTCATTTGCACTACAACTCATTAAATGCGTTCAGCGTTAAACATGATGTTAAACATCATTCTCTCTCTATCATCATATTCATCATCAAACGATTAACAGAAACAGACTGATGTTTGAAATTCGTTTAGCGCTAAACGTAGGTACTTTAGTACTTACAGTAGCGGCCCTAGGGGGGGCGCTGTGAGCGGTGCGACGGCACCGGGCGCCGTCATAGGAGAGGCGCTAAAATCAACCGAAATGCGAGCACCACTGGTGGTCGCATTTCGGTTGATTTCAGCGTCTCGACGATCGGCTTTAGATCGGCTTTCCTGGTAGATAGTCATTGATGATAGTAACTTACTATAAACCGGATCGTCCACAAGCAAGCAACTGCATAATTATGCATATATCATAGGAATATGGGCGCCACGTTAAGATTTTGCACCACCTAAAAAAATATTCTAGGGCCGCCGCTGAGTACACACGGCTACATATCAAGCTACACATTTCCAATATAAGAATTGACCTCTTATTGTATGGCAAGCCGGACCAATGCGAGGTCAGCGTATACTGGAAATGTATAGCTTAATATTTAGCCGTGTGTACTATTTAGTGATTTTTCGTGCAAGCAGTGGGGTAATTACGTAACACACAAACAGTAGAAATGGTTTTCATTTTGACTGTTCAACAACATTCATTGCGTTATTACGTTATTGAGTAGACAGTTTTTTCGAACCTATGAGGCAATGGATTAGCAATATCTTTAAAAATGATTCAGATTGTGTTTGATAGTCATCATCATCATCATTTCAGCCGAAAGACGTCCACTGCTGGACATAGGCCTCCCCCAAAAGGGGGGGTTTGCCATAATCGCCACGCTTGGCAGGCGGGTTGGCGATCGCAGTATGGTATGGTGGTGGAATGCATAGAGAACGCTGCTGCCCATTCTCCGGGACGACCCTTAGTCGCCTTTTACGTCACCCAAGGGGGATGTATGGGGTGGTGGTATTCTTTAAGTCCGTCACCACACAGACTAGTTGAAGTTGAGTAGTAGTTTGTTTGATAGTGTGTTACTGCAATTAGGGTTCTAGTCCCTAGTCTCCAATCTCGTATCTGGGACCTATAGGCACGGCGCCCACTATCGGTGGGCATCGGTGCAGTTCGGTACAGCTCGAGCGCCTTACGGTGGCTTCGAGCCGCTTCGGGCGCCTGAGAGCTGCCTCGGCAGTTGTAAGCACACCTAAGGACACCGAGGCTGTCTTCGGGTAGCTCGGGTGGCATTTTCGTGGCAGTCACGTCGCAGAACAGCCATAACGTTCACCGCGCGCGCCTCCATTAGCTTCGCAACACCCAGAGGAAAATAATAGGCAACTGCCTCATTGCTTACGACTGCCGAGGCAGCCCGAAGCCGCCCTAAGCAACTCTCGGACGCCCGAAACCGCCGTAATAAGGCGTCCGAGCTGTACCGAACTGCACCGATGCCCACCGATAGTGGGCGCCGCGCCAAAGGCGTTGCAAATAAGTTGAAGTAATACCTATAAATTGACCTTATCTCAAACGTGACTAAACCCTTATAGGTCAAGTTAAACTGGATTCAAAATGTAGTCTAATCTAATCTGATAACTACAAATACTTGACCCTTTGTAGTGGCACATTGTAGGCTAGACAAATCGGAAGTAAAATACCTATTTATAGATCATAAAAGCGGTTGACAATGCCGGTCGTAAAATTATTCATTTATTATGGTATACCAACAGCGCGCAGCGTGTATGTACCTACGTATAATATGTATATCTTAAGTACTATAGATCACAATAGTCTCGGTATTACACAGTCGCCAATTACAGGTTTACGAACACTCTCAGAAATAAGTGATCACACATAATACCTATTAACCAAGAGACCTCTCCGTGCCTCGGAAAGCACTTGGCCCCGGCTGTCATTCGTGGATCTTTGACAGTAGTTACGGGTCGTCAGAAGCCCGAAAGTCTGACAACCAGACTTACCAAAGGTATTACCTAGTAATTGGGTTGTGGAGGTCAGATAGGCATCCGCTCCATGTAAAATACTGGTATTCAGCTGCATCCGGTCAGACTGAAAGCCGATTCTAACATAGTTGGGAAAAGGCTAGCCAGATGATGGACATAATAAAACTAAATGCTAGAACTTAAAAATTGTGGCAAATACTTCTAGCACTGAGGTACTAGTAGGTACTAGTAGGTACTGTATGTTCCGGTAGCCATTTACTTGCATATATTATTATTTTTTTAATCTATAATAATGACTTTTCCTTCTTGCGTTACGTTCTATCTTTCTGGCTTGTTGCGTGCGTTGCGTTCTTTCTGACTTTTTTTCTTTTTGCTCGGCCCCCTTGATGTTAAATAGCCTATAGCCTTCCTGAAGAACTGGGCTATCAAATGCAAAAATATTTTTTCAGAACCGACCGGTAGTTTCAGAGATTAGCGCGTTCAAACAAACTCTTTAGCTTTATTATTACAATAGGTTTTTACATTAGTACCTACAGTAAAATCTGTCATAGTAATTATATCCTACATTGTTAATCGGTGTAAACAGAACAATTCGACTTCAACATTTTATACATTAGAATGCTTTAAAATTTTTACACGGACCAAAAAGTTTACGCGCACTCTAGTGCAAAAACGCACTGTAGGTTACTACTTGTCGAAAGGTGAGATTGATATCAGTAAAGTCATTGACCTGCTATTCTACTTTAGGTACCTATCATGTCAAGTAAGTAAATAGTAAATCTTTATCAAAAATGCTGTGTCAACTGTAAAATTTTTTGATTCTTGTAAACAGCTATTGGGCAACATTTCTTCAAGAGTAGATTATTAACAGTCCGTTCACAGTTATTTACCTCTGACAGCAGGAACCTAATAGCAACCTTATTGTAACGAGAATAAAGATCATAATGATTTTGACAGACTTTTCTACAACTATGTTTGTTGGGGCAGGCTTTCAGACTTACCAGATGCAGCTGAATACTAGTATTTTACATGAAGCGACTGCCTATACTGACCAGTTAATGGGTAACACGATATCCTTTGGTTCGACCGACTTATATAATACCTTATATACAGCGGCGGACCTATAATTTTCTTTAGGTGGTGAAAAACCTTTACGTGGCGCCCCTCTATGTATGTACCATCATTCATCATCATCATCATCATTTCAGCCGAAAGACGTCCACTGCTGGACATAGGCCTCTCCCAAAGGAAATTGCTCATTTCTCTACTGACCGCCGTTGCGCATCAAACAATTTTGTATGCAACCATAAATTGGATATAAAAGCGGGGTAATGTCGTACGTTCATAGGAAATTAAAATTATCCATTTATTTTGTGGGGTTTTTGTTGTACTTTGATTTTCTGCTCAGTTTTGAGGTTAGTTTTGTAACAAATCTTCCACCAAAAAAACAGTATTTTACAACAATATGATTTGATTCACATAAAACAACAGAAAATAGTTCCAATAAATCAACGAATGATCCCAATTAAATAATATTACAAAGGTAGGTCATGCTAAATGTAGGTTTTGATAGGAAATAAAAATGCTTGAATATAGGAATGCAATAGTTTCATTGGTCCATATTATCATCATATTCATAAAATATGTCGTCTAAAAGCGGAGCCGGTGGCTCCACAGACCTAAATCGAGCCCAACTAAGATACCACAAAATGGTCATAATGAGAGCACATCATCCCATTGTCTGATTACCCACCAAACAATTGCAATAATAGCTATTAATATCACCTACTGAGTTACTTATTAATTAAAATGTAAGGCTTTTTTTTTTTTTTTTTTTGAGGATGGGAAATCATCAAATGACTCCTCCCGCTCTGGGTGGAGCGGAAGGGAGTGTCAGACTCTTACTGACTAAAACCCACCCGTGTTCCTTCCTTAGCCCTTTATGTTCCGGGCCAGCGGTAACCCTTTCGGACAATCCCGCTGACCCGGCAGGCTTCGGCCCTAAGGGGCCCCTCCTCGATGCTGACATCTCTTTGAGGCGCGCGTGGAACACGTACGCGCCGTCCGGCACGGGCCTGGTCCTGATCGGGCGGTGAGCTACCCATTACTCTCCGCCCGCAGGCCCGCGCCTACGGTGGCCGGGAGTCGTCACGCGGCTCCCGACGCCCGGAGCGTCTCCCGCGGCGGCTGGGACGGGAGGCTCTCTCCCTGAGCCGTTCCGCCACCTCCTTCGCTAGCATGACTGCTTCGCAGAAGGAGGTGACTGCCTCCCACTCCCTCTCGCCCCGGACCATGGCTTGCACCAGGGCCGGACGCGAGAGGTCGCCGTCGCTGCCAATCGCCTCTACGAGGACACGGCGGTGCTCCGCCCAAGCGGGGCAGACCTCCACCGTGTGCTCCACCGTGTCCTCTGGGCGATCCTGGCAATGGTGACACCCGGGCGTTTCCTCCAGCCTGATGATGTGCAGGAACCTCCCGAAACTTCCGTGTCCGGTGAGGACCTGCGTCAGGCGAAAGGTGAGGGCGCCGTGGCGCCTCTCTAGCCACTCCTCAAAGAGGGGTCTTATCGCCGCTATCGCGGCGTGCCCTGCGCTGGGTTGCGACAGTCGCTCTTTCCATGCCGCCATGAGATCGCGCCGGAGATCCGTCCGCTCCGCAGCGATTTGCCGCGGAAGCGGATCCTCCCCCCGGCGTAGTGCCTCCGCGCGCCACTCATACAGGCGCGCGAGGACTAAAAATGTAAGCCTAACCTTTGTCCCATTGCCATTGTAACCATTGCCAGGATCGCCCAGTGGACACGGTGGAGCACACGGTGGAGGTCTGCCCCGCTTGGGCGGAGCACCGCCGTGTCCTCGTAGAGGCGATCGGCAGCGACGGCGACCTCTCGCGTCCGGCCCTGGTGCAAGCCATGGTCCGGGGCGAGAGGGAGTGGGAGGCAGTCACCTCCTTCTGCGAAGCAGTCATGCTAGCGAAGGAGGTGGCGGGACGGTTCAGGGAGAGAGCCTCCCGTCTCAGCCACCGCGGGGGACGCCCCAGGCGTCGGGAGCCGCGTGACGACTCCCGGCCACCGTAGGCGCGGGCCCGCGGGCGGTGAGTAATGGGTAGCTCACCGTCCGATCAGGACCAGGCCCGTGCCGGACGGCGCGTACGTGTTCCACGCGCGCCTCAAAGAGATGTCAGCATCGAGGAGGGGCCCCTTAGGGCCGAAGCCTGCCGGGTCAGCGGGATTGTCCGAAAGGGTTACCGCGGGCCCCGAACATAAAGGGCTAAGGAAGGAACACGGGTGGGTTTTAGTCAGTAAGAGTCTGACACTCCCTTCCACTCCACCCAGAGCGGGAGGAGTCATTTGATGATTTCCCATCCGCAAAAAAAAAAAAAGCCTAACCTTTGTGCTGACATGTCGTGATTTAATTCTTCCCCTTACTAAATTAAACGTGTCCGTTCCCAGTACCAACGGCAAGTCAACCTCAATGTCTTTTGCTAGTTCAATTTCGCATATTTCGTTCCTACTTACATGCTCCCAATAATACGACTAACATCTAAAATAAATATAATAGATATATCATATTCAGTAAAGAAATTGATCTTAGCATTAGTTTAATAGAAAATATACACATTGTATTAGTTTAATAGAAAATACACATATTGTCACAGAGGCAAAAGTCACAAACAAAATCAAATCAAACTAAGAAAAGTATAACTGGTGGTTCTTAATTCTCATCTCATCATCTTCCTCTTAGCGTGTCGATAGCAATCTAAATGGACTCGGCCCAGAATTCAGCTACTTGTTTGCCGCCATCACCAGCGTCCTTCAGTTCCAGTAACGTGCAGCAGACGGGACACGATATTAAGTGTCCCATCGTTTGTGGAACAGCACAACATTTACACTCCAAGGCGGAGTCGTCTATGAATCTCCACCTGAACAGGTTTTCCTTACTTCGGCCAACCGTGGTCCCAAGGTTACCCAAGGTAACCCATGTCCTGGTAGGAGCTATTCAGCCGGTGGAACGAATGGTTTGGGTAAGGAAGCACTGTGTCGCCACAGCTTCAGTCTTTATTGTGATCGTTCGCAAGTGAGTGGTTCAACACACTTTCCCACTTTCTCATCATGATGCATTTAAATGTATATTTTGAATATAGTTAAACTGCTTCTTATTAGCTGTAAACAACAAAATACAAATGTGCTGAAAGACTTCCATTATATCCGTTGCCTCTCCGACTTGATGACGGGGTAAACACAACTCCCACAGCGTGACATTTTTAACGAAATCATTGGTGATTTACTGCACTGAGAACACAAACCGTAGTCGTAAAAACGTTCTACACAATCCACATCACAGAAACAGTACAATGGTCTCTATAAGAATTCTTGACCGTGCAGAAATCTGAAGACTCAACTGGACACGATGTTAACGCAATGATAAGTTATTTTTTTGCACAACAAACTCAACAACTATCAATACACAAGTAAAAACAATATTCGCTGCGGAGTGCTGGTCGGCAGGTCGGCCGACATGAGATGTTTTTTTTGACAAATAATTATTGACAGTGAGTGACACTATTGACACTTTTGGCAGTTCACCTTTCACATTGCCCGTGATAGTGTTACCAACAGTTAATCTTAATCACCCTGACCATGTGATTTGTCAATAATAGAAATAGTTTTAATTAGTAAAGTAATGTAATTACACTAACAAGTATGGACAAATAATTAGTCTGAAATAAATGGATTTAATTTATTATTATTTTAAAGATGTTAAAAATATATAATTATGTTAAGTTGATTATGTTAATTAAAAAATAATAAGGAGGACAAATGATAAAAAAAAACACTTTTACACGTCAAACATATTTTTTTAAACTAGATGAGAAGGGCGTTTCTTATCTGACAACTCTGAGAAGAAAGGCCGAAAGAAACTCAGAGGTCACAATCTCTTTTAAAGCCCAGACATAATCTTGGTCAGATCATGTACAGACCATGTATAAAGGTGTCTGAAATGTTCTTTTGGGAAAAGAACCACACAGATTGAGTGGACCTGTCCAGTTAGTGCTCCCATTTGTAAGGAAACGTGCAGCTCAACGCAGAACTTAAGGAGCTCAACGATTCGACGAACAATACCAAAGAAGGGACATTTGGGTAGGCCGTATAAATTAGGTACTCCAACTGCCAGATCATGACTAAAACGGAATCAATGACCCAGGAAAAATGTCATAGTTGAAATTATTTTTAAAACTCAGCGTCTGTCTTTATACTAAGCGTTAAGACCGATTATGGGGAGGTTCTTAAAATTGGCAACACTGCTTTTACAAAAATATTCCATTTAAAAAAGTATGCAATAAAATCGAATTAATAACTAATTAAATACAAAATATTAACCTCACATACGATTTCAATCAACTGAACTCAGAAAAGATAAAAAAATATTTTATAATTTATAAGTATATTTTTATGGCCATACTCTATTGCTTTAAAGCGGTACTGGTTATGGGCAATTTCCTTTGGGGAGGGTTTGCCATAATCGCTACGCTTGGCAGGCGGGTTGGCGATCGCAGTATGGTATGATGGTGTAATGCATAGAGAACGCTGCTGCCCATTCTCCGGTCTCCCTTAGTCGCCTTTTACGACACCCACGGGAAGTAAGGGGTAGGCACTTATCAAGTAATAAAACCGTTATCACTTTCCGCCTTGCCAAAAAATACTTGAAAATACAATTGAGAGACGATAAATTAGCGTTTAATAAATACTTATGTCCAGCAGTCCGAGTAGGTTTACGTCAGTGCTGCCCTTTGTCCTTGCAATTAAGAAACGGTAATTATTGAATGAAACGTTGCATGCTCGAATTTATTCTGCGAGATCTTATAGACTTTATAATGAAGTGCTTGCGACATTTCTGAATAAAAAAATCTTCGGAAACAAATTGCGTTCAAAATAATTATAGGCAGTCATTGGGACTGCCGATAGAACCACAGAATAATTAATAAGTACTAACTTTACATAACAGAAGTAACAACTTAAAACTATGAAATAGGTAGGTAACAGTAGTTTTTTTTTAAATTTTCAAATTATTTGGAGAATCAAAAAATAAAATTTCATAAAATAAAATTACAAATATTCATTAAAATTTAAATGCAAGCCCAGAATATCTAATAGTACCTACTTAACAGAAGTCCTTGACAACTAACTATGAAATAGTTTTAAGGTAACAGTATTTTTTTTTAAATTTTCAAATTATTTGTAGAAACAAAAAAAAATTTCATAAAATAAAATTACAAATTATTTAAAATATAAATGCTTTCACTGTTGGCCAAGCGCAACACGTCATACTGATAGAGCTACAGATATAGATACTGCCACAGATATCTGTGCTGTGGATAGCTACTGCTAAACATTGGTATGTCGTGTAGGTGACGCGAATAAGATTTTCCCCTAAAAAAATCGCTCAACGCGCCTAGAAAAAGTTTTCGGAAAGTATTACACAGATAACGCTCTCAGACCGACCCCACAAAAACTCAGGCATGCGTTTTCCATCTCTGCAACCATTCGGCAAGACGCACTCTGAACATCAATTGGATGGGTTTCAGTGCGTCACCATTCAACACTACAGTAACTTGGGAGTCACACTTGACAGGGCGCTAACATTTAAGAACCATTGTCTCAAAATTAAGAAAAAAGTCGGTTCCCGTAAAAACTTGCTCAGGCGCCTAACTTCAACCACCAGGGGTGCTTCACCTCAGGTTCTCCGGACTACTAGCCTAGCACTCCGCTTCTCTGCGGGTGAACATGCGTGCCCAGTGTGGCACCGTTCCGCCCACGCCAAGGAAGTAGATGTTGCTCTAAATTAGACCTGCCGCACGATTACAGGCTGCCTGCATACGACCCCGATCAGCGCACTATATCCCACAGCTGGCATAGCTCCACCACAAGTCCGAAGAGAAGTTGCATCCGCAGTGGACAAATTCAAACACACTATCTGGCGCACAGTTACCAACGCAACGGCTAAAAAGCAGACACAGCTTCTTGAAATCGACAGCTGTCTCTGTCAGGAAACCCGACCGACGCCCGTTGCAAACTGTGGCAGGATACTCTTCCCCCTCACTGCCTTCCACCAAAGGAGCATCTCCCTGCAGAGTGTAACCTTCCGTGGCCCATTTAGAAGTCTCTGAACTGTCTCCGGACACAAATGGGAAGATGTAAGTCCAACCTGGTAAAGTGGGGCTACCTTGACGGAACCGCAGAATGTTATGATGGTGGAGCTATGTCATAAACTCTGTGTCCCAAAACATAAAGTGCAAGTGACCTCTGCGCTGCCACCGACAACGCCGTGGAAGTGGCAAAGTTTTGGGAAAACAATATTTAAAATACAGTCGTGCCTGCCGGCGACACGAAAAACAAGAAAAAGCTAACAATGAAATAAATTAGGTAGACCTATAATATTCCGGTTTCGCGATAATGTGTTCATCGTCCTCAACTAAATACTCCATTCAGGAAGGAAAAGACACGCTTGTCCGGAAAACACTATAAAAAACAACAACATAAAATCCTCTACTTGCTAGTTATAATATGACATTTAAATTATCGGTAATTAAATGAGTAGGCATGTTGATTTCTATCGATAAATATTTTTAAGATATGGCTACATACATGGCTTATCTCATTAATTATTGTTATATACCGATAATAAGCGTGTCTAGAGGAAATGTACTAGGCTGTGAACCGATATGACCTTAGCCATGCTGCGCTTACACTCGTAAAACGGTTATCTCTTTTTTTCATATAGAAAAATATGTGTCTGTATTTCTTAATTAATTTTTGTGTTATTGGTCTATAAAATTCCATAATATTATTTTATTATGTGGAAATAATGATCTCATTATTAGGCGAACAATGCCTTTGATACCTGCATTCCAACCCCATGTTCAGTGCCGGGACCAAAACTACTTGATGCCTTAAGCAATCCACGCCTGTAGGCCCTCCTATCCACTAGTCGCCTCGTATTTTTCCAAAACATCGACGAGCGATTTGTAAAGATTGGCGCACATCTCTAGTTAGAGTGACTTTTGGGTCTTGTAATATCTTGCTGAGAAACAGCCTTGCCTTTCATGTGCTAGCAAGTACTGTTTCGGTGCTGTTTCTGCCTAACGGTGCCCGCCCCGAGACGTGATGATGCCCTAAGCAATTGCTTAATTTGATTATGAGCTAATCCGGCACTGCCCATGTTCAAAATAAAATGATAAGAAATTAAACTCAATAATTATACTGACCAGCAGAGTAATTTATTAAAACACTACCGGTAGCAATGGTTTTCATTTCGAACATTTATAAAGCAATGGGATTGAAAGTGTGTTACTTACGGAATTAGGGCCCAGACCAGAACACAAGTTTGGAATTGACATCTAATGAGAGTAATCAATCAAACACCAGCAATCTGCATTTGATGACTCAATGGCGATGACCATTGCCTATTCAAAAAAACACAATAGGTAATCCTACACATATACCACATGTAACACATGTTACCTACATGAATCCAATGCGCCACTGAATTATTTTTAAATACCTACCTATTAAAATAAGGAATACCATAATATCGTGCTACACTGAAACAAGCCAGATTCAGAGAATTCTTACAAACACGCAATAAATTAAACTCTTCGTTATTTTTCCATGTTTTATGGCCACCAAAACCCGATTTCTAGAGTACTCTAACCATAATATTATGTGAAACACCGTCTGCTTTGGATGTCGCGAATGTAAACAAAAACTTCGGGTGAAACCGGCGGCTAAACCTCGCATAGTGGTAGGACGCATGCGTCAGAATCGTACCTATAACATATTCGCATATTTCCTGTAAACGCAGCTTTGTGCGAGTCAGCCAGTTGAGTTGACGTGCTGTCCCGCACTTGCCGTCAGTGCCGTGCTGATATTCAGAAAAATAGGCCGTTGACAAGTTTACGCGTGCGTGAAAAAAGAATCGAAAGTAATCTCAGTTATTAGTTCGATTAAAAAAAACACGCGGAATTTTGGCGGTTTATTCTTTGAATTTGGAACTGAAAATATTGTGCCCGCAAGCGACGCTGTTTTGTTTTTTTTCTCTCTACGATTATTAGGTAAGTTTTGCCGTTTTAATCACTATTACTTGAAAGTTAACTAAAAATATATTTAACTAAATATAATCATAAAAACACACCGTCTTGGAAAAATACTAAAACAATGACTGAAACCCACCGATCGCTCGCGGATTTTCTTTTAAATGGAAAGTACCGACTTTTGTTTTCACTTTAACAATCAGTTTGTAAATATTATTCAGTTTTATGAATCACAGATAATATTATTGTTTTTTTATTGAAGTCTTTAATTGAAATATAGTAAATTGTTAAATAATAAAGTTATCGTAAATACTTGTGGTCTGTAAATCTAATCTTTGACAAATATTAGGATTACGATAAATATGGTCATCAAGGGTGTTTTGTACCTACAGACCAACATCAACCTATTACAATCTGTCAAATTTCTTTAATAGATTTTCTACTTTATCACTAAAGCATAATTTTCAAAGTTGATTGGGAAAATTTGACAGTTTCGGGTAGCTTGATGTGCTGGCGTCTGTGTCTGTACATTCATAAAGTACGTTACGTATGCCATGAACCTATTTCTTCACCGGTAACTCCTGAAATGTTATGAGAATGAACATTTCAGTTATTAAATCCAAAACTATTTGGGGGTTTTACTCAACACGGATTGTTATATCTTAAAAGTATAACTCAAATGTTAGCGAAACTATTAATAGGTATCTCTGAACCGCCTGTCATATGTAGAATACTTAGATTTTTAACCGACTTCTAAAAAAGGAGGAGGTTTCTCAATTCGACCGTATATATGTTTTTTTTTTTTTTTTTTTATGTGTGTTCGCGGATAACTTCGTCGTTTATGAACCGATTTTGATTATTCTTTTTTTGTTGGAAAGGAGAAATGCCAAGGGTGGTCCCATGATAGGGAAACCAGGATCTGATGATGGCATCCCAGTGAAATCGAGGGGAACATTCGAAAATCGTAGGAGCGACTAGTGCGTTTGTTATGTTTTTCATTAAGTATTTTAAAGCACTACAATTTAATGAAGGTCTGGAGTCGATCTGATGATGGAGCCGAAAGACAGTCGAGGGGACTCCTCAACGATTTACAGCAGTTACCTTGTGTTTGGGCTTGATTAATTTGTATTGATGTGAACTTTACACCTAGATAGGTTGTGACTGTCATTAAGGGTCTGATGATGAAGACGAAGGACAGTTAAGGGAACTACTCAACAGTTTACAGTAGCTACCTTGTGTATGTTCACCGATTGCTCGAAGACGGCTGGACCGATTCCAAAAGTTCTTTTTTATTTGAAAGGGTATACTCTCGAGGTGGTCTCATCATCATCAAGTTGGAATCTCATGAGAGGATCCCATGGAAATCGAGGGAAACCCTCAAATTTTATAGGCAAACCTATAGCGATTTGGGTATTTTTTAAAGTAACTTGAGCATTTGCTCTCGGAAATCATCATTTGGTAAAGTGGAGTTGATAATGAAGACCACAGATGGCCATCGGAACAACTCAATGACAAATATTTCACCTGGTTGCGATTCGATTACTTTAATATGGTTGCTAAGCAATTTATGCTCGTCACAATGCGTATGATGAGTGATTGTTGAGGAGTTCTCCTGGTTCTTACCGGGAGAACTCCTCAACAATTAACGTCCCAGGATCGGGAAAAGCAATATTTTGTAAAAGGTGATGAACAGTTGGCATTAGGCTATTGTAACTTAGATAAATTACAAAGTGACCCACTAAAAAGTGAAAAATAAAAACATTTTTACAAAAAAAAAAACAACCGACTTCCAAAAAAAAAAACACTACAAATTGAAAAATAACTTTAATTTCGGAAGTCGGTGTCAATAAACGAAAATGCGGAACCAAAGACACCGACTTCCGAAATTAAAGTTATTTTTCAATTTGTAGTGTTTTTTTTTTTGGAAGTCGGTTGTTTTTTTTTTTGTAAAAATGTTTTTTTGTTTATTATTGTCAAGAAGCCACTAGAGGAAGAAACCCGTTTTTGAATTTTTTTATTAAAAGGAAGAGACCAATATCCTTCCTGTGATCCCAGTATCCGTCTATGGGAGAATACGCGTGTTCTCTCTCTTAGACGGATACTGGAACATCTGGTTGTCAACGCTCAAATAACACCAGTAGGGCACTTATTTTATCCAATATCCAAGTGACCGAATTCAAATCAAGTATTTAATAATTAACAAGGGCTTAGCCAAATGACTATGTTAATAGGTATATATGTATTATATATAGCCGATAACAAATACGCGATAGCTTTAATTGGCACACGGTGGGTCTGTCTTTTATCTTGACATATGTATTTATCCAGTCCGGCCAAAGGTTTATTTACGTATTTATTTTATTGCTAGATTTTTTTTATAAATGTCAAGAGAATAATTTACTACTACAAAAAAACGTCTTAATGGTACAGACGCCTAGCACAGCACGCTAACTACAGTCTGTCAAATTATTAGATTTTCAACTTTATCGCAAATTACTTTATTAGTTGTTGTTGTTAAAGTTGTTGTTGTTGTTTCGGGTACCTTGATGTGCTGGGGTCTGTGAAAAAGGAGCAGGTAGATACCATTTTCTGATTTTTCATACATACTTTGCATACCAATCATCAGTATCGTCCTGCCCGATCCCAATGTGTTTGTGGTCTCTGCATAATATCTCTTTCTATGCATCTATATCAGCTGTCATTAACATGATCAACAACTGCTACTTCACCCACTGTTGGACACTCCTTTCTTGTGCCAGTCAATCGGCTGTCATAGACCTAAGGGGCCATTCAAATATTACGTAAGCACTACAGGGGGCCTTTGCTTTACTTATTTTTGATGACATGGGGGATGGGAGGATCTGGATAGTGATTACGTCAGCAGTATTTATTTTCTTTACTTTTCGGATTTTCTACAAGTCGATTTTGGTTTGAACACATATGGCAGCACATATGGCATTGGTTTGGACAAATAATATGTCTATGCTTGAAAACGAAGCGCATTTTCAGGGATTCTACTTGGACTTGCCCTGCTGCTCATAAATCAATAAAGAAACCAGAACACATTGAAAAATGCATGTACCAATGTTTACGTAAGCATTGGGGGGTAACAGCTTTGCTTACTTTTGCTGAAGAGGGGGAGGGGGGCGGTTAATAATTGCAAAAATCTGCTTACGTAGGTGATACCTACTTGTACGGCCCCTAAGCAATCTGCATACAATCCATTTTATTTAAGTGTTCTTATATATGATCCATTCTTTCTTTGATTTTCCTCTATAAAAACTTTGCATTTAAACCATTTACCTCCCATAGATATTCGATACAATCCAGTGGTAATACGATGCTTCTTTATCTACTTACCAAAATTTCGACATTTCGCGATAAAAATACCTTGTGATTACAAGAGATGTTTCCAAGAATTGACTGACAGTCAAATAAACCTCTTCATGTAAACCACTTGATCTGGCACGCGGATTAAATTTACAACGTTTATCTTCTTTACAGTTGATATGGAATTTACGAGTTCTTTAGATAGATTTAATCTTCAGTTGTTATGAAACTACCTAAGTATGTATGTACTGTGTCCCTATGTTTTTCTTTTTTTACTAATAGTTGTCAAATTTGTACACCAGGCCTCTGATGACAGCGGCAATTTTGGGCATTTTTTGAAGGTTCTAGTGCTTATACAAATAATGTATCATCAAAAAGGAAAACATAGGGACACAGCCTAGTACATATACCTATATCCTTCTTATTCTGTTTATGAAATATCTTTTAAATTGGTCTAATATTGGAGGAGAAAACTATTGGAGAAAGAAACTGCACTATTGTCTAAGAAAGTTGTGCTATTTGTTTGGTTCTATACTTAGTACTAACTACACTAAGTAAGTACTTGTGTAATGACTTGTGAAGTAGTGACACGTTGTTAGCCCATGGCTAATTATGCAATACCAGCCTGTATGTTGTAAAATATTGCTTGATTAAGGGCTTAGGTATTTCCCTAAAAAATCTTAGTTTTGTACACTCTATTTCTGACCAAATCTTTGGTCAATTTGTACCTTTATCAATGTCATCATGTAATATTGTTCCTCTACACACTCTACAGGATAAACAGGCTTTATCTAGAACAGAGAAGGAGCAACCATTGACCACCAAGCTTGCTTCCTGCATGTTGGCAATTTGAGACTTAAAGGTTATTCAGTCTAGGTTTCCTGAATGACTATCCCTTCAACATTACTCAACGGTTTCCTAGCCACCTCAACTGTCTTCTCTTTACTCTTCTAGGGCTCCGATATTCTTTCTTAGACCAGTTTCTTTACGTTTGTAAAGCCATTCACAAAGACCTAACGATAGTGCAATGGAATATCTGTGCCGCAAAGCAAAACAATACTGTTGATGTTTACAAATGTTTACAAGAATCCGCACGTTTGGTCAACAGCGGCGCCACACTCTATCTGGACTATCACGTCCACAAAATGTTATGATCACTGTATTTCCTATTTCCGTATAGCTTGTAAAAAAACCCTTTGTTCAGGTGTTTGGAAAACTGTATTTGTCTATGCCTTTGTCGTCAATGTAGGGGAGGTGTCCGGGTTTTCTAATGGTTCTTGTGCTAGGCTATAAATAAGTACTTAGGTGAAATTCAAGTACCTACAGCAATTTTCGTCCAGTGACCTATTCAGGCATAGTTTTGTAGCCGTAACTACTAAGACATAACTAGCACTAAGTAGATGTGCCTACAAAAAACATTCGTGTTTATCTGTGGAGTATTGAAGGAAAAAACTGCCTGTAATATAGTCGTTTACCGTTCGTTGATCTTACAAGGAAAAGGTTAAGTTCATTACACTCTAGGTCGTGAATAAAAATTGCTACACTTTTAAACAGTTATCCGAAAATAGTTTTTTTAAGAACATCCTGCCATAGGATGAATCTCCTAATGATTGCCTAACAATTGATTGATAAACTAACATTAAAGATAGTCACTTTGCTTCATTTTCTTTCTACAGTTCTAACATTAATCGTTGAGCAGATGTCAGATGTCAGAAACACGACTCTGAAAACGATTTCCTCTTACGTAAAATAGTAAATTGCTATCGAACGGCGGCTTCCGCATTCCTGAGACATTTTGCTATAAATCGCATATTTACACGTTGTTTTATAGACAATTTGTTAATTGAAAACTACAGTGGAAACCGTTTTTTTGTTTAGAAGTAGACAACAATTAAATAATAAAGTGTCCTCCAGCGAACATTGAAGTTTTAAAAAACTTCGTACAAAAAGTTTGGTTATGATGAATCTCCTTACAGCTATGATTAGTTAGATTTAAGTAATGAGCATATAAACAGGGTGGCAGGAACATCGAAGCGGCACCTGTTACCATGGATTCAGTACATGATTTTGAACCGTATAAGGATTTGCTAATTGTTAGTGGTTCCAATACCGCCCTATTAAAGAAAAGTATTATATGTATGGGTCCAATCATATTTAACAAAATACCTGATTTCATAAAAAATGAGACAATTCCACTGTTCAAAAAGAAATTGACAGATCTATTAATTAATAAATGTTATTACTCAATTGGCGAGTTTCTGACCGATAAGAATTTAAATTGATAATAATTATGACATCCCTGTATTCCTGACTTGTACTAAATCATTTATATTTTAATGTACCTAACTGTGTTGACCTCGAATTTGACAAATTTATGTTCCCATTTTATTAAACTTGACATCATTATTGTATTGCCTATTTCAAATAATGTACTGAATTTCATCGTGACATGGTAATCTTATATTGATTCGATTGAATGTGACAATACATAAATATATTAATGAGTCCTTTATAATGTAGCTAAAACTGTTTGCATGCCTTAGTTAAGGTGAATGCTCCAACCAGCCCGCGAAATTCAAATTTTGTTACGTTTTTTGCAATTTGCAGGCCAGTGCTAGGTTGTATGTTGATTAAAATATTATTCGCGGTTGTAAGACATATATAGGTACAGAATTATAATCATGAAAATCATCAATAAAACGCTCTAAGTTCATAAAGCTGTTAGAATTACTTTTTCTGTTTTTTTTTTGTTCTTACACCTTTATGAAGTTGGAGGGTTGTATTGGTGATTTTGATTATTATAATTCTGTAACTACATACGTCTTACAGCCGCGAATAATATTTTAATCAACATACAACCTAGCACTGGCCTGCAAATTGCAAAAAACGCAAGAAATTTTGAATTTCGCGGGCTGGTTGGAGCATTCCCCTTAAGGTAGTTAGTACAGGATCATTTTGAACTTAACATCTGTAACTTGTACCTACTTTCTGTGCAAATAAAGAACTATTCCATTCTATTCTATTCTATTCTAACCCCCATTCGTTGACATATTTCGTCGGTTATTTAAAAAAAAATGCTTCTCCATTAATTTTGGCCGCGTTAGTATTGCACTTTTCTTTGAAACAGCTGATTGTTTTTTGATATCGCGCGAAAAATTTCTACGCTATCCCAGTCTAGAATCATGTGCGTCGATGTAGAAACAATACCACCTAAACCTGCCACCCTGTATAGCCTACAGCTGAAATATTCTCTAGGATAAAGAACTCGTGTTCAGATGTTTTTCTGTGTGTATGTTCCGTATAGTTCCTAAATACAAGTCTCTCATGCTTACCAATTTATACTTAAAGGCGAGAAGCAATATCGTCAGAGCTATTCTCTTCTGTGCTGATGCGAGAAGCACAGAACCGATCGAAGTGGCAATTGTTGGGGAGGCCTATGTCCAGCAGTGGAGGTCTTTCCGCTGAAATAATGATGATGAGTCATGTTTTGTTGGTCTATTAACCGTTTATATTCAAACTTTCTTTCTACTGTCTGCTTAATGCTTTACCGTGATGTATAGATGCAAATGTCTTCGCACAAGGCACTAGGTACCTATCTGTGAAAGAGGCAGCCCATATAAACAGCAGACGTCTGCAGAGCGATTCTGTAACCATTTCACCGTGAAAACTTAGGTGAAGTGAGCGTGGAGTGAGCTGTCAATACTGTGAATTCCTAGCAAAAACAAACTCACATCACCTAAGTTTTCACGGTGAGATTTAGATTATAGAATCGATCGGCTGTACCTAGATCATTCACTTTGACCCATTTCTCTTGACTTACTTTAAATGAGACGATAATTAAGCTTGGTACAGTCTGTTTTCTTTCACACCAAGGTCACTGATATGAAGGTTATTGTTAGGTCAAGCGATTGGAGTTCAACAATATTCTATAAAAAAATATTTATGGTTTGACAGAGAGAGGAAGGCCAAAAAAAAGATGGCTGGATTGTGTGACCAATGATAAGAAAGAGAAGGGAATGACGGTTGATAGAGGAGAATGGAAGAAAAAAAGTGTTGCGCCGACCACAAGTAGGGGCTCCTTCAAATAGGCGCGACACGCGACAAAATCGCGCGCGACACAAAGGCACCGCAAGTAGCGCGCGATTATATCGCGTGTCGCGGTTTGTAGGAGCCATAACACGGTACAAGTGCAAGAAGATGATAATAGCTCAGATGACTCAGATAGACAGCTTGATTATTATGATGGATTGACATAATTGTCTGCATTTTATAGTGAGGTTTCGTAATATCGATTGTTATTTGTATTTCCTTGTATTCATTGTATTATACCATGTGTTATAGCTTAGCTTACCTGTTTAATTTTCTTAGTAAAATATGTTGTTGTTGTTACCTGTACGGACCTATTAGATTAATGTTACAAAAAAATACTATCTTGGTATTAATTAGATAATAATTTATCGTAATTATGCCTACCCTGGATGTTTTATGTGTCTAACAATCAATTGTGATGATAACGATACCTACATTTTACACGTTTTCACATTGGTTTTGGTTTCAGGCACTTTTTCACATGCTTTAAAAAACAACATATTTCAGCTTTCTGACTTACTGACCGACTGTTAGACAATACAAATGGTTTAAGTAGCTAATTTCAATAAATGCTTTGAGTTTGAATTTGAAAAGATTCTAATGGTAATTTTTTCCTTGTTAGCTGTGATCTATAACCCTACACTGACAGACTGGACAGGTCCTCTCAATCTGTGTGGTTCTTTCCTCAAAAGACCATCACAGACATATCGATCTACATGGTCTTCATATGATCTGACCAAGATTATGTCTGGACTTTAAAAGAGACTGTGACCTCTGAGTTTGTTTCGGCCTTTCTTCTCAGACTAGTTAGATAGCAAACGCCGACCTCATCTAGTTTTTAAAATATGATTGCCGTGTAGAAGTGTTTGTGTAAAACTACTAACAATTTACAATATTTTAGTTTTTTTCTTTGCCATTAACTAAGTATTGTTCCAGTACGAATCGAATCGCTTATTTTATTGTACAGACGCCAGCACATCAAGCTACCCGAAACTGTAAAATTTTCCCAATCAACTTTGAACCTAATGCTAATGATAAAGTTGAAAATGTATTAAGGGGCTTACAGGACCTAAACGCAAAAAACGCAAGTTTTAGAAACAATAAAAGTATATGATCGACTATAGAAAGCAAAATCAGAAAAATATAATGATATTCTTCAGGGTATATGCTAGGTAGATAGTGTGTTGAAAACATAATACAACTATTTTGGTACGATAGAAAAAAATCATGAAGATACCTCTAAAAACTTCCTTTTTACAATAAAAACCACACTAATATACGTACAATCATTCTGATTTTTTGTCAGATTATTCTAAAAGCAACATACTAAAATACTAGTGTTTTAATTTTTTGGTCCAAACAATAGATTTTTTGTAAATAAATAATTGCTTCATATTTTGCAATAAATTACTTGCGTTGTATCATCGCGCTTCTCTTCCTTTGCTATGCAATCCGACAGTGACCGCGCTTTAGGTCAAGAAATTTGACAGATAGTAGTAGCTTGATGTGCTGACCATTTACGTCTGTGACTGCCACAGAGGCATACAGAGGGCAATTTTGTTTTTTTTTTTTTAATATAATTCACAAAACTGATGTACAATCACAAAAGCACTAAAACAGCTACAACACAATATTTCTGATTGACATCTACTAGATGTGAATCGAGCATGCATAATTTAAGTAAAACAATTAGTATTTAAAACACAACAATTAAACAAAACTTACGATATGTGAACTTTTCCATAGATAGGAAAAAGTTTTGGGAAAGAACAATTTAATAAAGACATAACTAAAAAAAATAAAAATTATACAATTAAGACTCTAAGGCAATGAACGAACATATAATATATACTAGACACACATGCCTAATATATTTTATCTCTAAATGATATTTAAGTAATATCGTCATTTACGACGGTAGGATTATAAAGATAGTTCAGATATGCGATATTCGCGGGGCTCTGAAATAATCTTACAGATATACCTACTATATAGTAATGGCAAATGATAAAATTTGCCTATCGAGTTCCAATCGCATTGTGTACGTAATAACCTTAATAACGAAAAGTACTAAATTACAAGAACGGTGGTAAAATATCTGCCTGTAAATTACCCATTGCTAGCCAATATCGCCTATTCCCTTGTTCACAAACTAAACTAAATTTAAGGTCAGTAGATCTTTTTCTTTCTATTTCATTAAGAAACGGACAGAAGATAAATATTAGTTTAGTCCTGTCAAATTAGACAGCGCCTAACGTAAATTGACGTATTTTTAGTAGCCATGTTTTTAATCACGTCTAGAAACATGTTAAGGAGTATCTTAATTATATATATACATTTTCCTTCATTAAAGTAATACATAATAACTCAGTAGGTAGGTAGGTACTTTTGATAATTATTATTTTTGTTATTTTCCTGCCTGTTCATAAATTATTAGGTACAGAGTTTTTGTCGCGGCAAAAATACCTACCTAACTTAAGTGGGCTGGTGGGTTAGGCTGACATTTTAACTTATTATTTTAAGCCTAATGGATTAGTAGGTAGGTACCTACTGTAAAGGTCCAGGGGACCTTTAGAATACCTATGGGTGAAAACTGATTAAAAAGCCTTGGACTTGGAACTAATATATTTTTAAAAGAACATTACAGCTTCACGATTATTCTAGCAATGACTCTATAGAACAAAAACACCATCTTAAATTATTTGACACTCGTTTGAATGTTCGAATGGAACCTCGATACAATTATAACCAGCCTGCATTATCTAAAGCTAAAGGCAGGATCATACTCTCTACAGGGTACTGTAGAGAGTATGATCCTGCCTTTAGCTTTTGAAAAAGCGTGTACCGTACACGTAAAATAAAACAGAGACTACGGCTTGTTTGCGCTCTAAAAATTACCTATACCTAGGTTTCTTTCAATTGCTTTTAAATTATCTACACTTGAGAGCAATAAAATCGCACACCTGGACTTTTTTCAGTTAAGGCTGTTTTTTTTTTCATGAATATTAATTAAAAATGAAAAAATTGTAATGTTAATTAAAGTTTATTTCACTACCTTTCTATTGATATCAAAAAGCAGTATACAAAATACCCATAAAGGGTTTTAGGGAACAAAACCCAAAATACACGTAAATTCGCTTTAAAGAGGATGGAAATTAAACATAAAATTATTGTTAAAAATGTTTATTAATAAGGTGTATTCCCTCCCCTATCTTTAATTACAGCTCTTAATCGGTTTCTCATGGACCGTATTAATTTTACCACGAAATCTTGGGGTATAGCGTTCCACTCCTCTTCAATGGCAAGTTGAAGCTCTTGGAGCTGCGTAGGAGCCGGGCTTCTTGTCCGAACTCTTCTCTTAAGCTCGTCCCAGACATGCTCAATCGGATTGAGGTCAGGACGCCAAGCTGGCCACTCCATCGCGGTGATTCCGACATCTTCCATGTAGTCGCGAACTATTCTGGCGACATGCGGTCTGGCGCTGTCGTGCATAAGGAGAAATTCTTCTCCCATAAGCCATGCTAGCGGCCTCACATGTTCTTCGAGCACTTCTTCCACGTATCTTTGACCTGTCAGTCCACGCAATCTCGAACCGGTATTCGCCCCAATGACGAATACGATGTCCGTTTTGGTGTCCAGCATTATGCCACCCCAAAACGTACACGATCCACCACCAAAAGCAACACGTTCGCTTATGCAGCATTGCGCAAATCACTCTGATGATCTTCTGTAGACTCTTAGAGCGTCCATCATGACCATGTAGAGTCATCCTGCACTCATCAGAGAACATAACAGCCCGCCACTGTTCATACGTCCAATTCAAATGTTTCCTGGCAAATTGTAGTCGGGCTTGTCGGTGAGCTGTGGTCAATTTTGGACCATTTGCGGGTCAATGTGCAGTCGGTCCTGCTTCAGCCAATCTTCTTCTAACTGTCCAGCGACTTATACTGACATTGCGAACTTCTTGAAGCTGTTGTCCCAGTTCAACCGCGTTCAGCTGTCGATTTCTCAAAGACTTTGTTACAAGAAAGCGGTCATCACGCTCAGATGTTGTGCGCCGACGGCCCGATCCTCGTCGTCGAATGTAGCCACCTGTCTCTCGAAACCTTTGGTATACACGTCGGACGGAATAGCGACTCAAATTTAACTGTCCAGCAACTTCACTTTGATTTTGTCCTGCTTCAAGCAAGACAATAACTTGAGCGACTTCTGCGGGCGTAGTATCCATGATTTTCCAGTAAATCCGTATGGTTCCAGTAGAGGTGTTATCACGTTGACGTTCGGTGTGCAATAGATTAAAATTCCTTTTTTTTTGAAATGGGCATCTCGCAGTTCAACCAGAGGGGTTGTCGACTGCTTAACCGGGCGATCCTGTGGATGCCTCAATAAATTAAGGCCTCCAGCCAGGGCTTAAAAACTAATTACAAACTAAGCGACTACACGCTAAGGGCACCCCCTGTGGGGTACGGACCTCGGCTTAGGGCGTCGCTGGGAGAGGGCAGCAAGAGGGACAGGCTGGATCAGGTTAATATTATTTAACGAATGATGAGACCGGCTTTTCCTAGCAGACTGCTCTGAGAAGAAAAGCCGAAACAAACTCAGAGGTCACAGTCGGGAATTTAAATCTACAGGCTCAGCTGCGGCGCGGGCTGGCACTACATCGAGCAAGGGTCGGGGCGGGATTAAAATTCCTAAAAAACCGACCATTTTATACCTGCGGCTAAGGGTGCAAGTAGTACCAGCAACAACGAGTGAATTCGGGGAATTTTGTGTATGGTTGTTTTCGTAAGTTATCTATAGGACAATGATTTTAATTTTGGGAAAATAACCTAAGCTTGTATGCTTTCATTTTCCTAAATGATATTTACATAATGCCTTTAGATTTAAGACAAATATTAGTAATAAACCAAACAACAAGGGGTGTGCGATTTTATTGCTCTCAAGTGTATTTTAAATCGCCATCAAACATTATTTGGCTTCATCTTGCTACGTGCTTTACCTAATAACTAGGTAATTGTGCCAACCAAAATGCGACCTTAAACAGGGCTTCAAAACTTTAGTTAGACGCACAGAATAATTAATAATAGATACTTAGTTATACGTTAGATCGACCCGAAATACAACATTTTTTTCACAGCACCTACGATTAGGTTTGCTGCCGTCACACGTCAAAAAATCAAAAACGTAGTGCCCTCGGCGTCAAAGTCTGTCATGTAGTCGAACCGTGGCGTGCTCGGCACATTTTGGTTTGTCATCTATACATGACTGTGGCGGTCAAAAGGTTAAAGAAACCCAATTTGCATTTTATAATGCCCAATTTACATTTTTTCCGCCCAGAATTCGCCTTCATAATAGTAGGAAAAATAAGGTCTCTGATGACACAAAATTGTTGTCATTTATGGTGGGAAAAACATGTCCATAACAGTCGATTTTGTCGGCGCGGACAAAATTCATTTTAAAATACGAATAACCAATTTTTTTGAAGCGTAAATTTCGGGATTTCTGTACGTAGGTACCTAAAGAACTAGGTATTTAATCAAACTGTGCTTGAATTATTTAACTCTTACCTATTTCAACTAGCACTTTAGCGTCGTCCAAGTAGGTATATTTCGGACTATTCCATACAAACTTTAATTCCCAATTTTACCCGTTTTTCGAAAATCTACAATGCAAGTAGCACAATAAAAAATAAATACAATATACCTACAGTTTAAAAAACTAATCTTGTGTTGTCTATGCTAAAGGAATTCCAAAAACAATAAAATTTCACGTGATAAGTGCACGGACGTATTCTGCATCCGTGCGGAAACGGATATATCGAGAAAGGTCGACTGCTACACTTACATATTCCACAGACAACACATAAAACTCTTCACCTACCGTCATTTGACGAATATGCAAATGTGTCACTACTTTTATAGGACAGACGACACTTCCTAATGTAATTAGCAAGTAAATATGTGGTCTTCATTGACTAGTAAGTAAGTAGTTTTCCCTTGAAAACCTTTAATTAGTTTTCCTTGTTTCAAGGTGAAGATGCTGATGTCTAAATAATATATTATGCTAATGTCTAATCGAAATAGAAATTCTAGAGAAAGTTCTACTTAGTATGGTTTGAATTTCTTTGAGAGATTTAATAATAATTTAGCAATGCAACAACACACTGAATATCTATCAATATTCTATTAATCAATATTCTGGAAAAAACGAGCAATATCGTTTGATTTGTGTTTCTTGACTGAATTGACATTATGTTCTGCAAGCATGATTGAATTAATAGCTTTCAAATTTGTGCACTAGACCTCTGTTTACAGCGGCAATTTTGAGCATTTTTTGAGGGTTCTAGTACTTATAAAAATAATGTATCATCAAAAAGAAAAACATAGGGACACAGTATAAATTATATCCTTCTTATTCTGTTTATGAAATATCTTTTTACTTGGTCCAATGTTGGAGGAGAAAACAGGCGAGAGCCAAACCTCGAATTATGACTTTTTACTTAGGCTTTTTTTAAAAGTCTCTCCGACCGCGTTTCCTCTTAAGGTTGAAATCACTTGCAATTTGCACGCGATCTTCACATGAATGCAAAACGTAAATCCATGTTCATAAGAGCAGGTAACTCGAGAGTTAGGTAATTGAATTCATTTATCAGTCAGCATCTATTGAATTTTTCGAAAACATTGCATCATCCCTGGCTGAAATTATCTCCATTAGATTATGTCTATTATTGATATGAAATTCTGAAGATAGCACAACCATTATCTTAGAGATTTCTCTCCTCAAAATATATTTTCGATAAGAGGCACTCGAAAAACATGCTAAGATCGTTTTGCACCTGCAAAGCACAGTTTTCATTATTCAATTGTTTTTCTTCAAAGTAAATTAAAATGTTTGGATCAGATTTTGGGCCAGGGGCTTTTACATTGCTGAGTTTCCCAGTTTTGGGACCTGCTGTAGTGACGGGAGCAATTTTTGCAAATACGGTGACATCAGTAGCCAGTTCTGCCGGAAAATATTCAGGTTATCGTTCGAGTTTTCCTTCAGGATTTGAGAATACGGTATTTACTAATTTTAAATTACCTACTTATTACTTTTTTCAATACCTACTCTTGCGTTTGCTAGGCGTGTTATTAACAATATTTCATTAACTGAGATTAGCGGTCCATTTGAAAATCGAGTTTTAGCAATGAAACACACACTGCAGATATTTTAATTTTTCGATATTTTCTTCCTTAATTTTCTTCGTTTTTGGCTTTTGTTTGAATTTTGACTACTATGTGTTTAGTCTATAAAATTGTTGTTTTCTTTTTGTCTTCGGATTTTATTGTAAGCAGGTTCGCTTTAAGATAAGTTGTTTATCCCTGACACGGTTTTAATTTTGAAACGCTGAGATTACGTATTTGCTCGTTCTTATCAGTTTAATAAGAGTCCAAATTCTTGAGATTTATCAGTGACATATGAAAGTGCTATTGCACGAGTATCAATGTTTTGAAATCGTTGAGATGTTGACGACAATAAATGCATTTCTACATTGTTAGTCTATGCAGACTAAGAGTACTAAGACAGACTAACAATGTAGATGGGCAATTGTTTTACTGTTTTGTAGGCATTGTTCTCTTCCTAGATATGGGGTAGTGAATAGGAAACAGTCCTAAGGCTCTTCTTACGGGTGAATTTTCCTATAAACTTAACTGGAAACATAGCGCTTGGTCAGGGAGGTAGTCGATAATTATATTCTTTAATGACAATTAAAATAATTGTTTTTAATTAACGTTTCGTTATGTAAAGTGTGGCCTTCAATCCATACTTCTATACTAATATTATAAATTCGATAGTAACTCAGTCTGTCTGTATGTTACCTTTTCACGCCTAAACCAGTGAAGGGATTTCGATAAAATTTGGCAGAGAGATAGATTGCATCCCGGGTATATTACATAGGATAGTTTTATCGACTTACCTCGCGGGCGAAGACGCGGGCGGAAGCTAGTTATCAATAATTGCTCCTTTGTTTTGCTTTGCATCTACTTGTAAGTACCTACCGATATCCGTGATACCTACCTAAGTACCGTATAAACCATACCTATGTCATTGCCTTAGTTATCGGCCTCCAGGTGGTTGATAACACCAATAAATATTTTCGGAGATAAAGCGAGTGGATATAAATTCGCTAAATTCAATACTTAGATAGAGAGGACCAACCAACCTACCACTAACAGTTTATGGATCTGTTTTGTTTGAGTGATCGAATCTATGGAACGAATGAAATATGTACTCCAAAGTGCTGTTTCAATTAGGTATTGAGAACACAGTTTTGTTTTAATAATAAATTGACACCACGTAAGTAGCTATCCTGCAACTTTTACTTACCTAACTTTCCTATAGGTAGGTACCTAATCGTGGGTTGAAAATATATCTACCAGACCGAATTTCGTTAGCATCAAAATAATCATCAGCTTTAATTGCTCTTTTCAAATTCTAATTGGTCTGGACAACAATCCAGATTGACCTTGGTTTTCAAATCTACGATTGAAAATAATAAGAGAATTCATATTTCTATAGGTACTTAACCTAACTTGAAAATAGACAATTACATCGTGTAACGAATAGCAAAACAAATATGACCATTGTTTTGCAAACAAGTTGTTACAAATTCGCTACTGCCATGCCGGTCGATTCTGTAAAAATCTCACCGTGAAAACTTAGGTGAAGTGAGTTTGTTTTTGCTAGGAATTTACACTATTGACAACTCCACGCTCATTCCACGCTCACTTCAGCTAAGTTTTCACGGTGAGATTTTTACAGAATAGCACCGTTGTTGCGAATTCAATTCCGGCTACATTGAAGAAATTTATGATTCTAAAGTTGAGTTTGACAATTTTAAATCCAAAAACGGGGTTTAGGTGTGTGTAAAGTTTTCAGGAATCTAGGACCATAAATTAAGTCGCTAATTATTACCTACCCCAGATTACTGAAAAGTGAATATTTACTGCAGCGGTCATTTTAAGATTATATTCAGCAGAGCGGGCACCTAATGTACGTAGGCCTGAAGGAAGATAACGACGAATATTTCATGACAATTCCCTATCTCTCGTGATTCAAATTCTACTTGTGGCATTGGGGCAAAATGCCACGGGCCCCCAGCCTGAGGGGGCCCCCAGCCCGACGGGGCCATGAGCATAGGAGGATCCTAGCATAAGTTTATAAATGCAAACTTTTTTTGAAAATGTGCAACAAAGGACACCATTCAGGATTCGAACATTTTTTTCCATTGTTTGTCAAATTTTTTGGACAGGACCTCATGCTCAGCAGTAGCGCTTGCGACCACTAGACCAATGAAGCAGAGTTCAGGTGTTAAATTTTGTAGGAAAAAATATGAAATCTACGCGGAAGAAGTGCTAGTAAAAAAAAAACTATAACGTTGGTTGAGCTTCTTTACATTGAGGGAGTGTCCCATCCCTTGAATTTGTCACGGGCCCCAGCCGGTATAGTTACGCCACTGTTCTCGTTAGTTCTAGGAACGCATTCGGTACTTTCATAACAATATCGCAAAAACAACACGTTGTTACATATCGTATTACATATCTGTTCATTTTACAATATACATATCTAGGTACCTACCTATCTGGCATCCAACGTGGCCATAAAATGATATAACCGATAAATTAAATTATGTATTTACAATAGAAAGAAAGTAATCATTAATTTATTTGCATAGATTATAAATGAATTGAGATGACTATTACCCCGTGTTCCGAATTGAGTGAAAAGCGATTATATCGCGAATCCGACCAAAAATAGTCACAAAATATAAGGACTATTGAGTACCTTAACTATTTGTGACGTTGCGCGTTGATCGGATTCGCGATATAATTGCTTTTGACGCAATTCGGAAAGCGGGGTTAGATTGCAGACATTTTACATACCTACCTACTTACTTAATATTCCCTTTATTCAGGCCTGTAAATTTCAGATAGGAAATTAAGTGTATCTTTTGAAAGTATAGGTATACTAGATCAAGTCCAGGGGGCCTAAAAAGCCCACTTTGGCAGAATCATAAACGGATAACATTATGAATCATTATTCTGCCAAAGTGGTCTTTTTAGGCCCCCAGGTAGCTACTCTATGGCATATTACATAAACCCGACACGAACAGGTACCTACCTACTGGGGAAATGGTTTTTTCCGGTACCTATCATCTAAATTGCACAAAGATCATCGATCATTATGTTTACTATCCACAAACGTTTCCCCGTATTACATACACTTTCATTACGTAAAGACTAAAGTCTAGGAAACAGTTGAATACCTAGCCTTTTCAAGTAGGTAAATTACCTAAACAAATTAAATTATTATTGAAATTAAATTATTTATTTTGACGGCACGGTTGGTGCAGTGGTTAAGCGATTGACTGCTGCGCCGCGTGTCGCGGGTTCGATTCCTGCACGGAACAAATATTTGTATGACCTACAAGTAGTTGTTCCGGGTCTGGCTGTTTGTGTATGTGAGTTTAAATGTTTGTAAACGCACCCACGATACAGGAGAAATTCCTAGTGTGGGTCAACGTTTAAAAAAAAAAAAAAAAAAAAAAAAAAAAAAACAAATGAATACCTATCTAAGTAGTTAATGGGTGCTTAAAACTTAAGTTTAGTCTCATCCTAAGGGAGCGTTCAAGTATTACGTACCTAACGCATTTTTTGTAGATTTTAGAAATGTAACGCATCGTAACGTTTTTCTGTACCCCCCCCCCCCTCCCCCTCCATAAATGTGACGTAACATCTAAGTGACCATTTTTACTTAAAAGTCACAATTAGGTGTTATGTTGCGCAAAGTATCTGAAAGGCGCTAAAATACCTTAGTTATTGTTTTGATCGCGTTTACAATAAGAATAAATAAAAAAACTGGCCAAGTGCGAGTCGGACTCGCACACGAAGGGTTCCGTACCACAAGGCAAAAACGTCGAAAAACACATGTTTGTTGTATGGGAGCCCCCCTTAAATATTTATTTTATTTTAATTTTATTATTTATTATTAAAGTTAAAATACAACTGAGTATTTTGTGAATATTTCAAGTGCCTACCTGTTGCCATTTTGGATATCGAGCAAAAAAAGGCAAAAAAATCGCGTTTGTTGTATGGGAGCCCCCCTTAAATATTTATTTTATTCTGTTTTTAGTATTTGTTGTTATAGCGGCAACAGAAATACATAACTTGTGAAAATTTCAACTGTCTAGCTATCGCGGTTCTTGAGATACAGCCTGGTGACAGACAGACAGACAGACAGACAGACAGACAGACGGACAGACGGACAGACGGACAGACGGACAGACAGCGAAGTCTTAGTAATAGGGTTCCGTTTTTACCCTTTAGGTACGGAACCCTAAAAAGAGATTTTTAAGTTATATGTTATTTATTTAGCAAAATTTTTGAACTAATAAGCTATTTAAAAAACAATTTAATTGCGAACAATTAAATCACGTACAATACAATCGAGGGACTCCCGTAAAACATAAACGAAAAGGGTTGCCAACTTGGAACATTTTAATTTCCTAGTTTTTTATAAAAATAAAAAAGTTACGTAACGTGTTGTTCCTATGCCCCCTTCTCCCGCCCCCCCAAACTGCGTTACGTAATACTTGAACGTCCCTAAGGTAACGCTTGTCTGTTTCATTAAAACGGCATTAAAATGTTATTGTTTTTCTGTTGGCTAACTGGCTTATTTTATAGCTTTCATTGCTTATTAATTAGTAGGTATTAGGTAGTAGGTACTCTTGGCTGCTCATATGGCGGAAAAAGGAGAATTTTCTCAATTGAGAAACATTTTGCTGTTTAGTTAGGCAGGTCTTTCAATGAAGTTATTCATTCTTTCTTGCAAGTACTTAATCTTTTTACCAGTTGCGGATTCGTGGTTCATTTTCGCCTTTTTGCTACCTATGTTGACAACAGAATAATTTGCGACTAAAATTCGATAAGTCATTGGTAGGTATTATTCTAATCATAACCTCTTACATCGATACAAAGTCATAAAAAGTGGTTGTTATTGCATTGATGTATTAAAATTAGGGGTTATTGTCACGAAATTGCTGTAGTATGTACCTACCCATGGTCTCGTCCAGCTCGTCCAGCGGTGTTATTAGTCTGTTTGGTTCTAAACTTCTAAACTTACATCACGAAACCACACGGTCCGATGCATAAACCTACTAACATTTCTAAAATGTCATAATATCTTGCATAGTTTTATTAAAAACTTGATATTTTCAGATCATAAACCCTAGGCTATCTTGTGCTAAGTAGTCGCAGTCACGTCACGATGAGTTTAGCCTTTGCATTCGTACTGAAATTGCTCTACGTAGCTTGGTGTTATAGCACCAATAGCAAGTTATGGCAACTTACTTTAAGATGGTTAAATTATTGCCGTTGGTTCAGTGGTTGTAGGCGCGACCGCTGCCCCGGGTCGGACAAAGATAAGGAAATTCTTAGTTGCAGCCTGGGGCCAGAAGTCTCGATTGGTAGGTTCATTTCAGTAGGGTCAGTCTCCCCCCCCCCCCCCCCCCCCCAATTAGGTAATTGTTATTTATCTGGCGAAATGTGGAAGTAAACTACCATACACATCTGCCTTACTCCTTCGGACAACACAAACGTGCGGGTCATACGTATGTTAAATAGTACTTGGTTGTCTATAAATTATGCCTTTGCATGCAAAGTGTTGTCGTTTATTCCGGTCGGATAATTCTAATTGACCAACAGTCAAGGGCGGGTTATTATGCCAATGTCAAGTTCGGTCGTGCACCTGTCGTGTGCGGTAATTATATAAGTATGAATCTACCAAATCATTTTTGACCCTCAAATAAAATTGAGTAGGTACTTAGGTAGGTAGGTGTCTGGACTGGTCAGCTGAATACCTACTGTATATTTTTACATAATATATCTATTTATCAGTGTTTGTCTACGTCTTGTTTTTCATACTGTTGAAAATACTAAAGCGCTTAATTATTACACTATCCAATTTTTAGGAAATCTAGCTATGTAGGAACACTCTAACTAGGAAGTCGGAAGCTAGTGATCACACTGCACTAAATTGGATTCTAAATTGGACAGACGACGCATTCGTGAAGAAGGATAGTACTGGGTTGCACGTTACGAATTTCCGTAGTCGCGTTTTTTGTCATAATTTTAATTTTTGTCATAGTTTTCGTCTTTGATGTAACGTCTCTATAATCGCGTTTTTGTTATATTTTTTGTAAATTTCCAACAAGACCTTCATCGCGTAGTGACTTATTAAAATATTTTTTGTCGTTTTTAATAATAAGGATAGGGCATTTCCCCATACTATTTCTATTAATTTAGTTAAGATTAGTCCGACTAGTCGTTCTAAATCGTTGCGCCGTGATTACACTGTCCTAGATCGTAGACAATTTAGGAAGTAGAGCGGTTGGGCCTCCAATTTACACGCAATCGGATCCAATCTGTTCTAACTGCGATTACATCTGCCGATTTCCTAATTAGATTTCCTATAAATTGGATTAGAGCTTAAGATTACACATACAATTTTTATGGGACATTGTTATTCCTCCTAGAATAGTCAGAGCCAGATCTAAAACTAACAACCTACCATTCAACATTTTTAATAGCCTCATTAAATAGAGCGATTTCAAACAAAGGATCGTTATTATATCAGTGAAACATACATAATTATGTGGAAATCATAACGACTGACACACCTAGAAATAAATAAATTATGCTTGTTAAGTTGTTAATGTATCACAAGCTCAGTGCCGGATTAAGACTACTTGATGCCAGCAATCCACCCCTGTAGGCCTTCCTATCCACTAGTCGCCTAGTATTTTTCCAAAACATCGACAAGCGATTTGTAAAGATTGGTGCACATCTCTAGCTAGAGTGACTTTTGGGTCTTGTAATATCTTGCTGTTTCATCATTTCAGCCGAAAGACGTCCACTGCTGGACATAGGCCTCCCCCAAAAGGGGGGGGTTTGCCATAATCGCCACGCTTGGCAGGCGGGTTGGCGATCGCAGTATGGTATGATGGTGGAATGCAATGAATATCTTGCTGTTTATCAGCAAGATATTCCAAGAGAGAGAGTTATTGATTAGATTCTAGCCTTTCATGTGCTAGCATATTATACTGTTTCGGTGCTGTTTCTGCCTGATGGTGCCACCCCCCAGAGCAATATGGGCTAATCCGGCACTGCACAAGCTTAATTAATTTGTCGTCTTGTAAAACATCATTATTTATTTATCAGTCAAGTTACATTAAAGATTACGGTTAACAACCTATCTTAATATATTGCCCAGTATATTAAGTTAATTAAATTTGCTTACACTGCACTGCTGTAGAAAAGAAAAAGAAAATATAGAACGCCTGCAACTTTGTCAAGAGCAATTTTTTATGAATGTACATATTGCCGCGATATTTCATTTTGTAGCGCAGCTACAGATTTGCGCATGAATATTTATAGCGCAAATACGTAAAATAAATTATTATCAACTTTTACAGGACACGACTTTGAATACACAGTAAATTAATTTGATAAAAAATATCTCGAAAGATTAACTATATTTTATCTGTGCCCAACAGTTGCAACACTGATACCAATGTCAATTCGCCTGTCAACATGATACGTCAGCTGTTTTGTAGAGCGTTTCCGTAAATTCTGTAAACAAATACAATCATTATTTTGTGAAAAGGCTTGATATGTGGTAGTGTTCGTGTTTAAATTAAATAATAAACAAATCCCGTCCAAAATGAGGTCTTCGTTATATAGACGAAGGGGTAGTGACCCGGAGAGAGAACCATTGTTGGCAGCAATTCCTGCCTCTGGATTCAATAATGGCTTTCGAGCTGAGGTAATTTGTGTTTTTTAATTGGTTTCGATCACGGTTTTCTAGAAGGCCTGTTCTGTAATTTCCTTTGATTGATAAACTATAGTAATTATGTTTCCTCACAAAATTATGACCTCCTTTGCATTGACAAATAGGTATTTTTTACTGCGTACCTTCATTTTTAAATCGTAACCAACTAATTTTCCAACATTCTTTCTAAAAATAACTGTATAATTACCTCTCCACAAGGTTTTGCGCAGTTATGCGGGTGATTTCTCATTAGCATAATTATTTAATTTCTTTTAAGTACTGACTTTTGTTGAGGCTATAAACATTTAATCGCTTTTTAATGCCTTATCACAAGATTTTTGTTTGCGTCTTGTAAAACAGATAAACTTGTCAACCCAAGTATTTTTCTTTAAGAAAATTATTTTTCTGTTGTTCATGCTTGTTAGAAATTGATACCGATGCCATGACATGAATATAATATGTTATTAGGGAAGATGGACATCTTAATGATTCATATCAGCAAATGCTGTGTTATATCTGATTGATGGAGTGTATGATAAGATGTAACATAAAACTTATTAAGGACATTTGAAAAGCATGTATAATACACAATTTAAAACAATTTGGACACCGTCTATGGTTTATTCACTTTGAACCTAAAGTTGCTAAACCTAACTTTTAGCATATTTCATTCACTCATTCCTACAACTTTTACTATGGAGAAAGTCTATAGAAAAAGTAACCAGAGGTTCTAAAAAACATCATTTAAAATGATACAAGAAACTATGTAGGTATTTAACTCCTTCGCAAATTAAATCACAAACATCGCAAATTAAACCATAACTTTTCTTTACTTCCAGCGTCCAGAGGGCAACGGCACGATGGCAGATATGGGAGTGTCACAAGCGGAGCTGGTGGAGCCGCGGGGAGACTCCGGACGTAAGCTGCCGCAGTACCTTGCAGCTCTAGCAGGTAGACACTAGACTATTATACTAATAGAATATAAATCAGTACCTAATAATCGACTCATGATTTTATACAGTCTTGAGGGGAATGCGCTAACATAGCTCGTGAAATTCAACTTTGCTTAAGGTTTTTGCAATTTGTAGGTCAGTTTAAGGATAAATGTTGATAAAAATATGATTAGCGACGATAACAAATATGGCTTTACAAAATTATAATCTTTAGAATCAGCAATACAGCTCCTTAAAATTGGCCTCAAATACAATGATTTCATGAAATACTCATTAAATAGGAATATTAGAAATTAGAGAGATAATTATATTGATGATTTTTGTCAATATATTGCTATAAATTAATATTTGTTGTTACGGCCGCAAATCATATTTAGATTAACAATCAACCTGATACTTGCAAAAAACGTGAGAAAAATTTGAATTTCGCGGTCTACACTTCCACCATAAGCAAATTGATTATGAACTTAAATAATGGTGCCGATTCTTTTGTTCACAAACTAAACTAAATTTAAGTTCAGGCATCTTTTTTTTCTATTTCATTATGAAAAGGACAGAAGATAAATATTAGTTTAGTCCTGTCAAATTACGATACTCCATAGACAACTTTAGACGAGATCAAAAAATTGGCTGCTAAAAATACGTCAATTTACGCCAGGCGCTGACTAATTTGACAGGACTAAACTAATATTTATCTTCTGTCCTTGTCCTAATGAAAAAGATGCCTGAACTTAAGTTTAGTTTAGTTTGTAAACAAGAGAACCGGCGCCATTGTCCATAATTATATTAGATTAGTTAAAATGTGGACGGAAGTGTCCTATCGTGTAACAATATCACGATAAAGGCGACATTAAATAAGTTTATTTCCTTTACCCCATATCGCGATATACTAAGTGTTCGAAATCTAAACACAGATAATCCAAGTGGCTAATATTTTGTCTGACCTTCCTTATGTGTGCCAAAACTGCCAAAATACTGAGCTTTTAACCATACAAAACCATAGTAGGTTACCTAATCCATCTAAAAAGCAATTTGCCTAAGTCGAAAAAATTAACATAGTAAAAAGGTCAGACTACGTAGTCCTATTCAGAACTGCGTCATTCCATATTTACGCGTTAGCACTAGTCGTTATGCTAATTACCAGCAGGTGTTATTATTCTCATGTTACGAGTCACATGTGTGTGATTGATGCCTCCATTTTAAAATGTATGTTTACTTATTACAAACGTACTTTGCATAATTATTTTTAAACCGCGAGAAATCCATTCATTTTGCTTTCACCAAATATACAAAAAAAAAAGAAAAATAGTTTATTTCATATTTTGACTGCCTCGTCGGCCTAGTGGTCGCAAGCGAAACTGCTGAGAGTCTTGGGTTACATCCCTTGGTTGGACAAAGTGCTATCGAGTTTTTCCATTAGGAATTTCTAGTAGATCTTCTGGCGATACTGGCGTGATATATAATTGTATACATGTATGTCTCAATACAATTCTAATTCGTATTTTTTCTCTATTCCAGCTACACTGGGAGCGTTAGCGGCCGGTTCTATGCTGGGTTGGTCAGCCCCAGTGATGGTAAAACTAACTGACACTTCAGGAAACTACACAAGTGGCTATGACTTCGAAGTGACAAAGACGCAGGGCGACTGGATCTCCTCAATCATCAACCTCGGAGCTGCCTTCGTTTGCTTCCCTATCGGCATGATCATGGACATCATCGGACGTAAAAAGACCATGTTGCTACTCGTCTTACCTTTCACCTTAGGCTGGTTGCTCATTACCTTCGGGACCAGTGTAGGCATGCTCATAGCTGGCAGGTTTATTACTGGTGTCGCTGGAGGAGCTTTCTGCGTCACAGCCCCCGCTTACACCAGCGAAATAGCCCAGGATTCCATCCGAGGAACTTTAGGAAGCTATTTCCAACTGATGATCACCATTGGTATCCTCTTCGCATACATTGTCGGTGGTTACGCCTCAGTGTTCGTCTTCAACATCCTCTGTACCTGCATCCCCATCGTTTTCGGTATCATATTCTTCTTCATGCCCGAAAGTCCTAGCTTCTTAGTGGTCAAGGGACGAAACGACGAAGCGAGAGAAGCTTTGATCAAACTTCGAGGCCAGAGTTACGATGTCGACCACGAACTAAACAACTTGAAATTCAAACATGAAGAATCTCAGAAGAATAAGGTGTCTTACATCTCCGCCATTAAGAAGAAGACCGCTCTGAAAGCTATCCTTATCTGCTACGCTCTGATGTTATTCCAACAGCTGTCTGGTATCAACGCAGTGATCTTCAACGCTTCGCAGATCTTCGCCGACGCTGGAGCCACGATCCCTTCGACTATTTCAACTATCATTATCGGAGTTATCCAAGTCATTGCGACATTCATCTCCAGTTTGGTCGTGGACAAACTTGGTAGGCGTATCTTGTTACTGCTGTCTGCGTTGGTCATGTGCGTGTGTTCCACTGCTTTGGGAGTGTACTTCTTCCTTCAGCAGACGCATGGAAGTGACGCGGACCTTGTCCAGGCTATCTCTTGGCTGCCTCTCGTGTCGCTTTCCGTGTTCATCATCGCGTTCTCTCTCGGCTTCGGTCCAATTCCGTGGATGATGGCTGGCGAGCTCTGTAAGATCGACATCAAGGCCTTCGTCGGCTCTACAGCCGGTACCTTCAACTGGCTCCTCAGTTTCACGGTCACCAGCACATTCAACTCGCTCAACGCCGCGATAGGCGCTGGTCAAGTTTTCTGGCTGTTCGCTAGCATCATGCTCATAGGCTTCGTGTTCATCTTCTTCGTCGTCCCCGAAACGAAAGGCAAGAGTGAGGACGAGATCCAAGTCATGTTAGGCGCCGAACCACAGCAGAGACCCGAAGAGAAGAAATAAGGCACACAAACAGACTGACAGACATCACTAGTATTTTTGTACTGAATGTTGCACAGAAGTTTCTTTGGTGTCACAGTGCTTCGGTATAAGCAATATTATAATTTTATAGAACCAAAGAATTACGATGTATCTTCTAGATGTACCGTTATAGGTTTTACGCTGCGCTGTAAACTATTTATTTAAATTTGTTATTGAATTTATGATAATATCAAGTCACTCAGGCAGCTTCTACGAATTTTTATAGATGCATATTATTATGAATTCAGTTGTAGATGGAACGATTTTTCCGGATGGAATTTTTGCGATTAACATGGTAACAATAATAGTTTTAATGTTTAGGCTGAATAGTTAAGTGGTTTTAAAATATTTATCTATTTTAAGGGTTTCGTAACCCCTCCACTGCGTATCTTCGTCCCTAAGAAAAAAGGTATGCACTATGAACTATATATACACACCAATCCAGTTTTGTAACTATTTACTGTAATATGAGCGTATCGATGTATTTTCGTAACATCTAGATGTCTTAGGCAATGGTGAATTGAAAGCTTCTAAGGTGCAATCATTGGAACTCTCAAGTTACTCACTTTCTGTTTTGTCGAGTTGAGTAACGTACCTTAGTACCTTACATGTTAATCTGTAGTACAAACTATAAGATAATTTTGCTAGCATTAACTCATCGAATGCCGTAATTAGAGACACAATAGAAAGACAATTACTTATGTCGAACTGTGTAACTTAAGACATTCAAAAGGTTAAAACAATTGAGTAACAACTAGGACTTTTGAATCGCTTCATTTTGAGAGATATTTAATTATTCTTTAAGAAATTATGGATTGTCTAGAGTTTTTGTTGATATGCTTTGCAAAATTATCTTGTAAGTATAGAGAATAGATGTTGCATTATTTATTTATCAAAGACCCAGTTGCCTCTATAGAAAGGGACGTTAGGTGTATGTGTGTGGGTAAGTAGTTAAAAATATTATTAGTGAATTTGCTACGGAACCTTTGGCCCTAACCTAACGACGACGGCTAGTCTCCATTCCAAACGTCTCTCATATCTAAATGCCATAATGTTGATATTATTATATAACACTTTTATATGAAATGCATGTATTTGCAAAATATAATATTATATACATGAAATAATACAATTTTATTGTCAAAATAGCGCAGGTTTTGCGAGATTATACTTGTAAAAATATTTATTTATTTAATTAAATAAAGAAATAGAATTGAACAGTTTTATTGTCAATTTTTGCTCAAATGTCATCATCAGAATAGATTTACAAGTTGAAAAAGTTTATTCAAAAATTATTCAGAATTAAATATTTATCAGATATAGGTACTTATTTGTAAGTGAATTTTAATGAATGCATTTATTTATTGGCTTAAAATTATTATGTTGTAATAACTTAAACCTTTAAAATATTAAATGTAAAGTGCACTTGCCTACGCCAACGCGATTGCCATAATGCAGGCCAGTATTCGGGCACAAAATGTACTAATTACCTATCATACTTTTTAAATAATCCATCATTATTTAAAAATGTTCCTAACACCCACTTAAATTTTTGACAGGTCAATAGATTCAGGCAAAGTTGCGTTAACACGTAATCTGTGTGTCACATATTGTAAGAATATTGTGGTTGTATATATTGTTACTAGAAATAAGTTTTATAGTGATAATAAATGTGAAAAATATTTAAGCACTTAATTTTTTTTTTAATATCCTCATCGAATCCCAGCTTTGCTTTCGAAATTGCCTGATCAGGATCAGCCTAAGATTGAATGTCACTTGCATGTCACAAAACAACAGTCTATTTTGTCTATGTGACACACAGGCCTTTAACAACTTCACAGTTATTTTACCTCTGACAGCTACAACCCAACAGCAATCTTATTACATCAACAATAAAGATCACTATGATTTTGACAGACTTGACTTCGAGATATTGAAAAATCAAAAGTAAAAAAAAAAGTAAGTCAGAAGTAAAATAACTGAATGGACAGTAGCGCCGGTTTCTCGACGAGAACGAAAATTTTCTCAAAATTAATGTGACAAATTAGATTACAAGGATTAGACACTGACCCTAACGTAGTCTCAACCTTAATGAAGTTTCAATTTAAGTAGGTACTGGGAATTGTTGTCAATAAACCTTGTCAAGCATCGGTTGTGTTTATTCTCTCGCCTCTGCCTACCCCCTACTAGGAATCTTACATACTTAAACAATTAAGAATATACATAGATCATTATTTTATCTTAGCTTCTCAAGGGTGTGACCCACAGAAATTTCGCCAGTGAATAATTGTATAATTATATGTTGGATGGCTCGTCAGTTAATACAATTTGTTGTGATCGTTTTGTGTTTGTTTTCTTTTTAATTTTTATTTGATTGGTTCAGCAGTATTAAGAACCTATATCGTTTAGGGAACACAAATAGTAAAACCAGTATTATAGGAACACGAAGAAAAAAAACCTCCGTGGTCCCTTCCAGGGAATACGAGAAGGGACCACGGAATTTTCCAGTATTATAGGGACCACGAAGAAAAAAAGCTCCATGGTCCCTCCAGGGACTACGAGAAGGGACCACGGGCGAAAAACGAAGTGGTACAGTATTTTTATCCCACAGGCGCGGTTTACTTGTGGTTACCAAGTGCAGGTTTGTACCTGCACTTGGTAACCACAAGTAACGCTTGGAATGTGTGAAAGCGCGGGAGCTCTCGGTACCGTCCGAGACAGTGGCGTAACTATTCCGTTTGGGGCCCGTGGCAAGCTCAAGGGATGGGGGCTTCCCTTACTGTAAAGAAGCTCAACCAGCGTTATAGTTTTTTTTTTACTAGCACTTTTCCGCGACTTCATGTTTTCATATTTTCCCCTACAAAATTTAACACCTGACTGCTTTGTTGGTCTTGTGGTCGCAAGCGCTACTGCTGAGCTCATGAGGTCCTGTCAACAATGGGAAAAAGGTACAAAATGTGCGAAACCTGAATGATGTCTTTTGTTGCACATTTTTAAAAAAAGTTTGCATTTATAAACTTATGTTAGGATCCTCCTGTGCTCATGGCCCTCTCGGGCCGGGGGCCCCCTCTGGCTTGGGGCCCGTGGCATTTTGCCCCAATTCCGCCCTATAGTTGCGCCACTGGTCCGAGACAATGGCGAAGTCGGAAGTGTGTGTGTGTTATGTACTGACGCTTCTCGTCTTAACACAGCACACACTCACAGCATGTTTTTACACTTGGTTACCTCAAGTAAAGCGCGCGTTGCTTCGTGAGATAAAAATACTGTAAGTAAAGCAATCGCAAGGTCGGCTACACTGTTGGTAAATGTATTCCTGTAGGTCTTAGAGAGGTAGAAGAATACATAGTAAATAAAAAAAATAGTTATTCATACATGCCAACGAACAGAGAGCATTTTATTGATACAAGCTTATGGATAAATGAAAAATATTACGTATTACAGAGCTACTGTTTTCAGTCTACGTGCTACAGGTAAAAATTAAGTACCTACTTAGTAATAAATAAATAAAATTCATTTATTTCAGGCAAGTTTTTTACACATACTTACACCCTTAGTATCAGAAAATGAAATATGAAATAGATATAAAATTAAACTATCCTCGTACTAGCCTCTGACCAAATATAAAGAAAAAAGGTTATTTATTTGGTCTCAGGTAAGTACTAGTAAGTAATGTGCTTGAATACAGACCATGAACTACCTACTCTGTTTAATCGCTACAGTAATTGGATGTAGTTAAGCAGAAAGGAAAGGACTCAATCTTTATTATTCTAAGGACTCAATCCACACAGTGGCCAAAATTGATTATAGGTAGGTACAGTCGCGAGCACTAATATGTCAGCACTGGGCAACTTTCAATTGCGATTTTTTCGTGAAATAACGAATGCAACGTTGAAATAAGACACTTCACACACACCTATGGGTTCGAAAATACTTTGTTCGCAATAACATAAAATTTCATTCAAAACTAAAGGAGAAAATCGTCTTTGAATAAAGCCAAGTGTATAGATCTTATATGCTCGTGACTGTACTTATCTATAGAATATTTAACCAAGTAGGTACCTACATGGAAAGTGGAAACAATATTATTGATGTCTGCTGTTTTGTTTTAAAGCGTTACCCTATATTATTTATTGTAGTTTGTGGACAAACAAGTAGTATCTATCTACAAGCATGATTTCACACTGCGGAGAAACGCCCACAAAATAGTAGTCGGTAATCGGTATCTACCTACTTTAGTACCTACCTATGTATGTAATTTTGCGGATTACTAGTATCTTTCTCACGTGATACGTCGCATTGCATCATTTGGCTGTTTACGTAGGCATCACAATCTAAGCCAGCAGTCGTTTCTGTGATTAGTTAGGTAGGTATAGGGGTATAGGTATTTAAGTCTGGTACTCTCTAAGATTGTGTCCGTGTTTGTTCTCAGAGTAGTCGATATTATAAGTACCGACAGACATCAACTGGGTTAGGGGTCGTTCGGCCCACTATGGAACTGGGACCGCGGACCAGTTGCCCCTTTTAAAAATTGATAATGGTTAACTGGGCCCACATCTGTTTTGCTTTCAATTAAGCGAAGTAGCTTTAAAATAAAAGGTGACAGAACCGCAAACTGAATCTAACAATGAATTTAGCACATGATTCTAGAACTTTACGTTGGTTGTCAAAAAAAGCAGCTGCTTCATAAACAAGTGCAATACCTAATCTACGAGGTCAAAATGTATGGATATGCTAATTTTCTTTTTAATAGCAATCGAAAAATTTCAATGCAGCGGGGCTCAGAATTATGTAGGTACCTACTGAACCCATGTAAATGGTTGCGCGTCGATATCCCCGCCACCCTGTGTAATTGGTTTTTGACAAAAAGTGTTTTTAACCCAATTTACAGAAATGAATATCATTTACTTACGGTCAACTACACGGGTCACACTTGAATTACGAAAACCGCCCTAACTGCTACGAGAAAAAGACACTGCCAAAGTCAAAATTATACCAATAACGTGCGAGTGGCCCGTTGTACCGTCTGCACCATTGACCTGCACCATCAATGGTGCAGAGGAGACTAATAAGTTTCGTTTGCACCATTAATGGTGCAAATGAAACTGCATTGATAGTATGGTCTCATCAGCACCATTGAGAATGGTGAGTAGTAGTGATACGCTGGT